>CM055729.1:9949529-10489529 GCA_029465975.1 Dallia pectoralis | reverse complement strand
CATGTTTGTTGCATGTGTTTTGCATGTGTGTTGCACGTGTGTTACGTGTGTTTTGCATGTGTCGCATGTGTGTCGCATGTGTGGCGAATGAGTGTTGCATGTGTCACTTCTAGAACAATTTAAACCCAGTTATCTCAAACATTTTTCGAAGTTTCACCATTCCTGTAAATCCCTGGTTGTAGTTTCTTTGATAAGGTTTTCACTTATACAAAGTGCTCGTATATTTATGGCATCCTCGTTTTAAAGTGTACCCTGTTCCTGGAATTGAGCTCTCAGAAACCATTCCATTTGAAAAAAATGTTTCAAAAGAAAAGTGACTTGATAGCGTAAAAGCAGATACAATTGAGATTGATACAGTCATCCCGGGGACTTTTTGCTATGTGAAAAAAATAAAGTATATAAGGAATTTCATATGGATTTGTAGGGATTTTTTTAATAAACATTGTGGAACACGGGTTTTTATAAGTTTGAACATGAAGTCTTTACACTAGTATGTTATAAATAGCTTACACAAAAAAAAATATATGTATTTACGTAATGATGCGAGAGCAATTAATTTTTGCCTTGATGTGATTAAGACATTAACAAAACTTAGATGTTGTTCTGAAGTGAAATATACCAGGTCCTTAGAAAGAAATAACTTCTCATAACTCTGGCTGTCTTTATCAAAAACCAGCTCTAACACTGGCTATAAAACACATTGACACACACACGCGCGCACACACATCATTAGCATGCACACACTCATCAGGATCTACATAGCCTACAGAGGCATTTGCACAAACAAACCAATAAAAGTGTGAATAAACCATTTAGATTTCCAATCAGTGAGATCTAATGGCTGAGCGAACCCTTACAGGTTTTGACAGAGTCATATGCGAGGAAAATCAAATGGGAAATCGCATCTCACTTTCTACACACACACCCTAATAAGCACACCGTTCTACACACACATGGACACACCAAAGCACGGCACATACATTCACTAAAACGGATTACTGTACATTTTAATCGCCATTTTATCTTAGGTTTGTCAGCAGAATCTTAACCTAGTGTCCAGTTGACTTCATGAAAGGAAAGTTATTTAAAGAAAGTACTACATTTTTATTGCAACAACTGTCTGTTTGTGACGTACTACATTCGCTGTGTGACATTTGACATCCGGACAGAACTCAAGGCTCAAAAAGGCCCTGGAACTGGAAAGGATTGCATTGAACGGACAGCAGAGTGTTACAGAGGAAGATACCCAGCCTTTGGTGAAACTGTATGAGTTGGAGGCTTGAAGATACCCAGACTTTGGTGAAGCTCTATCTATGAGTTGCAGGTTTGAAGATACCCAGACTTTGGTGAAACTATCTATGAGTTGCAGGCTTGAAGATACCCAGCCTTTGGTGAAACTCTATCTATGAGTTGCAGGCTTGAAGATACCCAGCCTTTGGTGAAACTCTATCTATGAGTTCCAGGCTTCAGGCAATAATTCCATGAAAAGGACGCCCGACCAAGTACCACACAAGAGTCCCAGAATCAAGTTGGCTTGATGGACGATAAGTTATTTTAGTGAATCTTTTTTTACCTTCTACTTGTACTGTAACAACACTCCTTGCATAGCACCGATAGAAAACAAATCCACTAAGGATTTTGCAGCACTTGCAGAATTTTCTGCTAATATGATAAATGTTTAACATAAAATAAATATTAGCTAATACGTACTCAACTTCCGTACACGTCTACTGACACATGTGTCCTAGATGAACGTCAGTCTGGTTTAAGACTTGGTAATAGCACCATCTTTGCTTTTTGTAGGTGTTACGTTATGTTAGTGACTGTAAGGACAATAAGTAACACTGTGTCTCTTTTTAATGACTGTTTGTGATCATCAATTGACTGCCTGTGTTGAAAACCATTTTCATCAGACATCTGTGCTATTTTAGATTGGACCAGGTTATGCTTACAGTAAAATTACAGAAACCAGTGCATACCTTGGACTCAATGTTTTGAGACAAGGGCAACATATCTAATTGAATGCAACTGTTTTGATGAAAGTGAAACCACTTTATCATACTGCATTTTGGGTTAATACATTAGTACACTTTAAAAAGGCTGTCACTCCTGTCGTCTTGAATACATTTTATAAAGTTTATAAAGCTCTCCTGCACAAACTACCACCATACCTTAATCTGAAAAAAATGGCTACCTAAAACATTCCTTCTCAAATATTAAATAAATAGTGACAGGTTGTGATAGCTGTGTGTGTTGATGAATTATAGTGACAGGTTGTGATAGCTGTGTGTGTTGATGAATTATAGTGACAGGTTGTGATAGCTGTGTGTGTTTCAGGTATTACAGTGACAGGTTGTGATAGCTGTGTGTGTTGATGAATTATAGTGACAGGTTGTGATAGCTGTGTGTGTTTCAGGTATTACAGTGACAGGTTGTGATAGCTGTGTGTGTTGATGTATTATAGTGACAGGTTGTGATAGCTGTGTGTGTTTCAGGTATTACAGTGACAGGTTGTGATAGCTGTGTGTGTTGATGTATAATAGTGACAGGTTGTGATAGCTGTGTGTGTTGATGTATTATAGTGACAGGTTGTGATAGCTGTGTGTGTTGATGTATAATAGTGACAGGTTGTGATAGCTGTGTGTGTTTCAGGTATTACAGTGACAGGTTGTGATAGCTGTGTGTGTTGCAGGTATTATAGTGACAGGTTGTGATAGCTGTGTGTGTTGATGTATTATAGTGACAGGTTGTGATAGCTGTGTGTGTTGCAGGTATTATAGTGACAGGTTGTGATAGCTGTGTGTGTTGATGTATTATAGTGACAGGTTGTGATAGCTGTGTGTGTTTCAGGTATTACAGTGACAGGTTGTGATAGCTGTGTGTGTTGCAGGTATTATAGTGACAGGTTGTGATAGCTGTGTGTGTTTCAGGTATTATAGTGACAGGTTGTGATAGCTGTGTGTGTTGATGTATTATAGTGACAGGTTGTGATAGCTGTGTGTGTTGCAGGTATTATAGTGACAGGTTGTGATAGCTGTGTGTCACAACCTGATCTGTCTCACCTGGCGTGTCATTGTCTCCACCCCTTTCCACCAGGTGATCCCCATGTACTGATTGTCCCCTGGGCTTTATATGTCAGCTTTTCCTGTTACCTGTTGCCAGATCGTTTGTCCTGTACACTCGTTTCCAGCGTACCTCCCAGTGTTTTCCCAGTGACCTGCCTGTGCTTTATCGTCCTTGTGACCAGTTTCCGTCCTGACTACGAACCTGCCTACTCCCGGTAACCGAACCTTTGCCTGTCCCCGACTACGGATCTGCCTAACCCCGTGTACGAACCTTTGCCTGTCCCCGACTACGGATCTGCCTATCCCCTTAATAAATCATTTGATTGTTACCTGGTCTCCGCCTCCGTGTCTGCGCTTGGGTCCTTTACTCTGGTCGTGATAGAACGATCTGGCCATGACGGACCCAGCAGGCATGGAACGTATCCAGAACGCCCTAGCCATCCAAGGAGCTACGGTCGGGCGACACGAAGAAGCCCTCCGGTCAATCATGGAGGAGTTGAAACGCCAGAGGGAAGTTCAGGAGCGGGCCAACGAGACCATCACAGCCCAGCTCGAGCAACTGGTGTTGACGGCTCCCCGCTCAGAGGTGCCTTCTCCGCCTCCGGATATTCCTCCAGCCGCTCCCGAGTCTGCTAGTCCATCTCGGGAACCGAGGCTACCTCCTCCGGAACGTTTCTCCGGTGAGGAGAGTGGCTGTGGACCCTTTCTCACCCAGTGCTCGTTGATCTTCGAGTTACAGCCATCCTCCTTTCCCACGGATCGGTCCCGGATAGCCTATCTCATGACTGTAATGTCGGGCAGGGCATTGACTTGGGCTTCCGCGGTGTGGGAACAGAAGTCTCCGGTGTGTGCCCGCCTAGAGGATTTCACGGCCGAGTTAAAACGGGTTTTCGGTCCTCCTGGTTCTGATCGGATCTCATCAAGAGGATTGTTCCGGTTACGCCAGGGAACGCGCACTGTTGGGGAGTATTCCATTGAGTTCCGCACGCTGGCGGCAAACAGTAGCTGGTGCCACGTATCTCTGTACGACGCTTTTGCTCAGGGATTATCGGGCGAGATAAAAGACGAGCTCGCTGCCAGGAGTTGCCAAGGGACATTAATTCTCTCATCGACGTGGCAACGAGAATCGATAACCGAATTCGAGAACGGCAGAGTACCCGTAGCCAGGAGGCACTCGGGCTACTAGTTTTCGTCTTCCTTCGGAGCCCCGCGGGGCCATTAGCACCGCTTGAACGTGGATATCCTTCCGCACTCCACCGTAAGGGACTGAGTGGGGCGGAGGGATCTGACACTGAGCCCATGCAAGTCGGAAGAGCTCGTTTGTCATCCGCTGCTCGACAACAGAGAGTAGACTCCCGTTGCTGTCTGTACTGTGGTGAAGCTGGCCACTTCATTGCGCATTGTCCGGTAAAAGGATCGGCTCACCAATAAATACGGGGTTATTGGTGAGCCCGCTAGCCGCACCCTGGAGATCCACACCCCGTAGTCATATTCACGCCACCCTCCTGTCAGGGGCTAGATCTCTACCCATCCGGGTGTTAATTGATTCAGGGGCAGATGAATGTTTTATTGACGAGTCACTACTGCAACAATTAAATGTTTCCTGTCTCCCACTACAATCCCCCGTTGAAGCCACTGCCTTAGATGGACACTCTATTGGCCGGGTGACCCACATATCCGAACCAGTCACTATGTTAATTTCGGGCAACCACACAGAGAAAGTCCAGTTTCTTCCTCTGCACTCACCTCAGATTCCTGTCATTCTGGGGCACTCCTGGCTGTGTCGCCACAACCCCCAATTGGATTGGGTCACGGGCTCCATTACGAGGTGGAGTTCCTACTGCCACAAGCACTGTCTTCAAGCAGCCATACCAACTACCTCTTCTGACCACTCTGTGACCGAAAGGGAGGTGGATCTAACCTCTATACCAGGCGAATACTGGAGTCTCAAGGAGGTTTTCAACAAGACCCGAGCTACATCACTCCCTCCTCATCGGCCCTATGACTGTGCCATTAACCTCCGCCCTGGTACCACGCCCCCTCGTGGACGATTGTACTCACTGTCAGTTCCCGAGACCAAGGCCATGGAGGACTACATTGAAACGTCCCTCCGAGCCGGCTTAATCCGACCCTCCTCTTCATCAGCGGGGGCAGGGTTTTCTTTGTGGCCAAGAAGGACAAGACCCTACGGCCCTGCATTGACTATCGAGGACTGAACGACATCACATTAAAGAACCGCTATCCTCTGCCTCTCATCGCATCAGCATTTGAGCCCCTCCAGGGGGCAGTGATGTTCAGCAAACTGGACCTCCGCAACGCGTATCACCTGGTTCGCATCAAGGAAGGGGACGAATGGAAGACCGCTTTCAACACCGCCAGTGGGCATTATGAATACCTCGTAATGCCGTTCGGTCTAACCAACGCCCCAGCAGTGTTCCAAGCCCTGGTTAACGACGTACTCCGGGACATGCTGAACCAGTTCGTTTTGTTTACTTGGACGACATTCTGATTTTCTCCCGGTCAGTCCAAGAACATACGGGCCACGTCAGACGGGTTCTCCAACGGCTGTTGGAGAACCAGCTATTCGTCAAGGCCGAGAAGTGTGAGTTCCATAAGTCCACCGTGCCGTTCTTGGGGTTCATCGTCTCCGCTGAGGGCATGTGCATGGATCAAGGGAAGGTGCAGGCGGTAGCCGAATGGCGATACCTGATTCTAGACTGCAACTTCAGCGGTTTTGGGGTTCGCCAATTTCTACAGGCGGTTCATCAGGGACTACAGTACGATGGCGGCGCCTCTTACAGCTCTCACCTCCACTAAAGTTCGTTTTGCATGGACTCCCTCCGCCGAGCGGGCATTCAATGCCCTCCGACAACACTTCTCCACGGCCCCAGTATTAATTCACCCAGACTCCAAACAACAATTCATTGTAGAGGTGGATGCCTCAGACGTCGGGGTGGGGGCCGTTCTGTCTCAAAGATCCTTGGTGGACAACAAGGTCCACCCATGTGCGTTCCTGTCACGCCGACTCTCCCGGCGGAGGAGAACTATGACATTGGCAACAGAGAACTCTTGGCAGTTAAGGTCGCCCTCGAGGAGTGGAGGCACTGGCTTGAGGGAGCCGAACAGCCGTTCTTGGTCTGGACGGACCACAAGAACCTGGAGTACCTGCGGACTGCCAAGAGGCTGAACGCACGACAGGCACGGTGGGCTCTGCTTTTGGAAGGTTCCAGTTCACCTTAGCTTATCGACCCGGGTCTAAGAACATCAAGCCAGATGCCCTCTCCCGGGTGTTCAGTCCTGCCGCGGTTTCCAAGGAACCGGAAACCATCTTGCCTGCCTCCTGCCTGACCACAACACTGACCTGGGAGGTGGAGGCCACTGTCCGCCGCCTCCAAGCCACCCAGCCCGACCCAGGAGGAGGTCCGCCCGGCCGCATGTTTGTGCCCGACCAGGCCCGCGCAGCAGTATTGGCGTGGGGTCACGATTCCAATCTTGCCTGTCATCCAGGGGCACGTAGGACGTTGGAGTTTATCCGTCGGCAGTTCTGGTGGCCCGCCATGGGGAAGGACGTCCCAGAGTTCGTGTCAGCGTGCATGGTATGCGCACAGAATAAGACGCCACGGCACGCACCTCCGGTCTACTGCAACCCCTACCAGTTCCTCGACGGCCTTGGTCCCACGTGTCATTGGACTTTGTCACTGGCCTCCCTGTATCTGAAGGCAACACCACCATCCTCACGGTGGTTGACCGCTTCCAAGGCCGTCCGGGCCATACCCTTGCCCAAGCTCCCATCTGCTAAAGAGACAGCAGTCCTCATGTTGGAACATGTCTTCCGGACCCACGGCCTACCCACGGATCTGGTGTCGGATCGAGGCCCGCAGTTCACCTCTGGGTTCTGGAGGGCGTTCTGCACCCTAATAGGGGCCACAGTCAGTTTATCCTCGGGCTTCCACCCTCAATCCAATGGGCAAACTGAACGGGTGAACCAGGACCTAGAGACAACGTTACGCTGCATGGTCTCCCACAACCCTACTACCTGGTCAAGCGTTTGATGTGGGTGGAGTATGCCCACAACTCCCTGCCAAGCTCTGCCACGGGAATGTCCCCCTTCCAAGGTTCCCTGGGGTATCAACCCCCACTGTTCCCAAACCAAGAACCTGAGGTGGAGGTCCCATCGGCCCAGGCATTTGTCAGACGGTGCCGACAGACCTGGGAGAAGGCCCGGGCGGCCATCCTGCGGACCAACACCCGGTATCAACAACAGGCTGACCGCCGCCGGACACCGGCTCCCCGTTATCGGGCTGGACAGATGGTGTGGCTATCCACTCGGGATCTCCCGTTAAAAGTGGAGTCTCGGAAACTGGCTCAACGCTTCATTGGGCCTTTCCAGATTGGCCAGGTGGTCAACTCTGTGGCGGTTCGCCTCCGACTACCCTCCTCCCTTCGTGTCCACCCCACATTTCATGTGTCCCGTATCAAGCCTGTGGTTAACTCTCCTTTGTCTTCTGTCCCCAGGGCTCCCCCTCGGCCACGGATGATTGATGGTCATCCGGCCTTCACTGTGCGCCGTCTCCTGAAGGTTCGACCGCGGGGCAGGGATTCCAGTACCTGGTGGACTGGGAGGCTATGGTCCAGAGGAACGCTCATGGGTAGCGCAGGGAAACATCTTGGACCCGGCCCTCATCGCCGACTTCCGTCGGCGGTACCCCAGTCTGCCAGGTAGGCGCCCGGGTCGACCGCCAGGTGGCGGCCATAGGGAGGGGGGTCCTGTCACAACCTGATCTGTCTCACCTGGCGTGTCATTGTCTCCACCCCTTTCCACCAGGTGATCCCCATGTACTGATTGTCCCCTGGGCTTTATATGTCAGCTTTTCCTGTTACCTGTTGCCAGATCGTTTGTCCTGTACACTCGTTTCCAGCGTACCTCCCAGTGTTTTCCCAGTGACCTGCCGGTGCTTTATCGTCCTTGTGACCAGTTTCCGTCCTGACTACGAACCTGCCTACTCCCGGTAACCGAACCTTTGCCTGTCCCGACTACGGATCTGCCTAACCCCGTGTACGAACCTTTGCCTGTCCCCGACTACGGATCTGCCTAACCCCGTGTACGAACCTTTGCCTGTCCCCGACTACGGATCTGCCTATCCCCTTAATAAATCATTTGATTGTTACCTGGTCTCCGCCTCCGTGTCTGCGCTTGGGTCCTTTACTCTGGTCGTGATAGCTGTGTGTGTTGATGTATAATAGTGACAGGTTGTGATAGCTGTGTGTGTTGATGTATAATAGTGACAGGTTGTGATAGCTGTGTGTGTTGATGTATAATAGTGACAGGTTGTGATAGCTGTGTGTGTTGATGTATAATAGTGACAGGTTGTGATAGCTGTGTGTGTTGATGTATAATAGTGACAGGTTGTGATAGCTGTGTGTGTTGATGTATTATAGTGACAGGTTGTGATAGCTGTGTGTGTTTCAGGTATTACAGTGACAGGTTGTGATAGCTGTGTGTGTTGCAGGTATTATAGTGACAGGTTGTGATAGCTGTGTGTGTTTCAGGTATTATAGTGACAGGTTGTGATAGCTGTGTGTGTTGATGTATTATAGTGACAGGTTGTGATAGCTGTGTGTGTTTCAGGTATTACAGTGACAGGTTGTGATAGCTGTGTGTGTTTCAGGTATTACAGTGACAGGTTGTGATAGCTGTGTGTGTTGATGTATAATAGTGACAGGTTGTGATAGCTGTGTGTGTTGATGTATTATAGTGACAGGTTGTGATAGCTGTGTGTGTTGATGTATTATAGTGACAGGTTGTGATAGCTGTGTGTGTTGCAGGTATTATAGTGACAGGTTGTGATAGCTGTGTGTGTTGATGTATAATAGTGACAGGTTGTGATAGCTGTGTGTGTTGATGTATTATAGTGACAGGTTGTGATAGCTGTGTGTGTTGATGTATAATAGTGACAGGTTGTGATAGCTGTGTGTGTTGATGTATAATAGTGACAGGTTGTGATAGCTGTGTGTGTTGATGTATAATAGTGACAGGTTGTGATAGCTGTGTGTGTTGATGTATAATAGTGACAGGTTGTGATAGCTGTGTGTGTTGATGTATTATAGTGACATGTTGTGATAGCTGTGTGTGTTGATGTATAATAGTGACAGGTTGTGATAGCTGTGTGTGTTGATGTATTATAGTGACAGGTTGTGATAGCTGTGTGTGTTGCAGGTATTATAGTGACAGGTTGTGATAGCTGTGTGTGTTGATGTATTATAGTGACAGGTTGTGATAGCTGTGTGTGTTGATGTATTATAGTGACAGGTTGTGATAGCTGTGTGTGTTGATGTATTATTGTGACAGGTTGTGATAGCTGTGTCTGTCACCATATATTAATTTCAAGTAAAAAACACTATTAACTGAGCAGAGGTAAAACCAGTCCTCTAGAGAAACATGCACAATTGCACAGACAGACAGACCCACACGAACATAAACAGAGACACAATGAGTTTTTGATCATGAGGAAACACCCTATTGGTTTAAATGTTTTCTGTTGTTAGATAATCAGAACGTTTGTGTGTTCAGAGGAGAGAAAAGAGTGTGCGCGCAAGCACAATAAGAAAGCATAGCCTTCCAGTCATCATATGGCTGCTGAACTAATGATATCTCTATTTCATAAGCCAGATGATGGATTATATACTGGTGGTGATGGATTATATACTGGTGGTGATGGATTATATACTGGTAGTGATGGATTATATACTGGTGGTGATGGCTTATATACTGGTAGTGATGGATTATATACTGGTGGTGATGGATTATATACTGGTAGTGATGGATTATATACTGGTGGTGATGGATTATATACTGGTGGTGATGGATTATATACTGGTAGTGATGGATTATATACTGGTGGTGATGGATTATATACTGGTGGTGATGGATTATATACTGGTAGTGATGGATTATATACTGGTGGTTATGGATTATATACTGGTGGTGATGGATTATATACTGGTAGTGATGGATTATATACTGGTAGTGATGGATTATATACTGGTAGTGATGGATTATATACTGGTAGTGATGGATTATATACTGGTAGTGATGGATTATATACTGGTAGTGATGGATTATATACTGGTGGTGATGGCTTATATACTGGTGGTGATGGATTATATACTGGTGGTGATGGATTATATACTGGTGGTGATGGATTATATACTGGTGGTGATGGATTATATACTGGTGGTGATGGCTTATATACTGGTAGTGATGGATTATATACTGGTGGTGATGGCTTATATACTGGTAGTGATGGATTATATACTGGTGGTGATGGATTATATACTGGTGGTGATGGATTATATACTGGTGGTGATGGATTATATACTGGTAGTGATGGATACTGGTGGTTATGGATTATATACTGGTAGTGATGGATTATATACTGGTAGTGATGGATTATATACTGGTAGTGATGGATTATATACTGGTAGTGATGGATTATATACTGGTGGTGATGGCTTATATACTGGTAGTGATGGATTATATACTGGTGGTGATGGATTATATACTGGTGGTGATGGATTATATACTGGTAGTGATGGATTATATACTGGTAGTGATGGATTATATACTGGTGGTGATGGATTATATACTGGTAGTGATGGATTATATACTGGTAGTGATGGATTATATATTATACTGGTGGTTATGGATTATATACTGGTGTGATGGATTATATACTGGTAGTGATGGATTATATACTGGTAGTGATGGATTATATACTGGTAGTGATGGATACTGGTGGTTATGGATTATATACTGGTAGTGATGGATTATATACTGGTAGTGATGGATTATATACTGGTGGTGATGGCTTATATACTGGTGGTGGTTATGGATTATATACTGGGTGATGATGGATTATATACTGGTAGTGATGGATACTGGTAGTGATGGTATATGGATTATATACTGGTACTGGTGGTGATGGATTATATACTGGTGGTGATGGATTATATACTGGTGGTGATGGATTATATACTGGTAGTGATGGCTACTGGTGGTTATGGATTATATACTGGTAGTGATGGATTATATACTGGTAGTGATGGATTATATACTGGTGGTGATGGATTATATACTGGTGGTGATGGATTATATACTGGTAGTGATGGATTATATACTGGTAGTGATGGATTATATACTGGTGGTGATGGATTATATACTGGTAGTGATGGCTACTGGTGGTTATGGATTATATACTGGTAGTGATGGATTATATACTGGTAGTGATGGATTATATACTGGTAGTGATGGATACTGGTGGTTATGGATTATATACTGGTAGTGATGGATTATATACTGGTAGTGATGGATTATATACTGGTGGTTATGGTGGTAGTGATGGATTATATACTGGTGGTGATGGTAGTGATGGATTATATACTGGTAGTGATGGATTATATACTGGTAGTGATGGATTATATACTGGTAGTGATGGATTATATACTGGTAGTGATGGATTATATACTGGTGGTGATGGATTATATACTGGTAGTGATGGATTATATACTGGTGGTGATGGATTATATACTGGTGGTGATGGATTATATACTGGTGGTGATGGATTATATACTGGCAGTGATGGATACTGGTGGTAATGGATTATATACTGGTGGTGATGGATTATATACTGGTAGTGATGGATTATATACTGGTGGTGATGGATTATATACTGGTGGTGATGGATTATATACTGGTGGTGATGGATTATATACTGGTAGTGATGGATTATATACTGGTGGTGATGGTGGGTGATGGATTATATACTGGTGGTGATGGATTATATACTGGTGGTGATGGATTATATACTGGTAGTGATGGATTATATACTGGTGGTGATGGATTATATACTGGTGGTGATGGATTATATACTGGTGATGGATTATATACTGGTAGTGATGGATTATATACTGGTGGTGATGGATTATATACTGGTGGTGATGGATTATATACTGGTAGTGATGGATTATATACTGGTGGTGATGGATTATATACTGGTGGTGATGGATTATATACTGGTGGTGATGGATTATATACTGGTAGTGATGGATTATATACTGGTAGTGATGGATTATATACTGGTGGTGATGGATTATATACTGGTGGTGATGGATTATATACTGGTAGTGATGGATTATGTACTGGTAGTGATGAATAATATACTGGTAGTGATGGATTATGTACTGGTAGTGATGGATTATGTACTGGTAGTGATGAATAATATACTGGTAGTGATGGATTATGTACTCGTGGTGATGGATTATATACTGGTAGTGATGGATTATATACTGGTGGTGATGGATTATATACTGGTAGTGATGGATTATATACTGGTGGTGATGGATTATATACTGGTAGTGATGGATTATATACTGGTGGTGATGGATTATATACTGGTAGTGATGGATTATATACTGGTGGTGATGGATTACATACTGGTAGTGATGGATTATATACTGGTGGTGATGGATTATATACTGGTAGTGATGGATTATATACTGGTAGTGATGGATTATATATAGGTGGTGTTTGTGTTAGAGACTGTTGGTGACAGTTAATCTACCAATTTAAACTTGTGAATTTGGATCCAGTCAAAGACAAGGTTTATTTCTTTTTCCAGTACTGTACATATAACTTACTCACTGGAGAATAAACAAGTTGCTACCTGATGAAGCCATCTGCCACATCCGTCAAATGTATCTGTGTCAAATGTATCTGTGCCTCACTGCATGTAGGGTCATTTGATGTCTACTGTCTTTTGCCCTGTATACAGTATAGTGTTTGTTCATCTTCTCATACTTTTTTACAGATATATTAATATGATGTAATGTATAATGTGTTGCAATGAAAAACCAGTAGCCAGGCTAGTGGGAGAGGAGAGAGCAGCCAGGCTAGTGGGAGAGGAGAGAGCAGCCAGGTTAGTGGGAGAGGAGAGAGCAGCCAGGCTAGTGGGAGAGGAGAGAGCAGCCAGGCTAGTGGGAGAGGAGAGAGCAGCCAGGCTAGTGGGAGAGGGGAGAGCAGCCAGGCTAGTGGGAGAGGGGAGAGCAGCCAGGCTAGTGGGAGAGGGGAGAGCAGCCAGGCTAGTGGGAGAGGAGAGAGCAGCCAGGCTAGTGGGAGAGGAGAGAGCAGCCAGGCTAGTGGGAGAGGGAGAGCAGCCAGGCTAGTGGGAGAGGGGAGAGCAGCCAGGCTAGTGGGAGAGGGGAGAGCAGCCAGGCTAGTGGGAGGGGAGAGCAGCCAGACTAGTGGGAGAGGAGAGAGCAGCCAGGCTAGTGGGAGAGGAGAGAGCAGCCAGGCTAGTGGGAGAGGGGAGAGCAGCCAGGCTAGTGGGAGAGGGGAGAGCAGCCAGGCTAGTGGGAGGGGAGAGCAGCCAGGCTAGTGGGAGGGGAGAGCAGCCAGGCTAGTGGGAGAGGAGAGAGCAGCCAGGCTAGTGGGAGAGGAGAGACCAGCCAGCGAGAAGAGAAAGGTGAAGAGTAGAGGAGAGTGATGGCTGGGTGTCATAGGTCTGAGTGACAGAGGTGACATTTAGAAAGAGTCAACACATGATTTAATGAGAATAAATAGTAGAGGCCACACAAGACGTGATCTGCTATCCCTGGTGCCCCGCCCCTCTACACACACACACCCCTCTACACACACACACACCCATATATCGCCCAGTGAGCAGGGTTCCAGCGGTTGCAGGGAGGATTCCCTCAGTAGGCCTGGGCACCTACAAGCTAACTGTGGCTGATTTTTGAGTGAGCATCACACTCACAATTATTGACCTCCTGGTTAGACAACCTGTGCACAATGACACGCGGTTTATGACAGCATTCTATGATGTTCACATCTTCTAAATTTGTTCAATGTTGTTGCAAATGGAAAGATAAGTACAATCAGTAAAGGGGAAAGAAATGAAGACATAAAAAAAAAACTAACAAAAGAATGGACTTTTCAGCTGACTTTAAATGGATCCAAAATGGCATCCAATTCCCTTATATAGAAGAGGTTTATTCAAAAGCAGTGTAAAACCTATGGAATAGGGTTTCATTTGGGACATACCCTCGCTCCTGGCGATAACGTCTGGAAATTAATCTGTGCAGCGCTGATTAAGACCAGCTGAAAGCCGTTAACTGCCTTTGTGAACGTGCTGTCTCTGATTAAAAAACTGTGAGTGGAAGACGAAACAAGCAGCGAGCTCCGTCTGATGTTCTGCTCTCAGGAGACACCAAATTAAATACAGGTCAAAAAACAGAGATTAACCCAGATAACGTATCTAGCACACTGGCCGTGTCTCCCCTAGACCACGCTGTGCTATAAGGGGCTATGAAAACAAAACGGAAAAGCCCTTCTCCTCCCAGATGAACGTGTGGATAGTTGCCATCTCTATGTCTCAGTGTGCAGTTTGAGGAGAATTGCAGGTAGCTTTAGCTAAGCGTCCTCATTCAATAATAGTTTTTGCACTGTTGTCCCACAAGTCATATATTATACGAATATCTACTTGGGCCCATTATCAGCCACCATCAGCGCTGTGTTACAATTGCACGTCGTGTCTTGCTGAAGGCTAACTGATCAGAAGAAAGTGCAATTATTTTATCACAGCTAAAAACTGCCGATTCAGACAATGAACTGTTCTTTTTTAAACTAGATCTGTTATGGACAGACACATCTAAATTTGAGGTGTTCTAATCCCGAAGAACATTTTTGAGATGCAGACCAAATGAAAAGATGCTGGAAGAGTGCGTAATGCCACCTGCTCAGCACGGTGGAGGTAAAGTGATGGTAAAGTGGGAGATTTGTACAGGCTAAAAGGGATCTAGAAGAAGGAAAGCTATCAGTCCATTGAACATGCCATACCATACACTGTGGACAGCGCTTAATTGGAACCAATTTCCTCCTACAACAGGACAATTACCTAAAGCAACAGCTAACAACTATGCAATAACTATTTAGGGAAGAAGCAGTCGGCTTGTATTCTGTTTATACTGGAGTGGCCAGCACAGTCACCTAATCTCAACTCTATTGAGCGGTTGTGGGAGCAGGTTGAATGTGAATCTCCTGGAAGCAAGGCACACAATCACTTCTGATTGCCTCAACAAATTGACAACTACAATGAAAACGCTCTGCAAGGCTGTAATTGCTGCAGATTAAGGAATATTTGGAAAAAGCTAAGTTTGAAGGACACAATTATTATTTCAATGAAAACTAATTTTATTCTAACCTTGTCAATGATAATAGTTCCTATTCTTTTTATTGAGTTTTATTTCCTATTCAATGTCAAATCATGTATGAAAACAAGGATATTTTTAAGGGAAGGGATCTGTTTATAAAACCCCTCAAGGCAAGAATGTATATTCATTGACAGTCAGTTGGTGGTGAAAATCCTCCCCAGTCGCCTCCTGTTCTCCTCTCTTCTCCTCTCACCTCCTCTCTTCTCCTCTCGCCTCCTCTCTTCTCCTCTCGCCTCCTCTCTTCTCCTCTCGCCTCCTCTCTTGTCCTCTCGCCTCCTCTCCCCTCCTGTTATCCTCTCAGCAAGTCCCACTAGTCTTGTTGAAAGAGAGACACTCCACCTGGCTTGCCTCTAATTTCAGTCATTTAAATGAGATTGTTAATTGGTAACCTTTACTGAGTAGAACCGACAGTGGCGCCGCTCATCAGAGACTCCCTCCCGGGGAACGTGGAGTTGTGTGTGTGTGTGTGGGGGGGGGTCAGACACAGAGCTATTGACGATGCTTAGTACTGACATGTATATTTATTATTTATTGTAGGCACGCAGTAGACGCTCTTATCCAGAGTCAATTACACGCACAATGATAGTGTTTATTATGTTGCACTGTTCTCATCGTCAGTATATGGATTTGAACCAGCCACAACTTGGATTTTGGCACAGAAGTCTGACCAATAAGCTTCCAGTTGACAACATACAATATAACCTGTGGTCCATCATTTGTCTTCATCTCACCCGGTAAAACAGCTACCTGCACGATGGTCTAAACTGCTGCAACCTAGTCTGTAGGACTTGACTAATGAGGGATTTTAGAGGCAAAGGTCCGTGTCTATACCGATTAGCTACAAAACAGTGGTTTACAAGAGTCAAATGTCAGCTAAATCAGTCCTTACAAGTCCCGTATTTTATCCACCAAAGTGAGCAACTTTGACAACAACCTAGCTGGTGAAAATAAATTGCTCATGGCTGGCAGTTTTCTCAGGGCTTAATACTAAATCGCACCACCACCGCCATGGCATTGCAATTTAAAATGTGTAACTGTTACATTTCCTGGAGACCTGCTCCTGCTGACTATCAGGCAGTGATGCGGGCTACTGCTGATGGACTGACTGAGCTGTCGGGAGGGAAGGAGTGTGTGCCGAAGCAGGTAGAGCAAACGGAGGCAACAGGTGGAGGCAGCAGTATGGGTGAAGCAGGTGGAGGCAGCAGGTGGAGGCAGCAGGTGGAGGCAACAGGTGGAGGCAGCAGGTGGAGGCAGCAGTATGGGTGAAGCATGTTGAGGCAGCAGTATGGGTGAAGCAGGTGGAGGCAGCAGGTGGAGGCAGCAGGTGGAGACAGCAGTATGGGTGAAGCAGTTGGAGGCAGCAGGTGAAGGCCACATGTGAAGGCAGCAGGTGGAGGCAGCAGGTGGAGGCTGCAGGTGGAGGCAGCAGGTGGAGGCAGCAGTATGGGTGAAGCAGTTGTAGGCAGCAGGTGAAGGCCACATGTGAAGGCAGCAGGTGGAGGCAGCAGTATGGGTGAAGCAGGTGGAGGCAGCAGGTGGAGGCAGCAGGTGGAGGCAGCAGTATGGGTGAAGCAGGTTGCGGAACTGAGTGACTTGTAAGACTCTGAACCCCAGATTTCCAGCACACACTTTCTAAAACTTCAGAACTCTGTAGATCAGGTTTCAGCAGAGGGACAAACAAATACTGCTGCTGGGTTCAATCACGTTTTCTAATGGATCTCCCTACTAGATAGGATTAGGTACTTGGGTACATCGCACTGTGAAATAGTTAGCTCTCAAGTGAAAACGATGTGCTGGTAAATGTATCAGATAACATAGATAGAACAGTAATACTTGTTGATGTTTAGCTACTTATGTGGTTTGACAGTTTTTTGTCAGTAGTTGTTTCATGAACTTGCATTATTACCACTGCATCATTTACCATAAAACAATTCAGTCCGAAACACAAACAGTTGATATCAAACTACCAAAGATTCAAAGATTTGGGTTCACTTACAAATGTCTTTGTTTCTTTAAATAAAAGCAATTTATTGGTCCATCAAAATATCTACATAGGCACACATAGGCCCTGTGTTCCAACGGCATGTTGTGTTTGCTAATCAAAGTTTAGTCTTATTGATCATTAGAAAACCCTATTGCAATTATTTTAGCACAGCTGAAAACCATTATAATGTGCTATAGTAAGAAAACGATTCTACTTAAAAATCTTTGAGCATTTGCGTATCAGCATTTTTAGGTTCGAGAGAATGCTTAAAACTGGCATTTAAAGCTTTGGCTTATTCTTGTCACAGTAAAGAAGATGGAAGGATGGAGCCACGGCATTAGAACGGATAGCGTTCTAGGGTTCTTTAATACAACAGTCCCAACACACACACGCATATAAACTGGTACACCTCGTACTTCATCTTCGTCACGAGCGCATGGATAGAAAGGTGCACGTCTGTTAGCCGGAAGCACGGCTAATAATCATACTCGTATGACAATACACGTAACGTAGAACAATACCACACAAAAACATGACCAAACACAGGGAACCTATTTACTCTACTAATGAGGAAATGGGCACCGGGTGTTAGTGATGATGAGACCGGACCAATAATGTGAAGGGAGGGAGGAACGATGGCAGCTAGAAGACCGGAGAAGACAAATGCCAAAGCCTGCCCGTAGGTGGCGGTAGAATGGATTCAGAGGGAGCTCTGAGGCTATTCTATGCAAAAATATGCAAGAAACATAAGATCTTGTACAACATGTACTACTCCCTTCACAGAGCAGCGCAGTTTGAGGTGTACAACTGAGCAAGAGGAAAAAAAACATTAAAGTGTTTAGTTTAGGAACTGACGCGTCACAGGTCCTCAACTGAAAGGTTAATTAAAAAGTACCCGCAAAGAACACCAGCCAAGTCAACAGCGAGGACGCAACTTTGGGAAGCTGGCTTTCTAGGCAGAGTTGATTAAGATGGACAAAGGCAAACAGAGACTGGACAGAGGAAGATTGGAAAAAAGACCAGCATCCCCAGAGTCTCCTTTCCAGGGATCACTTTAATATTTTATGAAAAACAAGTTGGATCAATCTTCGTGATCGGGACATATAGACTGTTACAGCTACATAGTTATTGACTGTAGGTAGCCAAAATAGCTAATTAAAACCTGGTGGTGTTTGTACAGGTCATTAACGATCCATGTTGTCTACTTCACCTGCCCTTCATCCGCTCAGAGCTAAGAGCATATCAGGTTATTGGGTATATATTAGGTATATTTTGGGTATATGTTGGGTATGTATTGGGTATGTATTGGGAATATATTGGGTATATATTGGGTATACGTTAGGTATATGTTGGGTATGTATTGGGTATGTATTGGGTATGTATTGGGTATATATTGGGTATGTATTGGGTATGTAGTTGAGTATATATAGGGTATATATTTGGTATATGTTGAGTATGTATTGGGTATGTATTGGGTATACATTAGGTATGTATTGGGTATGTACTGGGTATGTATTGGGTATACATTAGGTATATGTTGGGAATGTATTGGGTATGTAGTTGGGTATATATAGGGTATATATTAGGTATATGTTGAGTATGTACTGGGTATGTATTGGGTATGTATTGGGTATACATTAGGTATATGTTGGGTATGTATTGGGTATGTAGTTGGGTATATATAGGGTATATATTAGGTATATGTTGAGTATGTATTGGGTATGTTTTGGGTATTGGGGAAAATCTTTAGGGAAGTTTACAGTTCATGGGCGATTTCGCAAACCGCGTGGCACACATAAGCAAAATCTGCAAATTCTGGAGAAAAAAAAATATATACACATTTACGGACATCACCGTACTCAATGGTTCAGGAAATAAAATGTAAGTTAATCTGTACTACAGTGATTTAACAACATTGCTGCTGATAGTATTTTGAAAACGTCAAATACATGTCTAAAATGGGGAGACAGACACAAGCGCAGGGCGAACGAAAAACATTTATTAAATGAAAATGTGACTATAACGGGAAAAAAACGAAACAAGACAAGCCATAAGCAAACGTAACGTTGGTATACACCAAACAAGACCGACAACACAACCTGGGAAAGGAGGAACTTAAATTGGATTGTGATTTAGGAAAAAAGGAGAGGGCAATAAAACAATGAAGTGTCAAACAAGAGAGAGAGGGCGTTGGATTTCACGGGCCCGGACATCCTGCTGTACACTGATGGGATTTCATTACATCACTTTAACAGCATCATTTTTATACAAGCTGCTCAACAGATGGTGCAAAAGAGCAAGTTATGTTGTAAATGTTGAAATAATGCATTTACTGTATGAGGCACCGGGTATCTATAATTAAAATGTATTTACTGTGTTTTAAAGAGGCACAAGGCATCTATAAAACATCCAGTGTCCGTTGTCCATTTCTATTGTCTAGTGCCTAATTAAACCTCTGTCACAAAGCAGTATTAATGATTGTTCTAAAAGTGGTTTACAAATCATCTACTTATACTTAATAATAATAAATAGCTATTCATGGCTTCTGATTTGATCTCTCAAAACAAGTTAGTCACAACTATCTTTATTTTGTAGCTTAGACGCCATACTTTCACATGCTGTGTATCTGATGTTTTAAGCTTTAGCGAATATTGTTTTACCGTAATTTTCTGCTCTGATAAAACACAGCAATTTGCAGCCTCCTTAAATGCACTGGTAGGATGCTTTGCTCTGGCAGATTCTTTAGTGTGACCGTCGCTGTGGAAACAACTTAATGTTGCAACGCAGACGGAGAAATGTACAACAGAAGCGATGATGTCGAAATGACGCTCTAGGGGGTAAATCAAGTTCTGCTTCTGTCCCCTTAATACGGTCATATGTCAAAACTATACTTCTGATGGTGTGATAATAGCCTGTCAGTCAGTTCTTCACCAATGACAATAAATAAATACTGCATTCATGGCAACCAGTAACGTAACCATGGCCACCAGCATACGAGTGATGTGTCTGCATTTGTTGGGCAACAATCCAACAGATGTGCGTCAGAATTCGCTAATTGTGCTTCTTTCTCTTTTACATCGGAGCACTATTACACAACTCAGCCTGAGATTGAAACATGTACCAGAGACAGATCGCGGATTAGTTTAGAGTTATGTTTTGGGGTTTACGTTTGGGAGAGGGTTAAAGGAGTTTAGGATTAGGTAAAGCACTAAACCTGATCAAATGTGCTCTCCAAGCATTCAGCCTATTGCAAATACAAGCTCTGCCATCTCAACTGAGTCAATCGATCAGATGAATTTCTGCCATCAACAGATATTCCTTCAGTACATGTGAGAAAAACTCCCACATGCAAATTGAGCGTTACTGACCCAAATTTAAAGGAACACTCTCTCCTTCTGTATTTATTTTTCGCGAGTGTGATAACACATCACTCCCGATAGACAGAAGCAAAAACTCTTACATAAATGGATCAGCCTACGCCGAACATTATTAGTGACATGTATTTCAAGAGAACAAGACAATGTTTAAGCCACTAACATGTTATGTTTCCCTCTGGCCAAGGTCAACAAAGCTGCATAGCACCTATTTATATCCCATTTATGTCTGGGAGAAATTTGAATAACATTCAATTGGGTTTATATTCAGACTTGGTCTGACTAGTCTACATAGACATTCATTTTCAGTTTTTAAATCGGCCTACAGTTGCACAAGACAAACAATGCATACCTACACAACATAAGATCAGCCTTGTGAGTTGGTTCAATTCATCTAGTTGCTTTCTTGATGCACCTATGGCAGCAATGACAACCTCACGTCTTTTTTAGTTTGATGCAAGCTTGACACCTTTTGGGCAGCTTCTCCCATTCTTCTTTGCTTACAATCGTATAACTGAAATTATCTCATACAGGCTTACATAGATACATCTATTTGATTATCAAAATCCAATTAATTCCACATATCATGCTGAATTGCATCCAGTAAATACATTTTGAGTATTCTGTCAGAACATATTATAGTAAAATAAGAATCCAGTATATATTTTCACCAGGAATACTCATCTTTGAACCTCAAGCCAGTTCAACTCAAATCAGGGACATATTTAGACCTCAGTCATCAGGTGACATTAGCGATGAGGTAGAACAATAAACCATCAGGACAGTAGATCTCCGTTAGCAGGATCCACACCTCCATGTTCTAAAGGTGATCGTTCAAAACCACTATGCAATCCATAAACACCAGAAATAATCATTAATAAAACCATCTGAGGACGCAGGTTCAAAATCCAACTATTTACAAAAGTAATCAAATTGCAATATCCTTTTCAGATATTCAATTTCAAGAAGTGTTTAGGTTTCAGGACACACTGAATCATTTACGCTTCTTTAAACGGGGTCACTGATGGCCTCCGGGTCGTCCCTTTCCCTAATGTAATCCCATCAAAAGCACCTTGTCAGAAAACCTCATGTGTTCCAGAGAACCAGATTTTACATTAGCGGTTATTCTAACCGTTACCATCTAACACGCTATATTGTGCAATTCCAACTTCCTGAATCATACACACATGCACACGCACACACACACGCACCGACACACACACATACACATATGTGTATTCATCTAACCCCTAACCTTACTCTAACCTTACTCTAACCTTATCCTAACCTTACTCTTACTCCCAAACCCCTGCAATCTAAACCTAACACAAACTCTTAAACCTAACACAAACTCCTAACACAAACTCTTAAACCTAACACAAACTCTTAAACCTAACACAAACTCCTAAACCTAACACAAACTCCTAAACCTAACACAAACTCCTAACACAAACTCCTAACACAAACTCCTAACCCTAACACAAACTCCTAAACCTAACACAAACTCCTAAACCTAACACACACTCCTAAACCTAACACACACTCCTAAACCTAACACATACTCCTAAACCTAACACATACTCCTAAACCTAACACATACTCCTAAACCTAACACACACTCCTAAACCTAACACATACTCCTAAACCTAACACATACTCCAAATCAGTCTCATTGGTTCGTTATTTCATTCAATCCGAACAAATCAACAGTATTGTACTAGCACAAAGGTGCACTCAAAAAAATAGCAAACCTAAAGACCAGTGAATACTGAACATTGCGTCTGTCAGAGGGACACACACTCCATTCTACCCTGTCAGAGGGACACACACTCCATTCTACCCTGTCAGAGGGACACACACTCCATTCTACCCTGTCAGAGGGACACACACTCCATTCTACCCTGTCAGAGGGACACACACTCCATTCTACCCTGTCAGAGGGACACACACTCCATTCTACCCTGTCAGAGGGACACGCACTCCATTCTACCCTGTCAGAGGGACACACACTCCATTCTACCCTGTCAGAGCGACACACACTCCATTCTACCCTGTCAGAGGGACACACACTCCATTTTACCCTGTCAGAAGGACACACACTCCATTCTACCCTGTCAGAGCGACACACACTCCATTCTACCCTGTCAGAGGGACACACACTCCATTTTACCCTGTCAGAGGGACACACATCCATTTTACCCTGTCAGAGGGACACACACTCCATTTTACCCTGTCAGAGGGACACACACTCCATTCAACCCTGTCAGAGGCACACACACTCCATTTTACCCTGTCAGAGGGACACACACTCCATTTTACCCTGTCAGAGGACACACACTCCATTTTACCCTGTCAGAGGGACACACACTCCATTTTACCCTGTCAGAGGGACACACACTCCATTTTACCCTGTCAGAGGGACACACACTCCATTTTACCCTGTCAGAGGGACACACACTCCATTTTACCCTGTCAGAGGGACACACACTCCATTTTACCCTGTCAGAGGGACACACACTCCATTTTACCCTGTCAGAGGGACACACACTCCATTTTACCCTGTCAGAGGGACACACACTCCATTTTACCCTGTCAGAGGGACACACACTCCATTTTACCCTGTCAGAGGGACACACACTCCATTTTACCCTGTCAGAGGGACACACACTCCATTTTACCCTGTCAGAGGGACACACACTCCATTTTACCCTGTCAGAGGGACACACACTCCATTCCACCCTGTCAACCAGTATCTCTATGTGGGCTTCCTACCTGGGCGAGATGTCACATCCCTGCTGCATGAACGCTCCAAGAGAGAACCAGAGAGAGTTAAAGATGCCAAACTCATTGGTCTGCTCCTGATTCTGCTGGTTCTGGCCCTGCTGACCCGGGTTCTGCCCTGACTGTTGCCCGGCTCCCGCTCCTGCCTGCTGATTCATGTTCTGGGGGTCGGGCCCATCTTCATAGTCCTCGGCGTGCCACTCGTACGGGCTGAACCGGCTCACCAGGAACAGGACCACGCTGACACCGATGTAGGCGAACACGATACACATCCAGATCTCGTAAGCCAGCGGGTCCAGGAAGGAGAACACGCCGGGTTTGGACTTGGTGGGTTTCTTGATCATGATGGAGATGCCCAGAGACATGAAGGGCTTGGAGAAGTCGATCACCTCCTCACGGACCAAGGTGATGGTCAGAGGAGCGACTGCAACGTCTGCTTTCTGGAGGACGGAACGGAAAGGAGGAAGGAATAGGGGGAGAGAGGGAGGGAGGAAAAGGGGGAGAGAGGGAGGGAGGAAAAGGGGGAGAGAGGGAGGGAGGAAAAGGGGGAGAGATGGAGGGAGGGAGGAAAAGGGGGAGAGAGGGAGGGAGGAAGAGGGGGAGAGGGAGGGAGGGAGGAAGGAAAAGGGGAGAGAGGCAGGGAGGAATAGGGGGAGAGAGGGAGGAGGGAGGAAGGAAAAGGGGGAGAGATGGAGGGAGGGAGGAAAAGGGGGAGAGAGGGAGGGAGGAAAAAGGGGAGAGAGGGAGGGAGGAAGGAAAAGGGGAGAGAGGGAGGGAGGGAGGAAAAGGGGGAGAGATGGAGGGAGGGGGAGGAAAAGGGGAGAGAGAGGGAGGAAAAGGGGGAGAGAGAGAGGGAGGAAACGGGGGAGAGAGGGAGGGAGGAATAGGGGGAGAGAGGGAGGGAGGAAAAGGGGAGAGAGGGAGGGAGGAAAGGGGGAGAGAGAGAGGGAGGAAAAGGGGGAGAGAGGGAGGAAACGGGGAGAGAGGGAGGGAGGAATAGGGGGAGAGAGGGAGGGAGGAAAAGGGGGAGAGAGGGAGGGAGGGAAAGGGGGAGAGAGGGAGGGAGGAAAAGGGGGAGAGAGGGAGGGAGGGAGGAAAAGGGGGAGAGAGGGAGGGAGGGAGGAAAAGGGGGAGAGAGGGAGGGAGAATTCATTTAAACATGTGCCGTATATTGACTTGTTTACTTCACGTTCATTCAAGCAAAACATGTATTGTTAAATATTTTTTATACAATTGGGAAAGGATCATGCAGATGACCAATAGAAGTATACCGGTAACCAATGCTTTTTGGACATCGATGTTGAAAGAATGATTTAAAACTCAACAATAGATGGTAACTCAGTCTGAAAATAATTTAGTTGACAAAAGAAACTGCCAGACATGCTACATCTGAACAATGTCCTCCTTCTTTTAACTTTCACAACATACTTTAGCTAACTCACACACCTTATTTAAGTTTAGGCTTTTCTAATGCATCCTGTTCGTCATTGTGGCTTGTAGTGTTTGTTCTCATTTTCTGTTTAAGTCCATGTCTGGTTTCATGATTTCGTTCCTGTCTCAAGTTTAGTTTCGGTTTAATTAAAGACCCTTTGTTCCTGCCTCCAAACCGAACACATTCAAAAACAGAATCATGCTCACAATTCCCTACTAATTTTTACCTAATGTATGCTTTAGCAGAGAACCTATTCCTGGCTCACAGAAAATTGTAGGGTTAGAGACCATGTAATATCCATTGGTAAAATCAACACAACAAAGGATAAAGTACCAGACAAAGTGTGCATGGATAACCACTCGAAAGGTTGGTAACCACATTTGAACAATGTGTGATGGCCGGGTGTGACACAGTCTATGATTAATTTCATATTCAAGGCACACTCAGCCAGCATGTCTGTCTACCCAACCTCAACCCAATTTAGATGGTTTGGGATCAGTTGGAAAAGCAACAAGTACTCAGCATTCATAGGAACTCCATCTAGATGGTCGGAAAAACAGTTCAGGTGACGACCTCATTGAGCTGGTTAAAAGCATGCCACTGTGAAAGTGGCAAAGGGTGACTGATTTGAACAATCACATTTTATTCCATAAGTGTTACTATATAGTTTTGATGTCTCTAACTGTATTTAATAAAGTAGAAAATAGTAAAGATTAAGAAATACACTTGGATGTGTAGGTGTGTCTAAATGTTTGATTGGTACTGTATGAATAATGTATATACATGTAACAAACTCGTGCAGTGTGAAGTGCAACGGGAGCGAGATGTAGAGCTTATGTTTCGTTCAGGGTGTTTATTTTTTCTACATAAAAAAACACACGGACTACATAGATAAAACACAGAACGTAAAACAAAGGTGCGCTTACACATAGTGACTAAACTCGTTTACAAAAAACACGACTATAGAAGACACATAACGGCACGTGACGTAAATCAAAAACAAGCACCCGTGAACCTGACCAGGGACCTTAAATAGCCCACTGATTAACAAACCTACGCCCAGTGCTCAGCTAAACCCAAAACCGCTGTGCTTCTTATCACCACATTACACAGGAGTGCTCTCCCCTAAAGACGCTGTGACAACACAGCTCACCTATATGTGACAAAAAAGCCTACTACACACCCCTGTGAGGCAAAAGATAAATCCTGTCAGAACTCATAATGTGAACAATTTAATTGAAAAACAAACTGAAATCTTTGAGGGGGAAAACTAAAAACCTTACAATAACCTGGGCCAGAAGTGTGCACACCCTTAAACTAATACTTTATTGAAACACCTTGCGATGTAATTACAGCACTCGGTCATTTGGGTAGGAATCAATTAGCAAGGCACATCTTGATATGGCAATATATGCTCACTTTTAATTGCTCCAAGTATGTCAGATTTCCTGTGCACAGCCCTTTTCAGATCATCCCACATATGTTCAATTGAATACAGGTCTGGGCTCTGGCTGGGCCATTCCAAAACGTAAATCTTCTGGTGAAGTTCCAGCTGAAGAAAAACAGCCCCAAAGCATGATGCTGGCCTCACCATGCTTTATTGTGTATGGTGTTTTTTGGGTGATGTGCAGTGCTTGTTATTGCGGCAAACATATTTTTTGGAGTTTTGGCCAAAATTTCAACCTTGGTTTCATCACACCATAAAACATTTTCCCGCATGCTTTTGGGAGACTTGATATTTGTTTTTGCAAACTTCAGCCAGGCTTGGTTGTTCATAAGAAAAGGCTTCTGTCTTGCCACCCTACCCCATACATATGAAGAATACGTGAGATTGTTTTCTCATGTAGCACACAGCCAGGACTTGCCAGAAATTCCTGCAGCTCCTTTAATATTGCTGTAGACCTTTGGAAGCCTCCTTAACCAGTTTCTTCTCGTCTTTTCATCTATTTTGGAGGGACATCCAGTTCTTGGTAATGTCTTTCTCGTGCCATATTTTGTCCAATTGATGATGACTGTCTTCACTCTGCTCCAGGGTATATATAATGCTTTGGAAATTATTTTGTACCCTTCTGCTGACTGATATCTGTCAACAATGGGATTCCTCAGAATGTATTACAAAATGTACACCACATTAAGTGATAAAAGATACAGAAAGAAAGTGACAGAGATAGAGGGACAGACAGAAAAATGCAGACAGACAGTGAGAGACCAATAGAAAGAGGCAGACAGATAAAGAGAGAAAGAGAGTGACAGAAAAAAGATCATCCAATGTGTTCTGAGCTATAAAAAGCTTTATTGTCGAGTGTCGAAAACACAGGAATAAAACCCAAGAACGCGGGGTCAATTTGAACCGCAGGTCCGACATTTACATAAACAAAATGATAATACTCACAACGAGACAAAGCACAAGCTGATGAGTAACCTGGTTTAACTTGCTAGTTAATAAGGAGATAGATATTATAGCTGGCTTTGAGTCACTTCTCTGGGTGTGCAGTGCATCTCTCCTCTGAGCCCCTGCCTTCTGCTCACTCAGACCCACGCAAAACCCAGCCTGCAGCAGTGAATCTACACACCGCTCTGCTCCACGTCTTCACGAACAATTTGATTTTAGATGACATCACACTCTGAAATAACTCGACGGACCAAGAGAAACTGCGATCCATGATTCTGTTCTTGGTTACACTTCGATTTTTAGAGTTGCTTTTAACATCTGTTGATACTCTGTAAATAACTGCGATGAGCAACTGTTAGGGTTATGTTTATCATATGGGTTAGGTTAGGATTAAGGTTAGGGTTTATGTTTATCATGTGGGTTAGGTAGGTTAAGATTAGGGTTAATGTAAGTAGATGGGGAACATGTTACTGATGGTCTGAGTATCGAAAGGTACACTTTTGGGACTCAAAAGCAAATGTTACCCAGTGTCTTCAAACAGACATACATGTCAGTTAACATTAAGCAAAAAAACACTTTTTACAAACATGTCAAAGGGAAACAACACATAGTGTCTCAGGAATGTGTTGGGCCACAACAAGTCACCAGAACAGTTCTAATGAGCTTTGGCATAGATTATACAATTCTCTAGACCTCTCCTGAAAGGATGGAACAATAAACTACCAAAATATATTCCCAGATTTTTTGTTTTGATTATGCAACTAAAGAAAGCTGTCTAACAGGCCAGTCGAAAGTATCCCATCAATGTTCAGTTAAGTTGAGATCTGGTGTCTGCGAAGGCATTTGTGTACTCATCAAATCATTCAGTGAGCCCTTGTGCCCTGTGGATGGGCGCATTGACACCCTGGAAGAAACCCAATAAAGTCACTTAGATCCTCTCCTCTTGGCAAAATCAAGTTGAAACGGACGTGACAAAACAGGGTGAAAAATGCCTCATCAGATCAAATTCTTTTATTCCACGGCTCAGGGATCCATGTTTTGGGCTGCTTACACCATGTTATGCATCTTTGTGTTTTAGCCTTGGATGCAGCTGGTTTCTGAAGTGTACATCTGACATAAATTCCAGCTTTGTGAAAGCCACATTGTAAATTTTTTTGTTGAGACTGGGTCGCTGAGGTGCTGATTCAATTCTGTGGTCCTTTCAAGAACGTGCTTATGGCGAATTGGGCAACTATCCTGTCTGTCAGTCCCTGTCATCAGCTTTGACTTGTGACAAATGTGCCAATGCAATTTGTCCAGGTTCAGCATTTGCTGTAATGGTTTTTGAGATATCTGTTCACTTTGACCAAGCCTTCTCTAATACTAGTTATAACCATGTCATAAGGTACAACAGCTGTCACCATGTCATAAGGTACAACAGCTGTCCCCATGTCATAAGGTACAACAGCTGTGACCATGTCATAAGGTACAACAGCTCTGTAACCATGTCATAAGGTACAACAGCTGTAACCATGTCATAAGGTACAACAGCTGTAACCATGTCATAAGGCACAACATCTGTAACCATGTCATAAGGTACAACAGCTGTAACCATGTCATAAGGTACAACAGCTGTAACCATGTCATAAGGTACAACAGCTGTAACTTTGTCAGAGGGTACAACAGCTGTAACCATGTCATAAGGTACAACAGCTGTAACCATGTCATAAGGTACAACAGCTGTTACCATGTCATAAGGTACAACAGCTGTAACCATGTCATAAGGCACAACACAACCATGTCTGTAACCAGCTGTAACCATGTCATAAGGTACAACAGCTGTAACCATGTCATAAGGTACAACAGCTGTAACCATGTCATAAGGTACAACAGCTGTAACCATGTCATAAGGTACAACAGCTGTAACCATGTCACAAGGTACAACAGCTGTTACCATGTCATAAGGTACAACAGCTGTAACCATTTCATAAGGTACAACAGCTATAACCATGTCATTAGGTACAACAGCTGTAACCATGTCATAAGGTACAACAGCTGTAACTTTGTCAGAGGGTACAACAGCTGTAACCATGTCATAAGGTACAACAAACAACTCTCTTGTGAGCATTAGCAATGGACTGTTATAAGATATAATAACGCTGTAATGAGCAATAACAATGGCCAGTTATAATATATAAGAACCCAGTAATGAACAAGCAAAATTAAACAGCCTTCTTAGAACATTAATTTTAACCCAGCTTATCAGCTACAATAGCTATATTAGCTCAAGGACTAATAGTAACTACATTATAGACTGTTATAATATTGTCATACACACTCACCCCATACACCAGCTCCCCCACTAATAATAACTACATTATAGACTGTTATAATATTGTCATGCACACTCACCCCATACACCAGCTCCCCCACTAATAATAACTACATTATAGACTGTTATAATATTGTCATGCACACACTCACCCCATAGGCCCACACACCAGCTCTCACTAATAATAACTACACTATAGACTGTTATAATATTGTCATTGTAATACACACTCACCCCACACTCACCCCAGACACCAGCTCCCCACTAATAATAACTACAATTATAGACTGTTATAATATTGTCATGCACACTCACCCCACACACCAGCTCTCCCACTAATAATAAC
The DNA here is from genome assembly GCA_029465975.1 of Dallia pectoralis. NCBI lineage: Eukaryota > Metazoa > Chordata > Actinopteri > Esociformes > Umbridae > Dallia > Dallia pectoralis. The sequence goes on along the minus strand of CM055729.1, from coordinate 10,459,577 downwards.
TACATTATAGACTGTTATAATATTGTCATGCACACTCACCCCATACACCAGCTCTCCCACTAATAATAACTACATTATAGACTGTTATAATATTGTCATGTACACTCACCCCACACACCAGCTCTCACTAATAATAACTACACTATAGACTGTTATAATATTGTCATACACACTCACCCCATACACCAGCTCCCCCACTAATAATAACTACATTATAGACTGTTATAATATTGTCATACACACTCACCCCACACACCAGCTCCCCCACTAATAATAACTACATTATAGACTGTTATAATATTGTCATGCACACTCACCCCACACACCAGCTCCCCCACTAATAATAACTACATTATAGACTGTTATAATATTGCCATGCACACTCACCCCATAGGCCCACACACCAGCTCCCCCACTAATAATAACTACATTATAGACTGTTATAATATTGTCAGGCACACTCACCCCATACACCAGCTCCCCCACTAATAATAACTACATTATAGACTGTTATAATATTGTCATGCACACTCAGCTCCCCCATACACATTATAGACTCTCACTAATAATAATTACATTATAGACTGTTATAATATTGTCAAGGCACACTCACCCCATACACCAGCTCCCCCACTAATAATAACTACATTATAGACTGTTATAATATTGTCATACACACTCACCCCATACACCAGCTCCCCACTAATAATAACTACATTATAGACTGTTATAATATTGTCATACACACTCACCCCATACACCAGCTCCCCACTAATAACTCACCCCATACACCAGCTCCCCCACTAATAATAACTACATTATAGACTGTTATAATATTGTCATGCACACTCACCCCATACACCAGCTCCCCACTAATAATAACTACATTATAGACTGTTATAATATTGTCATGCACACTCACCCCATACACCAGCTCCCCCACTAATAATAACTACATTATAGACTGTTATAATATTGTCATACACACTCACCCCATACACCAGCTCCCCCACTAATAATAACTACATTATAGACTGTTATAATATTGTCATACACACTCACCCCATACACCAGCTCCCCCACTAATAATAACTACATTATAGACTGTTATAATATTGTCATACACACTCACCCCATAGGCCCATACACCAGCTCTCACTAACAATAACTACATTATAGACTGTTATAATATTGTCATGCACACTCACCCCACACACACCAGCTCCCACTAACAATAACTACATTATAGACTGTTATAATATTGTCATGCACACTCACCCCATAGGCCCACACACCAGCTCTCACTAATAATAACTACATTATAGACTGTTATAATATTGTCATACACACTCACCCCACACACCAGCTCCCCACTAATAATAACTACATTATAGACTGTTATAATATTGTCATACACACTCACCCCATACACCAGCTCCCCCACTAATAATAACTACATTATAGACTGTTATAATATTGTCATGCACACTCACCCCATACACCAGCTCCCCCACTAATAATAACTACATTATAGACTGTTATAATATTGTCATGCACACTCACCCCATACACCAGCTCTCCCACCATGCCGTTCCACATTTTGCTGTCAGGGTCTCGGGCTCCATACTTCCCATCTGATACCACCTTCAACTTGTAGTGGTACCCGACGTGCTTGCCGATCTCCGCCGCCAGCTCCACAATGTAACCCTCGTACTTTTCATTTCCTTCAAACTTCTCATGGTTCTTCTTTAACATCACATATGGGGATTCCTATAGAAGAGGCAGAGACATCAAACAGTTGGAAAAGTTCAGAATCAATAAAAAATAGAGGAATTGTGGGCCTTTTTTAACGGAAGGAGGATGGAGGAGAGAGGGTGAATGGCAACTAGGCTACACGTCTCCATTTTCTAAATCACACTTTCATTACAACAACACAGATTGTTCCAAACCATGAACAAATGTGACCTCACTGATAAGACAAATTAATAAGGGGGTGTGCTAATCACTTATATTGTGTTCGACAACTTCAATGTTCTACAGTTACGTACCAAGTTACCAACTTATTTAACTGTGATGACAATTAGTATGGACAATTGCAAGAAAAAATGTTTAGCAGTCAGTAAGGAAAGACGTGTTGCAGACAGCAGGATCAGATACCAGGAGCTTGTATGAGACCAGTCAACCTAAATATGGTCCCATACCAGGAGCTTGTATGGGACCATATTTAGGTTGACTGGTGATGCACGTTCTAATACTGGCATCAGAAATTGTTCGTAAAGGAACTGACCTCAACAACAACAACAATGTCTGTAAATTCAATCTCTGGAATTACTTTACAGTTGAAACAGTCACTAGAAAAACTGGTAGTTGCAAACCTATGCACAGCAATTGTTTCAAAGAGGTGATGGTACAAAATCTTAAGCTAGATGGCTAATGCCAGCTCGCAAAACAGTATAAGGTAAATTCAGAATACAAACCTTATCATTGTGAAATCCCCAAATCCATTCAGATGAATGGTTAAATAGCAAGTCTACCTGTTAGCTGTCCAAGCCCCTCCTATTAGTCCAAAATAGATTACCCAGAAAGGCTACCTCCAAAAATTAATAGAGTGCCACCTTGTGATTAGACAACAAGCTAAAGATGCCCAAAAACAATAACAGTGTATTTCCTTTAAGAAAAAGTGCCAGTTTTTAGGTCCTAGTTCTTACTGGAGGGCATTTGTCCAATCTTATTATACTCTACATTGGTAGAATTTCCAAATGCCTAAGCGTGTTAATAGAGTGAATTTGAAAATATTTTCATGAGATTTGATGATGACATTTGTTGAAAATGGTGTGCGTTATTAATGAAAAGGTTATATGACATCATGTATGACACTTAGGACAAAGATTGAAAAATGTCCCCTGAAGCTACAATATTTATTCAGCAAGAATCTTAATAGATGATTGAAACGCAGCCCTGGGGGCCGATTGTTACTCCCTCCAAGTCTATTACCAGTTGACTACCTGATTACCATGAGAACATACACTATATGTTTTATATTCAGCAGCATATTATTATTATTGCTGTACCTCTGGAATGGAATACAAAATAACGCTCTACTTTAGAACTTGTTCAGCCGCGTAATTGTCCTGGAGAGCACCTGCAATATCTTATATCACATTTCTAATTATTTTCGTAACACATTCTTCAACAATCCCGTCAGCGCCTACAATTAGTCTCTGGAGTCGTTATGTATTTGTCTTAATTAAACACTGTAGAACTACAACGCAACGACAACAACACAAAATAGAGGAACATCTAGCTATTTTTCTAATCAGCCGTCATTACACTGCATTGCCCTCTCATAATAACCGTGTTCTTTTATAATTAACACAAAAACATCCCTATTTATTATCAAGGGGCAGTGCTGTCTGTGAGACTGGAGGTTCATTACATTACATGTTAACGATGACAGGTTCACTGGCTACCCTCACACACGCGGCGGCGTCTGTGGACTTACTCTGTGTCTGTCATGTAGATGGTGAGAGAGCAGAGGACAAGCACTGTCACACTATCTGTGCTCTGAGGGGATATTCTATTCCTGTTCAACCAGCCAGACAACCAATTGTACCTTTTCTCAGAGATATTGGACATCCTGGCAAGATTACAGTTGACATGACACCTGCGGCCTTCTCTCTCTCTGTCTCTCTCTCACTTTGTCTCTCTCACTATCTCTGTGTCTTTGTCTCACACATTGGCTTTTCTTATTTTATCTTCTTCTACATCATTCTGTCAAACCTGCACCAAACAAAAAAAAACATTTTAAATATGGGTTTAACTAGGCTTGATTGGTCTGGTCAATTAATCTGGTCTGTAAAACAACTAGCTACACACGGCTGATATTGTTAGCTGGATAGCTAGCTGAATAACTAGGCTTCTAGCTAGCTATTACTTATGACTACAGCGTTGAATATAATGTGTGTGATACAAAATCTCAACAATAGTGCCTACTACAGTGATACTACCTTTTTTCTATAACTGTAAAACGTACAAACATATTACCTTCACTGAGAACTGCCATATTCCGTTATGCACGTTATACCAATATGACCATGGAAAACATAGTCCTTGTGGTTTTCGTACGAATCTTCTGTAGAGGTCAAGTACACCCAGGTGTTCCCTGGTTAATAACCACTGGCCTACAACATCTACAGTGAAAGGTGGCTTTACAATACTGAAAGAAAAGTTGTGTGCATAGCTGGGTAGAGAAGAGGACGGGATAAATTCCACACAAAACAATGAAGGGAACTATAAATAAATGCAATATCCCACATTATGCAGTAGCCTATAGATCCAGTGATCCGTTCTGGAACATTATGTGCGACCACGTTAGGGCACACACACACACACACACACACACACACACACAACATGAACACAGGACAATCCCTACGAAAGTAGCATGTCTAATCGTAAACAAAAATGCATCTTCAAAACCAATGCACACAAATAAATTGGTTAGACCACGGAGTTGTTTGTTGATAAATAATACATTAACGTCAGCTGACAATATTCACTAAACAAACATTTCATTTTAAAAAGAATGCTATTAGTGGTCAATGTTTGTTGTTTGTACATAAATTGTAGTCAGGGCATTTTCACTCAGACAAATTGTATCTGAATAAACACAGCTGTCTTGTCACAGATTGAGACACCTGCATGAGCCTAGAACCTTGTTTATGGTTCAAGCTGAGTGGTCGTCAGATACGCTGTTGTCGTGGTAACAATGACGTGCGAGATTCGACCGTGAAACTGTACTTCAATGTGTTTTTCATTACAATGAATATGGAGTTTTCACATTTTAGACACTAGCTGTGAAAGTGGCAGTGTCAAACCAAAAAAGGTCCGCGAAAATTGTGTTCCATTTGTGACCGAGCGATGTCATCTAAACCAGTCACTTGCAAACTTGGAATTTCATGGCTAACTGAGGTTTGATGGCGATTCTACTCTATGCATTATGTACATATAAACAACATATTACACCAACAGGCCGAAATGGGAGGTTTAAAAAAAGTATTTTGTTAAATGCAAAAGTTAGGATTTCAACACCGATGGAAAAAACAAATTGCTATTGATTTTACACTGATTTTTAACCAGCCAACAAGTGTTGCGTAAAGCCTCCTGCACGTTTGTGTAGGCTGCCTGAGCATGTGGTTTCTTGAGGAGAATTATAAATGTAATCTTGCTATTATACACATTATATATGTGTGTAATGCACCAGAGGACTACACTATTACATATTCCCCACGGAACCCTGTACAACTCCAACCGCTCTGTGGTTATTAAACTGGCTATGTGTGCTCTGCTCTCCTGCATTTCTGTACCAATACATATGACTCGTCATTCAATGAGCAACTACAAAGATCCCTGATGTATTTCATCGCTGTCGTATATTTAGACATTTCATATAAAAAGTGCTGATTGTTTATTCAATATAATAAATCGATTGAGTAATCGGGCGTCGTTTCTGCTGGTATCCTGACAAGGGGTTTTTGGTTAGTGGGCTTGAAAAATCCCAATTTGTCAACCGACACTAAAGATGAGTGGATCTGGTACACTGGAGGATCAAAGTGACTGAGAAGAGTAGCCATATATTGTTACAAACTAGACCAGTGATTTAGCCACTGTAAAACTAAGCTGAGCACACATATTGTGTCAGGTCATTTATAAGCCGATTCTCCTCTGTGTATTATGGTTATAACTGTCCTGCTGGTTATGGATGAAGGGAAGGAAATAAACGCTACACAAAGAGCCTCTGTGTCCTCTGGCAGAAAGACAGGACCCCAGGGATGGAGTGGAAGGAAAGATCAGTTTTAGAGCAGTTTGACAGGCCAACTCACACACTCACTCACTCACACACTCACACACTCACATACACACGGCAGGTCCTCTATGACTCACTCTCTCACTGACCTATAATAGGTCCACTGAGACTCGCTGCCAGTTAGGTGCAGTACCAACACACACACACACACGCACACACACAGTGGTGAAAACACACACATGCAGACACACAAACACACCCCCATCGCAGCTCTCAGCCAAACCTGGCAAGGTGGCATGACGTGCGGCTAGCATGTTTCTGAAACCTCTGACCCCATTAACTATCTCTAGTTAATATGTCTCTGAAACCCCTGACCCCATTAACTATCTCTAGTTAATATGTTACTGAAACCCCTGACCCCATTAACTATCTCTAGTTAATATGTCTCTGAAACCCCTGACCCCATTAACTATCTCTAGTTAATATGTCTCTGAAACCCCTGACCCCATTAACTATCTCTAGTTAATATGTTACTGAAACCCCTGACCCCATTAACTATCTCTAGTTAATATGTTACTGAAACCCCTGACCCCATTAACTATCTCTAGTTAATATGTCTATGAAACCCCTGACCCCATTAACTATCTCTAGTTAATATGTTACTGAAACCCCTGACCCCATTAACTATCTCTAGTTAATATGTTACTGAAACCCCTGACCCCATTAACTATCTCTAGTTAATATGTTTCTGAAACCCCTGACCCCATTAACTATCTCTAGTTAATATGTCTCTGAAACCCCTGAGCCCATTAACTATCTCTAGTTAATATGTCTCTGAAACCCCTGACCCCATTAACTATCTCTAGTTAATATGTTACTGAAACCCCTGACCCCATTAACTATCTCTAGTTAATATGTCTCTGAAACCCCTGACCCCATTAACTATCTCTAGTTAATATGTTTCTGAAACCCCTGACCCCATTAACTATCTCTAGTTAATATGTCTCTGAAACCCCTGAGCCCATTAACTATCTCTAGTTAATATGTTTCTGAAACCCCTGACCCCATTAACTATCTCTAGTTAATATGTTACTGAAACCCCTGACCCCATTAACTATCTCTAGTTAATATGTTACTGAAACCCCTGACCCCATTAACTATCTCTAGTTAATATGTCTCTGAAACCCCTGAGCCCATTAACTATCTCTAGTTAATATGTTTCTGAAACCCCTGACCCCATTAACTATCTCTAGTTAATATGTTTCTGAAACCCCTGACCCCATTAACTATCTCTAGTTAATATGTCTCTGAAACCCCTGACCCCATTAACTATCTCTAGTTATAATGTCTCTGAAACCCCATTAACTATCTCTATCTAGGTCGTGCCTCAGCTCGTCTCCTCAGCTCGTCTTCTCAGCTCATCTCCATTCTGCTTCTCCACCCACACAATCTGGAAACCACGAGCCAGCTTGCCAGTCCGAACCTGCTACCACATATAGTGTCCTAACATCAGTGCACTTTTAAATTTTACATTTCTGGACTTACTTCAGCAGGTACGTGACCTTGGAACGCCTTGTCATTTACAGAAACAACTTCAGAGCAATCAGGTTAAACTCTCTTGCTCAGGTACAAAACAACATATTTGTTCTTTCCCTAGCAGGCTCAGGGATTCAATATATATATATAGTAGGAATTGTTCAGTTGCTGGTCAGATGGACTAACTGCTGATTACCACTTAGCACTAACTAGATGGGACTGCAGGATGAAAAGATCATACAAATGGATAATTTTGATTTTGGCTTTATTTTGCTTGTAGATGTTCTTAAATAAATGTTTCAAATGAATCAAGGCCATTAGACATGTGTCAATAACCCGGCTCTGTCTTGTATGTCGCCAGAGGAAGAGCCCTGAATAGTCAATTAAGTGTTTCCGTGGGGAAAAATATCTGTACTAAAGATAGATAAACTACTGTAACAACTAGGTGTATTAGTATATAAACAACACAACACACTTATTTGTTGTGCAAAAAACACACATACAAGCCCCCGCCCCCACACAGACACACACACACACAAACAAACACACTGACCAGGATGGTGGTTACTATGTAGGTCCTGTTCTGTAGGCCGTAGTTACTTTCGTTGCTGCCTCTCACGAAAGTGGCAGTGCTGACGTACTTCTCATCCTCGTTCCAGTAGCCGACCTGATGGACAGACATGGATATCTGAGATAAATACTGCTTCTACTGTGACATTATACACGCTAATGAAACACAGTTGGACATGGTTTTATACGTTTCATATTCATAAAAAGGTACAAAGATTTTCTTTTAATTTGCTACTTGACTTGCAGTGCGTTCTGTCTCTATTTCTCTCTTTCTCTGTTACTCTTTTGCAGTGCGTTCTGTCTCTATTTCTCTCTTTCTCTGTTTCTCTTTTGCAGTGCGTTCTATCTCTAATTCTCTTTCTCTGTTTCTCTTTTGCAGTGCGTTCTGTCTCTATTTCTCTGTTTCTCTTTTGCAGTGCGTTCTGTCTCTATTTCTCTCTTTCTCTGTTTCTCTTTTGCAGTGCGTTCTGTCTCTATTTCTCTCTTTCTCTGTTTCTCTTTTGCAGTGCGTTCTGTCTCTATTTCTCTGTTTCTCTTTTGCAGTGCGTTCTGTCTCTATTTCTCTTTCTCTGTTTATCTTTTGCAGTGCGTTCTGTCTCTAATTCTCTTTCTCTGTTTCTCTTTTGCAGTGCGTTCTGTCTCTATTTCTCTTTCTCTGTTTATCTTTTGCAGTGCGTTCCGTCTCTATTTCTCTCTTTATGTTTATCTTTTGCAGTGCGTTCTGTCTCTATTTCTCCCTCTCGGTTTGTCTTCGTCGCTCTCTCTCCTGTCACCTCTTAGCTTTTCTAGGACCATTGATTTATTCCGACAGTTCCACTTTCCCCATAAATTGTTTGTGTTATAGAGTGAATAATAATTGATAAAAATCTTTTCCCCTGTCACGATTGGTGTGGGGGCGTGGCTACACAGACCTTTCGGTGATTCACTTCCTTGTTTATGTTTTGTCACTCAGCTGTTTCTGATTGTATTCTACTGGGCTATAAAAGGGGAGCTAACAAGTCACTCCTTGTTCAGCATTGTTTGTATGTCACGGTTGCTTTGGAGGTGAGTGGGGTTATTTTACTGCTGTTGTCATCGTTGTGTAATATATACATTTAAGTCGCTATATGCGCATTTTGATTTCAACAGTTTAGTTTTTCGCCGTTCACGGTTTGTTTTATGTTTTATCATTAATAAACCTGACCCAAACGGATACCTGGCTCTGCATATGGCTTGCTACACCACACTACGCCGGTCAATCTATGACAGAATGCTGAACCCACAAAGAAGCCAGCGGAGCCAGCAGACGGTGAGTGGATTCCTCGGGGGGGCAAGCTATAGCGCCCCGAAGGATGAAGCTCACCGTCGCACCACGGAGCAGTGGGACTGGGGTAAGCCGGAGACGCCCGAAGAGGAGTATAGGCGCCTCCGTGCTTACTTCGGGTATGAGCCACCGATGCAGCTATCAGGGCCGATTACATCGGGTCCGCGGTCCCTCCCGGAGGAAGGCAAGAGGGCACCCCGAAGGCGTCCCAAGAAGGTTTTTGGGGGGGAGCTAAGGAGGTGTTCCGGGAGGACCGCGGAGAGAGCACCCACGGTCCTGGTGCTGCAGGAACGGCCACCCACTGCTCCGGGGCTGCAGACAGGGGGAGGAAAACCCCTGGAGCTACAGCCACTACCCCCGCCGTGGGAAGACCCTTTTCTGCCGCCGACGTCAGGGACAGAAAAACCCCCGGAGGGGTTAGATGAACAGCCCTCAGCTGTTATTAGGACGTGGTGGAGGACATGGCTGGAGCTACAGCCACTACCCCCGCCGTGGGAAGACCCTTTTCGGCCACCGACGTCAGGGACAGAAAAACCCCCGGAGGGGTTGGATGATCAGCCCTCGGCTGTTATTAGGACGTGGTGGAGGACATGGCTGGACTTCCAAGAGCCAGCGCCTGAGATGGTCGCCACCACGCTTGCGCCTGAGATGGTCGCCACCACGCTTGCGCCTGAGATGGTCGCCGTCACGCCAGCGTCCACGATGGTTCCTGCCGTCCCGCCAGCGCTCAAGATGGCTGTTGCCGTCACGCCAGCGCTCAAGATGGCTGCCGTCGTCCCGCCGGCGCTCAAGATGGCTGTTGCCGTCACGCCAGCGCCCACGATGGTTCCTGCCGTCCCGCCAGCGCTCAAGATGGCTGTTGCCGTCACGCCAGCGCTCAAGATGGCTGTTGCCGTCACGCCAGCGCTCAAGATGGCTGCCGTCGTCCCGCCGGCGCTCAAGATGGCTGTTGCCGTCACGCCAGCGCCCAAGATGGTTCCTGCCGTCCCGCCAGCGCTCAAGATGGCTGTTGCCGTCACGCCAGCGCTCAAGATGGCTGCCGTCGTCCCGCCGGCGCTCAAGATGGCTGTTGCCGTCACGCCAGCGCCCACGATGGCTCCCGCCGTTCCGCCAGCGCTCAAGATGGCTGTTGCCGCCACGCCAGCGCTCAAGATGGCTCCGTCGTCCCGCCGGCGCTCAAGATGGCTGTGGCTGTCACGCCAGCGCCCAAGATGGCTGCCGCCGTCACGCCAGCGCCCAAGATGGCTGCCACCGTCACGCCAGTGCCCAAGATGGCTGCCGCCGTCACGCCAGCGCCCACACTGGCTCCCGCCGTCCCGCCAGCGCCAAGACTGGCTGCCGCCACGCCAGCGCCAGGATGGCTGCCGCCTCCCGCCGCCCACAATGGCTGCCGCCGTCACGCCAGCGCCCACAATGGCTGCCGCCGTCCCGCCAGCGCCCACAGATGGCTGCCGTCGCCGCCCACACTGGCTGCCGCCTCGCGCTCAAGATGGCTGCCGTCACGCCAGCGCCCACAATGGCTCCCCGCACGCCAGACCAAGATGGCTGTGGCGCCACGCCAGCGCCCAAGATGGCGCCGCCACGTTCACGCCGATGGCAGCCGCAAGATGGCTGCCACCGATGGCCGCCGCCAGTGTCCACGATGGCTGCCGCCACGACGACGCCCCACGATGGCTGCCGCCCGCCGCCCACACTGGCTGCCGCCTCGCCGCCCACGATGGCTGCCGCCACGCCGCCCACAATGGCTGCCGACTACGCCGCCCACAATGGCTGCCGCACGCCGCCCACAATGGCTGCCGCTCGCCGCCCACAATGGCTGCCGCCACGCCGCCCACAATGGCTGCCGCACGCCGCCACGATGGCGCCGCCACGACTACGCCACGATGGCCGCCGCCACGACTACGCTCACGATGGCCGCCGCCACGACTACGCTCACGATGGCCGCCGCCACGACTACGCTCACGATGGCCGCCGCCACGACTACGCTCACGATGGCCGCCGCCACGACTACGCTCACGATGGCCGCCGCCACGACTACGCTCACGATGGCCGCCGCCACGACTACGCTCACGATGGCCGCCGCCACGACTACGCTCACGATGGCCGCCGCCCGACTACGCTCACGATGGCCGCCGCCCGACACCGCCCACGATGGCCGCCGCCACGACTGCGCCCCCGATGGCCGCCGCCACGACTACGCCCACGATGGCCTCCGCCACCACGTCGCCCACGACGGCGGACTCTGAGCCGCACAAGATGGCGGACTCTGGGCCGCACAAGATGGCGGACTCTGAGCCGCACAAGATGGCGGACTCTCAGCCGCACTAGATGGCGGTCTCTCTGCCGCACTAGATGGCGGCCTCTCAGCCGCACTAGATGGCGGCCTCTCAGCCACCGAGGCCTTTTCAGGGCTGGACCTGCGGTCCTGGACTGACCCTTTTGGGTTTGACTGCGGGTTCTCTCCCTGTTGCTCCCTTGTTTTGGTTTTGTGTTTCCGTTCGGCTATCTGGGGAGCTAGCCTTTTAGTGGGGGATACTGTCACGATTGGTGTGGGGGCGTGGCTACACAGACCTTTCGGTGATTCACTTCCTTGTTTATGTTTTGTCACTCAGCTGTTTCTGATTGTATTCTACTGGGCTATAAAAGGGGAGCTAACAAGTCACTCCTTGTTCAGCATTGTTTGTATGTCACGGTTGCTTTGGAGGTGAGTGGGGTTATTTTACTGCTGTTGTCATCGTTGTGTAATATATACATTTAAGTCGCTATATGCGCATTTTGATTTCAACAGTTTAGTTTTTCGCCGTTCACGGTTTGTTTTATGTTTTATCATTAATAAACCTGACCCAAACGGATACCTGGCTCTGCATATGGCTTGCTACACCACACTACGCCGGTCAATCTATGACATCCCCATCAATATGAAAAACTACATTAAACCAAGACAAAAACACATTGAAATGTCTGCCGATTTATTGAAAATAACAAACTCAAATATATCATTTAAAAAAGTGTCAAGAACCATATTTTTTGTTCTATGTAAAATGGGCTTAAGCTGAGATGAAAGGTTTTTGTCTTGTTGGGTATGCCAGTGCCAGCTTTGCAAAGTACCAGCCTTGCACACTGGATTTGGGCAGTTAGTTCAATTTCCAGGTCTCCTCAAACATGTTCAATGGGGTTCCAGTGTAATCCGAGGGGTTTAAGTCTTAACTTTGGCTGGGCCACTCAAGGACATTAAAAGTCGTAAAATGGCACTGTTGTCTTCATCCAGTTAATCCTTTCCTCAATCTTGACCCGTCTCCCAGTACCTGGCACTGAGAAGCATCCCCATAGCATGATGCTCCCACCACCAATACCCAAGTGTTGTGCAGTACATTGTTTCTGCCAAACGTGGAAGTTGGTATTCGGGCCTAATTGTTCGATTCCCTTGTATCTGAGCTAAATTTGGAGTTTCGTAGCAAAAGGTCTGAACACTTATTGTTTCTTTGGTATTTTAAATGAATTCGGCACACATGGATATTGTGTACAGATTGACATTTGTATGTCAGATCATCAACACATCACTACAAAAAAGCTGAAGGCACAACAATTCATTGAACACAAATACAATTCAAACAGAAATGAATTCTTAATAATATATCTAAAAGTTCAATTACATCTCACTGGATTTTAGACAACTTGTGACTCACCTTCTTAGGTCCAGAGGGAGCTAGCTCCATGACGCTGACAGTGAAGTTGGTCCTACGTCCTTTCTCATTGAACTGGATATGACCTGTCAGACCATCAATTCGCACCTGACACACAGTGAGGGACAGATAGTAACCACACAGATTACACATGAAGCAGTTGCAATAGCTAATGTGAGAGTATTCTTCTACCATCCTTATTGACATACAACACATCCGATTCTAGAGCATTGTTTGGATGATCTGATTAGCGTGTTGTCTTTGTGTTCTGTGTATATTTTCTTAGTGTCTATGCTTTGTTTGTGTGACGAGATAGAAACAATGGGGAGGTTGTCTTCAGTAAATGAAGAAGACGAGTTATTAAGCTTTGTCAACATATCCGGTAAATACTGTAGTCATGAAAGAGTAAACAGAGAGTGCTGTCTGGTTAACAAATTTGAAAGAGTCCTCCATAAGTGAAGTCAACATTGTTATTTTAAATGTACACTAAAGGCATATTAAAATATGATGCATCTGAGACAAAAATATGTCATCATTTATTCTAATCACAAATGTGTTTAACCAACTAAGATCCACAGCACTGTCAAAGTTCGATCCTCCCATATCATTCAAGTAACATTAGATTAGATTAGAATCAACATACAACAAACTTGCAATTGCACCCAACCAGAAGTGCAAAAGGGTTAAAAAAAAGAATACAGGGCAGTGCATCAATTCAAACTCAAAATTTGTGAGTATACAAAAATAAATTAAGGAAAATGGATGTGCAATTGACATGGGTAGGTAGTCGTGCAGTTTAACAATGTAACAAAATGTGCAAATATGCAGAGGGCACTACAAACAGTATGCATGTGCAAATGGCAAATAAAATAGACAAGGTAGCAGTGGGCAGGGTAAGAGGTAGGAAAGGAAGTAAAGCTAACTTCAGGTTTCAGAGTTCAGCAGGGTAACAGCAGCTAGAAAGAAACTGTTCCTAATCCTGCTGGTGCGGGTGTGTAGAGACCTGTATGAAGGTACAGGGACAAATAGTTTATGGCTCGGGTTTGATGGGTCCCTGATAATGCCACGCACTCTCCACAAACAGAGCTTTTGCTAATAGTCTTTAATGGCGGGTAGCTGGGCAACAATGATGCGCTGGCCGGTTTCCACCACCCACTGCAGGGACTTTGACAGTTGGTAAGAATGTTCTCGACGTGCAATGGTAAAGGTTTACCAGGATGTTAATAGATTCCTTAACAAATATAGGCACTATTGTGCCTTTTTGACCAGGGTTGTGTTGTTGAGAGACCCGGATCGGTCGTTGGAGATGTGGACACCCAGGATTTTGTAGCTGGCCACACGTTCCACCATGGTCTCATCAATGAGATCTAGGGCATGGATACAACTACAATCTTTATGTAATCCACAATCATGTCTGATTTTCTTGGCATTGATGGACAGATAGTTATCTGCACAACAAGCCACTAGCTGCTTGATCTCCTCTCTGTAGGCTGCCTCACCATTGTACCTGATCAGACCAACTACTGTGGTGTCATCTGCAAACTTGACAATGGTATTGGAACTGTGTACAAGGCTGCAGTGGTGGGTGAAAAAGGAATTACAGGATTGGGCTGAGCACACAGCCTTGTGGGACACTGGTGTTCAGGGTGGAGGAGGTGAGGTTGTCCAACCTGACAGATTGAGTTCTGTTAGTTACGCAGTCCAGAGTCCTGTTGCAAAGAGAGGGGATGATCCCAAGGCCATGGAGTTTGGTAACGAGCTTAGAGGTGGTGTCCGTGTTACATGTCTATGAACAGCATCCTCACACAGATGTTGAAGTTGTCTATGTGGGTCAGGGCAGAATGCACACTGCACAGTAGTGGAGATGGCGTCGTCAGTAGACCTGTTAGGGCTTTAGAAAAACAAATCTGGTTCTAGAGTTGGATGGAGGCAGGACAAAGTGAGTTAAGACGTGACTTTTGATGCACTTCATGAGTGTGTGGGTGAGTGCAATCGGTCAAAAGTAATTTAGGCTTGACGCATTTGCCAGTGACAGATTTGGCTAAGGGGGTAGGGTGCTTTTGGTCGGTTGTCAGTAATGGCTTAAATGCCCTGCCACATACGTTGAGGGTCAGAGTTTTTGTGGAGCTGCTTCTCAATCCTCAGTTCGTGGGCGGTTTGGCCTTTATCTTGTTGCATTTTCAGGTTGGCCTGGATGAGCTGTAGGCATCCATAACACCGGATCTGAAAGCACAATTACATGCTTTCAGCAGTAGTCGGACCTCATTGTTCATCCAAGGCTGCTGGTTGTAGAAGGTCTTTATATGTATTGCCTCCTCTTTTGGGGCAGGAGATATTTTGGTGGAATTTGGGAAAAACTGTTTTCAGGCTGGAGCGGTTGAAATCCCCTGCAACAATTATAGTGGCATCGGATGTTCTGTTTGTTGTGTGCTAATAGCAGCCTTGAATTTTTTCATTGCTAGCTTAGCCGTAGCATCTGGTAGAATGTAGGCTGCAATAACAACAATGGACGTTAACTCCCCTTGCAAGTTAAAAGGGTCTGCAGTTAATCATAAAATATTCCAGATTGGTAGAGCGGTGACTCCTGGTGAGGTTAGCGTTGGTACACCACGTTTCATTCACGTAAATGAACGACTGGCGTACACTCAGCGAGGAAGACACAGAGGACCTCTAGGATGATAACAACAGCGTACCGGATAATCCTAAGACATGATTTTGTTAAAATCATGACGTTGCAGTCCTAAATCCTCCTCTGTGAGATTATCCTTAGTCGCATTTCGTCTATTTCATTTGCCAGGCCTAGCTCGTATACCTCCGCGCTCACCTTGCTTTAGTTTACGCCTTCTGCGTGCCACTTCCGGTCGGATGGGGTATTTCAGTGCCAAGTAAGTAGAACAATTAAATAAACAACTACTAATTAGCTAAATCTAGAAAGATACAGAACCTCGCAGAACATTTACCTCACAAGTGACTCTCAGCGATCAGGTGTTTTCCCTTGGAACAGCACCACTCTTACCTTCAGCCTGAACTACACACAACCACTTGACAGCCTGAGGCACCACAGAGACACATGGACTGGGTGTGAATGTGCATTTGTGTTAGCTGGTGTTTTTATAAACTGTAGGTTTGTGTGCCAAATACCTGTGTGTGTGTGTATGTGTGTGTGTGTGTGGTGTGTGTGTGTGTGCGTGTGTGTGTGTCTGTGTGTGTGTGTGTCTGTGTGTCTGTGCGTCTGTGTGTGTCTCTATGTGTAGTTCTGTGTGTGTTTCTGTGTGTGTGTGTGTGTGGGTGTGGGTGCGCGTGTGTGTGCGTGTGTGTGTGTAAGAGAGAATCATTCCACAGAGACCATGTGAGAGCCTAAGTGAACTGAAATATCTATACAATGAATGACTATATCTAACCGTTAAGATAATTGGTATCAGAGAAAAAGCTCCTTAAATTCCATTCGGGGCAGTAGGGCAGCCGGTAATCACTCAGTAACATGACAATTATAACTAGATATTCAGTCAGTGGGGCCTGTCTGTCTGTCTCTCTCTCTCTCTCACTCTCTCTCTCTCTCTCTCTCTGTCTCTGTCTGTCTCTCCCTCAATCTCACCTGACACTTTGTAATGCCACAGTGCTTATTTTCTCATCTGGGAACATCACATTACTGAACACCATTGTTTATGTCATATTTTATGATTATCACAGCCAGGTTTTCTTTCCTGCAGGTTTTGTTAACCTAATGTGATGTCACATATCATCCAGGAAGCCAGCATCAGACCCCATTGGAATGTTAAATGACAGAATGGAGATGTCATTTGTTCAGCAGGGCCTAACTCAGCATGGGTTAGCTATTGTGCCACTCACCAGTGTGTGTGTGTGCGTGTGCGTGTGTGTGTTTGTGCCTGTGTATAATAATGTTAAACTGTGTGGGTGTATCCGTCTTATCTGCCAGCAGGGGAGTCTGTGCCTGTGTTTGCATTTAAGAACTGAGGTACAAAATAAATATAAAATGTCATTTTCTGTAACAATAAAAGACAAACGTGTTGTGGCCATACAGCTGGGCATTGTGTTCGGTCTCTCCATTACTAACCATTAGAAGCAAAAGACAAACAATGTCAGTGGGGATTCCACCTGTTTTCAGCTGCTTTTATCAGTGATAAACTGCTATTAGCAAACACGATCTACCATTGAAACAAACAAGATTTACTGTATAGATGCGGACAATGAGCCTCTGTGGATTTAATAAGTCGACACCTTCCTGTTAAAATGACAGGGTTTTGTGATGTGGAAAAATTAGACTAAGATAAATCATGTGATAACTTTTTCCACGTTTAATGTGACCTGTAACGTGAACAACTTCACAATAACCAGGTTGCATAAGTGTGCACGGCCTCTTATAACTTGGGAAGTGGCTGTGTTCAGAATTAACCAATCACAGAAGTCATTACACAAATAAAGGTCACAAATTAATCACAAAGAAAGGTCAACTGATCCAGTAGGATTTATCGGACATTTTCTTAGTTGCATCTTAGCGCAAAAGCCATGGTCCGCGGAGAGCTTCCATAGCATCAGAGGGATCTCATGGCTGAAAGATATCAGTCAGAAGAAGAGTACAACATAATTTCCAAAGCATTATATACACCCTGGAACTCAGTGAAGACAGTCATCATCAAGTAGAGAAAATATGGCAAAACAGAGACATGTACCAATAACTGGACGTCTCTCCAAATGGTATGAAAAGAAAAGAAGAAAACTGGTCAGGGAGGCTTCCAGGAGGCTTTTCTTGTGAATAAAAACATCCAAGCCTGTCTGAAGTTTGCAAAAACAAACATCCAGTCTCCCAAAAGCATGTGGGAAAATGTGTTATGGACAGATGATAGTTCAAGGTTGGTCATAAATACAAAAGGTATGTTTGACGCAAAAATAAGCACTGCACATCACCCAAAGCACAATATACCCACAGTGAAGCATAGTAGTGGCAGCATCATGCTTTGGGGCTGTTTTTCTTCAACTGGATCCGGGGCTTTAGTCTGGGTGGAGGGAATATGAAAAGTTCCAAATACCAGGAAATGTTGTCAGTTTGAAAGCTGAAGATGAAGAGGATGTTCACCTTTCAGGACTACAACAACTCAAAGCACACATTCAAATCCACAAAAGCATGTCTTCACCAGGAGAAGAATTATGGTTTGGAATGGCCCAGCCAGAGCCCAAACCTGAATCCAATTGAACATCTGTGGGGTGAACTGAAGAGGGCTGTGCACAAGAGAAGTCCTCGACCATCTGACAGATTTAGAGCGCTTTTGCAAAGAAGAGTGGTCAAATATTGCCACGTCAAGATGTTCCATGCTAATAGACTCCTATCCAAAAAGACTGAGTGCTGTAATAAAATCAAAAAGTATTAATTTAAAGGTATGCACACCTATGCAACCAGGTTATTGTAACATTTTTATTTATCACCCTCTGAAAAGTTTGTTTTTCAATTAAATGGTTAACGTTATAGGTCACATTAAAGGCAGAAAAAGTTCTGACATGGTTTATCATTGTCTCATTTTTGACATTACAAAAACCTGGCAGGGGTGTGTAGACTCTTTATATCCACTATAGAAATCCAGTAAATGTCTGCGAAAAAATTGCTTTTCTTTTGAAAACCTGGACATTTCCAAGTGACCCCAAACCTCACTGTTAGTGTATATACCAAGAGGATATTGGCTAGCCAACTACTGAACCCTGAGACATGAACATAATGCATTAGTGATTTGTATTTTGCTTCTGAGGCAGTGTAGGAATTATCCTATCTCTGTTAGATTCTTTGTCTACCACTTAGCGATTATGCTAATGTAATAACTGCCTTGCGGTAGATAAAAGGCTTTCACGAGAACCTTCTCATTGAAATGCCAACTACAAAGCAGCCTATGCCTACCTAGCAAAATGGTGTAATGATATGTCAGTGGACATTTATTTAGCTAACGCTGCAGTCACATTTGCACTAGAGAAACACTGACAACCAAACATATCTCTCTCAGGTACACGTCTGAATCTAGGGGCATGTGGACAAAAAACGAGTCAACATACGCTGTGTCCTCGTTTGGTTTAGTAACGTTGGAGATTTAGAACATCACGTTTCAGGCTCTGGCCCTGGCATGAGTGAGTGAGTGAGTGAGTGAGTGAGTGAGTGAGTGTGTGTGTGTGTGTGTGTGTGTGTGTGTGTGTGTGTGTGTGTGTGTGTGTGTGTGTGTGTGTGTGTGTGTGTGTGTGTGTGTGGGTGTGTGTGTGGGTGGGTGTGATAGCGTGTGCAATGTGCGAATGTAAGTGTGACTGTGTGTGTGTGTGTGTGTGAGTGGTATGGTAGTGTGTGAGTGGGTGAATGAATGTGTGTATATACCTGTTGCAGGGCCCTTTGAATGTCAATGCCTTGTCCCCAGGGGGCCGGCGGGTTGGCGAGACATTCCCCAGCGTTGCCCCGGCGAGAGATGTCTATCCTCTGTCTCCGAAGGTTCTGAAACGCTGTCGACATTACCTTCACACCATCATAAGTCAATGCTCCAGTGTACTACAGACACAGAGTGGAGACAGGAACGAGAGACATACACATAGAGAGAGAGAGAGCAGGAACGAGAGAAAACAACTTATTGACAATATTTTTTTAATTATTATTTAATCACCACTGATCTCTTTAAAGCCTATTAGGCAGACAAGCAGTGGCCCACACTCAAAAAAATGATTCAAGCCCTTCTTAGAGATGACACATTTAAATATAGTTTGCTTTATTAAAATATTTTTAGTTAAGATCATATGTAAACACATTTAGGTGGTTTAACAAAAAAAAATTAATAGCTCTACCTAAGAGATTGATTTACGTTAGACCAACAAAAATAAATCTCATACGGGACCGCCCTTTGCGCATGTGCGAGACAGCGCACTCTTTCTGTTCCTGCTGATCACTTTATTCACTTCACCGCATGCTCTGGCTAGTGATGTGCGATAGCAGTTAATTCCTATTCTATCCGATACCAAGTAATACCCAGGCTGGTATCGACAATACCAATACTTTTTAAGTATTTTATTCGTAGTGTGGTGTGACAACTTGGATTATAGGGGCCAGAACGAAATAAATAAATGCATACATACTTAAATAATTGAATAGCAAAATACAAAGCTTAAATAAATTACTAAATATATAATTGAATGCCTAATTGACGTACAAAATTTATAAATTCCAAATTAAATGAGACACTAAATATATAAATGTTACATGTACTTGTGTGTGTATATAGATTTACGTTTTCATTTCTTCACATTTATTTATTTATACTTTCATTCATCCACGGTGTAATTTGCTGCAGCAAAATAAATCTCTCGTCACCCGTCAGAAGTCAGGGGGCGGGTTAAAGCCTTGTCAGTCATAGTCAGTCTGCACTAGTCTTCGTATCGGGAAATTTAAAAGGGCTGCTGCAGCCAATAGGTATACAGCGGCCGGCTCAGTCACAAAGCCGCAGTGCACACTAAACTGACCGGCGGAAGGATTGGTTCATTCCCCTACCCAGATATAATTAGACTTTTCCCGTGACAAAAAGTTACTTATGATAACATAAACACTCACTTTAAATTACCGAGTTTTAATATCGATCTTTTTATATGATAATCGATACTAAAGCAGGAGTTGTTGGTATCGTAAATATCGATCCGCACATCACTAACTCTGGCTACAACTTACAAGTACAACGCAAAGATAACTTTTGGAGGACGCTGCTAAACCAAAGTGGGAATCCACTACTTGGCAAGTGTTCGTTTTCTGTAGTAGATTAAATAGTATCTAATTGTCAAATAACGTTAATTCCGTATTACTGACCGAAATGTGTGCAACAGTTAAATGAGCCAAATTTCACTCTTCAAAGTTGAAGGGAGTTGGTGCTAATTTTAGACTTTTAACTTTAATGTTTATTGACGTAGCGTTAGAGGCAACACATTGACTGCTTTAGTTAACTTAGTTATTTGTTTCTTTTCGTCGCCGCAATATTGGACCGCAAAATTGACCTGTAGACAAAAGTAAAAGTGTGTGTGTGTATAGACCCTTTTACTGTTTGTAAACAATGATGACGTAGCAACGTATGCGCGCGCATTTGGGTAACAGAAGTACGGCGAGAATCAGCAGCCTGTCAAGCTACGCGAGCAGATTAACAGACAGAGAAACTTATTTGAAAAAGTTGACTTTATCAAATGGCTTCCGGCTACCAGATCCGTGTACTATAGTGGAGGGGATAGAAGACGTTAGCAGATGCCCAAATATACAGTGGCCAGATATATATACCTATTTAGCTGAGGTGAATAAATAATTAAATAATAGCGCTGACAATCTTGGAGCCCATGGAATATGTGATTTGTTGAGAGTTTTTCTGGTGGGTCCACATGCAGGTTTTGTACTGGTGACAAATCAGAGTTTCAGACTAAAGATGCTTTTCAGAACCAGAGACCTCCATGATGTTCATGTCAAGTCTGCTCAGAAAAATGCAACTATTTGCCTATTGTGTTGCTATAGTTTTGATAAAGTGTGATATCTGTTTGAAAAAATTGAACAATAAAGTATTTGTGCTTTTTCTGGAAAACAAAGATGTGTATTTGCCATAGCCAATTGTTTGTTACTGCCAATAGCAGATTATTTTCTTTCCATTTTATGTAATAGTAGTTCAAATCTGGATGTATTTCAACAAAAAAAGTGTCAACCAGGTTTGTTTCATGTGTATGTTGATGGAGGATCAAATTTAAAAAAATGTTTTTATGTAATTAATTTTCTGATAATTATGAACATTTGAGTTGGACAAACAAATCAATTTCATTTAGGTAATGTATTATTTTCATTTCAGCTGAATTAGATAAAAATTAGATAGGCTAACTCAATGACATACTGTTGTGTCAATTTGCTGAAAATGAGTTGGGCTCACTCATTTATGTTATGTTGTATCTATCTGATAAAAATGAGTTAGGCTCACTCATTTATGTTATGTTGTATCTATCTGATAAAAATAAGTTAGGCTAACTGATTTACATTTTGTTGAATGTATGAACATATTTTGCGTCGGGAATACATATATTTATTGGATGGAAATCCTGCCAACAATTTAATTGAGTTCATCCAGTGAGTCATTTTTTTGAGTGCATGTAAAAATGTAAGCTCGTTGGTGTTTTAAGCCCCCAACGTAGTGTTTCAGGCAGCGCTGCATGGAAGGCACTCCCCACCCCCTACAGTTTCAACCAATCACACTAACCATAACCCTAACCATAATCAGTGCTGTGATTGGTTGAAACTGTAGGGGGTGGGGAGTGCCTTCCATGCAGCGCTGCCTTAAAGGCTTCGTTGGGGGCTTAAAACACTGACGAACAAAATGGAAGGTTTCATAAAAGGAACACTAAGACAAACATATTCAATATACATATACTGTATCAAAGTGAAGGTGGTTTTGTCTATATCAATGCATATACAATACATAAAAGAACAATGATGACAACAACGGTATGATACAGCCGTTAGTCACTCTAGATAAAAGCATCTGCTAAAGACTCTAATGAAAAATGAATGGCCAGTGTCATGTTGTCAACGATGTCCTTGATTAGAGTTTCCCTAGAGGCATACTAAAGGAAACCAACTTTGATTGGATGGTCTGGGGGCATACATATTGCATTGGACGACTTGAGAGGCATTGTTCAAAATAAAAAAAGATTTTGGGGAGTGATAAAAGCAAATAAAACAGAGACGATTACAGAGCGAGGACAATAGATCAGCACAACAAACCTTATTTAATGTCTCTATGTGTTTGTGTGAATGTTCAGTGTTTATTTAAGTTTGTAAGTGTTTGTGTGAATGTTCAGTGTTTATTAATGTTTGTATGTTTTTGTGTGAATGTTCAGTGTTTATTAATGTTTGTATGTGTTTGTGTGAATGTTCAGTGTTTATTAATGTTTGTATGTTTTTGTGTGAATGTTCAGTGTTTATTAATGTTTGTATGTGTTTGTGTGAATGTTCAGTGTTTATTAATGTTTGTATGTTTTTGTGTGAATGTTCAGTGTTTATTAATGTTTGTATGTGTTTGTGTGAATGTTCAGTGTTTATTAATGTTTGTATGTTTTGTGTGAATGTTCAGTGTTTATTAATGTTTGTATGTGTTTGTGTGAATGTTCAGTGTTTATTAATGTTTGTATGTGTTTGTGTGAATGTTCAGTGTTTATTAATGTTTGTATGTGTTTGTGTGAATGTTCAGTGTTTATTAATGTTTGTATGAGTTTGTGTGAATGTTCAGTGTTTATTAATGTTTGTATGTGTTTGTGTGAATGTTCAGTGTCAATTAATGTTTGTATGTTTTTTTGTGTCTGTTCAGTGATTAGGCATGTTTGTATGTGTTTGTGTGTCTGTTCAGTGTTTTGTGTGTTTGTGTGTGTTCATGTATGTTTGTATATTTTTGTGTGTGTTCATGTGTGTTTGTATATGCGTGTGTGTGTTCAGGTTTGTTGTTATGTGCAGAGTTTATTTATGTTTGCATACGTTTGTCTGCATTCATGTTTGTTGGTATGTTTGCATATGTTTGTGTGTGTTCAGGTTTGTTGGTATGTGAAGAGTTTATTTATGTTTGCATATGTTTGTGCGTGTCCATGTTTGTTTGTATGTTTGCATATGTTTGTGTGTGTTCATGTTTGTTTGTACGTTTGCATATGTTTGTGTGTGTTCATGTTTGTTTGTATGTTTGCATATGTTTGTGTGTGTTCATGTTTGTTTGTATGTTTGCATATGTTTGTGTGTGTTCATGTTTGTTTGTATGTTTGCATATGTTTGTGTGTGTTCATGTTTGTTGCTATGTGCAGTGAGTACCTTTAAGTGTCTCTTGGGGACCTTGGAGTCCTTGTTTTCATAGTCCAACCACTGTTGAAGGATATTACTGACGTTCTGATCTGTGTAGTTGACCAGCTGGAAACCTGTGATGTTGGCCCCTCCTTTCCTCAGATCTGTAAGGTCAATGTCCAGAAAACCCTGATAGAACAACGATGGACGGATAAATAAAGAAAGTGTATTTTAGAAAACAATATTTTAAACAACAGTTGTCACAAAGTGATTTTACAAACACCCAGCTCGAAACCCGACAAACCACACATCAACAGTTGATACACAGCGGTTGGAAAAATAACTCCCTGATCGGACACATTTAGAAAGAAACCTAAAGTGGAACCAGGCCTCTTCTCTCTGTGCTAGGTGAACTTTTAATAGTCTCATCATTATTTTTAGCCTAGTGTAATCGATAGTAATCGTTAGTAAACACACAGATAATAGACAATGAGAGATAGAGACAGACAAATAAAACAGTGAGAGAGATGTATTGAAAGAGACAGTAAAAGGTTAAGACATTAATTCATTTTAAACTTATGTCATTTTCATTTCTGTAAATATATGTTGAAACAAGCACAGTGTTTACTTTGTAACCAAGCAGCATGTGCAAATATATATATATATATACTAAGATTGGCCATTACCTGTCTGCTTATTTAACACTTACTACCGGTACTTTAGGAGTGGAATAAACGACCTTGGGTCTTACTAACACTAGAGACGGCTGAAAGTATTTTTTTGACTAATATTACTTTTTCAGTGCTCAATTCTGATCATAATCAGATTTGCAGTGCATAGGTTATTTACAGCAGCGTGTGACGGAACAAAACAGAGAGAGACACACAAAGAGACCGAGAGAAAAGGACCCGGGGCAGAGTTAGATAGAGGAAAAGAGATGGAAAAGAAAGAAAAAGGTAGCAGAGATAGGAGAGAAAGAGACCAAGCGATTAAGTGATGAGTGTGCTGTACAAAGGACAGAGCAGTGAAGTGGCTCTACATTGTAATTCCTAGTTTAAAATAAAGCGCTGAGAGAATACACGAATGCCCGGGTCAATCTCTTAATGAAAAAGGCAAATCCCTCTCTTTCACTGCAGATGTTATACCGCAGAGCGAGCTGTTATCCCGGCCCGAAAAGAAAGACGTACCGAGGAAGGAGACGGAGGCGAGGAGAATGAAACAGACAAGATCAGAGGGGTTGAGTGAGAGGTCTACGGTGTGGGTTTAATCCCTTATAGACTTGTGCTAATCCGGGACCTCAGGGACAGGAGGAACAATGGAGGCACTTCTCTGGAACCCTTCAACAGTGTGGAACACAACGGGAGAACACCTCTGTAACTGTGGTTGGTCTCTGTGGTAAAGTATTACCTTGACTCTGCTTTGAGGGGCCAGTTTCTAGAACATTCTCAGCCCAGTGCTCTAATTTAGAAGGGCACTTGTGAACAGTACTTTAAAGTAAAACTGGAAAGGGCTGTGTGCCCTGTGAGGGCATTCGTGCAACCCTATACACCGCAGAACGTATCGCTTTAACCCACTGGCATAAACAGAGAAAGGAGGGGGGAAAAGAGGCGACGAAGAGGAGAGAGATTACAGGTAGCATCCACAAGGCTGTGAAGAATCTGAGAGAAAAGGCTTGCATGGTCGATTACATCATTAAAAGGAACACGTCTTTTTACTGTGTCAAATGGCGCTCCTTTTGTCCTCTCCATATTTGGTTAGTTGTAATTATGTTGTTCTCCGGGGCCTTTCCTCGGTGTCTGATAGTGAACAGATCTGTCTGAATGTCTGCCTTTTAGGTGGTGTTAGATATCATCGGTTATATTCTGATTGTTGGTCATTACCAACTGAACATAGCAGGCGATTGCTTCCTTGTCCTTTTGTGTGTGAATTATTAGTCAGTGAGTAGACGACAGGCCTATCATAGACACCTGGATGGTTGATTACATCATTAAAAGTAACACATCTTTAGCCTCTAGGATAGATTAGATTAGATTCAACGTTATTGCCGTAGAACAGTACAAGCACAGTACAACTAAATGCAGTTTGCATCCAACCGAAATTGCAAAAAGAACAGTGCAAAAATGATATGCAGAGCAATGAGTCAATGTGACAATGAGTCAAATGAAATGAGGACTATGTTAGAAGGTTCAATTGACATGGATAAGTAAATGTGCAGGGGTTCAGTTCAACAGTGTAGCATATTGCAAATGTGCAGGGGAGTACAAGTGGGAAACATCTGTGCACGTGATAAATACAGAGTACACACTGTATGCATTGTGCAAATGGCAAATTAAATAAATAGGCTAGCAATGTGTAGAACAAGAGTTAACAATGAGGAGTACGAACAAACAGTAAGATTTGTGCAAATGGCAAATCAAGTAAATAAGTTAGCAGAGTGTAAGGCAGATCTGTTGTCTACTCACTGCCCAATAATACAGTCAGCAGCTGCACATGCCCTCCTATTCCATTCACAGCTACATTAGAGAACCGTACCAGTAAAAAAGCTCCAGCTGCAGCTCAACCGTGACACTTTCCTGGGTCTACTCTTGCCATGTAGAGCTCGAAACATATGTCATTCAAACTGAACAGGCAACATGCCAAGATAAAGGGAGGTTCAGAAGATATACACCCAAAACAAGCAGGACTCAACATCAAATTGTTTAGACGGCCGTTGTATGAGCAAACTAATTACATTTTTTGCTCAATTATTTATTACCGGATTAACACAGACTGGATTGCTAATGTATGCCATAATATTTGAAACGACTCTAAAGATCTGTATGTTCTCATATACGCTGTCACACCGCCAAATAATGATGACTATACATATAGGTAACCGAATTAATGATTGATGCCTAGCCAGACATAATTTTTTGAAATTGAAACATGAACATTTTACATAGCCTAGCTTTGCTTGCTTAAAAAATCTGACCATAGAAAAAAAAGAGTTCCCATTGAAACCTGAATTTCATTCCAATTTAGTCTGAAAAATGTCTTTTGCCCAAAGGCAGATAGGCACAATCCTATGGTTTAATCTTTAGATGTGTCCTCTTGGTTTGCCCGATAGCGGCCCTTCATAGTTTCAGAACGTTTACGCTAAATGTGATAAGCTCTCACCAACCTCGTGTTTATTCACGTAAGCATAAAACCACTCATACTCATCAGTTGTCTCAAGGTCTGTGTTAAACCATCACAAACATATTGTTATTGTCCTCGAGACCAAGGATGAAGTTAATTTTGAGCTCTGCTAGCAGCTTGAATTGATGGCCGTTGTTGTTATTGTTAACGTTGGCAATGTAAACATTTGCAGGCCATGCCAATAAATCTCCTTTGTATTGACTTGAGAGAGAGAGAGAGAGAGAGAGAGAGAGAGAGAGAGAGACAGACAGAGAGAGAGAGCAAACAAAGGTAAAACAAGAGAAAGATAGACAGAAACAAAGAGTCATAGAAAACATCATAAAACACAATGCAGAGACAAAATAAAGATCTAAACGTCACACAGCTCATGCCCACTCCTCCATTTCGGTATGAAGAAAACAACAGAAGAGAAAAGAGGACCCAAATCCATTTGAGATCGTGCCAGAGACAGGACACAGATTCAGCAGAAAACTGGACCGCATCGTAAATCAGACGCAGAGAGAAACAGTCGCATGATATGATGTGCAGGAAGTCAACTACAGATGGAACAAGTCACTGAAAAACAAAGGAACACATCTACAGGTGTAAGTAAATACATACAGACACAGGAAGACATCTACAGGTGTAACTAGTCACACACAGACACAATAAGACATCTACAGGTGTAACTAGTCACACACAGACACAATAAGACATCTACAGGTGTATCTGGTCACACATAGACACAATAAGATTTCTACAGGTGTAACTAGTCACACACAGACACAATAAGACATCTAGAGGTGTAACTAGTCACACACAGACACAGGTACACATCTACAGGTGTAACTAGTCACATACAGACACAGGTAGACATCTACAGGTGTATCTAGTCACACACAGACACAATAAAACATCTACAGGTGGAACTAGTCACACACAGACACAGGAGGACTGGTCAGCAGCAAGAAGCTGAGTCAAGGTGCTCTGGACCTTAATATCCTTGTGTTTGCTGAAGACTCCCAGGAACTGCTAGGACATTTAACATCTGACTGTGTCAGTCGGTTCAATCAAACAGCCACAGGGTGCCCATATTATATGTATCCCTCCCGTTTGGGTCTCGTGGTGTCAAAAATGATTAACGTCAAGTGAATATTGAAAATGACTACAGAGTCTGCAGTCACCCCAATGGCGGTTTATATCTGCCAGTATGCTTTCTACCGTGATGCAAACTTGTATTCATCAAGCCATCAATCTGAGCTTCTTTCCCCTCAATCTTTCCCTTTTCTGTCTTTTCCACGGCCATCCTCCATATGCCTAATGGGCCTGTTTTCACCAACCTCCTCACTTTTCCATTCCCTCGCCTCTCTATCTCATCTCTCTCTCTCTTCTTCTTCTCGCTCGCCTCCCTGAAGTACCAGCCCAACCAGGTGGCCATATGTCTCAGCTGAATGGTCAGAGGAGGGAGTAGATGTGTGTGTTTTTCCGCTCCATGTGCTGGCTAATGCGGTGCACTGAGCTGAGCAGGTTACTATAACAACCAGTACTCAGCGACACCTGGATAGCGAATGGAAACATTTGATTTATACTGTTGGCCTTCCTCCTGAGCATACACACACACACACACACACACACACACACACACACACACACACCACACACACACACACACACACACACAAACGGAAATAGCTGCACTTACATAGGACACATAAAAAATCATTTTATTAAAGGCTTTATGGAGACTGCAGGCAGTTTGTGCAACACACTTTATTGCTTTAACAATTTTATCATGTACAAATAAATCTAAAGAACTGGCCAGGCCAGAAATATTGAGTTAATATATTCCATAAGCAAGGGTACCCTGTAGCATTTATTTTAGTTGACAACTGTTTGGAGCTGTTACCAATTTGCCATTTATTTCCAAGCAAATACATTATAATATAGTAATATATAAAGTAATGTATATAGTAATAACCTTTGCTTGTGCTTGAAGTCTCAAAACATCGGGTCACATAAAAATCTATCTTTTTCATATTTATCACAGAATAGTTTTTTCATTATGTAATATTATACATTTAAACACTGAGTTACAAATTCAACTTGATCTTGAAATAACATTTGAGGATTTGGATCCCGTCTCCAACTAACACAGTGTAAATCTGTTTCCGTTTCTCTCACTGTCTCCCTGCTTACAGACTTGCATTGTAAATTACCATGGCAACTCGATTTACACAGCTTGAAGCTAAAAACTAATGAAAAATGTAATAAAATGAGCTTACAACATTTATAATCATTTTGTGCAGATACATTATCAAGCTCCCTAGCCATTGAGGTGTAAATAGATTAAGACGGTATTAATTATCACAAATCTCTTTACTATATTGTATATGTGTCTCTGGTAAATGATTAAAGTAATGAATTCATATTTCCTGATTATGCCAGAGTCTACTGATGTACTGTGCCCTGTAGAATTAGTGAACTACCAGGTAAACATTAGTGAAAATGTGCTTTTGGAAATGTTTTTCTTTGTTAATCAAATTAATATTGCACTTAAAATATGATCCTTTTGAGATCACATTTATTGAGAAAAATAATAATGTTAAAAACATTTGGCACAGTTATTGGGATGCGTGCATGTTGGACATTTTGCTCCCTCCAACTGCCAAGATCATTAAGTCTTAAAATGTTTGATGAGGTGAGGAAACATTAAGGGATCTGAAAAAACTCATCCGTGCAGATCAGCTGCAGGTCTTTCAGAGAACTCGCTCATGGACGATCCTCAACACACATGATTCAAATGTCTCCCTACCACTGCAAGTTATTTAATTTAAATCAGGTGTGAGAGTACTAGGGCAATATGATGCACCCGTGAGACAGAGATAACGACGGACAGAGACAGAGATAACGACAGACAGAGACAGAGATAACGACAGACAGAGACAGAGATAACGACAGACAGAGACAGAGATAACGACAGACAGAGACAGAGATAATGACAGACAGAGATAACGACAGACACAAAGATAACGACAAACAGAGACAAAGATAATGACAGACAAGAGACAAAGAAAATGACAGACAAGAGACAAAGAAAATGACAGACAGAGACAGAGATAACAACAGACAGAGACAATGATACCGACAGACAAAGAGAACAATGGAGACAGATATTTTGAGAAAGAGGAATTCAGGATGATGACTCTTACCAGGTTGGCCAGGATGTAATGATAACTCTTAGCATTCTTTCCCTGTTCAACAATCTGGAACGCAGAGAGAGAAAACAGAAAATACATGACTGTAGGTCACACATGACTGGAGGGACACAGAGATGTGGAGTGGACCTGTATATTTATGTGGGTGGATGTGTGTGTCTGTGTGTGTGTGTGTGTGTCTGTCTGTGTACATGGCACAGTTTGTGTGTGTGTGTGTGTGTGTTCATGTCTGTCTCCATGTAGTGACCTTGTCCTGGGCAGAAGAGACAGCAACTAGGTTAGGTAATATGAATATTCATTACGATCATCCCTTCAGGCATTTCTTATGCATACAGATTGACAGCAGCTAGTTTCCAAGCCAAATACAGTACTCATCCAAACACTAATGTTCTCCTCTTGAAACATAATGGTCAGAGCGCACTCATATAGTCATACAGGGATTTACATCAATAGTTAATCATCAGAGTCAAGGGAGATATATGTACTTTACCATGTTTTATGTTTTTGTGACTTGGTCTTTGATATTATGCGCACATTATTTTCAGCGTGCATTTCAAATCATGGCATTTTAAACAAACTCCTGCCATTATCTTTCCAGTCGTTTACCCCAAAAATTACACTGATGTATAAACAGTTATTTCTTTGCTGTATGCCTTACTTGGTGCAGAATTTGTCGGATCATTTTTCAATTCACTTTCTTAGCTAGCATATATAAAAATAGATTTCAATTATATAAACGTTAACATTGCATGACATCATAGCATTGCCCTATTCCCCCGTTGTTCCAAAAGAAACGGTTTTGAATATGTACCAGGCATGTTTTTTTTACCACAGCAGGCAATATGAAATTCTTTAATGTTGGCATTACATAAATATATTTGCATTGTACGTATAATATCTATTTTTATAACAGATTCGTAGCTGTATTTTAAATAATGTGTTGCTATAACTACCTGGTCTGATGAAATTTTATCAGAGAAGATTGAGCTTTTTGATATGTCTGTGTGTATTTGCTTAATACCAATGATGTTTGAAATCAGACCCAGTTTCTATTGAAGTATCAACATCAGAACCGGGACCCAGAGTGAACTGTGAACAGCTGCGAAGCGGATCTGTACAGTTAACATTGTTTGTTGTGGTCATTGCCCTTCACCAGGCCGTTGACCCGTTCAACATTTTGTGAATATGTTTTTTAAATCTTTTTTTCTGCTGTTCTGTCTGCCGCCCTGATCTCCGTCTCTAGCACCTGCCTGGTGAACCTCCAATAACAAATCTGAAATCACCGAGCATTGAAAAGCAGCTGCTGTCATGCCACTTTTCAAACACGCTGAAAAGCTAGACATGCACATTCATAAGCCCATGTCAATGCTGCCCTGCCTGTGAAAACGTTTTTCAATGTTTGATAAACAAAGTGCTAACCCGCCATGTCATCTGCCATCGTGTTTTCTCTGTGGTGCAGTCTGAATTAAGAGGTGGCCATCGTGTTCTCTCTGTGGTGCAGTCTGAATTAAGAGGTGGCCATCGTGTTCTCTCTGTGGTGAAGTCTGAATTAAGAGGTGGCCATCGTGTTCTCTCTGTGGTGAAGTCTGAATTAAGAAGTGGCCATCGTGTTCTCTCTGTGGTGAAGTCTGAATTAAGAGGTGGCCATCGTGTTCTCTCTGTGGTGAAGTCTGAATTAAGAGGTGGCCATCGTGTTCTCTCTGTGGTGAAGTCTGAATTAAGAGGTGGCCATCGTGTTCTCTCTGTGGTGAAGTCTGAATTAAGAGGTGGCCATAGTGTTCTCTCTGTGGTGGTGAAGTCTGAATTAAGAGGTGGCCATCGTGTTCTCTCTGTGGTGGTGAAGTCTGAATGAAGAGGTGGCCATCGTGTTCTCTCTGTTGTGAAGTCTGAATTAAGAGGTGGCCATCGTGAATCTCTGTGGTGAAGTCTGAATGAAGAGGTGGCCATCTTCTTTTCTCTGTGGTGAAGTCTGATTTAAGAGGTGGCCATCGTGTTCTCTCTGTGGTGAAGTCTGAATTAAGAGGTGGCCATCGTGTTCTCTCTCTGGTGAAGTCTGAATTAAGAGGTGGCCATCGTGTTCTCTCTGTGGTGAAGTCTGAATTAAGAGGTGGCCATCGTGTTCTCTCTGTGGTAAAGTCTGAATTAAGAGGTGGCCATCGTGAATCTCTGTGGTGAAGTCTGAATGAAGAGGTGGCCATCGTGTTCTCTCTGTGGTGGTGAAGTCTGAATGAAGAGGTGGCCATCGTGTTCTCTCTGTTGTGAAGTCTGAATAAAGAGGTGGCCATCGTGTTCTCTCTGTGGTGAAGTCTGAATTAAGAGGTGGCCTGTGTCGTGTTCTCTCTGTGGTGAAGTCTGAATTAAGAGGTGGCTATCGTGTTCTCTCTGTGGTGAAGTCTGAATTAAGAGGTGGCCATCGTGTTCTCTCTGTGGTGAAGTCTGAATTAAGAGGTGGCCATTCTGAATCTCAGCAACACTGAATGTAACAACATATATGCTGAAAACAACAGGCAGTTTTGTCTGATTTTAATGATCTACATTAAACTTTTGAATGAGACAATGATTGCATCCTAATTGACAGACTCATCAAGCAAAGGGTTCCATTTAACTGTTATGCCCACTTTAACATTCCTTTTCAGTGCAATTTTTATAGTACCTTTTAAAAAGCGACCACGTAACCAATCCTTCAGCATAGTGTCAAGTGTACAGATGTGCCACTAATTAGCTTCTTAGAAAATAAATGCCGGGTCATTTATCAAACTTCCATCCACTTTGCTGAACCCTTTCCTCATTCATTACTCTGGCCTTCACACTCTGGTAAATTGCGACACACTCACAAGTTTAGGTAAACTCCGGCCTCTAATTTAGGTCACTGCTTAGCATCTCCTATTTGTTATTTAGCTGCACTCTGGAAGCTAGTTCACACTGGTCCTTCTTAAAACCGTTTTGCAAAATAACATTAACTCCAACATGTCTATGATGTTTTTCTTTACATTTTCCAAATAAGGAGATACCTCGAAAGTTCTCAGACTTTTGTGACGACTAGAAGGGCTAGTCGTCCTCTTTTCATACTTTTTGTTGTACACTTTCAAACTCAGCACTGGTAAATGCACCCCAGACTGTTTTGTTGATTGTTCTCACCAGCAACTCATTTATTTTCATGTGTATATAGGTGACCATCGTTTCCCTGGGTTTTGTGCTACGTTATTGATGTCAGTGTTGGTTGTATTGGTGTGTTTCATGTAGCCGTTTGTCTGTATTTTACTATGTTGCTCCATTGAGCGAGTTCATTTCAAAAGTGACTTGTTTTTGTTTGGTTTTCTTAAACAAACCCCACAAACGTGATATAGGTGCCTGCATTTGGTACCTGTGTTTGCTGGAGCTACAGCCACAAACCCCGCAGTGGGAAGACCCTTTTCGGCCACCGACGTCAGGGACAGAAAAACCCCGGAGGTTGGATGATCAGCCCTCAGCTGTACCTGTCTTCACACACTACCACCTAATTTGTGACAATTATTGTTTGTATCTCCACCAGTTGTGGAGTTAATGTAAAGACAGTTTTTAGCAAAAGACAACAACTATAAATACTAGTTCCAGAAGTCAAAAACTACAAAAATCTGCATGTTCTCTGGGCTTTTTGTTTTAATGACACATTGTCTAAATCACCAAAACAATCTGTCTTTTGCTAAATAGTGTCATTTTTGGCGGTTTATTTCCCTTGTATATTTCATCTTATATTGCGTATTTGTATGGATGTTTAACATGATATGTGTGTTGTCCTGTCCTCTGGCCATTTTATGCATATGTCTAGATCTTTGACACTGGAAATATATTGTCAGCTGACTTACCTGGTTGAACAATAAACAAATAAATACAAATGGAACATCTGTTAGTCCAAACAAAAACTGAAGTATCAATTAAAACATGTCAACATAGGTAAATCATTTCAGTCCTTTTGACTAGAAAAATATACTAATGTACATGACTCTTACTTCATGCTAACTACACGCACACAAACAAACAGAAACACACACACACACACACACACACACACACACACACACACACACACACAGAGCCCAACATGTTGTTGAACAGACAGGGCCGTGGTTGCAGGTTGGGGGAGGTGGATGTTTCTGACAGAACACTAACCACTCTGTCAGACCACCACTATTAATCACCCAGAGTGGAGGAGAAAGGAGGGGAGGAGTGGGAGAGGAGGGGAGGAGAAAGGAGGGGAGGAGTGGGAGAGGAGGGGAGGGGAGGAGAAAGGAGGGGAGGAGTGGGAGAGGAGGGGAGGGGAGGAGAAAGGAGGGGAGGAGGGGGAGAGGAGGGGCGGGGAGGAGAAAGGAGGGGAGGAGTGGGAGAGGGGAGGGGGGGAGGAGAAAGGAGGGGAGGAGTGGGAGAGGAGGGGAGGGGAGGAGAAAGGAGGGGAGGAGTGGGAGGGGAGGGGAGGGGAGGAGAAAGGAGGGGAGGAGTGGGAGAGGAGGGGAGGAGAAAGGATGGGAGGAGTGGGAGAGGAGGGGAGGAGAAAGGAGGGGAGGAGTGGGAGAGGAGGGGAGGGGAGGAGAAAGGAGGGGAGGAGTGGGAGAGGAGGGGAGGGGAGGAGAAAGGAGGGGAGGAGTGGGAGAGGAGGGGAGGAGAAAAGAGAACCCCTAACCCTCTGGTCATAAAACAAGTCTGCTGGTTAAATAAAGTAACTGGAACAGTTATAAATACCTTTAAATTAAATCCACCTGTGTACATGTGAAATCAGGATATGTATTGTGATTCTCACTCTCTCCACTTCATGACACCGTGCAACATGGGAGATTACAAGTTGTTGCAATTGTGTTCATGCTTCCTGTTCATTCAACAGCAAACAAAACGTAGGAAAATGTTAATATACTGTACAAAAATTGGAACGCGCACCAACTAGAAATAAATGCTAGTTCGGGAAATGACTGGCAAAGTAATTGTATCTCATAAGGTGACAGTAGGTTGCAGTTTGCAACAAAATTGAATGGTGATGCTAGCCTTTTTCTCCAACACCTCACACATTTTCCCTATCTCCTGTGTGCCAGTTTGTTTCTGTATGTGGGTGAGTGTGTGACTGTGTGACTGTGTGACTGTGTGTGTGTGTGTGTGTGTTGGAAGCGGACTGTAGGGCATGCCAGAAAGTGGAATTAGTTATTAAGGCTGACCCAGGCATATAGCACAAGGCAAGCCCTGTGGCATAGCCTCCAGCAAGGAATCCACAGTAGTGGAGAGGCATAACACACAGTCTACACACACAGTCTAAACACACCCTGGATACTGGTAATGATGGCATTACACACACACACACACAGTCTACACACAGTCTACACACACAGTCTACACACACCCTGGATACTGGTAATGATGGCATTACACACACACACACACAGTCTACACACAGTCTACACACACAGTCTACACACACCCTGGATACTGGTAATGATGGCATTACAAGAACAGTCTACACATACAGACTACACACACACACACACACACACACACACACACACACACACACACACACACACACACACACACACACAGTCTACACACACACTGGATACTGGTAATGATGGCATTACACACACACACACACACACACACACACACACACACACACACACACACACACACACACACACACAGTCTACACACACACTGGATACTGGTAATGATGGCATTACAAGAACAGTCTACACACACAGACACACACACACACAGACTACACACACACAGACTACACACACACACACACACACACACACACACACACACACACACACACACACACACACAGTCTACACACACACTGGATACTGGTAATGATGGCATTACACACACAGACTATAAACCAACACCCTGATACTGGTGAGAATGACTGTGATATAGTCACAACCAGGAAGACACAGGCACACAACATTAGTTAGGTTTCTCTCTCTCAGAACGTGAATAATTTCACATGAAACACCCACTACTCAATTATCTCTGGGGGTTTCTGAAATGGTACCCTATTCTCTATACATCCTACATTTTGTCAGAGCTATATGGAGCAGCTCTAGACAGCCATCTTATGTATACTGATTTGCTTGACATTTACTTTTATGAAGCCATCTTGTTGTTGTGGCTACTCATTTGGCATATTCATAGTGGCTAAACAGGCATTCCAAGAGTCCTCATTCAAATTCAATCTGGCGAATGAGAATCTGTGTGTGTCTGTGTGTGTACGTGGTGAAAACAACGGCGACTGTAGAAGGTGAGAAGTACATCAGAATGTTGCTGTATGTGGTGCGTCTGTTTCTGTCTGTCTATATGGATGTTGTGTGTGTGTGTGTGTATGTGTGAGTGTGTGTGTGTATGTGTGTGTGTGTGTGTGACACCCGTCTGTGACACCCGTCTCACCCGTCTGTTGCTGTGTGTGCACGTCACTGTGTGTTTGTGCGTGGGTATATATGTGTGGGCGTGCACGTTTCTGTGCGGGCGTGCACGTTTCGGTGCGGGCGAGTTGAGTTTGTGTGTAACAGATAGTTTGCTATAGAAGCGGGAGTGTGCTGCATGTGTGACATGGATGGGTTGTGTCTGAGAGAAGAAGTCCTCTGGCTCAGCTGCTGGAAACTGGTGATGCAATAACCTTAATATTGGACACCAGATTGTCAATAACACTCACACACCAGACGCCTCCAACCAGTCCTGACAAACAAACACACAACCACCCACACACACACACACACACACACACACCAGGCGCTGGTGTCTGGTAGAGCCACGCGGAAGGGAGAGTGGGAAGGTAGACATCTGTGTGAGTGTTTGTGTGTGTGTGTGTGTGTGTGTATCATTAACTGCTCGTCCAGTACACTGCCACCTCATGCAGCAGTAGAGTGGTGAGGAATCGGTCTGTGCAGCTCTAAATGTCAACCTAACCAAATCCATCTCTCCACTCTCCACAGACTCATAGTTCTGAAAGACCACTTGGTGGATCCTATTCTCTCCCTTCTCCTCTTCTCTCTCTTCTACTCTCTTCTTATCTCCACTCCTTTCCTTCCGTCTTCTCTGTCCTCCTCTTCTCACTTCTATTCCTGTCTCCTTTTCCCTCTTCATCTCTATTGTCGTCTCCTCTCTTCTTGTCTCCTCCCGCCTCCTCTGTCCTCCTCTCCTCACTTCTCTTCCTGTCTCCTCTATCCTTTCCTCACATCTCCTCTACTACTTTCTCTTCCATGTAATTATTCTTTCTTCTTTGTCAATCTCACATACAGCTATATCTGTTACCACTGGGCATATTCACTTGCATATTCACTCGGCTAAGTTACCTTTTTGAGGATCGATGTAAGTCTCTCAGTCTCACAGTCGATAATGATCTGGCCCTCCTTCCTCTTGTCTAGGTCTTGGAACACCTTGAGGAACGACGCCTCTGTCATGGTCTCCACGTTGACCGACGTCACCAGCCAGCTCCTCTCAGCCGCTGTGTCCAGGACCTTCTGCAACACTGACAGGCCTTCAGAACCAGAAAAAAAGGTTTGAGGTTAGGGCTTTGGGCTTAGAGCTGAATTAAAGAAGTTTTCTCCAAAACCTCCTATTTCCCATAAGTCAAGAAAAATATTTACACTTCATGACTCTGAAAAGACTAGCAGATTGTCCAAAATCCACAATACAGATATTCGCACACAAAGCAGCTTGTCCAAAACGTTTGGTAAGATATTTGTTTCTGCACATGTATGTGTTTTCGCCCAGTCATTTCATACAACTCTTTTTGACACCATAGCAATGTAGAAAAAAAGCAGACATGCTCCAGATTGGGAGTGGATGATGTTTACAGGGTTGTTGTTTCTGCCCTAGCTGCCACACACAGTCCCTCATAGACTCCACTTACAACATTGCCCTTCCATTAAAGTAAGCTGTCACCACAGGCTGTTCAAGCAGTAAAGCATGATGGGAGAACAGACAAAGGAACAAATGGACTAGAGGCTCCGCCGCCTTCACTTACTATTCAATTAACCAGTCCAATCAGCTCCTTAAACCTTTGACCTCCTAAAAATCTACCATATCAATCATTTATCTATGTTGGTTACCACTCTCTTTCACACACACACACACACACACGCGCACGCACTCACACGTAACACGTAAAACCCATCATATTGTATTTCCCAACTTGGAATCCTTCAGGGGGCAAAGTGACAGATGTTGCTGTAGGTAAACAACGCTTTTAACAACTTGGCAGTGCCATTAGTGAACCAAATATGGACTTACAGCAATTAAATGACGTAGTTACATTAGATACGAAGCTACAAATCTGTACGCACGATGCAAGCCAGAACTACACTCAGAGCGGCGTCTCAACCCAGAACTACACTCAAATCCCTGCTCAAAAGAAATACACAAAGCCTAGCTTCAATCTGGGATGCCATTCGGAATTGGTTTTGGGAATTGCGTCTGGTGCACACAGACGACTCTCTTAACATACTTCACACGCCGTCCGTTCAGCCGGGCTTGTTTGTGTGTCTAACTAGTCATGACGGGGAGTGATGGATGGTGAGGCGGAGATTGACCGCTTTGAAGGAGAGGTTTTCCAAGTGCTTACAGGGTTGGTGACACCTGGTGAATACGACCTACCCCGAACGTATGAATCACTTAGGAAATCTCAAAGTGCTTTGTTGCAATGATGAGTTGAGCAGCCAAGACCAAGTCGGTCGCACGCAATTGCATACGCGCACGTCGCACGAGCACTCGCACAGACCCACGCACACACACACGTCATCTAATACAGGCTGATGTCGCAGTTAGCCAGATATACGTCCTTGATATGATACAGTATTCATGATGTCTGTCTTGTCCCTAGTGCCAAGGTTTGTTACCAACATGACATTTGGAGATTCATTGTAACGTACTATGTCTAAAACGAATAAAAATTAATCAGAGAGTCTGAATAAAAATCACTGGTGTCAAGACACCTCAGCAGTTTTTACTTCCAGGACCACGGCCAGCGACTCTGTTTCAGAGTGCAGTTTGTTTCAGGACCACGGCCAGTGTGGAAACTTGAATTTGATATTAGAAAAATATATGTGAAAATAACGGTTCACATATGTGAAATAGATCTTACCTGGGTCAATAATGAACAGACCACAAGGCTGCTCTCCGTAACAATGTTAAAGAGATCTTGGTTTGACCTGAGTTTAGCCTTGGATCTGTTCTCTGTTCTGTAAGTATATACTCCATCCGGCTTGAAAGGATCATTTACAACAGTCATTAAGTGTCCAGGGGAAAGGGAGGAACCCCCTGGGACGACTCATATTTAGCCAAGACGAGGACTTCATTCAACATGCAGTGAATTGAATCGCTTTATTTATAAAGGTTCATTTTGAATATTCAGACGTTTCTTCATCATTTACCGTGACTTTGACATCAGGCGACTCTGGTTCAGAGGGTAGTCAATTTTGGGACCAGTGCTAGCCAACGACACAGTGCAGAAAGTATATACACAACTGTGAGACTCACTCCCATATTTATGTCTTAATCCTGACAGTGCCACTATGAAGTGAACCACACACACACACACACACACACACACAGTCCTGCCGTTCGCGACATCTCATTGGCTGATATTTTTAGGTCGGTGTTGGGTTCCACTCACCTCAACCTGACTAGGAGGTGATGGGGGGTGAGCAGACAGAGTGGTCCTGTCTGGATGAAAAAAAGAATCAACGTGTCTAAAAAAATCCCCTCTCTCACATTCAGTGCTGTCTCTAGCTGCTCTGCTTCAGGTTATGGTTTCACCGCCACGGTCACATGGAACATTTTAGTGTCTAGTTGTCGAGCAGTGCAATTATTGAATTTTCGATTTCAACTACGATTATGACCTCCGACAATTATAAAGACAAAATAATCGAGCTAAAACGATTTTTGTGACGCATTCAGTTTTGTCTTTTTTATTGTCACGCTTTCGCCTCTTCCTAAAACACCGAACTCACTCACCCGGGCTGTGGCGTTTTTAGTTCTGCTTGAGCCTAGATGGCAGAAAGAGAGGGAAACGGATAAACACTTCGGACAACCGTTACCCGTTGCCATCGCGACATCATTTTATCAGAGTGGCACTGCCTGCCTGTATAATAAGTGTCGTGAGGAATTTGCAAATGATAAAAGGATGAACAAACACCAACATATATACTTAACGTTATGTAATGCGAAGCAATGTGAAAAACAAAATAGTCATTAACAAGACCTCCTGACTACCCAAACGACAAATGGTTCGCATCACGACATCCCCAGATAGCAGGTGACTCCGTGCCAGATCCGTTTCCAAACCGGCAAATCAGAGTTACAGTCACCTCCGGGACCCAGACTGCAGGTGACTCGGAGCCGGATCCGTCTCTATACCGGCAAACCCGCGTTTGTCAGGGTTCGGCTCTCAAGCCGACAGAGGACACAAGCGCAGAGAACTTGTTTCTTACAATGGGTTTTATTCATCCAGGACAGGCAAGACAGGCACAAGAACTGGGAACTTGAATTAACAAAACACAAAATCAGACAGAGGAAACTCATACACAAGGAACATAAACCAGAACGTGCAAATAACCCGGTATACATAAAACCCAACCCAACAACAACAAAACTGAATGTTCACATTACCAACTCGAACTTGGTCTAAACAACAAAGCAACATGCAAACACTCCTGCATTAAATCATAACAGCACAACTAAAATCCTAAACACCACATACCTTGAATTAATGTCCCGACACTAAACAACTGACAAGCACAGAACTATATAGGGACACTAATGAAAACCTGAACCCAGGTGTGGGAAAAACTCAGGTGTCTATAATGTCTTGTGATTACTCCCTCTCTCTGCTGGTCGGGGGAGTGCCAACTCCCGCATAGAGAGGGACAGAGGGAGGGAACCATGACAGTACCCCCTCCCCCACGACCGCCACTGGGCGGTCCAAGCGGCCCCCCCGGTCTCCGCCGATCATAGTCCTGAACCAGACCGGGAAGTAGACTCAGTGACGGGGAGGCGGTAGAGGAGGTGGGGAGGGAAGGAGGCGACAATGAGTCACAGGCAACGGGGCAGGACAGATAGAACTGGTCTCGGGCAGGGCAGAGAGAACTGGTCTTGGGCAGGGCAGAACTAAGCGACCCCAGAAGCCACCAGGTAGAGGACAGATCACGGAACGGGTTTAGAGGGCGTACCGGTGATGACGGGTCAGGAAGCCGGACTGGCTGAGGGGGAGCGGAGGCCCGGACAGGCGGATGCGGGTCAGGCGGCCGGACGGGCGTAGGCGGAGCAGAGGCTCGTACGGGCGGAAGAGGGTCAGGAGGCCGACCCGGAGGAAGCGGGTCAGGAGGCCGGGCCGGAGGGCACGGGTCAGGAGGCCGGGCCGGAGGGCACGGGTCAGGAGGCCGCGCCGGAGGGCACGGGTCAGGAGGCCGGGCCGGAGGGCACGGGTCAGGAGGCCGCGCCGGAGGACACGGGTCAGGTGGCCGCGCCGGAGGACACGGGTCAGGTGGCCGTGCCGGAGGACAGGGAATAGTCTTAGCCCCGGGAACAGGCTTAGGCAGGGTGACGGCCTCGAGGACAAGACGGGGCTCGGGCTGGGGGACGGACACTGGCTCGGGCTGGGGGACGGACACTGGCTCGGGCTGGGGGACGGACACTGGCTCGGGCTGGGGGACGGACACTGGCTCGGGCTGGGGACGGACACTGGCTCGGGCTGGGGGACGGACACTGGCTCGGGCTGGGGGACGGACACTGGCTCGGGCTGGGGGACGGACACTGGCTCGGGCTGGGGGACGGACACTGGCTCGGGCTGGGGGACGGACACTGGCTCGGGCTGGGGGACGGACACTGGCTGGACGGGAGTGAGCTCAGGGACGGGAGTGAGCTCAGGGACGGGAGTGAGCTCAGGGACGGGAGTGAGCTCAGGGATGGGAGTGAGCTCAGGGACGGGAGTGAGCTCAGGGACGGGAGTGAGCTCAGGGACGGGAGTGAGTTCAGGGACGGGAGTGAGCTCAGGGACGGGAGTGAGCTCAGGCGAGGAAACTGGGGCAGGCTCAGAGGGGACTGGGGCAGGCTCAGAGGGGACTGGGGCAGGCTCCTGCATTATATCATAACAGCACAACTAAAATCCTAAACACCACATACCTTGAATTAATGTCCCGACACTAAACAACTGACAAGCACAGAACTATATAGGGACACTAATGAAAACCTGAACCCAGGTGTGGGAAAAACTCAGGTGTCTAGAATGTCTTGTGATTACTCCCTCTCTCTGCTGGTCGGGGGAGTGCCAACTCCCGCATAGAGAGGGACAGAGGGAGGGAACCATGACAGCGTTAGTCACCTCTGGTTTCCAAACAGCTGGTGACTGCTAGCCGGATCCGTGTCTAACCCTTCAAATCCTTGTTACAGTCACCTCCGGTTCACGGATCTAATACGGATCATTCGCAAAGCAGGCACGAGGTTTTCATTCTTAGAAGAGAAGGCTGAAGCGACAGTTGGCACTTT
This sequence comes from Dallia pectoralis, assembly GCA_029465975.1. Lineage (NCBI taxonomy): Eukaryota > Metazoa > Chordata > Actinopteri > Esociformes > Umbridae > Dallia > Dallia pectoralis. Next base: position 10,416,985 of record CM055729.1, on the reverse strand, counting down.
GGTACCCTATTCACAAGGTAAGCCACATAGTATTAAATAATTCATATGTAAATGACGAATTTAACTTCTCTAATTATTATATCTATTGTGAATGTATATTTTTAAAATGAGCTGCTCTGTTATGTCAGTGATAGGCTAGCATTGCGTTACTTATGTCAACCCTGTAACGTTTGGGCTTCTAAGGAGGTTGAGGACACACTTGCAGAGGTTTTTGAACTTATAGTTTTATTTCGTCTATAGCACAGGCCAGACAGGAACTTAGGATGAAGCCCTAATACAGCTTTAAGAAAGAAACAAAACCAAAGGTCAAACAGACAATTATGCCTTACACCGAACAGGTATTGAAAACACCACACAAACAATCAGGTAACAAGCATCCAGACATGAAACACTGACAAGACACACTGACATAGAAACAGAACCCCACGTACCTTTAACAATGACCCGACACTGACAGACTGACACAGACCAAACTATATACAGACACTAACGAGCCAAATGAACCCAGGTGAGAACACACACACAGGTGATAGAAATGTCCTTGATTACTTCCACACTGCTGGCAAGGGGAGTGCCCACACTGGCATAGAGGGGAACAGGGGCAGTCTCTTACAGTACCCCGCCCTCAAGGTGCAGCTCCAGAAGCGCCAAAACACAAACAGAACCAACAGCTGCGGGGAGGCGGCAGAGGAGGTGGGGGGGAAAGGCGGCAAGAACCAAAAACAAAAACCACAGGTTTAACGCCAATACCTGGAACGAGGACAGAGTCAAGAAAAATAGTCCAGTCTCCTCCGTGGGGCACGGGCAAACCTAGATGTTGGACCTGATAGGAATAGAGGGGTCCCGGCAGAACCAAGAGATTGGTCTCGGGCAGAACAGAGAGATGCGTCTGGTGATCGTAGCTGGGGAGACGGTCAGGAGGACCCACTGGTGGACTCGACTCAGGAGGCCATGAGGGCTGAGGTAGAGCGGGGACCGGATGTGCAGACGCGAATCAGGAGGTCGACTTGTTGGAGGCAGGTCAGAGGATCCACCCAACGAATGCAGATCAGGTGGTCGACCCAACGGTTGCCGGACAGGTGGTCGACCCAGCGGATGCGGGTCAGAAGGCAGACATGGCGGATGCGGGTCAGGTAATCGTCCCGGCCGATGCGGGTCAGGTGGTCGTCCCGGCCGATGCGGGTCAGGTGGTCGTCCCGGCCGATGCGGGTCAGGTGGTCGTCCCGGCCGATGCGGGTCAGGAGGCCAGACGGGCGGCGACGGGTCAGGAGGCCAGACGGGCAGGACTGGAGTCAGGCTGGGGGACAGGACTGGAGTCAGGCTGGGGGACAGGACTGGAGTCAGGCTGGGGGACAGGACTGGAGTCAGGCTGGGGGACAGGACTGGAGTCAGGCTGGGGGACAGGACTGGAGTCAGGCTGGGGGACAGGACTGGAGTCAGGCTGGGGGACAGGACTGGAGTCAGGCTGGGGAACGGGCTCAGACAAGGGGTCAGGAGTGAGCCCGGGGTCAGGAGTGAGCCCGGGGTCAGGAGTGAGCCCGGGGTCAGGAGTGAGCCCGGGGTCAGGAGTGAGCCCGGGGTCAGGAGTGAGCTCTGGGGCTGGGACAGACTCAGGCTGGGGGACTGCCTCAGGCAAGGACACGGGGACTGCCTCAGGCAAGGACACGGGGACTGCCTCAGGCAAGGACACGGGGACTGCCTCAGGCAAGGACACGGGGACTGCCTCAGGCAAGGACACGGGACTGCCTCAGGCAAGGACACGGGACTGCCTCAGGCAAGGACACGCGGACTGCCTCAGGCAAGGACACGCGGACTGCCTCAGGCAAGGACACGCGGACTGCCTCAGGCAAGGACACGCGGACTGCCTCAGGCAAGGACACGCGGACTGCCTCAGGCAAGGACACGGGGACTGCCTCAGGCAAGTACACGGGGACTGCCTCAGGCAAGGACACGGGGACTGCCTCAGGCAAGGACACGGGGACTGGCTCAGGCAAGGACACGGGGACTGGCTCAGGCACGGGGACTGGCTCAGGCACGGAAACTGGAGGGAGCTCAGAGACTGGACGAAGGTGTGGTGCACGGCGGAGAAGCTGTGACCTCAGGTAGTCCAGAAGCTTAGGGTAGAGATCTTCCTGTCCACTCTTCCACACGAAAAACTCCCTATGCCACCATCTCTTTTCATCCTCCATCACCGCCATCTCCTGAACCCAGGCCAGAAAGTCTATAAATACCCCCAGATCCTCCCGCAGAGCCCTCTCCAAGGCCGGGGAGGTAGCCGACGGTGACGTTGGTCTGAAGGAGACCGGATAGACCGGTCCATTGGGGTCCTCTTTGAGTGGCGGAGCGGCGGCCATTTCATGCGGCGGAGCGGCGGCCATCTCGTGCAGCGGGACGGCGGCCATCTCGTGCTGCAGGGCGGCAGCCATCTCGTGCTGCAGGGCGGCAGCCATCTCGTGCTGCGGGGCGGCAGCCATCTCCTGATGCGGGGCGGCAGACATCTCGTGCTGCGGGGCGGCAGCCATCTCGTGCTGCGGGGCGGCAGCCATCTCGTGCTGCGGGGCGGCAGACATCTCGTGCTGCGGGGCGGCAGACATCTCCTGATGCGGGGCGGCAGACATCTCCTGATGCGGGGCGGCAGACATCTCCTGATGCGGGGCGGCAGCCATCTCGTGCTGCGGGGCGGCAGCCATCTCATGCTGCGGGGCGGCAGCCATCTCATGCTGCGGGGCGGCAGACATCTTGTGCTGCGGGGCGGCAGACATCTCGTGCTGCGGGGCGGCAGACATCTCGTGCTGCGGGGCGGCAGACATCTCGTGCTGCGGGGCGGCAGACATCTCGGGCTGCGGAGCTGAAGACTGGAATGCTGGAGGTAATGCGGGTACCAGCTGGAGGGTGTAGGGGTCCCAGCTGTACTCTCCCTCCAGGTACTCCTCCGACTCAGGGCGGAGTGACTCCCTCCACTCATGAACCGCCCTGTAGTCGGCCGGTAACCAGATTGCCGGTGGAGCCGTGTCGCTCGCCAGCGAAGACAATCTGGCACTTCGGCTGGCTGATCAGACTCAGGCGTAGAAAAGCGAAATCTCCGCGGCGTCCTCTTTCGGGGTCGGGTCATTCTGTAACGTTTGGGCTTCTAAGGAGGTTGAGGACACACTTGCAGAGGTTCTTGAACATATAGTTTTATTTCGTCTATAGCACAGGCCAGACAGGAACTTAGGATGAAGCCCTAATACAGCTTTAACAAAGAAACAAAACCAAAGGTCAAACAGACAATTATGCCTTACACACGAACAAGTATTGAAAACACCACACAAACAATCAGGTAATAAGCATCCAGACATGAAACACTGCCAAGACACACTGACATAGAAACAGAACCCCACGTACCTTTAACAATGACCCGACACTGACAGACAGACACAGACCAAACTATATACAGACACTAACGATCCAAATGAACCCAGGTGAGAACACACACACAGGTGATAGAAATGTCCTTTATTACTTCCTCACTGCTGGCAAGGGGAGTGGCCACACTGGCATAGAGGGGAACAGAGGCAGTCTCTTACAAACCCAACTTGGCTAAAGTAACGTCTCACGCACACCCTCATTTTTTAAGAGATTTTATAGTCAATTTATAGTCAATCAATCGCCTGTGTGAATGCTGCTTCAGTAAATCTCAACAAAACTAACAGCTTTCTTCTTGGGGTTATGTTTGCAGATGCCTCATTGGAATTATACAGCACGTCTGAAGGCTGTTTGCAGCTCCATGGCTGATTTGTTTGGTTCTTTTTTTCATTCTGTTTTTTCATTCTGTGAAGTGACCACACTGTTTGGTGATTATAAAAACACCAACAACTATTGATTTTGTGTGAATACAACATTGATGTTTGTGCGATTTATAAAGACTATAAAAACTATTTTTGCCCAGTTTTGTGTATTCATTTGTATTTAAATGCTAAATAAATTGAAGATGGATCAAAGTATAAAAGCTTTGAATACAGAATTTATTCAGTACACATTTATTTAAAATGTAATGTAATTTACAGGGAAGTAGTGGCTGCTGACTTAGCACTAACACTAGTTTATCAGGTGACCACGAATCCGTGCCGGTATTTAGTGTAGAAAAAAGTGCCGGCCCAGATTCGGCCCAAAACTGGTACACACTTGGCCCAGATGTGGGTCGGATCTGACAGTATCTGGTCTGGAGCCGGCCCAGTGCTGGTCCGGATGATTAAAGCGGATCCCTGCCGGTATTGGCCCGTTGTGCCAAAAGACACCGGCCCAGGTCCGTTTTGCGGATCTGGCCCAGAACTTACGAATGGTCTGGGCCAGATCTGGGCCAGATGATTTTTGCTATGTGGGTCTAAACCGAAAGATAACAGGTGGCCAACTAAAATTACACCGGAATTCCACAACCCTGTGACAGTTACTGACAGGAATGTGTTGAATGTAGACCTAGTTTAGCAAAATGTTTAATTAAAAAAAAGTTTTCAGTAGGCTGTGGCAGTGCACTACAACATGCATGCTATCATTTATTTTGAGCTGGTTTCTTTTTTATTTATAATTTTTATAAATGGAATAAATGTTAAGTGGTTTTCAGTTGGTTGTGGAAGTGCACATAGTGGATGTTATTTTTATTAATATTTTCATTTTCAGTTAAATCATATTCGCAGAAATCCACTATAAAAAAATACAATAAAAAGTTGTCTTTCATAAGTTAATAAATGCATGGTGAAAAACAGTCATCGTGTTGAATAATCGTGATCTCAATTATGACCAAAATAATTGTGATTAGGATTTTTCACATAATGGCCCTGCCCTACCCAGTTGTTTCCTGTCACCCCCTGAAACAGAATAAGGTTAATGTGGATACGCTTGTCTTCACACACAGACAACCTCCAGACATGATTCACCAAGTAACCAAGAGAACAATCAAGCTTTCATAACAGCCAATCATTGGTGGTGGATTGAGGCAACGGGAAGTAAATACGTGGGCATAAAGAGAGAGAGAGATGGAGGGAGAGAAAGAGAGAGAGGAAGAGTGGCGGGAGGGAGAGAGATGGAGAGAGAGATGGGGGAGAAGGAGAGAGCAAGAGACTGAGGTGAAGGAAGATGGAGAGGGCAAGAGAGATGGAGGGAGAGAAGGAGTGTAATAGGAAGAAAGGGAGGGAGGACATTTACAAATGTTTATGGCGAGAGGCTGATTGGTTAATATTGTTTATGTCTGTTTTATAAGAGCTGTATATTCCCCTCCCCAAGCCATGCAGGGAAATAACGAGAGACACATTTTACAAGCAACACAGCTTTTGCTCGAGGTTCTATGTGGAGAAAATTATATCAAAATCTGCAAGAAAATGAAGGCCAAACAGAGATTTATCTGTTTACTCTTCGATACAGTTTAGAGGGAAGGGCATCATTTGTTAGCACTTAAAATGCAATATTAATACATAGAAGACTAAAATGTTGTTGTATTAGTACATAAAAGCTTTTTGGGCTGTGTTAAAAGATGATACTATCAAAAAAAGATGTGCTTAGAATATACAAATATGTTGTTTGTTAGACAAGGAGCAGTAATACATGCACATAACAAGACCTGCATGAATTGTGAGTAGACACCCAGACACACACACAAGCATGGATGTATGAATATGACATTGAAGGATCAGGATTTGAATAACAGCAAGATAATAAAGATGTAGACTTATTGGTACGGGAATATCTTATTTCTTCATGTAGCCACCAAGACAAAGCAATAGCATGACAGTTACTTTATCCTGGTTTACAACCGGAATAAAATCGAGTGAGCACGGTCAAGACTCCACAAGCAGACCAAGACACACACAATCACAGACACACGCGCACGCACACACACAATATACTTTATGTGAATACAATGAGCATATTTTTGAACATACTGTAGACATCTGGCTACTTATTGAAACTACTACTTCTTCAGCACTCTTGACGTTATATAGGCTTGCAATATGCTGACCTCGTTCTGCTAAGGTTGGGCACCGAACTCTGGACTTTTAAGGGTGCCGACCGAATAATCATGGCCAAAGCAGGAAGTAACGTTTTTGAAGAGGTGCAGTCTTTTAAAAAGAGTTAACATTTTCACAACGTGTACGTACATCAAGACATCTGCTGACAGGGACATTCCTGCTAAACTCTAGCTTTAATTCCTGCTAAACCCAGCCAAACACAAATTGATATATAGCATGATTGTCTAAATTACACAGATGGTATCATACTGAATGAAAACCTTTAGGTCTCATTACTCCTTCAATACTTATTTTGACGTAATATACATTGTGGCATAATAGTTGTTACTCACACAAACCCCATGTTGTGTTAATTCCGATATTTTATCTGAAGACAGGTTTAATTTAGTAATTATTTCTAACAAAATATAAATGCATCCATAAATTATAAAACGTCCGGGGGCTGTGAAGGATAAGACTACATTTTCTACCGAGTGTCCATAGTGCCTTAATGACATCGTCAAATTAAAAAACACCTCTTTGTGAAAAATGTCTTTCATGTCTCAGGGTTGATTTTTGTCCTAAGATATCTCGCACCATTTCTAAACATTTATTGAATTACATTTATTAAGATGTTGTCAGAGTCCGCTCTGATAGTGTGATAGCTCCACCTGCGGGCAGGTTCCGGCAGGTTCCGGCAGGTTCCGGCGGTCGTCTTCTCCGGCTTATTAGCTGCCACCGAATCTCCTCCCCCCCTGCACACCTTGTTCAGTCTCGTCATCACTACACCTGGTGTTAATCTCCTCCCCCCTGCACACCTTGTTCAGTCTCGTCATCACTACACCTGGTGTTCATCTTCTCATTAGAGGAGTATTAAGTGCCCTGTGTTTGGTCTTGTCTTTGTCTGGAATTGTTCTATGTTACGTGTGTCATTTTGTGCGTTCTCTAAAAGAGAACAGGATTACCTTCTTTACATTCGAATTACTGAGTGCGCTGTGACGCATCCATATATCTGGACTTTTGCGTAAAAAAACCCTTGTCATCTTTGTGCTACATTGGACTGAGAAATAAAGAGAACTCAGAATGCTATGTGCCTGCCGAGACAGCTGTTATTATGCATGTTAGGGTTTATACACTATATTTCATAAAAATATCCATGTTTGTCAATTATTTGAAGAATAAAAAGTCTTGATAGCCTAACCAGGCTATGTGACTGGTATGTGACTGCTCTCTTCTCTTAATTCTTTCATTGTGTGTTGCAATCATAAAACCATCTTGCACATACTATATGCGTTGTGGCGAGAAGAGAGGCATCGTGAGTATTGAGCACTCTCTCTCTCTCTCTCTCTCTCTCTCTCTCTCTCTCGCACTTAGAAAACATCATCGTTCTACAGCTTGACATGTTGTGAATGTTGTGTTTTAAACAGCCTCCTGTCCAGACGGGTGAGTCACAGCTCTTCGATGAGTAGTCAACGTGCAAAACACATTATTGTATTCAAATAAATCTAGGATTTGCATTGAAGACATACGTAGTTAGCTCCTAACTGCAGCACTTCCAGCCTCAGTGCAACATGGCTGCGTGTTGGCTGCGTATCGGCTGTGTGATGGCTGCGTGTTTTCTGCGTATCGGCTGTGTGATGGCTGCGTGTTTGCTGCGTATCGGCTGTGTGATGGCTGCGTGTTTGCTGTGTATCGGCTGTGTGATGGCTGCGTGTTTGCTGCGTATCGTCTGTGTGATGGCTGCGTGTTTGCTGCGTATCGGCTGTGTAATGGCTGCATGTTTGCTGCGTATCGGCTGTGTGATGGCTGCGTGTTTGCTGCGTATCGGCTGTGTGATGGCTGCGTGTTTTCTGCGTATCGGCTGTGTGATGGCTGCGTGTTTTCTGCGTATCGGCTGTGTGATGGCTGCGTGTTTGCTGCGTATCGGCTGTGTGATGGCTGCCTGTTTGCTGCGTATCGGCTGCGTCTTTGCTGCGTATCGGCTGTGTGATGGCTGCCTGTTTGCTGCGTATCGGCTGCGTCTTTGCTGCGTATCGGCTGTGTGATGGCTGCTTCTTTGCTGCGTATCGGCTGTGTGATGGCTGCGTGTTTGCTGCGTATCGGCTCTGTGATGGCTGCATGTTTGCGGCGTATCGGCTGTGTGATGGCTGCGTGTTTGCTGCGTATCGGCTGTGTGATGGCTGCGTGTTTGCTGCGTATCGGCTGTGTGATGGCTGCGTGTTTGCTGTGTATCGGCAGTGTGATGGCTGCGTGTTTGCTGCGTATCGGCTGTGTGATGGCTGCATGTTTGCTATTGTGTGAACTCAAGTGGTCACTTAGACAAACTTCCATCAGGCTTTTTTATAGAGGATGAATAGAAATTTTATAAAAAATATATAAATATTTTTCTTATTTTTCTTTGTAAAGCATATTGTATTGATTCAATGTATGAAGTGTGCTATAAAAATGAACTTGCTCGCTTGAATGCTTAATATATTGTAGTGAAAAAACTCAGTGTCCAGGCGAGCACACGCACATGCGACCACATACAGACCTGCATTAATGTATGTGAACCTTCATCTGTCAGTCAGGCATATAATCCACATCCAGCCGTGCATACCAATGACTGAAGAATATAGGATCAGTCCAGTAAAGAGTCTTAATACAAATACACAAACGGTCCAAATCACAACCAACTTCAGCTGACACACATTTACGTGCCGTGACATTGAAATAATAACCGACATAATGCAAACCAAACTCCAGTGTTAAATAGCCCCAGTGATTGATAACCAGCCCCAGCTGAGCTATAAACAAAATAATCACCCGAATCAGGAAGTGCACACATCTGACAACAACAACCCGAGTGGAAACAAAACTCATCACAACCGTGACAGTACTCCCCTGCAAAGGCCGGTCTAAATATTAAGGGGGGGCAAGGAGGTGGTTTTACTGGAGGTCACCTCCCCAGTGTTCTCCGTCACAGAGATATTTTGGTCCCCACTGAGACCGTGTCAGAGGGAACTTGGGACACCTCTCCAGGGACATCGGTGGAGGAGGAGAAGGAAACGAGGGAAAGGAAAGGAAGAAGGACAAGGAGGAACAGGGGACACTTCCAGGGACATGGGACACTCCTCCCCTGTCCCTGAAGGAGTGTCCCCTGGAATAGGGAAGGAGGAGAGAGAGAAGGTGAAAGAGGTAGAAGGTGTGGGAGTGGGGGATGGTTTGAAATTAAGAGAGAGAAATAGTAGAACAGAGAGCAGTGGTCAGGGTTAAGGAGTGGGAGAAGGTTGTTGGAGGGAGTGACAGAGGGGTTAGAGGTATAGGAGGTGGGGGAGGTGCGTTAGGAGCAGAGGAATATAGGATAAGAGGAGGTAACGTAGAGGAAACAGACCAGGTACATTCATATTTATTGTAAGTTGGCTGCTGTGATGTGTTTACTTTGGCTTAGCCACCATTTGCTTTTCAAATACCTAGAAGGAATACTGAATTAAAATGCCAGTCACCTATCAGAAAAACCCAATGGTTACTGGCCTCATACAACTGCCTCCCCCATTGTGTGGTTGTCAATATTTTTGTGTGTCTGTGTGTTGCCTGTTTGGATGTGTGTGTGTGTCTGTTGTCGATAGATAGATGGTGTGACTGGGGTCCCTCAGTGGGATTCCTTCTGTGTGTGTTTAGTCAATACGACCCTGTGTGTGTGTGTTGTCCTCATATGTTCAGGTGCTGCCAAGAGCTTTGACTGAAAAGGATTTTCATTGTAATGCGACACAATGGCTACCCCTGACCCTCCCACTGTCACCATGGCAATAAGTGAATGACTAACTGTGGTTGGTATGACGACTGACGACTTATAGATATATGTTGTGTGCATGAGGTGGCTGTGTCTATATGACTATCCGAGTCTGTCTCTAAGTGTGTCTGTGTCTGTGTGTGTCTGTGATGTTGTTTTTCTCTTTTCCTCTCTGAGTGAGGACCAAAAGTCCTTTTTACGATAGTAAATCAAGAATAATATTTTGGCCAGTCCTCACTTTGACAAAAAGCTCTACATGACATAGGTTTAAGTGTATGGTTAACGGGTTAGGATTGGGCAAACAGGTTAAGGAGATAAAGGTAAAGGTTAGACATGAAGGTTAGGTTACCACGGCTCACGTCGGGATAAAGTTTAGGAGTGAGGCAAAATAGGTATTTCTAAAGGTGCTAAATTGTCGGTCCTCCCCTTGATAGTAAAACCCACAAGTGTGTGTGTGTGTCTGTGTGTGTGTCTGTGTGTCTGTGTGCAGGTGTGTGTGTGTCTGTCTGTGTGTGTGTCTGTGTGTGTGTGTGTGTGTGTCTGTGTGTATGTGTGTGTCTGTGTGCGGGTGTGTGTGTGTGTGTCTGTGTGTGCGGGTGTGTGTGTCCAACATTCTGTAACAATCAGCTTCACAGCCTCATGTTCCATTTAGAAAGCTATTCCTGACACCTACATTGAGCTTCATGTCATAGCCTGTGGCCCAGTCATTCTACTAAACCGCCAGCAACTCCCCTGCTTATTAACCTGAATACTGAACTGAATATGCCGCTGTTTCACTGGTCCTCATGACAACCTTCACAAACCACAGCCACACTGGTTAGTGATATTAGATATCTGCAACATGGTGATTTTAATGTACCCTTTTCAAAATATTTGGCCAAAAAGAGTCGTGCTGTGCTGGCACTGATATTTCACACAGATCTTTTCAGTGTGATTCCAGCAAGAACGTTGAAAGAATTATTGAGCCAACCTCAAAGGGATTTTCTTCTAAGAGCTGAAACGATTAAGTTAGTGATTTCAACATTGACGTTGGCACTCACCGGAGTCTGAGCTGTACATGTAGACGAACTTGGTCCACTGGTAATGGTCGATGACCCCCACCAACACATCCTGTAGCTCAGGTCTCAGCTGGATCATAAACTGGTTGGCCGTCTCGATTGGGTAGGAGGGCGTGACGAAACAGACATGCAGTGCCCCGCAGAACGACATCAGCATGTTGACCGTCTTCCTGTCGTAGAGGCCGATGATGGCGTACACGCCTTTAGAGAACTGGGAGCAGACTAAAAGGGGTGGGGGAGGGGAAGATGTGGAGGAAGAGGAAGGAGAAAGGAATCAGAGGACATCGTGGACGTATTGCCCTCGGGAGAGTCAGAGATCAGGAAAAGCATCTTCTGATTAAAGGCAATTTCGCCGGAACATATTTGTTAACTCTCCACCCCATAACGTTGAGCTTGCAGGAACCCAACCCCACTACAAGGACTTATTTTACTGTGACCAGGTCCATCGTTCCATTTTCAACTGTTTGCATTTTGCAAACCTGTTTGCTGAATACAGATTGTTGCATTGTCTGATTAATTCTGTACAGATTAGAGCAGCACATTGTTAGCAGTCCTCGTGAAATATGGGAGACGGAAAGATACACACACACAGACAAGAAGTCCTGTCTCTCATTTGTGCTTTTGTTCTCCTTTTCTCCTCTTTCTCTCTCTACACACTGTCACTAAGTCCTCCCTGTCTTGTTACTGGTCTTTCTCTGCCTTTCCCCCTGTCTATTCGTTCTGATGCTGTGTCTTTCATCTTGGCTCTTAACCACTTCCTCTATTTTCGCCAGGCTGAAACACCTCTTCACCTGTCCAGCTCTCATCGCCGCTGTAGCAGCTCTCTTCGCCCTGAGGAAACGACCAGACCTAGTTCCTAGGTCAGGTCTGAAGCTGGCTTCGTTTTTTTTCCTGCTACTCCTTGTCTGTGGGTGAACCAGGTCTCACGTTTTAATGCATTCACCCAACAGATTGAGTCTCCAGTCTGCTCAGCCTGTTCAGAGCCCGGGGCCAGTTCACAGCGAGGGACCCGGGGCCAGGAGGAGGGGCCGAGGGGAGGAGGAGGGGACAGATAGTGATGGCCTGCCCTGCCGCAGAATGAACTGTGCCCTGAGGCCTCGTGTGTGTGTGTGTGTGCCACAGGCGCGGTGACTCAGCCCGTGTGCGGCTCTACCTCCCTGAAATAGACTGATGGCACCTCGGCACTCAGGAACGGTAATAGAAGATTCCCATGGTAACCCACCAGTGGAGGTGATGCTTTCAAATCATTTTTCACTAATGGCAACATTTCTCCTGTCCTCTTCTGACGCAAGATTCCTGCCTCCCCGTCCCGCCGGAATACCAAAAAAACCCCTTCATTTCACTATTCACACATCAGATTTTTCAACTCTCCTGGTATCACCGCCCAATATCTCAGTGGCGTTAGATAATCCATAATCCTGCCTTCCAGGCTCTGCTGCTCCAACATGATCAGAGATCATATTTCTAAGTATGTTGATCCAATGTGATCAGTGATCATTAATTATGCTGCTCCAACATGATCAGTGATCATATTTCTAAGTATGATGATCCAATGTGATCAATAATCGTATATATCAAAGTCTTCTGATCCAACATGACCAGTGAGCGTATAACTACGTATGCTGATCCAACATTATCAGTGATCGTATATCTACGTCTGCTGATCCAACATGATCAGTGATTGTATATCTACGTCTGCTGATCCAACATTATCAGTGATCGTATATCTACGTCTGCTGATCCAACATGATCAGTGATTGTATATCTACGTCTGCTGATCCAACATGACCAGTGAGCGTATAACTACGTCTGCTGATCCAACATGATCAGTGATTGTATATCTACGTCTGCTGATCCAACATTATCAGTGATCGTATATCTACGTCTGCTGATCCAACATTATCAGTGATCGTATATCTACGTCTGCTGATCCAACATGATCAGTGATTGTATATCTACGTCTGCTGATCCAACATGATCAGTGATTGTAAATCTACGTCTGCTGATCCAACATGATCAGTGATTGTAAATCTACGTCTGCTGATCCAACATGATCAGTGATTATAAATCTACGTCTGCTGATCCAAGATGATCAGTGATTGTTTATCTACGTCTGCTGATCCAACATGATCAGTGATTATAAATCTACGTCTGCTGATCCAACATGATCAGTGATTATAAATCTACGTCTGCTGATCCAAGATGATCAGTGATTGTTTATCTACGTCTGCTGATCCAACATGATCAGTGAGCGTATATCTACGTCTGCTGATCCAATATGATCAGTGATCGTATATCTACGTCTGCTGATCCAATATATCATCTAAAGTGATCATGCACTAGTGATGTACTGAAGCAAACCCTTCTCCATCCTCATTGCACAGACATCCTCAGCACACTACGAGGTGTCAGAACAGAGCAGACCCTGTAGTTGGAGCTGTGACAGGAACAGTTTGTGTATCTGTCTCCTTGCAGTTACTCTGACCAGATTGGTGTGTGTCAGATAGACAGACAGATAGACAAAGAAGGAGATAGACAGAGACGTACAACCACACAGGTAATGTTAGTATCTCTCTATCTAGGTGAAGATAGGAGAGGTTAGAGATGAAAAAACCCCCACAACTATAAAAACCCTGAAAAAGGGGTCCAGATGTCCAGTGTGTTGGTAGTGCCTTATTCTCTTGTTTTGTCTGGTATCCACCTCCACAGTACTCTCCTTCCCTTCTGATCCCTCAGTCTAAAAAATCAGTCCTTTCCCAGAAGGCATCAGAATCAGAAAGTGTTTTATTCGCTGAATTCGTTTTCACAAACAATGAACTTGTCTTGTCTAACAGTACTAACAGTAATAACTATATACTAACAGTACTAACAAAAAAAATTAATACTACAAACCATACTAACAATACTAACAGTACTAACTATACTAACAGTACTAACAATATCAATAATACAAACCATAATAACAATACTAACAATATTAACAGTACTAACAGTACTAACAATACTAACAGTACTAACAGTAATAACTATATACTAACAGTACTAACAATATCAATAATACAAACCATACTAACAATACTAACAGTACTAACTATACTAACAGTACTAACAATATCAATAATACAAACCATAATAACAATACTAACAATATTAACAGTACTAACAGTACTAACAGTACTAACAATACTAACAGTACTAACAGTAATAACTATATACTAACAGTACTAACAATATCAATAATACAAACCATACTAACAATACTAACAGTACTAACTATACTAACAGTACTAACAATATCAATAATACAAACCATACTAACAATACTAACAGTACTAACTATACTAACAGTACTAACAATATCAATAATACAAACCATACTAACAATACTAACAGTACTAACAATACTAACAGTACTAATAATACTAACAATACTAACAGTACTAATAATACTAACAATACTAACAGTACTAACAATACTAACAATACTAACATTACTAATGATACTAACAATACTAACAGTACTAATACTACTAACAGTACTAACAATACTAACAGTACTAACAATACTAACAGTACTAACAATACCAACAGTACTAACAATACTAACAGTACTAACAATACTAACAGTACTAACAATATGAATAATACAAACCATACTAACACTATTAACAATATTAACTAAATGAACAATATGAACAATGAGCAAGAGAGACCATGCCTAGCTAAAATATAGTGTATGAATATAATATACTTTGATTATGCAAAATTGCAAATGTGCAATGACTGGTTAAAGTTCAGATGACCTTTAGAGATGAGTTTTGGAGAGCAAAACGAACAAGGCGAACAGGATACATGAATAGCTAGAATATGCAAAAAAGAATATGCAATATGTAAAGCTAGAATAGCTAATATTTCAATACAATATGTAATACATGAGTATGCAAATGTATGGAAATGTGCAATGATTATTTAGCGTTCAGATGTCAATTTGTAATTGACCTGGAAGTGTACAGGGTGTCTAAAACAATGAGAATGTATGGGACAGGCTAAGAACAGTTTAGTGCGGAGGAAAATTCCATAGGCTTACTGCTGCGGTGAAGAAACTTGTTTATTGTCGAGAGAGTTTTTGGTCTTGATAGACCTCAGCCTTCTAACAGATGAGAGAGGTCTGAGTAGTCCATTAAACGGATGTGTCTGCTTCGATCATTGCTGCCCTCCTCAGTGACCTGGCGATATATAACTCTTTGAGAGATGGAAGGTTACATCCAATTATTTGCTCTGCAGAGCAGGTGATGCATTGCAGTCTGTCTTTATCTTTGACAGTAGCTGCAGCATACCAGACGATGATGGAGGAGGTTAGGATGGACTCAGAGATGGCTGTGTAAGTGTTCGTCATCAATGACATTGACAGTTTGTACTTTTCAGATGACGCAGGCAGTATAGACATTGTTGTGCTTTCTGAGTGAGAGAGGTGATGTTTATGTGTTAATGTGTGCTCTGTCGGATTCAGACTGGGTGTTCGTGAAAGCACTTTGAGGTCCTGGGTGATGGCATCACTCAGGACGATGGGCCAATGGTCTGCTGGGCTTCTCGAAGTTCACTCTCATCCCCACAATAAGGAGAGCAACAGTATACACCACAAAACTATAGGAGCAGTAGGACTTAACAGTTCAGCACCATAGCATCATTGTATAGCATCATTTTAATTTTGCTATTTTAATTTTGGTAAAATATATGTCTGTACTTTCGTAAACAGAACAGAGACTTGTTGCTACGATACAGCCGGCTGCAGAAGAAGAAAACACCACAGACAAACACACTGCATGTCTTTACCCATTCACTACTCTAACTGAGTCTAATCCCCATCTCCATAAGACTCCAATGGAGAAGTATTGTCCTCTACGATGAAACAGCCCATTAGACACATGCAATAACCAATGGTCTGATTGTTATGAAACTGGAAAGCCAATGACGCGCCTGGACAGACCAATCTAGCATTTATGAAATGACAATGATTGACTGGAATTTATTGTAATCAACGTAAGTGTGTTAGCCACAGGTGATTACTCACTTGTCCCTGTGGGGGGTGTGGGGGCTCCTGTATCACTATTTTATTTTGGTGGGGGGGTGTCTTGTTGGCTTTTGCATGTTTTTATGTGGGTGGGTTATGTATATGGTATGTGCACATGTGGGTTATGTATATGGTACGTGCACATGTGGGTGGGTTATGTATATGGTATGTGCACATGTGGGTGGGTTATGTATATGGTATGTGCACATGTGGGTTATGTATATGGTATGTGCACAGGTGGGTGGGTTATGTATATGGTATGTGCACATGTGGGTGGGTTATGTATATGGTATGTGCACATGTGGGTGGGTTATGTATATGGTATGTGCACATGTGGGTGGGCTATGTATATGGTATGTGCACAGGTGGGTGGGTTATGTATATGGTATGTGCACATGTGGGTTATGTATATGGTATGTGCACATGTGGGTTATGTATATGGTATGTGCACATGTGGGTGGGTTATGTATATGGTATGTGCACATGTGGGTTATGTATATGGTACGTGCACATGTGGGTGGGTTATGTATATGGTATGTGCACATGTGGGTGGGTTATGTATATGGTATGTGCACAGGTGGGTGGGTTATGTATATGGTATGTGCACATGTGGGTGGGTTATGTATATGGTATGTGCACATGTGGGTGGGTTATGTATATGGTATGTGCACATGTGGGTTATGTATATGGTATGTGCACATGTGGGTGGGTTATGTATATGGTATGTGCACATGTGGGTGGGTTATGTATATGGTATGTGCACATGTGGGTGGGTTATGTATATGGTACGTGCACATGTGGGTGGGTTATGTATATGGTATGTGCACATGTGGGTGGGTTATGTATATGGTACGTGCACATGTGGGTTATGTATATGGTATGTGCACATGTGGGTGGGTTATGTATATGGTATGTGGACATGTGGGTTATGTATATGGTATGTGCACATGTGGGTTATGTATATGGTATGTGCACATGTGGGTTATGTATATGGTATGTGCACATGTGGGTGGGTTATGTATATGGTATGTGCACATGTGGGTGGGTTATGTATATGGTATGTGCACATGTGGGTGGGTTATGTATATGGTATGTGCACATGTGGGTTATGTATATGGTATGTGCACATGTGGGTGGGTTATGTATATGGTATGTGCACATGTGTGGGTTATGTATATGGTATGTGCACATGTGGGTGGGTTATGTATATGGTATGTGCACATGTGGGTGGGTTATGTATATGGTATGTGCACATGTGGGTGGGTTATGTATATGGTATGTGCACATGTGGGTTATGTATATGGTATGTGCACATGTGGGTGGGTTATGTATATGGTACGTGCACATGTGGGTAGGTTATGTATATGGTATGTGCACATGTGGGTGGGTTATGTATATGGTATGTGCACATGTGGGTGGGTTATGTATATGGTATGTGCACATGTGGGTGGGTTATGTATATGGTATGTGCACATGTGGGTGGGTTATGTATATGGTATGTGCACCTGTGGGTGGGTTATGTATATGGTACGTGCACATGTGGGTTATGTATATGGTACGTGCACATGTGGGTGGGTTATGTATATGGTATGTGCACATGTGGGTTATGTATATGGTATGTGCACATGTGGGTGGGTTATGTATATGGTATGTGCACATGTGGGTGGGTTATGTATATGGTACGTGCACATGTGGGTTATGTATATGGTATGTGCACATGTGGGTGGGTTATGTATATGGTATGTGCACATGTGGGTGGGTTATGTATATGGTATGTGCACATGTGGGTGGGTTATGTATATGGTATGTGCACAGGTGGGTTATGTATATGGTATGTGCACATGTGGGTGGGTTATGTATATGGTATGTGCACAGGTGGGTGGGTTATGTATATGGTATGTGCACATGTGGGTGGGTTATGTATATGGTACGTGCACATGTGGGTTATGTATATGGTATGTGCACATGTGGGTGGGTTATGTATATGGTATGTGCACATGTGGGTGGGTTATGTATATGGTATGTGCACATGTGGGTGGGTTATGTATATGGTATGTGCACAGGTGGGTTATGTATATGGTATGTGCACATGTGGGTGGGTTATGTATATGGTATGTGCACAGGTGGGTGGGTTATGTATATGGTATGTGCACATGTGGGTGGGTTATGTATATGGTATGTGCACATGTGGGTGGGTTATGTATATGGTATGTGCACATGTGGGTGGGTTATGTATATGGTATGTGCACATGTGGGTTATGTATATGGTATGTGCACATGTGGGTGGGTTATGTATATGGTATGTGCACATGTGGGTGGGTTATGTATATGGTACGTGCACATGTGGGTGGGTTATGTATATGGTATGTGCACATGTGGGTGGGTTATGTATATGGTATGTGCACATGTGGGTGGGTTATGTATATGGTATGTGCACATGTGGGTGGGTTATGTATATGGTATGTGCACATGTGGGTGGGTTATGTATATGGTATGTGCACATGTGGGTGGGTTATGTATATGGTATGTGCACATGTGGGTTATGTATATGGTATGTGCACATGTGGGTGGGTTATGTATATGGTATGTGCACATGTGGGTTATGTATATGGTACGTGCACATGTGGGTGGGTTATGTATATGGTATGTGCACATGTGGGTGGGTTATGTATATGGTATGTGCACATGTGGGTGGGTTATGTATATGGTACGTGCACATGTGGGTGGGTTATGTATATGGTATGTGCACATGTGGGTTATGTATATGGTTGGTGCACATGTGGGTGGGTTATGTATATGGTATGTGCACCTGTGGGTGGGTTATGTATATGGTATGTGCACATGTGGGTGGGTTATGTATATGGTACGTGCACATGTGGGTTATGTATATGGTACGTGCACATGTGGGTTATGTATATGGTATGTGCACATGTGGGTGGGTTATGTATATGGTATGTGCACATGTGGGTGGGTTATGTATATGGTATGTGCACCTGTGGGTGGGTTATGTATATGGTATGTGCACAGGTGGGTGGGTTATGTATATGGTATGTGCACATGTGGGTGGGTTATGTATATGGTATGTGCACATGTGGGTGGGTTATGTATATGGTATGTGCACATGTGGGTGGGTTATGTATATGGTACGTGCACATGTGGGTGGGTTATGTATATGGTATGTGCACATGTGGGTTGGTTATGTATATGGTATGTGCACATGTGGGTGGGTTATGTATATGGTATGTGCACCTGTGGGTGGGTTATGTATATGGTATGTGCACAGGTGGGTGGGTTATGTATATGGTATGTGCACATGTGGGTGGGTTATGTATATGGTACGTGCACATGTGGGTTATGTATATGGTACGTGCACATGTGGGTTATGTATATGGTATGTGCACATGTGGGTGGGTTATGTATATGGTATGTGCACATGTGGGTGGGTTATGTATATGGTATGTGCACATGTGGGTGGGTTATGTATATGGTACGTGCACATGTGGGTTATGTATATGGTATGTGCACATGTGGGTGGGTTATGTATATGGTACGTGCACATGTGGGTGGGTTATGTATATGGTATGTGCACATGTGGGTGGGTTATGTATATGGTATGTGCACATGTGGGTTATGTATATGGTATGTGCACATGTGGGTGGGTTATGTATATGGTATGTGCACATGTGGGTGGGTTATGTATATGGTACGTGCACATGTGGGTGGGTTATGTATATGGTATGTGCACATGTGGGTGGGTTATGTATATGGTATGTGCACATGTGGGTGGGTTATGTATATGGTATGTGCACATGTGGGTGGGTTATGTATATGGTATGTGCACCTGTGGGTGGGTTATGTATATGGTATGTGCACAGGTGGGTGGGTTATGTATATGGTATGTGCACATGTGGGTGGGTTATGTATATGGTATGTGCACAGGTGGGTGGGTTATGTATATGGTACGTGCACATGTGGGTGGGTTATGTATATGGTATGTGCACATGTGGGTTATCTATATGGTATGTGCACATGTGGGTGGGTTATGTATATGGTATGTGCACATGTGGGTTATGTATATGGTATGTGCACATGTGGGTGGGTTATGTATATGGTATGTGCACATGTGGGTGGGTTATGTATATGGTATGTGCACATGTGGGTAGATGGACAGATGGATCCTGACCAGTATTCATCTGAACCCATTGTGCTCAGTACAGTCCTCAGCGTGGATGAATGCCTGGATGTTAGAAAAAGAAGTAAAGATGTGGCCACAGATGTGACGATGTTGGACCCAGAAGTGTGGATGAGGCCAGAGAAGCGTGGATGAGGCCAGATAAACATGGATGAGGCCAGAGAAGCGTGGATGAGGCCAGATAAGCATGGATGAGGCCAGAGAAGCGTGGATGAGGCCAGAGAAGCATGAATGAGGCCAGAGAAGCGTGGATGAGGCCAGAGAAGCGTGGATGAGGCCAGAGAGGTGTGGATGAGGCCAGAGAAGCGTGGATGAGGCCCGAGAAGCATGGATGAGGCCAGAGAAGTAACAATGAGGCCAGATAAATGTGGATGTCGTACAGAGAAGCGAGGATGAGGCCAGAAAAGCATGGATGTAGGAGAGTAAAAGAGGAAGTGTACATGATTTCAGGAAGCAGAAGTCTTGTAGTCAGGAAACATTAGTGCATGTGTAGTATACACTAACAAGTCTTACACATGCACACACACACACACACACACACACACACACACACACACACACACACACACACACACACACACACACACACACACACACACACACACACACACACACACACACAAGTACACACACAAGTACACACACAGTCTCAGCATTCTGGGGATTTGCGTGCTATTACTGTCTACACAGACCAAAGGCTCGGATCGGAACACTCTGGGAGTGCCACAACAACACGAGTGTGGATCCAGAGGGACTGGGGATGCTGATTGAGCCTCCTAGGTTCTAATTCAACTGAACATAATGGGACATTTCTAATAAGCCTTGTCATTAGGGAAGATGCATTCAAACAGATGGATTACGATGACTACATCCCAAAACACACACATCTTCCCTGACGTGCACCACTGTTGACAGGATGCCCATGTGGACCTTGGAGTAGGGCAAAATGAGTGCACTAAACAGCTAGCAGTGGAACAGATAGCAGTGGAACAGATAGCAGTGGAACAGATAGCAGTGGAACAGCTAGCAGTGGAACAGAATACATGCTCTCACAAGTCTCTCTACAGCTTATGTACTGGTAACGTGTAACTAATTACTCTAAATGGTACACTAATGTCCTTTGTCCCGATGACTGCTATAATGTCTAATCTGTTATAGAGCAGTGTGTGTGTGTGTGTGTGTGTGTGTGTGTGTGTGTGTGTAACCTATGTCAGGCTGCATGTCATTCTTTGTCTCTGTGTCTGTCGCTTTGACTGCCTCTATTTTATCCTTTATTCATTTAGACTCAGTCTTACACCTGGGCCACAGTTATAGCTGTGTTACAGCGCATATAATCATTGTGAAAAGCAAGCATGGAAAACCTTATCACCACCAAAACATCTATACTGAGGCTCAAAACAGACCGTGATTAAGGAGCATATTAGATGAAAACCTAAGATAGTTTGTACATTTCTGCATTTAAGCCTTACATACAAACACCAACCAATATCTGTCCTTTCTATAACCCAGAGAGGCCAAGCCATTTAAAGTGCACGAAAGACTGATGTGTGCAAGAAATTCACCAGTAATCAAATGCATGATGGACTGCATTGAGGGATTTCCATACAGGTTTCAGCTGACGTATGTATTCAGGTATATGCATATATAGCACAGTGCCACAGTACCGATACCACCATGTTCGTATACAATGTAATGCTGAGAATAAATCCGATTTAGTGTCTGTGGGATGTGCTGGACCAACAGCTCTGATCCACAGCGGATCCAACTCACTGTGGATGAAGGATCTGCAGCTAATCTCTTGGTGCCAGATACCAAAGGACACCTTCAGGGGTCTTGTAGAGTCCATAACTCGGCAGGTTGCCGTTGTAAGGGAAGCATTTAGAGGATTAACCGCATATTGGCCTGATGTTTTGGCTCATTAGCGTACATATGGAATGCAATAATCTTCTAAGATAGAAAGTGTACAAACAAGGGACTTCTCATTTTCACTAGTGACACCATCCTCGTGTAGCTAAAGAACATGGGCGGTTTTCTATGCTTTTGGAATAACTCCAGCAGTTAATGTTAAATTAGGAATATGCATTAGAGCTCCCGATATGGGTGGTGCCAAATAAACCAGCAGACCTGGATGAGTCAGCCACCGTGGATTCCTTGGTGTTCATTTTGAGCAAAGCAGCGAAAAACCAAACCTGATACCGTCCGACGAATGCTTCATTATCATTACCTCCTTTTTTAATTCACACTCCAAGGCATATCCCTAAAAAAAACAGAGAGCCCGCTGAAATAAAGTGCAGATTGAAGGCATCAACATCTGCATTGTAATCAGTAACGAGCCCAGAGCCCAAAGCAATCAGTGTTGGGAACGAGGTGGAGAAATTGTTCTTCTGGGCTTTCCAGTTATCCAGAATTAGCCCAGACTCCCCTTACAATAACACGACGTGTTTACATATTTTTACAGTTTATGCTTAATTCAAATTGCTTGGTAATGTTGACAGACTTTTATCTCCTGCTTGACCCGTCATATTTGCTGAAAATACTTTGTATTCACAAAAACTGCATAATCCTGCTTCTTTAAAAACATATTTCAAATATCATACGAATGTCTGAATTTGACTGAGATAACAATATCTTAGAATATCTCAGCAAAGTCCAACTTAGAATGTAGACTTAAATCGAAGTGGTTTGTAAATATACTGGGTTACTACAAGTAGGTTAAACACTCATACCCGTCCTTTGGAAACTGCTCTTACAGTAACAACAGAGATGGCGTAAAGCAACATTTGTTGTCTTCATGTCATTTAAAATGACCAAGCACTTGAGCAATGTTAAGTGCTTCTTCAACCTTTTCCAAAAGGTAGTTAAAATACTCTAGGATGGGCACAAGGTAAAGAGACCAAAGACAAACCATGGCCGAGTAAAGAGACCAAAAAAAACATGGCAGAGTAAACCGACCAAAGGAAAACCAACAAAACATGTAAGAGACCAAACATGAACCCTAGCATGGTGATCAGTTCAGGAATCTGTTTCTTCAGAGTCAGCATCATTTTGAATAAATCCAAGACCCTGAATCCTGGATAAACATAAAATGTGCGGTTATCAGACTTCCATTGATCTTTTCCATTGAGCTTCCAACAATGACGGCGCTCCATTTGATCCGGGTCCCTCAGGTTCCTCTGAACGCTGGAATAGGTGACGCCTACATCCGCAGGCTCTGGCGTACTGAATGGGGGCAGATGAAGAAGAAACCTCTGATCCTGACGTAGACCCCCGAGGGTGATGATGGAGCTGGAACGTTCTTCATTACAACGACGCTTCCACCCAGACAGAGGACAACATGTTTCCATGGCTGGTTTTCCCAGTTAGGCAGGAGTGCATATTGGAACTCATCACAAACACTACAGTCTCCCTAAGGTTTCTCAGCCGGTCCTCACCATAAAAACATGCCTTTCCGGTTTAGTTATTACAGTAGGTTTGGAGTGAAACATAATCGGGCCGTTAGAATTGGGGTTACGTTCAGGTTTCACCGTTGTAAATTAGGTTAAAGCATTAGGGCTATATTACATTTAGGGATATGAATTATTAGGTTAGCGTTGTGATTAGATTACCGTTGAAGTTTAAAGCACATGGGAACATGTCAGGGTTTCCAATCCTAAAATGGATAGAAATAACAACCAATGCGTGTATCGGCGCACAACAGCGATCCAATTACGACATCCGCGCAGGTAATGTTGAAACGTTTGCATCTTTATAATACACACCCGCCAAAAAATAGCATTTTAATAGATTTGACCCGGATTGTAATGAACCAATCTGTCATGTAATCCACTCAGAGCTTTAGAGTGCCAATAAATTGGTCTGAGGGACACGGCCTGCTGATTCATCTCACATCTTCTGTTTGCCTTCTTTATTGAAACCGCAACTGAAAAACAATTTAATTTGGGGTCAAACTTCAGCGAACGAACGCGTTTAAAAGCGGTCGCACTCGTCTCACATGAATAAAATCAGGCCCGCGCTCACCCTACCTTATGGCATGAGACTAATCTCGAATCCCGAACATCTCTTGAGCGGTCAAGGTGAATCTTTAGGCTTTTTGTCTGCCTAACCTCACATAATATAATTATACACAAAGTACTTTTTGTGAATTGGCCAGATCCTGACCAGGGGAATTTTTTTTTAATTTGTGTAATGTACAGAATCTATTGATAATACATGCAGGTTTGTTTTCCCCCCATTGAATCGTATTTGTTAAAACCAGGGATGGAAGACTGTAAACTGCAAGCCATCACAAACCACAATAATGGCTTATGGCTGCTATCCAGAGACTGATGGCTCTCCTATGGCACAGAGACCAGCCCCAACCTGTTGTGTAGGTTAGATGGGGTGTTTAGATTTACAACAACCTGAGCCCGTTGCAGACAAAAAGTGAAGGGGCAATCGTTCAAGCATGCGAGCTCCCCTGGGAGGAGCTGTTTAGTCTGCTCCAGCTGGTGTCTCTGGCAGCGGGGAGGATGTCCGCATGGTACTTGCTGTGGCACTGGGGGTGTGTCTGTATGGTTGTGTTACAGTGTGTTTAGATATGTGTGTGTGGTTGTGGTCCAGTTTGTTTGGATATTGTGTGTGTGGTTGTGTTACAGTGTGTTTGGAGTTTGTTTGGAGTGTGTTTGGCTGTGTGTGTGGTTGTGGTCCAGTGTGTTATAGTGTGTTTGTGTTACAGTGTGTTTGATATGTGTGTGTGTGTTGTGGTCCAGTGTGTTTGGATTGGTGTGTGGTTGTGTTACAGTGTGTTTGAATAAGTGTGGTGCAGTGTTACAGTGTGTTTGGATATGGTTGTGGTCCAGTGTGTTTGGATATTTGTTTACAGTGTGTTTGGATATGTGTGTGTGGTTGTGTTACAGTGTGTTTGTGTGTTGGTTGGTCCAGTGTGTTTGGATATGTGTGTGTGGTTCCAGTGTTTACAGTGTGTTTGAATGGTTGTGGTCCAGTGTGTTTGGATATGTGTGTGTGGTTGTGTTACAGTGTGTTTGGATATGTGTGTGTGGTTGTGGTCCAGTGTGTTTGGATATTTGTTTATTGTTTGTGTTGTGGTGTGTTACAGTGTGTTTGGATGTGTGTGTGGTTGTGGTACAGTGTGTTTGGATATGTGTGTGTGGTTGTGGTCCAGTGTGTTTGGATATGTGTGTGTGGTTGTGGTCCAGTGTGTTTGGATGTGTGTGTGTGGTTGTGTTCCAGTGTGTTTGGATATGTGTGTGTGGTTGTGTTACAGTGTGTTTGGATATGTGTGTGTGGTTGTGGTCCAGTGTGTTTGGATATGTGTGTGTGGTTGTGGTGCTTGTGTTACAGTGTGTTTGGATATGTGTGTGTGGTTGTGGTCCAGTGTGTTTGGATGTGTGTTTGGTGTGTGGTTGTGGTCCAGTGTGTTTGGATCCAGTGTGTTTGTGTGTGTGGTTGTGGTCCAGTGTGTTTGGATATGTGTGTGTGGTTGTGTTACAGTGTGTTTGGATATGTGTGTGTTGTGTGTGTGTGTGTTACAGTGTGTTTGGATATGTGTGTGTGGTTGTGGTCCAGTGTGTTTGGTGTGTGTGGTTACAGTGTGTTTGGATATGTGTGTGTGTGGTTGTGGTCCAGTGTGTTTGATATGATATGTGTTACAGTGTGTTTGAATAAGTGTGTGTGCTTGTGTTACAGTGTGTTTGGATATGTGTGTGTGGTTGTGGTCCAGTTGTTTGATATTTGTTTATTGTTGTGTTCCAGTGTGTTTGGATATGTGTGTGGTTGTGTTACAGTGTGTTATTGTGTGTGGTTGTGGTCCAGTGTGTTTGGATATGTGTGTGTGGTCCAGTGTGTTTGGACAGTGTGTTTGGATAGTGTGTGTTTGGATATGTGTGTGTGGTTGTGTTACAGTGTGTTTGTATATGTGTGTGTGGTTGTGTTACAGTGTGTTTGGATATGTGTGTGTGGTTGTGGTTTACCAATGGTTGTGTTCCAACCGCCAACTCCCAATTAGATTAGATTAGATTCAACGTTATTGTTATTGGACAGCACAAGACCAATACAACAAAATGCTGATTGCATCCAATCAGAAGTTCAAATGAACAGTCCAAAAATGTACGGAGTACAGTGTGAGGATGTGCAATAGACTTGGATGAATTCCTGTAATGTGCAGGTATTCAGTTCAAAAATGTAGCAAATGTGCAGAGGGCAACACCAGCGCTGAACATCTGGCAAGTCGTAAATGCTTAGTACAAACGATAAGCGTTGTGCAAAAGGCAAATATAATAAACAGGCCAGTAGTGTGCAGGGCAAGAGGTGGTAAGAGGAGTACCACAGAATGTATTGTGCAAAAGGCAAATATAATACAGTTTTTAGCGATCCCTTTGACCATTATCTCAGAACCTTAATGTCATTTTCCACAACTCTAGACACAAAACTCACAACCGAAGATCAAAATGCACTTTTCTCAAAACTCTAACACGTTTTTTTAATTGCTTGGATACAATACACCTAAACTGAAGATCATTTGTTCATTTAACTTTTATCACCGGTTCAATATGATACAATGTAACATCAAAGTACAACTATTTCAAAATGCGATTCCTACATTACGTTTAAAATGATAGTCTGTTCATTTCATTTCACTGTCCAGCAGTGTGCAGGGCAAGAGGTGGTAAGAGGAGTACCACAGAATATATTGTGCAAATGACCGATCAAGTAAATAAGTAGCAGTGTGTAGGAAAAAGCATATGTACAAGAAGAAAAGTGTTGCAAATACTCCAGTGTGGTGTACTACTCCAAGATCAGGTGTATGTTATGACAGAAAAGACAGTTAGAAAACATATTCTGTGTGGTTAAAGTTTCAAAGTGACAGGCAAGGTCAGATGCATTGTGGTTTTAGTTGGTGGCGTTAAGCCTGACCACCAACTTCGACCTTGACTTGACTCCCGAGCCAAACTTGACCTCATATAAAGCTATATGCTTGTACTATTTACTGTAAAAACGTCTACTGTACATACACACGTCAAATCAGAAAGCTTTCGAAAACCGACCCAATGCAACTTAAATGACTAGTGACGGTCCCATCCCCAAAGACTTTATGGGTTATATATTTTTATAAAAATGTCTAGTTCATATTTTCTATTCCCTCTATACTTTCGCAGATGTAAACCTGTCAGCTCACGCCTCACTCTCTGCTCGATTGTTTTTGCCTTTATTGTGCCTGGTAAGTATGATTGTCAACACGGTTTTGTTCTCAGAAACCATCTGGGAGCAATTCGGTTTAAGTGTGTGGCTGGAGATCTGCTTGCCGGCTTGGGGATTCGCTCTAACATCCTCTCAGGCATTGGTCAAAGGAAATGGAATACACCAGAGTGTTCCCTCTATCCCGTTTCCATGAGTTTGGTTATGTGTAACTGTCATATGTGTGTGTGTGTGTTATTGGACGTACATGTTTCTTTGTCTCCACACGCCCTTGTGTGGTATATAATCTGGCCTCGGGTGTAGTTTTCCTGCCTATGTAGCCATATTATTGAGTGTGTGTGCGAATGGTGTTGTGCCGGCTGACGTTTGGTGTCTCAGTGTATTTGGAGATGTTAATGAACATGTACCGGCTTGTGCTGTGTCCATCGGCTGATCAGTGTGTGTGTCAGTGTGTGTCAGGGTGTGTCGGTGTGTGTCAGGGTGTGTCAGTGTGTGTCAGTGTGTGTCAGGGTGTGTTGGTGTGTGTCAGTAAGTGTCAGTATCTGTCGGTGTGTCAGTTGGTGTCAGTGTGTGGTGGTGTGTGTCAGTAAGTGTCAGTATCTGTCGGTGTCTGTCAGTGTGTGTCAGTTGGTGTCAGTTGGTGTCAGTTGGTGTCAGTGTGTGTCAGTGTCTGTCAGTGTGTGTCAGTTGGTGTCAGTTGGTGTCAGTTGGTGTCAGTTGGTGTCAGTGTGTGTCAGTGTCTGTCAGTGTGTGTCAGTATCTGTCAGTGTGTGTCAGTGTGTGTCAGTATCTGTCAGTGTGTGTCAGTATCTGTCAGTGTGTGTCAGTGTGTGTCAGTATCTGTCAGTGTGCACAAGTGTCCTTGAACTGTCCTGAACGTTTGCCGATAGATATTATTGCATTGTAATGGCAGAGACGGATCTCTACCGGAACCTGTGGCAATGTTGGATATCAGTCTGTTTATCCTGCGAGCTCAGCAGAACTCTTCTCTAGACAGAAAATACTTTACGACAGAAACTGTGGGAAGAATGAACACAGACACCAGGCTATAGAGAGCTGTAGTTCATTAGGCAAATCCTCGATCGACTTCATCACAGACGACTTGGTAATTAACGGCAATGAAAGAGTGTGACAGAACGCAACTACAAAAATGTGATTTTGGCCGACAGCACTGCTGTGGCGATGGCATTAGGCAGCACACAACTAGACACCCTACTACAAGCCCAGCTGAATAGATGAGAGGTAACACGGAGATAACATCACATGGTCTTCTGAGCATTGGCTTTCTGGCTCGCAGACATGAGATATCCGCCTATTCATGAAATAATGACAAAAAGGCACGTGAAGTAATGTGACCAGAACAAAAAAGAATGACATTTATTGTTAAGAATTTATCAAAACAGTGATTGAATGATAACCTTATTTTATATAAGTTGAAAGCGAACTGACGTGAAAGAATAGCATAAATATAATACCTCGGACAGTGGGAGGTGCAGGCACGAGGAACCATCTCTCACCCCCTACGCTACATCCCCCTCGTCCTCTGTACTTCTACTAGCATTTATCTCAATCTTTCTCTCCTCGCTCTGACACACATTGTGTCATTGTATGTGTTTTCAAATAAGAGAGAGCATGGCCACGTAAATTGCATCGATCTGATTGAAAACCTCTTCGGCTTGTTAACTCAAAGGAGCACCAGCCAAATGCACTTAGAAGAGATAAGCTATATAGCGAATGTTATCATCTGAACATATATATCTCTGCAGAAAGAAAGCGGTAACTGGAGCAGTCAGAAAATGTAAGAAGGCTGCTGTATTGAAGCTGTTGATTTTCTGTATGGAGTGGAAGTATTTGGCTTGGCCTCGCCATCCCTGCTCCCCTGCCCTCCTCTCCCAGCCCTCCTCCCCTGCCCTCCTCTCCCAGCCCTCCTCTCCCAGCCCTCCTCCCCTGCCCTCCTCCCCTGCCCTCCTCTCCCAGCCCTGCTCCACAGCCCTGCTCCCCACCCATCCTCCCCAGCCCTGCTTCCCAGCCCTCCTCCCCAGCCCTCCTCCCCTGCCCTCCTCTCCCAGCCCTCCTCCCCAGCCCTCCTCCCCTGCCCTCCTCTCCCAGCCCTCCTCTCCCAGCCCTCCTCTCCCAGCCCTCCTCCCCTGCCCTCCTCCCCTGCCCTCCTCTCCCAGCCCTCCTCTCCAAGCCCTCCTCACCAGCCCTCCTCTCCAAGCCCTCCTCACCAGCCCTGCTCCACAGCCCTGCTCCCCACCCATCCTCCTCAGCCCTGCTCCCCTGCCCTCCTCTCCCAGCCCCCCTCACCAGCCCTGCTCCACAGCCCTCCTCCCCTGCCCTCCTCTCCCAGCCCTCATCTCCCAGCCCTCCTCACCTGCCCTCCTCTCCCAGCCCTCCTCCCCTGCCCTCCTCTCCCAGCCCTCGTCCCCAGCCCTCCTCTCCCAGCCCTCCTCTCCCAGCCCTCCTCCCCTGCCCTCCTCTCCCAGCCCTCCTCTCCCAGCCCTCCTCCCCTGCCCTCGTCCCCAGCCCTCCTCCCCTGCCCTCCGCTCCCAGCCCTCCTCTCCCAGCCCTCCTCACCAGCCCTGCTCCCCTGCCCTCCTCCACAGCCCTCCTCTCCCAGCCCTCCTCCCCTGCCCTCCTCCCCAGCCCTCTTTACCTGCCCTCCTCCCAGCCCTCCTTCCCAGCTCTCCTCCCCTGCCCTCCTCCCCAGCCCTCTTTACCTGCCCTCCTCCCAGCCATCCTTCCCAGTCCTCCTTCCCAGCCCTCCTCACCAGCTCTCCTCTCCCAGCCCGCCTCCTCAGCCATATGCCCCTTGGAGAGAAACTCTCAGGAGAAACGCACTCAGACTCAGCAGCAAACGATGCATGCCGACTTAGAGTAACGACACTCCTGGGAGTGGGAGCAGCTAGCGGCTTTAGCAATATTCCACCACTTACTCCTACTGCTCCCTCTGACAGGGGGTGGGAGTGGAAGGTGGTGCGTGGAGGGGGGATGGGAGAGACCAGAAAGACACAGATCGGGAGACAAAGAGAGAGACAGACAGAAGGACAAGGTGAGTGACAGCGTCTGAGCAGGTTTCAGATCAGAACCACAGACACAAAACCCAGATCACAGCAGTTGACCAACGGACCACTGTTAGATTAATGTCATAGAGCTGCATTAGGTTCCGTTGGCCGGGTCCATTCGCTGCCCACACAGGAAGGTAATAGGACTCACTGTGAAGACACAGACTGACACAGAGTCACACAGACTGACACAGAGTCACACAAAGTCACACAGACTGACACAAAGTCACACAGACTGACACAGAGTCACACAGACTGACACAGAGTCACAAAGACTGACACAGAGTCACACAAAGTCACACAGACTGA
Source organism: Dallia pectoralis (assembly GCA_029465975.1). Lineage (NCBI taxonomy): Eukaryota > Metazoa > Chordata > Actinopteri > Esociformes > Umbridae > Dallia > Dallia pectoralis. Next base: position 10,386,343 of record CM055729.1, on the reverse strand, counting down.
CACAGAGTCACACAGACTGACACAGAGTCACACAAAGTCACACAGACTGACACAGAGTCACACAGACTGACACAGAGTCACACAGACTGACACAGAGTCACACAGACTGACACAGAGTCACAAAGACTGACACAGAGTCACACAAAGTCACACAGACTGACACAGAGTCACACAGACTGACACAAAGTCACACAGACTGACACAGAGTCACACAGACTGACACAGAGTCACACAGACTGACACAGAGTCACACAGACTGACACAGAGTCACAAAGACTGACACAGAGTCACAAAGACTGACACAGAGTCACACAGAGTTACACAAAGTCACACAGACTGACACAGAGTCACACAGACTGACACAGAGTCACACAAAGTCACACAGACTGACACAGACTGACACAGAGTCACACAGAGCCCCAAGCATTAGCTTTCATTAGAGGGAGAAGATATGAGACTGCTGGGAACACAAAATACACATGTCAGTCTAGTTGTACATGACATCTCTCCCCCCATGACTCCATCTCTCCCCCCTGACTCCCTCTCTCCTTCTCTTACCCCTAACTCCTTCTCCCCCTACACTCCCCCTGACTCCCTCTCTCTTTCTCTCCCCCTTTACTCCCTCTCTCCTTCTCTCCCCCTGACTCCCTCTCTCTTTATCTCCCCCTGACTCCTTCTCTCCCTCTCCTCCTTCTCTCTCATTCTATCCTCCAATATCCTACAGTTTGTTCATCCTTCCCTCTGTTTCCTAGTCAGATTGATAAGACAATGGCATTTCAGCAGCTAATTAGTCCAGTAATGGAAGATGTGAGACTCCTGTTCTGTCTGCCTCCCTCCCCATTCAGCTGTCCATCGGTCTCTGTGTCTGTTAGTGCAACAACCTGCCATCTCTCTCCTGGTAATCTCAGCGGGGTGCTAACCAAACGTGGGCAACCGATCAAAACCTGGCTCACAGGCAAGACCCCCACCCACCCACACACACACACACACACACAATACACACACACACAAACATACACAATGACACACACAGAGGCCTATCAGGAGGTACACACATGCCAATTAGACTTTTGTGATGATCTTTCCATCTGGGCAGTACAGCAGACAGGTGTGAAGGGACTGACCAGCTCTGTCAACGCCAGGAAAAACGAGAAGCAGAAAATGGTGCATGGAGAGGAAAACAGAAAAAAGTGAACAGGGGACAGGAAGAAGAGGAGGAGGGGGAGGATGACTGGCAGCCTCTTAGTTGTCCTTCAAACTGTCTCCCTGATAAAAAATGATCACCAGTTGGATGTAACCAGAATGTGATATAGGTACTAAAACAACATGGACATGTAAACAGAATGTGATATAGGTTACTTAAACAACATGGACATGTAAACATAATGTGATATAGGTACTAAAACAACATGGACATGTAAACAGAATGTGATATAGGTACTAAAACAACATGGACATGTAAACAGAATGTGATATAGGTACTAAAACAACATGGACATGTAAACAGAATGTGATATAGGTTACATAAACAACATGGACATGTAAACAGAATGTAATGTAGGTTACTTAAACAACATGGACATGTAAACAGAATGTGATATAGGTACTAAAACAACATGGACATGTAAACAGAATGTGATATAGGTACTAAAACAACATGGACATGTAAACAGAATGTGATATAGGTACTAAAACAACATGGACATGTAAACAGAATGTGATATAGGTACTAAAACAACATGGACATGTAAACAGAATGTGATATAGGTACTAAAACAACATGGACATGTAAACAGAATGTGATATAGGTTACATAAACAACATGGACATGTAAACAGAATGTAATGTAGGTTACTTAAACAACATGGACATGTAAACAGAATGTGATATAGGTACTAAAACAACATGGACATGTAAACAGAATGTGATATAGGTTACTTAAACAACATGGACATGTAAACATAATGTGATATAGGTTACTTAAACAACATGGACATGTAAACAGAATGTGATATAGGTACTAAAACAACATGGACATGTAAACAGAATGTGATATAGGTTAATTAAACAACATGGACATGTAAACAGAATGTGATATAGGTACTAAAACAACATGGACATGTAAACAGAATGTGATATAGGTACTAAAACAACATGGACATGTAAACAGAATGTGATATAGGTTACTTAAACAACATGGACATGTAAACAGAATGTAATGTAGGTTACTTAAACAACATGGACATGTAAACAGAATGTGATATAGGTTACTTAAACAACATGGACATGTAAACATAATGTGATATAGGTTACTTAAACAACATGGACATGTAAACATAATGTGATATAGGTTACTTAAACAACATGGACATGAAAACATAATGTGATATAGGTTACTTAAACAACATGGACATGTAAACATAATGTGATATAGGTTACTTAAAAACATGGACATGTAAACATAATGTGATATAGGTTACTTAAACAACATGGACATGTAAACATAATGTGATATAGGTTACTTAAACAACATGGACATGTAAACATAATGTGATATAGATTACTTAAACAACATGGACATGTAAACATAATGTGATATAGGTTACTTAAACAACATGGACATGTAAACATAATATGATACAGGTTACTTAGACAACATGGACATGTAAACATAATGTGATATAGGTTACTTAAACAACATGGACATGTAAACATAATGTGATATAGATTACTTAAACAACATGGACATGTAAACATAATGTGATATAGGTTACTTAAACAACATGGACATGTAAACATAATGTGATATAGGTTACTTAAACAACATGGACATGTAAACATAATGTGATATAGGTTACTTAAACAACATGGACATGTAAACATAATGTGATATAGGTTACTTAAACAACATGGACATGTAAACATAATGTGATATAGATATAGATTACTTAAACAACATGGACATGTAAACATAATGTGATATAGGTTACTTAAACAACATGGACATGTAAACATAATATGATACAGGTTACTTAGACAACATGGACATGTAAACATAATGTGATATAGGTTACTTAAACAACATGGACATGTAAACATAATGTGATATAGATTACTTAAACAACATGGACATGTAAACATAATGTGATATAGGTTACTTAAACAACATGGACATGTAAACATAATGTGATATAGGTTACTTAAACAACATGGACATGTAAACATAATGTTATACAGGTTACTTAAACAACATGGACATGTAAACATAATGTGATATAGATTACTTAAACAACATGGACATGTAAACATAATGTGATATAGGTTACTTAAACAACATGGACATGTAAACATAATGTGATATAGGTTACTTAAACAACATGGACATGTAAACATAATGTGATACAGGTTACTTAAACAACATTGACATGTAAACATAATGTGATATAGATTACTTAAACAACATGGACATGTAAACATAATGTGATATAGGTTACTTAAACAACATGGACATGTAAACATAATGTGATATAGGTTACTTAAACAACATGGGCATGTAAACATAATGTGATATAGGTTACTTAAACAACATGGACATGTAAACATAATGTGATACAGGTTACTTAAACAACATTGACATGTAAACATAATGTGATATAGTTTACTTAAACAACATGGACATGTAAACATAATGTGATATAGGTTACTTAAACAACATGGACATGTAAACATAATGTGATATAGGTTAAAATACAACATGGACATGTAAACATAATGTGATATAGGTTACTTAAACAACATGGACATGTAAACATAATGTGATATAGGTTACTTAAACAACATGGACATGTAAACATAATGTGATATAGGTTACTTAAACAACAAGAACATGTAAACAGAATGTGATATAGGTTACTAAACCAACATGGACATGTAAACATAATGTGATTTAGGTACTAAAACAACATGGACATGTAAACATAATGTGATATAGGTACTTAAACAACATGGAAATGTAAACATAATGTGATACAGGTTACTAAAACAACATGGACATGTAAACATAACGTGATATAGGTTACTTAAACAACATGGACATGTAAACATAATGTGATATAGGTTACTTAAAAAACATGGACATGTAAACATAATGTGATATAGTTTAATTAAACAACATGGACATGTAAACATAATGTGATATAGGTTACTAAAACCACATTGACACGTAAACATAATGTGATATAGGTTAAAATACAACATGGACATGTAAACATAATGTGATATAGGTACTAAAACAACATGGACATGTAGACATAATGTGATATAGGTTACTTAAACAACATGGACATGTAAACATAATGTGATATAGGTTACTAAAACCACATGGACACGTAAACATAATGTGATATAGGTTAAAATACAACATGGACATGTAAACATAATGTGATATAGGTACTAAAACAACATGGACATGTAGACATAATGTGATATAGGTTACTTAAACAACATGGACAAGTTATGTGACTCTTCACTTCTTCATAGCTGACCATTACTGTCTCAGTTCAAGTCTGGATGTGGGGAGGAAATGTCAGTAGGGATATCCAAATGGCTCTATAGTGGTTCCCCAGGGAAGATTGGGCACCAGCAAATCTCAATGAGGCTGTCAGGTGAGGGAGTAACATTGGCTTCTGGGAGCCACACACAAACACACGTGTACAAACACACACACACACACATGTGCGTACACACACACACACACACACACACACACACACCGTATTATGGTTTCTGACTGGTATCTGGTTTTGTGTTAGTTATTCTCTCATTGATCCAGCACCTCGTGGCAGCTTGTTCTTTCACACCAGCTAGCCAAGCATGTAAATAATGGAAATTGTTTGTCTGAACTACTGTGTTATAACAAAGGCATGCATGGCTGATGGTGTGTGTGTGTGTGTGTGTGTGTGTGTGTGTGTGTGTGTGTGTGTGTGTGTGTGTGTGTGTGTGTGTGTGTGTGTGTGTGTGTGTGTGTGTGTGTGTGTGTGTGTGTGTGTGTGTGTGTCACATCACTGTAATAAGCGGAGGTTTGTCCTCCTTTATGTCGGGTCTGACAGCTCGCGGATCACAAGGAAGGAGGAGTAATCTGACCCGATCCCTTTCACCTGAGTACTGATTAGGCCACTTTTGAGAAAAATCTAATTCGAACGGATATCGAATATCATGTAATGCATTCGAATATATTCGAATATCTACGTTCCGTTATGTTCGTATGAGATGGCAAAGAATATAAAATTAAAAAAAAAGGTCTAACCATAGACTGTAAAAAATGCGCTACACATGGCATTTTAAAAACCGGATAGTTTATTTATAGTTCGAATACGGATATTTCACGGCATGTTCGAATGCATATTCGAATATCGAATAAAAAGTGACAGCCCTACTGATCACACCTGTGAATAATCATGCAGGGGATAAAGGGACCCCGTTGACTTGTAACCTGTGCGAGGTGTTGTTCATTGTTCGACCTACTGAGCGTTATAGAGAAAACCATATTGGATATCCCGTGTAGCAGATCCAAGCCTGTCTTTGATTCTACGTCTCTGCCATAACCTGTTCTGTGCCTCCCAGTGACTCCCGTTGACGAATTCCCGCCTGCCAATCTGACCCTGTTTATCGCCTGATCCTCCGGGACCTCATATAGCCTCTGATCTCCCGTTGCCGACCCACGCCTGCCCGACTATTCCTTTTGCTCTCTGTTGTAATCTGTTGAATAAATACATCAGGGTCCGCGATTGGACTCAAAACACCTGTCTCTCTCTGGGAAGTATTCATTACAATCAGCTGCTCTATTACAGGTGAACGAGTAGGTATGTTTGTGTGTGCATACGTGTGTGTTTGGATTGTAATAACCTAATGGTTCACAAAAATCCTCATGAAGAATTGGCTACTTTCTGCATAGAGGTTTTGTTCAGGAAAAAAGCTACAGTCGAGTCATAGTTTCAGTTAGGTTTAAGGTTAGGTTATTCAATTGTTCCCACAAAAATAAAATAGATTCCTAAATATGTGTAAGCAAGTTTGTGCGTGTGTGTGTGTTCATTATATACTCTATAGTGTTATTGTGTATTTATCATATGCAACAAAAATGTAAAAAAGACAATATTTTCATGGAAGGACAATTTACAGTGCAACTCATGTTTATCATGACAAAATATTTAAGTTCCCCCCCCGCCCACTTTTAACTCACAAAATAGGCTGATCTGAAGACATAGAATACCTGTTATAGAAATGTAACCTCCAAGCCAACAGCCAGCTACCCTCCAGCCCCTAACAGCCCCCACAGCCCAGCTGAAACACACCACTCTGGGGCACAGTTGTTCCCCTGTTGGGGTGGTCGTAGTGGAGGTGTCGTGTAGGGAATACGAATCAAATTCGCCTGACGGTGAACCCCTCCTTTGTTCCCCGTGATGAACAGAGTCTTTTTAAACATTAAGGCTCCCATTTGCTTTTTTTCTGCCATACGGTTATTAATACAAATGTATTATCTGACTCCATGAAGTGATGGCTTTGGATGAATAATACATTAAAATAATGAAGGGCAGTCTGCCGTTATATGTGTGTGTAAGTGTTAGTGTGTAAGTGTGTGTCTGTGTGTCTGTGTGTGTGTATCTGTGTGTACGTGTGTACGTGTGTGTGTGTGTGTGTGTGTGTCTGTGTGTACGTGTGTGTCTGTGTGTACGTGTGTGTGTGTCTGTGTGTACGTGTGTGTGTGTCTGTGTGTACGTGTGTGTGTGTCTGTGTGTACGTGTGTGTGTCTGTGTGTACGTGTGTGTGTCTGTGTATACGTGTGTACGTGTGTACGTGTGTGTGTGTCTGTGTGTACGTGTGTGTGTGTGTCTGTGTGTACGTGTCTGTGTGTCTGTGTGTACGTGTGTGTCTGTGTGTACGTGTGTGTGTGTCTGTGTGTACGTGTGTGTGTCTGTGTGTACGTGTGTGTGTCTGTGTATACGTGTGTACGTGTGTGTGTGTGTCTGTGTGTACGTGTGTGTGTGTGTCTGTGTCTACGTGTCTGTGTGTCTGTGTGTACGTGTGTGTCTGTGTGTACGTGTGTGTCTGTGTGTCTGTGTGTGTTTGTGCCTGACCCGCCTCACTATGCGGTGTCCATCTCAAATGGTTTTCCTGATATTCACAGGAAATGCAATGAGCCCAGTGCAACATTTACTTTTGCAAGATAACATAGCTAGCGACATTCATTCTTCGCCCATCGCCGAAAATAAAAATGTTTTCCCTTTATTAAGGCAAGTATTCGAGGCATCTAATGTCTATGTTGGGTCTGTCTCTTTCCCTGTCTACTCAGAAGAGATACCAGAAGGACCAATTGACATCTCTCTTTCCCTGTCTACTCAGAAGAGATACCAGAAGGACCAATTGACATCTCTCTTTCCCTGTCTACTCGAAAGAGATACCAGAAGGACCAATTGACATCTCTGTTTCCCTGTCTACTCCAAAGAGATACCAGAAGGACCAATTGACATCTCTGTTTCCCTGTCTACTCCAAAGAGATACCAGAAGGACCAATTGACATCTCTGTTTCCCTGTCTACTCAGAAGAGATACCTGAAGGACCAATTGACATCTCTACTAAGGTACAGGAGAGTTGACAAGTGTCCCCCGGCTGACGCTGTATCACACTAATAATCCTACGACACACATCTCAGCAGGAGTCCAACTAAATGAAAAACTCCATGTTGGAAAGCAATTAATGGGAACACTTGAGTCCCTGTCTCTGTAATGCATCGACCTGGGCTCTCCGACACAGAGGCACTGGACTGAAATGAAGCTAATGTGAGCTGCTCATTCACTCTGCATGGAGTTCACACGCTCTCCAATCAGCTGCATCTGGGCCCGTAGATCTCAGGCACTTCTGAGCACAATGAACTAGATTTGCCCGGGGCAGAGTTTCTATCTTATTTATATACAGGTGCTTTGATATGCTAATCACGCGTGCGGCACCTCAGGCTAACTCATCGGATTGGACCGGCCCACACCTCCTCTGTCATCCTAGTGACATCACCACAGGTAACCTACATTTCCATTACATACAGATTACGACGATTCAAGCGCCTTTTATAAGCGACCATCTGGGAAATCCAGATGGTTTCACATGTTTCCTGTACGGATGCACGTTGAATAATGTCCAAATATCTGGGTGGAATAACCAGACCACCCAGTTATGCTCCTACACCATCTTTAGTTTAGTAGCTAGCAGCAGAGTCTGTGCTAGAAGGATGAGGAGAAATACATCAGGAGGGCCTGTGGAGTTATTTTGGATGCTCTTTAAAAAGGTAGGGTTTCAGAAGTCTGCTAGAAACTGGCATGGACTCTGCTGTCCTGGCTTCAAGGGGATCCTGGAGTCCCCAAAGGGGTGCCAGGATGGAGACGTGATCTGATTGGTCGGAGCGGGGTAATCTCCCCATTTCTGTGTGTCCTCTACGCCGGGAGGTTTGGAAAGGAATCTCCCTGCTCCTCTTGTTGATCTGTATGTGGGCTAAGTTCATTGATCATACCTGGCGTAGAGAGATCGTGCACACAAACACACACGCACGCACGTTCATGTTTTTATATGTTTGTGGAACTCCAATTTCTGTTAAACTGATCTCTAACTGTAAACTCAACCATGACCTAACCCTAACCCGCACGAACCTTAACCCTAACCTAAACCCAAACCTTAATAATAATGCAAACAAGCTCCCCTTAAGCTAATACCAAACCCAAAGGACGTACCTTGATCTCCATCAATTAACGCCAAACCTAACTCTATTCCAAGCACCCACTTTGGTTTAAAAAAAACAGTATTTTTTGTCCTCACATGGGTTGTAGGATACTGACTCATACACTCACAAAAACTCCCACTAACACACATACACACTTCCTTTGAAGAAGACAAAGACTGACAATATGAACCGGCTATGGAATTCAATTTGATAATAGCATATTTTTGTAACAGTAAAACGAGTCGGTTTGGTTGGTCACAATAATATCTATAAAAATTGCAAATTCGAGGTATCATAATACAATATAAATTCATTTCATGGTGTGGTTAATAAGAACACAAGGGGAAAGAAGAGATCTAGTATAATTTAGCTTTATTCAAATATTCTTCATTTCATCACAGTGACTAGTGCTGTACGTGGCGAACGATTTCCGCGAGTATTTCATTGGTTTTATCTGATTTCGTTGAGATAGTCTGCCTCGGGACAGGATATCTCTCACCCGACAGGCAATGTTAAACCAATGCCTCTCCACATATTAATGCATCACCCGGCAGAGTTAAAAACTCCTAACTGGAGGAGATTTGACATGAAAGCAGCTGTTTATGCCTGCGCTCTCCGTAGCCTGCCAATAGCGGATTATGGTAATGTGGTCGCTAACCGAGAGGAAGACTGAGTAATACTCTCTGTTCGGCCGAGATATCCATTTCACAAAAGAAACACGAAGAAGGAGAGTCGAGCGAGCTCTTTCTATAAACATGCGGGGTGCACACGCAAAACACGACTGTGCTCACGACCAACACACGCACGCACACAGACACAGACACACACACACACAACTGCACAAACATCCAACAACTCCCACACACTCCGCTTGCATGTGTCAATAATTCAACAGTTGAAAGACATCCTGCCTCCCCCCCTTCCCCCAACAACGTCAATCATTCCTCTATCCTCTGTCTTCCCCCACCTTAACCTCAGTCTGAACACCCAACTGCTTCTCCCATAACCCCCTTTTCTGTCTCCAGGTGCCGTTCACTGTGTAGGGAGCGCTCCAAATGCCCCTCCCATTTCACAATACAGCCCTTATGAGCCACGGTCCACGTAGGGCACTACATAAAACACAGGAAGCCATTTAGGATGCAGCCATACAGGCCTGAGCCCAGCTGATGAGAACCTCCCTCATCCGGAGTTTCATTCATCCATCGACACAAGGAGCCATTCACCCATCGCCTCAAACTGCATCTAACTGCCTCTAACTGTCATAGTTTGCAACCGCCCAAGCACTTTCACACAGCACAGCACACACAGCACACACACACACACACACACAGCACACACACATTCAGATGCCTTCCAACAGACAGAGCAGATCATCATGCAGCCAAGAGTCCAATGTGTTTTACATCCTCCCAAATCCACTTTTAAAACCGAGACACAGATGGATAAATGGTTCCCGTGTCCTGTGTCTTCTCCAGGAGGTGTATTAGACCACTGATATGACGGAAACCCTGACATCAGCTCCTTCAGAGTCACAGTTCCTGACTGTTATGGTGAGTGTCACATTGAGGCCAGGATGTTTCCTCTGACAGGACCTGATCCGTCCCCTCATGTTGACGGTAGAGTGAGGCATCCTGATCACTGCTCACTCTCCAGAATCTGGGAATATGTGCTGCACCGCCACAGTTCAGCTCAACGCTTGTTTAGCACATTAAAGAGATTTAGCCATAAGACAGATAGATCGGATGGGTTCATTATTTACGATGAAAGAATATAAAAAAATGTCTAAATCTCCAGTTGTGTCAGCTTTGATGTAGCTGTAAGACATCACAGATTCACCTCAATTTCTGACTTTTCCAATCCTGTTACAATCCAATGTGTTCATGTCATTTGGATAAATGCTGCGCTTTTATATAGCGCTTTTATCCAAAGCCCTTTACAGATCCTGCCTCACATTCATCCATTCATTCACTCATTCATACACTGACGACCGCGTCTACCATGCAAGCCGACTGCAGGCTCGCCAGGAGCATCTGGGGTTAGGTGTCTTGCTCAAAAATTAAACTCTGATATGATCCTTTCGACTGGTTAGGTTCAGCATTACAATTGGGATTTATTGTAGGTATTTATTGAGACTGGTAACCACCTGAGACAATTTTCTCAACCACTTAAACAAATGACACACAATGATGTCACTTTGAATATATATACTCAAAGCTTTGGGCTTGAAAATGTGGTGTTATCCAGAAATGAGGCAAATATTTGTGAACAACCTCTCTTAAATTTAAATCTGGCACAAGGTTTATTGTTAGCATCGATGATGCTGGAGTAGCTTGACAACACCTACACACAGGTGTTGTGTCCTCACAGAGCTGTTCTCACAGAGCTGTTCTCACAGAGCTGTTCTCACAGAGCTGTTTTCACAAAGCTGTTCTCACAGAGCTGTTCTCACAGAGCTGTCCTCACAGAGCGGTTCTCACAGAGCGGTTCTCACAGAGCTGTTCTCACAGAGCTGTTTTCACAAAGCTGTTCTCACAGAGCTGTTCTCACAAAGCTGTCCTCACAGAGCAGTTCTCACAGAGCTGTTCTCACAGAGCTGTTTTCACAGAGCTGTCCTCACAGAGCTGTCCTCACAGAGCTGTCCTCACAGAGCTGTCCTCACAGAGCTGTCTATAGTGGCAGACTGGTTTCAAATACATGCTTCTTCTGCACTAGTAATGCAAATGTTGGTTGTTTTGCACAACAGTGCCTAGAAGTTTCACATAGCCACATGGGAAGGTAACCCAGCACCTGGCCTTAGAAATTACACAGTAAACGGTGCACATAGATTTATGAAATATATTGTTGGCAGTTTTATTGTATTTCTCGGATTTAAGAAATTCACTTCAAAAGAGAAATCATTGGTATGACCATCTTAATATAATATAATAGCCCTGGTATTACTGATTAAGGGCATAAATAAAATGTAAATCAGTTTTTATTTTCCTCATGCTATTATGTAAATGACTGCACAGAGTAATTAGGATTTTGGATGAAATTGAAGAAGTTAAATGAAGGTTAAATTAAAACAATTCAAAAGAGTTCTATCTGAAGGTCTGCAACCCAGTTGCTGGTAGTTTTATGGTTTCCAACGATTGTAAACACTTTTGGACCTTGTTTTTCACTGACACAGCATGGTTCTGTTCCCAGCATCCTTAGTTCAACCTCTCATCCAAGCACTGTACTCTCACACTTAAAATGTTTCTTCTCCGGTTTAACATTCGGCCATCAAGACGATACAATCAGCAGGTAAGCAGTCTCTCCTCAAATAGTCTAAGAAGATAAAATACATATATGAATGTGAACAACAATTTGTAGTCTAGCATTTCTTATTCTTGACGTTTAATATAGAAAACGCTGAAATGGTATGAAGGCAAGAAGAAGTGAGTTGTTATGCTAGACAACAGCAAAAGATGTTTAACCGTAATCCCACATATGCTAAAAATAAGCCCTATTACTGCAGTGAATTTAGCACACATGTCGTATAAGACAGAAGAAATCACTGCCAGTTTCTAGAAAACCAGCACTTGAATGGCAAGTTTAAAAATACTGCTGGATACATTTGATCATTTTTACAGCAATCACACATGCTGCCCCACCTCGCGGTGTGTGTGTGTGTTTGTGTGTGTGTGTGTGTGTGTGTGTGTGAGTGCGTGTGCGCATGCATGCATGTGTATGTTTGTGGGCCTTCTCCTCCACACAGCTTTCTGGAATCACCAGGTCAACGTCCCATTACTCTGACCGTCCCATCGTGGGGCACCTGTGTGTATTTAGTCTACCCTGTTCACATCTGTTCACATCTGGCGTGATTTTCAGTGATACATCATTAATTTATCCATCATGATACGCCAGGTGAGATATGGCTGGACACACTGCTTGGTCAGTTACACCGGGCAATGTGACCTGTCTAAACAACTGATTATCTACACAATGTTATCAGCTAACAATTGACATGTGCACAATGGTTTATATATGAATGGACATGTGTAAAAAGGTGTACATATGAATGGACATGTGTAAAAAGGTTTATATATGAATAAAAATGTGTAAAATGGTTTATATATGAATAAAAATGTGTAGAAAAGGTATACATTTGAATGGACATGTGTGAAATTGTTTTTATATGAATAGACATGTGTAAAAAGGTGTACATATGAATGGACATGTGTAAAAAGGTTTATATATGAATAAAAATGTGTAAAATGGTTTATATATGAATAAAAATGTGTAGAAATGGTATACATTTGAATTAACATGTGTGAAATTGTTTTTATATGAATAGACATGTGTAAAATGGTCTACAGATAAATTGACATGGGTGATATAATTTACATATGAACAGAGATGTGTAAAATGGTTTACATATAAATATAATATAAATGTACAATTGTACACATATAAATGGTCTTGTGTACAATTATATACATATAAATGGACTCGTGTAAAATTATACACATATAAATGGACACATGTTTCCCATTTCTGGTTCACTAATTTAAGTGGGAATCCCTCATTATCTGTTACAGTCATATTATATTACATAATATATGCGACAACAGTTTTGTTTACTTCAGATTTCCTTTTTAATCTGTTTTTTCAAAGGAAACGCCAGCTCCTTAGAGCCGAGGCGCGGAGATCAGAGGAATAGCATGACAAGCAGGTAAAACAGAATATAAACTGCTTTTAAATTCAAGTCTTGTCTCAGCGTATAAAGAAACAAAGACAACACAGTTATCAATGTCGAAAAACTGCCAGTGAAACTGAATTAATGTCGCACTTCAACCGTTCCCGAAGAGACAAGTGTGGAAAGTGTGAGTTGTCAGGGAGGAGAATCTATTGGACATGTTTATTCTAAAGTCAGCTGCAACACTGGTAAAACAAAGTATTTTGAAACACCAGAACTGGCAACGGTGCTGCCCACCAATATAAAGGAGACAGAATCTTAATGGTGTAACACAACACATTATCCTGAATTGGTTTAAAACATGACACAGTATGTTGAGACATCACTTAATCAAGTGTTGGGCGACTAAATGCCAGGAGTGAGAGCACTAGGGTTAGGGTTGAGCATTTCTTGCCACACATGACTATGAGGGATTTTTGGATATGCCATTTCCTGGGTTCCTCTTTTGTAGAACTATTTTGGGCCTCAGGTTGTACCATTGTTCCCCATGGAACGTGAAAGGGTTCTATAAGTAACAGAAAATGGTTTACACTGTAGCAAAAAAAGCATTCCCCGAAATTGCCATAACAACACTTTAACCAGAGCCGGAACGACTAATACTGCATAACTGCAGTAAAAGTAAAAAATTGATATTGGGGGGAAAATAATTCAAGTCAAAAGACCAAACCAGGACGGTGAAAAGCCATAACAGGTGATGCTTTTAAATATCAAATGATGATAAAAAAAGGTCAAGGAATGCAATCAAATCTAGCAATACGGGTCATTTTTTAGCCAGTCGTCAGTCAATCAAACAATCAATCAAATGTATTTTATAAGCCCTTTTTAAAACAAAGTTGTCACAGAGTGCTTTTACAAAAACCCAGCCTAAATCTGACAGAGCACACATCAACAAGTTGAAGTTGATACACGGTGGCTAGGAAAAACTTCTCAATGGGAAGAAACCTAGAGAGGAACCAAGCTCTGAGAGTCCTCCTCTGGCTGTGCTGGTGAACTTATGATAGTTTAGTTTAATTATTATTAAATGCATTTTTTTAATGCAAAGAGTCTTCTAAATTGTAATGTCCAGTCAAAAGCCCAGTGTCTTTCTCCTTGCCCTTCACTATTCTCACGTGCTGAAACTATGACCTTCACTTATTTTCTGAAAGCTTTTAGTTTCCGTAAACAGCAAAGCAGTGGTCTCCGCCAGTTAACCAAGTGCAAATTGAATTAATGGCTGTGAGGACCAGCAATCGAAGTTTCAACCTTTTTAGGAAGTAACATTCCCATATCATCCATTCAGGCCCTTGTCACATTTGCCACTTTATGCTTTGATAAATAATATGTTATACACTGTAATACTGCCATATATGATATAAAGCAGAGCTAGACCTCATGACACAACATGCAAAATTCCCATAACGTAGATAATTGAATTACCCACAACCATTTAAAAGCTCAATGGTGTGACAAGGTTTTAAGTGCACATATTTTAAAACTAGTTTCCAATATTAGTTCAACCGCTCACTCTAGGCATTTTTTGCAGCATTTTAAAATTCATTTGTTGAATATTAAATGGTTGTGGTTTATTTTATAAAAGTCAATAAAATGCCATAAAATGTATATTCAGGCTACAATACCATTTGCATTTTATTGGATTGTATGATGTTACGGTTTTGTAATTTGTTGCTGTGATAAACATGCATATAAAAACATAATCTTAACCTCAGCTCATATAAAAACGTCAGCTTAACCTCAGCTCATATAAAAACCTCAGCTTAACCTCAGCTGAGCTCATATAAAAACCTCAGCTTAACCTCAGCTCATATAAAAATCTCAGCTTAACCTCAGCTAATAATGTGTGTATTTGTGTGTGTGCGTGCGTTATTTGAAACCGTATACACATGTAAAACATTATACTTGAACCTTAATGTCAAAGTGAAAGATATCCCACAATAATCACACTGAGAAATAAAAGAAAATTGTTTCACACTATTTTTGCTTGTCTTTCAAAAGGCAAGGCAACTGCTTAGGCAACAGATCACCTTAATGTCACAAAGGCACATCAGTGATGGTGAATTACAAAATGAAACGTGATTTATTTGCAGCAACGTCCAAGCAGACAGTGAGAGGGCGTTGACATGTTCCAATCGATGGTTGATGCCCATGAGAGTGACGTCTAAACTGCTTTAACCATTGATCCGTTGTGCTTTCCAATAAACTATGTCATCCCTCGTCTGATTGTCACCTTGCACCCTCTCAACCATGTACGCGAGATCATCCACAAAATGTGTCCAAACGTGGAACACAATGAAAGGTCTACTACAACATGTATCCACTACAATGTGACATTAACTGGAGATATAGACGGGTTCCTGGAGCGTGCGCATGTGTGTGTAAGTCTAATTGTGTGTGTGAGTGTGTGTGTGTGTTTAAGTGTGAGAGAGTGTGAGTGAGTAATTGTGTGTGTGTGTGTGGTGTGTGTGTGAGTGTGAGTGTGTGGTGTGTGTATGTGTGTGTGTGCGTGTGTGTGTGTGTGTGTGTGTGTATGTGTGTGTGTGTGTGTGTGTGTGTGTGTGTGTGTGTGTGTGTGTGTGTGTGTGTGTGTGTGTGTGTGTGTGTGTGTGTGTGTGTGTGTGTGTGTGTGTGTGTGTGTGTGTGTGTGTGTGTGTGTTATAAGCTGCAGTGATAATGAGGAACCCAAGCCAACGCGGTCAACACTGTGATAAAGTATCTGTTGCCAGCTGATCCTAAACGAATACGTGTCGCTAATTAGCAACATGGCTTTGTTTATAATGAACACCGGTTGTAAAGCCAGATTGGTGATCAGAGATAACTGCATAACCTATTTAAAGTGTATAGGCTATAGACAGATTGGTGATCAGAGATAACTGCATAACCTATTTAAAGTGTATAGGCTATAGACAGTTGGTGATCAGAGATAACTGCATAACCTATTTAAAGTGTATAGGCTATAGACAGATTGGTGATCAGAGATAACTGCATAACCTATTAAAAGCTTTAGGCTATAGACAGATTGGTGATCATAGATAACTGCATAACCTATTAAAAGCTTATAGGCTATAGACAGATTGGTGATCAGAGATAACTGCATAACCTATTAAAAGCTTTAGGCTATAGACAGATTGGTGATCATAGATAACTGCATAACCTATTAAAAGCGTATAGGCTATAGACAGATTGGTGATCAGAGATCACTGCACAACCTATTAAAAGCTTATAGGCTATAGACAGATTGGTGATCAGAGATAACTGCATAACCTATTAAAAGCGTATAGGCTATAGACAGATTGGTGATCATAGATAACTGCATAAACTATGTCAAGCTTTAGGCTATAGACAGATTGGTGATCAGAAATAACTGCATAACCTATTAGAGCTTATAGGCTACAGACAGCCAATCTCGGACTCTGTGATTCGGAGAAGGGTGTCCAAATATAATCATTATTTATAAGGGAAAAATGTTCAGACTTGTAAGCTAATAGTACTATAAATTGCACACGCACGGACACATACATCAACAGACAAGAGCTGCCTGAAGGCATTCTCATCCCCAATAATAACCAGGGATATTGCATGTCTTTATTTAGCCTATAGACGAACACCGGCACACTCTAAATAACAAAAATAGTTTAATTTAAAATACCGGAACGAGCGTCTGACCACGATATTGTAGATCTAAGGGGCAGCAGCAGATTGACCGTGCATTATAGCCCACTTTATGAATAAAATAACCCATGCACATCTGACAAACAGGCTCACATACGGGCATGATGAGGAGATGGGGAGAAACAGGGACTGTGTGTAGTGACTTACAGGCATATGTCATGGAGAAGCTGTTGCCCATCTTGACCATGTCCACCTGCGGCACCAGTTTGGGAATATCCTGGTGGTGCGAGAGCGCAAACCGGAACACCTCATATTCGTGAGACTCGGTCGGGAATAGACCCCCTGCGAACACAACGGGATGCTTTAATGGTTATTTGGGATGCTTTAATGGTTATTTGGGATTTGTTAATGTTTTTTTGGGATGCTTTAATGGTTATTTGGGATGATTTAATGGTTATTTGACTACTATTGATACACCAAAACGCAAACAGATCACACATGTCCGGACACTACAACCAGCAAAAACATGTTGAATATAACTTTAATTATAAGAATATGGAAATCGCTGGATATTCACCTACTTCACTAACATGTCGTTAAATATGACCAGAAACCACATTTGGGTTAAACACCAACAACTTCTAAACATGTGTGCAGGTTTCCCTGGCTCATCACCTACCTATATTGATGTTACTTGGGAAACTTGAACCCAGGCACATCCCCAGAACACTGGTGTACAGGAGAGTGAGGCTGCTCTGCATATTTCCTGTTGCATTGGCGAAGAAATAAAGAGCCGAAATCCCAATCCCAGCATAGGTCTGTCCGTGGTGAGGGATACCTCCTATTCCGAACTCCGTTCACCTTTTGTCGCGATGCTCACAGAACAACACGGATCCGACCGTGGAGAGAGAGAGAGAGACCAGCCACTGCAGCCACTGCCTTATTCTCTCTCCTATCTGTTATCAGCTGTAGCGCGCTGCTGATGCCCGCGTCCCCTCCGCCCCGCTGTTATCCGGTGTGGATGACTTCTGCTCGATCCGTTAACCGAACGCACCCACAAGCCTGCCGAAACGCAACCGCAAGGCTCCCGGAACGCACACACAAGCCTCGCGGAAATATATTTGTATTATATATATTATTATGTATACATTTTTTTGCGCGCTCGTAACAATGTTACCGGTTACAAATCAGTGTTTCGTGTGTTTCTTCGCTAGTTTGAAACGTTGTGTTGAATGTTGCCTAATTCTACGCAACACAGATCAAATCAACAGTCAATAAGCTTCGCGCAATTGCCCTGTTTTCGCATCTGCACGTAAGCGTTATGTGTTCACTACTGCACGGGTTGCAAAAAGTCCTTCGAGTTATTACATGGCTTGTGCCTGGTGGGGGAGGTCTTATGATGTCCACAATGTTAATATGTGAGACACAAACAGCTTGACTGCTCTGTGATGGAGTGTGTAATCTGTAAGGTTACCAAAGCATCTTTTACAGATCTTCCAATTACTTTGAAATGGACTCTGACTGCCCCCAAACTGCACCTTAGTCCCTACACAGTGCACTACATTTGACAAAGCCCATAGGCCGTATAGCCAGGGTGACCACTGCACCCATTGTCAAAGTGCCAGGTTGCCATTTGGGACACAAGCTATATGTAACTACATTCATGCTTCCGGATCGGTGCTTCCTCTTTAGGGCTCAGATGAAGGTTAAACAGTGGACTCGGATTTAATGTGGGGATTGATTGAACTCAACATTACGGTTTGGATGCCCCTGTGGTTGTTTATCAAATGAACTAAGTAGTAAATCCTTTTTTGACACAATTAGGATTAGGGGAAAAGCTCGTTTATCAGACCCGGCCACGACACATTCCCCTCCACTAATGGTTAAATTGCTTTCTCCCTGGTTATTTTTTCCAGAAACAAACGAGGGTATTAACACATTTTCCTAGACAATGACATTTGCACAGATTAGGGTGCTCGTGCTGAAGTAGTTCCCTCTTGTTTTCAATTTAACATAAATGTTACTGATAAAACCCTGGCAAAGTACTTTCAGTTGGAGACACTTCAGTCAGAGACGCTTGAGGAGGAAGTGGGGTTTCATTAGTAAATCCATGAAGTCTGTTCAACCGGTCTCACTATTTTCTCAGATAACTTTAGGTCTCTGCTCAAGACAATATCAGTTACAAACTTTACATTTTATCGTCCTATGAGGAGGTCATTTTTAGGAGTGTGATCCTCAGGGCCATGTTTTGCTAGGAAGCTCTGTGTCCAGGCATTCAGGTGGACGTCAATAAGATATTGGACATGATACCTAACCTTGTTGCAGACCAGAGACACCCCTACATGGTAATAATATTCACTGATGTTGCAGACCACAGACACCCCTACATGGTAATGATATTCACTGATGTTACAGACCAGAGACACCCCTACATGGTAATGATATTCACTGATGTTACAGACCAGAGACACCCCTACATGGTAATAATATTCACTGATGTTACAGACCACAGACACCCCTACATGGTAATAATATTCACTGATGTTACAGACCAGAGACACCCCTACATGGTAATAATATTCACTGATGTTACAGACCACAGACACCCCTACATGGTAATGATATTCACTGATGTTACAGACCACAGACACCCCTACATGGTAATGATATTCACTGATGTTACAGACCAGAGACACCCCTACATGGTAATGATATTCACTGATGTTACAGACCAGAGACACCCCTACATGGTAATGATATTCACTGATGTTACAGACCAGAGACACCCCTACATGGTAATGATATTCACTGATGTTACAGACCAGAGACACCCCTACATGGTAATAATATTCACTGATGTTACAGACCAGAGACACCCCTACATGGTAATGATATTCACTGATGTTACAGACCAGAGACACCCCTACATGGTAATGATATTCACTGATGTTACAGACCAGAGACACCCCTACATGGTAATAATATTCACTGATGTTACAGACCACAGACACCCCTACATAGTAATGATGACAGCTTCCTCTTAGTAGGATAATGCACCCTGTCACACTGCACACATTGTTCAGTTCAAGTTGTTGCTCTGGCTTCCAAATTCCCCTAATCTCAATGTAATTGAGCATCTGTGGGATGTGCTGGACCAACAAGACCAATCTTCGGCGGCTCCTCCACACAACTTACAGGACAAATAGGGTCTGCAGCAAATGGTGCCAGATACCATAGCACACCTGCACGATGACCATGCTGTGCCAGTCCCTGACTCACAATAAGATTGAGAAAGACTAGAAAGTCAATAATGGGAGAGCTGATGCCATTGAATTAAGTTAATGCACAAAAAAGTAAATCAATACAATTTAATTCTACCTGTCATTAACTAATAGAATGCTCTTATTTTTCTGATGGTATGCAAAGTGCTTAACAAATAAGTGAGGTAAACGTGACATTTTAATGATGATTAAAATAATTACAGTGGCACTGAGAGAACGCCAGAGTTAACTGAGATAAAAACAGTCGAAAGCATGGAAGTATAAGGTTTCTTTAGGTCTTAGAAATGTCCTGTTTCCTCGTTGGTGTTGTATGCCGTTGCCAAGGCAGTGGTTATAATAGCTAAAGGCAGCTTAACCAATAATTCCAGTTCGGAGTTTTGGATCAATAAAAAACCCAGGGGCATAGAGGAATTGACCTTCTGGACCAAGACCGTATGTAGTCGTAGTGCTACTATATTTTACAGAGAATATACAAGGATCCTTAGAGAATAGGCGGATATGTCAGAGCTACGCACGTCTTGCTTTTAGCTGTAGCGTTGTGTTCCAGAGCCAGAGGCAAGAGAGAACAGAGTTTGCTTTACAGGAGGAGAGAACAGAGTATGCTTTACATCAGGAGAGAGCAGAGTATGCTTTGTAGGAGGAGAGAGCAGAGTATGCTTTACAGGAGGAGAGAGCAGATATGCTTTATAGGAGGAGAGAGCAGAGTATGCTTTACATGAGGAGAGAGCAGAGTATGCTTTATAGGAGGAGAGACCAGAGTATGCTTTATAGGAGGAGAGAGCAGAGTATGCTTTATAGGAAGAGAGAGCAGAGTATGCTTTACAGGAGGAGAGACCAGAGTATGCTTTATAGGAGGAGAGAGCAGATATGCTTTGTAGGAGGAGAGAGCAGAGTATGCTTTATAGGAAGAGAGAGCAGAGTATGCTTTACAGGAGGAGAGACCAGAGTATGCTTTATAGGAGGAGAGAGCAGATATGCTTTATAGGAGGAGAGAGCTGAGTATGCTTTACAGGAGGAGAGAGCACAGTTTGCTTTATAGGAGGAGAGAGCAGAGTATGCTTTATAGGAAGAGAGAGCAGAGTATGCTTTACAGGAGGAGAGACCAGAGTATGCTTTATAGGAGGAGAGAGCAGATATGCTTTGTAGGAGGAGAGAGCAGAGTATGCTTTATAGGAAGAGAGAGCAGAGTATGCTTTACAGGAGGAGAGACCAGAGTATGCTTTATAGGAGGAGAGAGCAGATATGCTTTATAGGAGGAGACCAGAGCTGAGTATATAGGAGAAGAGACCAGAGTTTTCTTTACAGGAGGAGAGAGCACAGTTTGCTTTATAGGAGGAGAGAGCAGAGTTTGCTTTATAGGAGGAGAGAGCAGAGTTTGCTTTATAGGAGGAGAGAGCAGAGTATGCTTTATAGGAGGAGAGAGCAGAGTATGATTTATAGGAGAAGAGAGCAGAGTATGCTTTATAGGAGGAGAGACCAGAGTATGCTTTATAGGAGGAGAGAGCAGAGTATGCTTTACAGGAGGAGAGACCAGAGTTTGCTTTACTGGAGGAGAGAGCAGATATGCTTTATAGGAGAAGAGACCAGAGTTTTCTTTACAGGAGGAGAGAGCAGAGTATGCTTTACAGGAGGAGAGAGCAGATATGCTTTATAGGAGGAGAGAGCAGAGTATCCTTTACTGGAGGAGAGAGAAGATATGCTTTATAGGAGGAGAGACCAGAGTTTGCTTTACTGGAGGAGAGAGCAGAGTATGCTTTACAGGAGGGGAGAGCAGAGTTTGCTTTACAGGAGAAGAGACCAGAGTTTGCTTTACTGGAGGAGAGAGCAGAGTATGCTTTACAGGAGGGGAGAGCAGAGTTTGCTTTACAGGAGGAGAGACCAGAGTTTGCTTTACTGGAGGAGAGAGCAGATATGCTTTATAGGAGGAGAGACCAGAGTTTGCTTTACTGGAGGAGAGAGTAGAGTTTGCTTTACAGGAGGAGAGACCAGAGTTTGCTTTATAGGAGAAGAGACCAGAGTATGCTTTATAGGAGGAGAGAGCAGAGTATGCTTTATAGGAGGAGAGAGCAGAGTATGCTTTATAGGAGGAGAGACCAGAGTTTGCTTTACAGGAGGAGAGAGCAGAGTTTGCTTTACTGGAGGAGAGAGCAGATATGCTTTATAGGAGAAGAGAGCAGAGTATGCTTTATAGGAGGAGAGAGCAGATATGCTTTATAGGAGGAGAGACCAGACTATGCTTTATAGGAGAAGAGAGCAGAGTATGCTTTATAGGAGGAGAGAGCAGATATGCTTTATAGGAGGAGAGACCAGAGTTTGCTTTACAGGAGGAGAGAGCAGAGTATGCTTTACAGGAGTAGAGACCAGAGTTTGCTTTACAGGAGGAGAGAGCAGATATGCTTTATAGGAGGAGAGACCAGAGTTTGCTTTACAGGACGAAAGAAAGCAGAGTTTGCTTTACAGGAGGAGAGAGCAGAAGCTTAATAGCTTCATCAGTGGATGAAGATCAAGGGAATAAAGTAATGCCGTCATACATCTCTCCAGGGAGCGCAGGAGATACGGAGGTGGACGGAGAAAACAAACAAATAATTGGAGGTGGTGTTAAAGGGGATAGGAGAGAATGATAGAGCGAAAGGTAGCAGTAGAATAAAAAATAATGTGCAAACGGAAGCAAGAGAAGAAAAGACAAATTACTATTGGATAGACCCAGAAGAGAGAGAGAGAAGAGCAAGGAGAGAGTGAGGAAAGGGAAGTGAAGAATACAGGGTACAGAAATAACGTCAGAAACATATTTTAAATTACTGATACTTAGTAGGAACATGGTTGTAAGCCAAGCACGACGCATTAAGCTAAATCAAAATGCCGCACACTCTGTCTTCCAGTTTGGTTAATGAAAAATCAGGAAGTGCCTGCGATGCTAAAGCCCAAATTAACCTCTTCCCCTTTTTTCACCTCCGCCCTCCATGTGCATGTGTGTTCACAAGCACCTTTGGGAGTAAAGTTAAGCTGTCAACACCATAAAATGAACAGAGGATATTGATATAACATTTATATTGGTCAGGAAGCGCGGGGCGCTAATCCAGACTTCTGTGTCTGCGCATACAGAACTTGCAGGTGAACATAGAGGGTTCTCTGTGTACGTTGGTAGGGGCCAGGAGCTGATTTGGGATTCACGACAGGAGTAGCCTACCCCTACATTATATACCCAACGCAAAAGCTGTCGTTACAAATCTCTTATGTTGGGTTTATTGTGGAAGCTTCTCCAAATTCCCTGATGTAGAATGCAGGCCAAGGCCAGTATCCCACAATCCGGCATGCGGAGTAGACACCAAAACATGTGTAATGTAACCCAGAGAATGTAGAGACTGCCAAACCCAGTGGAGGAGGTCACCCACAGACGTTTTACTGTGCATTTCCATCGGGCCTGACAGGAAACAGACGATAATAAGACTGGAGCCAGGCGTTTGTTCTCTCCTGTGAGTATGCCAGAGATATTAAAGGAACCATCAGCAACACGCCGTTACTAAAGTTCAAATCAGCCATTTGGTTTGATTTGCACTGGACATATTTGCCATTATGTCATACGTAGGAAGCGATAATAGTGTCTAATGGTTTTAGATTGTAACTCTGCTATGTATAATTGCTATGTATAATTGTTAAATTGTGACTGGCTGACTGTTCTACAAGCATCTAAACTGCAGTGTATCATGGGTCGATTGTGACTGGCTGACTGTTCTACAAACATCTAAACTGCAGTGTATCATGGGTCGATTGTGACTGGCTGACTGTTCTACAAGCATCTAAACTGCAGTGTATCATGGGTCGATTGTGACTGGCTGACTGTTCTACAAGCATCTAAACTGCAGTGTATTTCGGGTCAATTGTGACTGGCTGACTAATCTACAAATAATGTGATAGAGTGTTTATTTAAGTACACATATTGCAGTATGATATGTAGATCAGCTGAAGTCAACCTGAAGTCATCCTCTCAAACACAGCCATGCTGATTTGTACTGCATATTGATGGGGTTAAAGTCAATGGTCCACAGGATTTTTCTGCAGTTTTTTTTATGAGACAGATGACAGACAGGGAGGGGAGACAGAAGACAGACAGAAAGGGGAGACAGAAGACAGACAGGGAGATGTGCTGGGGTATAGCCTGCTGGACGAATGCCTGGGAGGAGTGATCAATAAGGAACCTGGAAGTCTACCATCCAATTCCCAGTCTTAATCGGGATAAGATATTGATGGGTTGTGGAATTAATCAATTCAAAAATCAATTGGCCAAAAGATCTTCAATATTCCAAACAGTCTGCACTTAGCTACCTTTGACCAGGAAACTGTGGGCCCAGTTCAAATGTAGAGTACAATTTTGGACACAGTGTCACGAATGGTGAGTTATGTTTCCACACGGGTTGGTTAAAGAGGTGCACACAGCTAGTTATGTTTCCACACGGGTTGGTTAAAGAGGAGCACACAGCTAGTTATGTTTCCACATGTGTTGGTTAAAGAGGTGCACACAGCTAGTTATGTTTCCACACGGGTTGGTTAAAGAGGTGCACACAGCTAGTTATGTTTCCTCACGGGTTGGTTAAAGAGGTGCACACAGCTAGTTATGTTTCCACACGTGTTGGTTAAAGAGGAGCACACAGCTAGTTATGTTTCCACACGGGTTGGTTAAAGAGGTGCACACAGCTAGTTATGTTTCCTCATGGGTTGGTTAAAGAGGTGCACACAGCTAGTTATGTTTCCACACGTGTTGGTTAAAGAGGTGCACACAGCTAGTTATGTTTCCACACGGGTTGGTTAAAGGGGTGCACACAGCTAGTTATGTTTCCACACAAGTTGGTTAAAGAGGTGCACACAGCTAGTTATGTTTCCACACGAGTTGTTTAAAGAGGTGCATACAGCTAGTTATGTTTCCACACGGGTTGGTTAAAGAGGTGCACATGGCTATTTATTAAGGGTGTGACGAGACGCTTACTCCACGAGACGAGACATAAGATTGGGTTCACGAGAACGAGACAAGACGAGATTTTTACAATATTTTTAAGAAATTCTTAATGATGATATATGAATGGAAAATACTCTTTTATTCAACTGAAAATCACAAAATGCAAAAAAATGTAGGTGCATTTTGAAATCAACTTGTAATGAATATTATTTTAATGAATTCTATGCAATAAAGGACATGCAAACACTGCAAAATATAAAACTGTATAAATAAAACAAATATATAAATAACAGAAATAACACATTAAATGCAAACAGTAAGTGTATCCATAACCAAAGTATTGCTCTCTCAAAACTACAAGTGCAAACAGAAACAAATGTTTTGAAATGTCGTGAAAAAGATTCTATCAGCTTCTCAAAATACGCATGCGCTGTAGCCTTAAAAATGAATGGTGCCAAAGTCCGACGAGTGTCTGAGAAAGACGTGACAATTACGAGCGTCCTATAATTCAAGACGTAAACGACTAGTGTAAAAATGACATTACACTAGAAGTAAGCGAGTGCAAAAAACATGTAGATACACTTGAACAGATCAAGCGAAATGGCTAGTTCCAATTGGTTAGATCATTGTTTACACCAGATTAGAGTTAGGCTAATCACTGAGGCTATTTAGGTTGCTAGTTTGGTTGTGCACTTTGCTTGGTATTGTTTGAAGTCACATCTTGTTGTAGATGAGCGGCGGTATATTAACATTAATATCTGGTTCCTTCTGCCACACTGTCTGGACACACAGACATATTCTCATTCTACCCGGTTAGGAGAGGAAACATGTGATTGTGTTGCAGATAGATAAGTACCAGAACAGTATGAATGGGGTAACAACTCCACATCCCAAATGGGATCCAGGGCACATATTTGAACCAGAGCACATAATTACATCCTATAGGGAACAGGGAGTTCTATATGACAGCATCGCCAGGGAGACACCTCTTCATTACTCGTGTGAGCGCAACCCTTGACCTAAATTGGTACAATTTATTTGAATAATAATAACCTGTTTTCTATTCTATGCTGTTTGTTTGTCAATTACAAAAGACAGGCTAGATCATAAAGGCGACACGACACGGACTGTCTAAACTACATGTAGTATCACTGCGTGCTACAAACACTCAAATGTTATATTGAGTTTGAAAATCCAAAATGACTTTAGCCAATTGAAGTTCAATCGTTAATTCCCTAATCTGTACATTCCACAACTGGGAATGACGATATGCATCTGCTAGCTATTCAACCGACAGTGATTGACAGGCCGATGGATATGAAGGCCACCGAAAGGCTTTGACATTTTCCGTTTCTTGGAACCGTGTGCAGATCGCTGTGACATTATGTCATGTATTATCATGCCGAAACCTGAGGTGACCGCGGAGGATTTAGTACTGGATAATGGCCTTATTCCCACCTGTACCATAACCCTGCCGATGACGTTCACGCAGTTTAATATGGCTGCTGATATATCACACCTATTAGGTCCATGGGATATCTTAGCAAAATGCTTACGAACAGAGATGTCAAGGAACTTCGGCCTAAAATCTGTGCGTTTTGGAACATTTTCGGTGAATTTCAGCGAACATTGGAATGAAACTTCACATGTAGCGTTTACACGTGTTGTACCTGGCACGTCCAAAATGTCCTCGGCTCCATGTATCCACGCACACCTGTCTCTGTCTCCCTCTCTTCCCCCGTGCACGCTTCCTTCATCTCTATCTCACCAGCATTGCCTTGCTCCTCCCTCCTCTCCTTCGTTCAAATGCCGACTACATAATTGCCTTTCCGTTTGGCTGCCCGCGGGGGGGAAGTTGGGCCCTTACAACGTTACCGTGGTAATACTGATTGATGGAGTCGATACTTCTCCCCGGTTCCAGAACGCCAGGCATCGCCGCACACAGACATGACACATTCTCTGCGAACAAATTATAATTTGGCCCCATGATTAATCCCCTCTGGGGAAAGGGAAATATTGTGAATACCCGTGAACAAGTGTTCATGAGAGATCAGTGTATAGAAGTGTATCCAGACTAAGCAAAGAGAGGTGGCGGAGAAAGGTAATAGGTGCAGAGGTAGGTGGACTAATGTGAGAACATTTGAACTGATCTGCAAACACACACAGAGCTGTGTGCCATATTGACCAGGTGGATGGGTTACAAACGATTGATTTGATGAGAGGAGGAGGTTATAGGCGGACACAGGAAACACTGTGTGAATGCTGCGGAAGTATCTTATTGATCAGTAAGAGGGTGGTCGTTAACAGCTGGCGGGCGTGTTGAGAGAAAGAGAAGGACGAGGGGAAATAAAGAGGTGGCAATAGGTTGCGATAAGGTTAGAGGGGGTGTGGAATTTGGCAACGTACCACAGTCAGGAGGTGCTGTTCCATCTGTTCTGTGCATAACAACGAGCCTGACCTCTGCAGTTAAGACGCTGATGGCCCCATGTGGTTTTATATGTGGAGTACCGGGGTACAGCTATTTGCCAGTATGTTAGTACGTTAGCCACATAACAGAACCGTAGGTACCATATTGCTTAAATTGCTTACTAACTTCATTAGAGCAATGCAAGTACATTTTGTTATTCCCCTGGTGTCTAGTCTTATAACGTTGCATTTCAGTTAATATGCAAACGGGGTTTAAAGAGGAGTGGAGAAGAGGCATCGGACAAGGTACGCTGGGTTTTATTTTGGACCGGACTGGACCTGGAGCGTGAGAGTCTCTGCTTCTCTTAGTGTCCTTCCGATCGGTCACTGATGAGGTTTTAACATCAATCATAACAAATGAATGTCTGACGGGCCTAATGAGATCAGGCCTAACGAGATCAGACACTCCTACAAGGATGGTCACCTAGATACTAATGAGGCCTCTGTCTGTCAATCAAATCGACACAGTGTGTGTCTCTGTGTGGGTGTGTTTCAACGTTTCATTTGCAGACATTGTCAAAGAGTTAATTAAATAAAGACTTCTGCATTAGTATTATTACACGGTTGTGTATGGTGGCGTCTGTGTCATTGCACAGTGTGTACTCCATCTGTAACAGTATACGCTGTGTACTCCATCTGTTACAGTATACGCTGCGTGCTTTATATGTAACATTATACAGTGTGTACTCCATCTGTAACAGTATACAGTGTGTGCTTTTTATATTACATTACACTGTATGTACTCCATCTATAACAGTACACGGTGTGTGCTTTATATGTAAGAGTAAACAGTGTGTACTCCATCTGTTACAGTATTTACTGTGTGTGCATTATATGGATCAATACGGAAAGGTATACAGTATGTAACCAATAGGGAATAATATATAGTATGTAACCAATAGGGAATAATATACAGTATGTAACCAATAGGGAATAATATACAGTATGTAACCAATAGGGAATAATATAGAGTAAGTAGTCTATAGGGAATAATATACGGTATGTAGTCTATAGTAATATACAGTATGTAGTCTATAGTAATATACGGTATGTAGTCTATAGTAATATACAGTATGTAGTCTATAGTAATATACAGTATGTAGTCTATAGGGAATAATATACAGTATGTAGTCTATAGGTAATAATATACAGTAAGTAGTCTATAGGTAATAATATACAGTAAGTAGTCTATAGGGAATAATATACAGTTTGTAGTCTATAGGGAATAATATATAGTATGTAGTCTATAGTAATATACAGTATGTAGTCTATAGTAATATACAGTATGTAGTCTACAGTAATATACAGTATGTAGTCTACAGTAATATACAGTATGTATGTCTATAGGGAATGGGGTGACATTTTGTGTGGTTTTTAGAACTTCAGCAGGGACCATACTGGCTCCAGTCTGACATCTCTCCCTCCAACTGGAGGCAAACCCAGCAGCACAATCTTACCCAGGGAAATGAGCACGAGCCCCGTCAATTTAGCTCTGTGTGTTTGTGTGTGCGGAGCTGAGTGCGTGTTTATGTGTGCTTTTGTAAAGTCACGTCAGCCACAGCTGAACTGGACGTTTCCTTCTTGTTAATTCTATGACTCTAATGATCTCAATGACCCTGCTGACAGAAGCAATCTGCCTGAAAGACACACACACACACACACACAAATACACAAACACACATACACACATGCCCACATACACACATACACACATGCACACATGCACACACTCACAGAAACAAACACAGACTCACTCAATACTGGGAGACAAGAGGGATATATAAGGTCAGAGGAATGAAGTAAGAAACGATGAAGCAGTGGAAGTCTGGAGGCATTTAATATCCAAACAATATGATGAAAACACACCATTAAGTATGTTTTATACAAATATGACATTACATCAATAAAGGGATTCAAACACAGCTAAGAGACTTAAATGTATGTAGTTCCCGGCATAATATGTGCATTACATTTCCACATCCCAGCCTCTGAAATGAGTGGACCATGTATGTGGATGTGGAGGAGGTTATGGACAGTTTGTCTATATAGAATGAGGCCTTGACTCTCTAATATCAGGACCACCAAGCCACAGTAAATCCCATGCTGTCTGGATGTCACACTACAGGCTGTTGAAGAACAGCTCCCTCCAACCTCTCCTCCAACCTCTCCTCTCCTCCATCCTCACCTCCAACCTCCCCTCTAAGCTCCCCTCTAAGCTCCCCTCTAAGCTCCCCTCTAAGCTCCCCTCTAAGCTCCCTCTAAGCCCTCTAAGCTCCCCTCTAAGCTCCCCTCTAAGCTCCCCTCTAAGCTCCCCTCTAAGCTCCCCTCCAACCTCACCTCCAACCTCACCTCCAACCTCTCCTCCAACCTCTCATCCAACCTCTCATCCAACCTCTCATCCAACCTCTCATCCAACCTCACCTCCAACCTCACCTCCAACCTCTCCTCCAACCTCTCCTCCAACCTCTCCTCCAACCTCACCTCCAACCAAACTTCAAACCTCTCCTCCACCCAACAACAACATCAAATTACAGTCTCAGTCCAGTTCTTGTAGTGTTCCTGATCTGTGACATCTTTCTCCAGTTTTATTATTCATTTCCCTCAGAAACGTTTGCAGGAATTAAACCGGAATCTGCAGATAGTTCATCATATATCTACTTAGATATACAGATGCCCATTACCAGCAACCACCAGTTGTCTTCTCCCAAGGCACGTTGTGTTTGCAAATCCAAGTTAATCTGCACAAAAACGTGTGATGAGATACGGAGTCAACAACACATAGAAAAATTGTCATCAACATCCTTCGAATACGGTTATGTTTCTTCAGAAATTATTACCGTGTCCCCAGGAAGCTGCAATAAATGCATATCCAAGATATCTGCACATCTCATAATGAAGTACAATCCTTGGTTTATTCAGTGGTGTAAATGTTGGGGGCTACTTTGTACCGGTCGTCGCCTCTGCCGCATCTCTAATAGAGCATTACACAGTATGTGCATTTCACTTTCAGCCCAGGCCACTTCACAGACATCTGACCAAGAGAACAAGCCTGCAATAACGTTCTCCTCTCCGGAGAACACCCGGACGTCATCAGCCTACCACTGTATTTGGATTCTGTGACCTCACGTGGGCAAGGGCACCCTGACATCAACACAAGACGGCCGGCAAGTCTGTTTTTATGCCAGTGGGATTGGTTTACACAACTGCTTCACTGGAGTCAATATCTTTTCTAGAGCGACTTACATTATTGAGCGAATACATTTCCATACTGGCCCCATGAGTGTCAGTCCTGGCTTTGTTACAGCGGTTGCTTTTACACAAAGGCAACACACACACATACAGACACAACAGGCAAACTTGCAGCACTTACATTTAAAATTATTACATTATTCCTCCCTCAAAAGAACAAAGCAGAGAGACAGTTGTTTTTATTTTATAAAAAAGACTTATATAAATTGTAATATTGATATTTTTGGTGTATGTTCATTTTTAAATATTCTTTGCTGGGTTTTTGTCACAATCCAATGGTGAAGAGGTGTAGGAAACGAACACAAGGCAGATAATCACCAAAACGACCCTGGACCTATTGGCCTCACTCGTTACAGTTATTATAGGGTGTTGTGTGTAGGTTGATGACAGTACAAAATAAGGCTGTAACGTAACATGTATGGAGGACTATGAGTGCCATATTATGAAATATATAAATACATAAATAAATAAATAAATAAATATATAAATACTTAAATATACAATTAAATACTTAAATAAATAAATACTTAAATATATAAATACACATTGCATTTGTATCCAAAATGTGGCACTTTAAAAACAAGTTAACCAGCGAATATTGTTAGAAAGTGGCTTGTTTTTAGTTATTTTCATTGCGTCAACCAGACTGCCAGCACCGAGCAATAGCTCAATACTAGAAGCCTGGACAAGTTGTGGTTTACAGACGTCTGAACACGTCCAAAATAATACTGAATTCACCTTAACCATGTTTTTAGTGGCAGACAAAATACAGACACAATGTGTTTAACAGGGTATGTTGGGCTTAAGTCGTCCAGGATGAAATAAAGACACACGACACAAGTCGCGTTCTCCACTTCCCGTTATAATAGGTTGTAACATGTTTTATAACTCATTACATTCATCACCATTTGTTGATGGGCTTAAATGGAGCAAGCAGGCTTCTTCTAGGCATACAGCACCCGCAAGATGCTGAAATCGCTTTTTGCTTTGCTCATCAGATGACAGCTGTCAATAAAATAGCGGCACAAACAAGTTTTAGTGTTTCCTTGTGTGGTATGATCCAGTGTGTTCAAATGTGATCACATGTGAACACCTCAATATAACTGAAAGTCACTCCTCCATGCTCCATATTGCATTTGGATTTCACAGATAAGCAAAAATTTAAAAAATAAAAATTGACAATATAATTGAAAAATTAAATATATACATAAAAAAATACTAATTGCATTTGGATTGTGTTAAGTTGCATGCAGTTCAAATGCAACAGACATTGCATTTGGATGGTGTAATGTTGTATGTAGTTCAAATGCAATAGACATTGCATTTGGACGGTGTAATATTGTATGTAGTTCAAATGCAATAGACATTGCATTTGGACGATGTAATATTGTATGCAGTTCAAATGCAATGAACATTGCATTTGGATGGTGTGATATTGTATGTAGTTCAAATACAATAGACATTGCATTTGGACGATTTAATATTGTATGCAGTTCTAATGCAATAGACATTGCATTTGGATGGTGTAATGTTGTATATAGTTCAAATGCAATAGACATTGCATTTGGACGGTGTAATATTGTATGTAGTTCAAATGCAATAGACATTGCATTTCGACGATGTAATATTGTATGCAGTTCAAAAGCAATAAACATTGCATTTGGATGGTGTGATATTGTATGTCGTTCAAATACAATATACATTGCATTTGGATGGTGTAATATTGTATGTAGTTCAAATACAATATACATTGCATTTGGATGGGGTTCTATTGTATGTAGTTCAAATACAATACACATTGCATTTGGATGGTCTGGAACTTGTTGAGCGTCCAAATGCAAAGGGGCGGGACCTAGGCTATTTCATTACGCTGTTCTCATTGGACGGTGTGTAATATGCATGGCCCACTGTGATTGGACACTTAAAGCATAGAAAGCAAAAAGCGATTCCAGCATCTTGCGGGTGCTGTATGCCTAGAAGAAGCCTGCTTGCTCCATTTAAGCCCATCAACAAATGGTGATGAATGTAAGAAGTTATAAAACATGTTACAACCTATTATAACGGGAAGTGGAGAAAGCGACTTGTGTCGTGTGTCTTTATTTCATCCTGTGCAACTTAAGCCCAACATACCCTGTTAAACACATTGTGTTTAAAACATAAAAACATGGTTAAGGTGAATTCAGTATTATTTTGGACATGTTCAGACGTCTGTAAACCACAACTTGTCCAGGCCCCTAGTATTGAGCTATTGCTCGGTGCTGGCAGTCTGGTTGACGCAATGAAAATAACTAAAAACAGGCCACTTTCTAACAATATTCGCTGGTTAACTTGTTTTTAAAGTGCCACATTTTGGATACATAGCGGACAAGGAAACACATGAACCCGTTTGTGTGCTACTGTATTGACAGCTCTCATTTGTTAGTTTGCGTTCAAGTGTCCAATCACAGTGTTCCAAGGACAAAACACACCGTCCAATGAGAACAGCTCTATGAAATAAGACAAGTCCCGCCCCTTTTTATTTGAACGCTCAACAAGTTCCACACCATCCAAATGCAATGTCTATTGGATTTGAACTGCACGCAACATCACACCATCCAAATGCAATGTGTGTTTATTTATTTAAGTATTTATTTATTTAAGTATTTAATTATATATTTAAGTATTTATATATTTATTTATATATATATTTATTTATATATTTATTTATTTATGTATTTATTTATTTAAGTATTTAATTATATATTTAAGTATTTATATATTTATTTATATATATATTTATTTATATATTTATTTATTTATGTATTTATTTATTTATGTATTTATTTATGTATTTATTTATTTATTGATTTATATATTTCATAATATGGCACTCATAGTCCTCCATAATCATGGGTCTGATGTTAGTGGGCCATAATAGTGACCCTGCATTCTCCCTTTTCACTATTTTTCTCTCTTTTTATTCAATATTTTTGTCGCCCTTTTGTCCCCTCTCGATACTTCGTTGTGGCAGTCTGGTCTTCTAGACTTTGATCTTGAGTGTTGTCGAGTGTACAATAAATTATACACAAGTGTTTGTTAGCGTGTTTTGGGGTAAAATAGAAATGCACTAGGGTGTGTTCTAAATTCAAGTGTCCTGTAGTATATTGAATGATATACTATAGGGTTGTCTAGTGCCCTTACAACTCCTGCAGACCCCAACAAAAAGTGCCTGCTTGCAGAGCAAAATGTTGATATTATATCTGTATGAATTCATACTTTATATGAGTTTAACCGCACAGTCAAAAGAGTCACCAGAGGTGCTGCACAGGAATACATTTCCTTCTGAACCAAAAACATCTGTGTTTTATTGACTCGTATATGTTTCATGTCACCAGGCCTATTCTCCAGGAGCTCCCGTTGAGCCTTTATCACAGTGAAGTAGAAACGAGTCACAATGACTACCCTGATTGAAATTGACCTGTCTAGCTTTGAAGGCGGTGTATGTGTGAGTGTGTGGCCAATAGTTTCTCTGAACCATCGGGCCGTAGTGGTACCAGAGTGGTACCTGTATTGGAAGCCAGAGCTTTGAAAGATTTGGAAAGACGACAGGGAGGCAAGTCTGTATCTCAAAAGATTAGCTCTCTTTCCCCTCACCCCCCACCTCTCACTCACACACACACATATTCTTTTTTTCACTTGTTTTACCCCCCTCGTCCCTGGTTCACTTTCTCTCCTTTCCCTTCTCTCATTTCTCTAGAAACGGGTAGGCTAGAAAAGACCGAACAGACAGATGGAGCAGAAGAGATAAAGGAAGAAAAGGAGAGAGAAAGAGTGCAGCCCGGTGCTCAAGCGGAATACCATCTTTCAGAGGTGTATTTTAATAGTGGCTGTCAAATACAGTGGCAAAGCCAGCTGACATCACGCTGGGCACAGAAAAACACAGCATCTGGCCCTCTAACTAAGAAGACTTTGAATCGGTCCAAAAAAGGCCAACCTAGTCTCTGCAGGGTGTTTTGCCTTTGACACAGTCTGATGGGGTTCTGTTAAGAAATAACGCTTAGTATACACGTATACACGGATGAGCCAAACCATTATACCTCATAGGCTGTTCGTACTCCATCCTGTAAAATGTGAGGAGGAGCCGCCATGAATCAGACTTTATGGTCCAGCACAACCCAACGATGCACAATCTGATTGCCAGAGCAACAACTTGAACTCCTCAGCATGTTCTTCAAACCGTTACCGAAAAATGTGTTCGGTGTGGCAGGTCACATTATCCTGCTGAAAGAGGCCACGGTCATGGTCTTCCGTGATGGCAATGTAGGTGAGTGCCTGGTCTCCCAACAATGAACGCCTGTACGCTGGGTTTCCTAACAGAAAGTTGCCCAGTCTTCCCACAGTGCATTGTGGTGCCATCACATCCCCAGGACGCGAAAGGAAACATGACTCAACTGATTTAGTTTAGATTAGATTCTACTTTATTGCGATTGGACAGTACAGGTAGAGCACAACTGACCAGACAACCTTCAACATGTATGACAGTGGACAGGGGCCATCATTGGCACTCTGACCGGTCTGCGGTAATACAACCACACTGTGTGCTGTAATACAACCGCACTGTGTGCTGTAATACATCCGTCTCATAAACATCATGAACAGGTTCAGTGACATTAGACCTTCAGTCAGACGAGCAACACCCGGTTGCCGGTTTATGGTTTGTCCCTCCTCAGACCACTGTAGGTAGGTACTCACCACTGCTGACCGGGACCACTGTCTGTAGATACTCTCCACTGCTGACCGGGACCACTGTCAGTAGGTACTCACCACTGCTGACCGGGACCACTGTCAGTAGGTACTCTCCACTGCTGACCGGGACCACTGTCCGTAGGTACTCACCACTGCTGACCAGGACCACTGTCAGTAGGTACTCACCACTGCTGACCGGGACCACTGTCAGTAGGTACTCACCACTGCTGACCAAGACCACTGTCTGTAGATACTCTCCACTGCTGACCGGGACCACTGTCAGTAGGTACTCACCACTGCTGACCGGGACCACTGTCAGTAGGTACTCACCACTGCTGACCAAGACCACTGTCTGTAGATACTCTCCACTGCTGACCGGGACCACTGTCAGTAGGTACTCACCACTGCTGACCGGGACCACTGTCTGTAGGTACTCACCACTGCTGACCAGGACCACTGTCAGTAGGTACTCACCACTGCTGACCAGGACCACTGTCAGTAGGTACTCACCACTGCTGACCGGGACCACTGTCAGTAGGTACTCACCACTGCTGACCGGGACCACTGTCAGTAGGTACTCACCACTGCTGACCAGGACCACTGTCAGTAGGTACTCACCACTGCTGACCAGGACCACTGTCAGTAGGTACTCACCACTGCTGACCAGGACCACTGTCAGTAGGTACTCACCACTGCTGACCAAGACCACTGTCTGTAGGTACTCACCACTGCTGACCGGGACCACTGTCAGTAGGTACTCACCACTGCTGACTGGGACCACTGTCCGTAGGTACTCACCACTGCTGACCAGGACCACTGTCAGTAGGTACTCACCACTGCTGACCGGGACCACTGTCAGTAGGTACTCACCACTGCTGACCGAGACCACTGTCAGTAGGTACTCACCACTGCTGACCGGGACCACTGTCAGTAGGTACTCACCACTGCTAACTGGGACCACTCTCAGTAGGTACTCACCACTGCTGACCGGGACCACTGTCAGTAGGTACTCACCACTGCTAACTGGGACCACTGTCAGTAGGTACTCACCACTGCTGACCAGGACCACTGTCAGTAGGTACTCACCACTGCTAACTGGGACCACTGTCAGTAGGTACTCACCACTGCTGACCAGGACCACTGTCAGT
Organism: Dallia pectoralis; assembly: GCA_029465975.1. Taxonomy (NCBI): domain Eukaryota; kingdom Metazoa; phylum Chordata; class Actinopteri; order Esociformes; family Umbridae; genus Dallia; species Dallia pectoralis. The sequence goes on along the minus strand of CM055729.1, from coordinate 10,349,433 downwards.
AGGTACTCACCACTGCTGACCAAGACCACTGTCAGTAGGTACTCACCACTGCTGACCGGGACCACTGTCAGTAGGTACTCACCACTGCTGACCGGGACCACTGTCCGTAGGTACTCACCACTGCTGACCAGGACCACTGTCAGTAGGTACTCACCACTGCTGACCGGGACCACTGTCAGTAGGTACTCACCACTGCTGACCGGGACCACTGTCCGTAGGTACTCACCACTGCTGACCAGGACCACTGTCAGTAGGTACTCACCACTGCTGACCGGGACCACTGTCAGTAGGTACTCACCACTGCTAACCGAGACCACTGTCAGTAGGTACTCACCACTGCTGACCGGGACCACTGTCAGTAGGTACTCACCACTGCTAACTGGGACCACTCTCAGTAGGTACTCACCACTGCTGACCGGGACCACTGTCAGTAGGTACTCACCACTGCTGACCGGGACCACTGTCAGTAGGTACTCACCACTGCTGACCAGGACCACTGTCAGTAGGTACTCACCACTGCTGACCAGGACCACTGTCAGTAGGTACTTACCACTGCTGACCAGGACCACTGTCAGTAGGTACTCACCACTGCTGACCAGGACCACTGTCAGTAGGTACTTACCACTGCTGACCAGGACCACTGTCAGTAGGTACTCACCACTGCTGACCAGGACCACTGTCAGTAGGTACTCACCACTGCTGACCAGGACCACTGTCAGTAGGTACTTACCACTGCTGACCAGGACCACTGTCAGTAGGTACTCACCACTGCTGACCAGGACCACTGTCACTAGGTACTCACCACTGCTGACCAGGACCACTGTCAGTAGGTACTCACCACTGCTAACCGAGACCACTGTCATTAGGTACTCACCACTGCTGACCGGGACCACTGTCAGTAGGTACTCACCACTGCTGACCGGGACCACTGTCCGTAGGTACTCACCACTGCTGACCAGGACCACTGTCAGTAGGTACTCACCACTGCTGACCGGGACCACTGTCAGTAGGTACTCACCACTGCTGACCGGGACCACTGTCCGTAGGTACTCACCACTGCTGACCAGGACCACTGTCAGTAGGTACTCACCACTGCTGACCGGGACCACTGTCAGTAGGTACTCACCACTGCTGACCGAGACCACTGTCAGTAGGTACTCACCACTGCTGACCGGGACCACTGTCAGTAGGTACTCACCACTGCTAACTGGGACCACTCTCAGTAGGTACTCACCACTGCTGACCAGGACCACTGTCAGTAGGTACTCACCACTGCTGACCGGGACCACTGTCAGTAGGTACTCACCAGTGCTGACCGAGACCACTGTCAGTAGGTACTCACCACTGCTAACCGAGACCACTGTCAGTAGGTACTCACCACTGCTGACCGGGAACACTGTCAGTAGGTACTCACCACTGCTAACTGGGACCACTCTCAGTAGGTACTCACCACTGCTGACCGGGACCACTGTCATTACGTACTCACCACTGCTGACCAGGACCAATGTCAGTAGGTACTCACCACTGCTGACCAGGACCACTGTCAGTAGGTACTCACCACTGCTGACCAGGACCACTCTCAGTAGGTACTCACCACTGCTAACCGAGACCACTGTCAGTAGGTACTCACCACTGCTAACCGAGACCACTGTCAGTAGGTACTCACCACTGCTGACCGGGACCACTGTCAGTAGGTACTCACCACTGCTAACTGGGACAACTCTCAGTAGGTACTCACCACTGCTGACCGGGACCACTGTCATTAGGTACTCACCACTGCTGACCAGGACCACTGTCAGTAGGTACTCACCACTGCTGACCAGGACCACTACTCACCACTGCTGACCAGGACCACTGTCAGTAGGTACTCACCACTGACCAGGACCACTGTCAGGTCACCACTGACCACCACTGTACTCACCTGACCAGGACCACTGTCAGTCAGGTACTCACCACTGCTACCACTGCTGACCAGGACCACTGTCAGTAGGTACTCACCACTGCTGACCAGGACCACTGTCAGTAGGTACTTACCACTGCTGACCAGGACCACTGTCAGTAGGTACTCACCACTGCTGACCAGGACCACTGTCAGTAGGTACTCACCACTGCTGACCAGGACCACTGTCAGTAGGTACTCACCACTGCTGACCAGGACCACTGTCCGTAGGTACTCACCACTTACTAATAATAATAATAATAATGTCTTGTTTCAGAGTGAGTCCTTTACAACAAAATGTAATCAATTCCTCCTGCTTGGGGTAAGTCAGCCCTGTGTTTTGTAAATTGTTAGAGAGTGTGTGAGAGAGTGTGTGAGAGAGATAGAGAGAGTAAAACGCTAGATAGACTAGATAGATCTTGTTTGCACAATAACTTCCAAAATGTTTGAATTTAAACTGGTATTGAGCCGTCTGTAGTTGAGATATGTGTCTTCCTAATCATAAACCAACTTGTTCTGGTTGTATCATCCTGCCAATCTCCAGACTTTTTACCAGATTGAGCTCCCAGGTGCACCAGCCACCCCAAGGAGTGGGTAAAGGGTGACATGTTTGTGCAAACCAAATTACTTGTGCCCGTAGAAAATCATCATACCCTGTCAAAACTCTCACCGTTTGTCACATCACAACCTGGAAAATCAAATTAACTCTTTTTTCAGATGTGTTTACACGTTATAACCCTCAACATCTAAGTGATAATGACATTAAAAGACATTCTGAAGAATTATTAAAATGTTTTTAGTGAATACGGTTAGGATAAGTGATCAGCCCCTCAGAGTAACTAACCATTATAAAATGGCTCAGGTACCCCATCAGCTTCACACAAAGCTGGCCTGTATGACAGGGTGGTATGGAGGACTATGTGTGCCATAATATGAAATAAATAAATAAATATCCCCCTGATCATGCGGTTGCCATAATGAAGATAACCTGAAACAGGCCACTTGCTAACAATATAAATTTGCTGGTTAACTTGTTTTTAAGTGCCACATTTTGGATACATTGCGGACAAGGAAACACATAAACCCATGTGTGTGCTACTTTATTGACAGCTCTCATTTGTTAGTTTGCGTTTGAGTGTCCAATCACAGTGTTATAAACATAAAACACACAGTCCAATGAGAACAGCTCTATTAAATAAGCCAAGTCCCGCCTCTTTGCATTTGAACGATCAACTACTTCCATACCATTCAAATGAAATGTCTATTGCATTTTCAAGATTCATAAATGTTCACATCGCAAATGCAATTTATACATTCAAGTATTTGATTATTTATATACTTAAATAATTCATTATATATTTAAGTATTTTATTATATATTTATGTATTTATATATATATATATTTTTTTTTAAATGTATATATATATATATTTATTTATGTATGTATTAATATTTTTATGTATTTATATATTTCATATTATGGTACACATAATCCTCCAAAGGGTGGCAAGAAAGAAGCCTCTTCTGAAAAATGGCCGCATTAGGTCTCTGCGCTTTGCCAAAAAACACAAATCCTTATGCCATGTGGCAAAAAACTTTATGGTCAAATGAGAACAAGATGACATTTTTTGAGTGGACTGCAGCTTCTATGTTTAGCGAAAACCAAACACAGCACTCCACCCAAAATACACCACACCTATTGTGAAGCTTGGTTGTGGCAGAATTTTGTTGTTGGGGTGTTTCTTTTCAGGCAATTAATAATTAAAAATTGGGAATAAAATATTACATTTAGGTACGTTGGGAGTAAGGAAATACCGGTCTGTTGGTTGGGAAACTAAGTAAATTAGCAATATGTACACTTAGCTGCACTACTTTACAGCTACCAGTGATGTTACATTGCGAGTAAACATTACAAAAAAATTACTGAGCCCTCTGTGTTCAGTTCCAAGGTTGTACACTAGGGAACAGGCTGCCCTTTGGCACGCAGTTCTGATACTTTATTTATCTCTTTCCATCTGGGAGAGTGTGCTTCTTTATCCACACATCGGTCTTCCCCTTTTTCTTTCTCTCTACCGTGCAGCATTGAAAGAGCTGTCACCACTTGGCACAGATGGACATTGTTTCCTGTCCAATTAATGGGTCACACAGCATCTCTCTGGGCTTTTTTTCGGAGGTGTGTATGTGTGTGTGTGTTTTACTATCCTGGTGGAAACCTAAAATCCCAAGAGGAGTAGTAAAGCATGCTAGATTAGACCTTATTGAAACATTTCACCGGTTCCCAAGACAAAGGCTTTTTTCTTTTTAGTTGTCACCTTTTGGGTAAAATGTACTTTTGGAGTTAAGGATAGAATTAGGGTTTGACTTTAGGGAAAAGTGGATTTGAAATGGTAATATAATTTCCCCACAAGGATAGACATTTCTAAGAAAAGAGCAAGAGATAAGGAACAAACGGTGTAGAGAACAGTGAGGATACAAGTGGAGAAAAGAAGGAAGTGTGTGGAGAATAATGAGGATACAAGTGGAGGAAAGAAGGAAGCGGGTGGAGAACAGCGAGGATACACGTGGAGGAAAGAAGGAAGCATGTAGAGAACAGCGAGGATACAAGTGGAGGAAAGAAGGTAGCGTGTAGAGAACAGCGAGGATACAAGTGGAGGAAAGAAGGTAGCGTGTAGAGAACAGCGAGGATACAAGTGGAGGAAAGAAGGAAGCGTGTAGAGAACAGCGAGGATACAAGTGGAGGAAAGAAGGAAGCGTGTAGAGAACAGCGAGGATACAAGTGGAGGAAAGAAGGAAGCGTGTAGAGAACAGCGAGGATACAAGTGGAGGAAAGAAGGAAGCGTGTAGAGAACAGCGAGGATACAAGTGGAGGAAAGAAGGAAGCGTGTAGAGAACAGCGAGGGCGCTAGCTATGTGTGTGCGTTCATTAGTGGTAGAAATGCAAATGAACAACTTCAATGCTTTGAAGACGCAGCAGATTAAAATATGCATGGGCCCAACACGGAGAAGAGGGAGATGGATTGAAAAAAGATGGAAAGAAAAGAGGAAGAGACCGAGAGAAAAATAAAGGGAGATTGAGAGACAAAGACGAGGCGCATTATGAGATCTCTTCCCCCATCTATTCGCCTCCATTCACACATACCTCCACTCTCTCCTCCCCATCTCCTCCCCTCTTGCCCCCCCCTTCTCCTCCCCTTTCCTCCCCCCTCTCCTCCCCATCTCCTCCCCTCTGGCCCCCATCTCCTCTGCTGTCCTCCCATCTCCTCCCCTTTCCTCTCCTGTCCTCCCCCTCTCCTCCCCTCTTGCCCCCCCCCTTCTCCTCTGCTGTTCTCCCCTCTCCTCCCCTCACTCCTCCCCTAAAGGCCAGCTGTTGAGTCAGTCATTATGTTTTAATGCATTACCTCCTGATAGCAGTAGCTCTATAATGACCCTGCAGTTTAAAGCCATCTTTAACGGCATCCCAAATGCTACCCTTTCCTCTGTAGTACACAACTTTACACTTCCAGGGCCCTGGTCAAAGCTAGTGCACCATAGTGTACCATATAGGGAATACAGTGTCATATCAGACCCAGCATCAGTCTGTCTCCACGGCAGCACCACATGAAACAACTCTGAGATGAGATCTCATAGAGGACTGCATTATTCTCTAATTTTCTTTCCTGGTGGGAGGCACATGTTTACCATACACTTCAACGTGACACATCAACTTTTCCCCCTGATATTTCCCATGCATTTCATCCACACCGCAGCACAAACAAACACACACTACGTTTTCTGGGTTCGAAACATTCTAGTTTGACATTTCGCAGTATGTTACATTGTCGTTTTGTCACGAGAAAAAAATATAATTTCGTGGACATTTACAGATCAAACGTGATCAATAATGTGTGTGAACTTCTCTCTTAGAAAAATGTAACAAATGTTTGTTTCATTGCAGATAATTAATAGATAGGATGTTCTAGAATGTGGTCGTCACCATGTTAATGACATGTATTCAGCTCGTCTCATAGGTCCAAAAGGAACTAAATTCCCTCAGTAGATCACTTCTTCTCTACAGGGTTGATATAGAACCAGGCCAGGAGTTCAATAAAGGACAAAACGAAGGAGCCAAAAAAGCTAACAAACAAAGAACATAGGTTGAGTAGGAAAGCTGCAGGTCATCTGAGGTGCTGGAGAGCCATACAATGGTATCTTCACCCCACCATATGAACAGAAAGTATGAATAAATTAATAAAGATTTTCAGGAAAACCGTTTGAAACCAAACCTGTGGTTGCTGTGCATATCACGGATGTTATTGGTAGTAGTCTAGAGATCCTGCTGTGCGTTCCTCATTTTGGGAATATTTCTGAGGAACAGATAAAGACCTTAGCCTTCACTTTAAGAACAAGAAGAGACTGCCACGTCTTTTAAATAAGCTGATATTTCAGACCATTTTGATCCTGTAATCGAACCCACACTTGCTGATGATAAATGGGTCAAAATATGCCCAGTTTTATTGCATCTTCAATCAGCAGAACTGATCTTTCATCATCAGCTGTGGTAACATAATTTCAAAATGGTGTTCTAATGATCAATTAGCCTATTAAAATGAATAACTTGGATTAACAAAGACATCGTGCTGTTGGAACACAAGGTTTTTAAGTGACTCCAAACCTTTGTACAGTAGCGTATGTAGGCAGCACAGAGTCTCACAACACACACGTGTTCACACACACACGCACATACAAGGTTCACACGAAGGGGAATTCAATGCTAGTAGAATGAATGCAGAGCCAGATAAAGCGTGGGATGAAATCACAGAAAGAGCTGTAGAGAAAAATCTAGAAATACAGAGGCTTGGATAGAGACACGAGTAGATCTCTTTCTGCTGTTGTCTTCTTGTGTGAGTGAGTGAGTGGCAGAGAAGGGTGACATGGAAGGAGAGAAACCTACTGATTGTTCCAGCTGCTGTTGTTCTTCAAGTCAAGAGGCTCTATTGAATAACATCTGTGTCCCAAACAGCCCCCTAACCCTTTCCAGCTGCTCAATCAGTTTCAGACTAGATCAATTGGGTCCGGGGGCTTTTGTTCGAATTAGTGTTCTAAGTATAATGTAGTGTGCTGTTTGGAACATCGCCTGGGGAATGAATGGAATTGATGGTACGCATCTCTTGATACTTTTAATTCCCTGACTTTTATTGTGCATCATTGATTGATTTGGAAGGAGGATCTTACCTTTTGGAAATGCGCAGCTTAGAAAATGCACACACAGATAACATCTGATGTTTTTATTTTAATTCTGTGGTGGGAATGTCAAGTGTACTGAAAAAGAGTGAGAATGAGGAAAAAATAACGTATCCTTTCATTTATCTCTCTTAAGCTCCATCCAGGGCTAAACTGAGGCTGACAGAGACACGGTTTTGCCCAGAGCGAGCAGAGGTGTAAAGCGGGAGAAAGGGATTGGATATGCACCAGGGAGGAGAGAGAGAAATAGAACATGATCTCTCAGACGAGGGAGGGTGGAAGTGAGATTCTCCCTCCCTCACCTGAGAGCTGGAATGATAGAGGGAGGTCACGCAGAGCGAAGGGTTGAACGACGAAAGGGAAGTGGGGAAGGTAGGATGAAGGGAAATCATCCGTGTGTGATGGATGAGGGGTGGAGGGGGTCACATACTGTCAGATGCTCCTGTTATCTTTTTTTTCATTTGTGATGTACAGAGCAGGAAGAAGGGGAGAGGGAAGGAACAGGACAAATGACAGTGAGCGGATAAAGAAGGAAAGAGCAAGCACCGTTTACCACAACCCCCGAAACGGGTATAAAGGAGGTAGAGAAAATGAGCGGCAGGCAAAGTCCGAGGGAGAAGAGACGGGGATGACCATAATGAGGCGAGAGGCCGAGTTAAAGAGAGGAAGCAGGTCTCCCCTCCAGCAGGATCTCTTCCCAGTCCGCCGTCAAAACTGCACCCAATTCTCTGCATCAGGGGCTTCTCAACTCTGTACCTGGGAGCCTTAGCTGTTTTTTTTAAATTCCACCTAGTTAATTGCTATAACCTGGGATCCCTAGTCTAAATTGTTTCCTGATTAGAGGGCTGGACTGAAAACCTACAGTTCCCGGGGACCAAAGGCATGGCTTTGAAAACCGCTTAACTAACAATGTGACTAGTTTTTAACCAGGGCTCATCAAATGTAGTGCAGCATGTAGGTATTATGGTTCTATTTGAGACGCAATTCTGTCATTACTGAGCTGTCAGGGAACAATATGCTGAGTAAAATGACAGTGTTTAACATAACACTTCCGTCTCACCGGAGCAATCCACATGCTCTCCTTCAGTCCCATCTCATCCTCTGTCTTTAACCTCTTCTTTGACCTTCCTCTGTCCTCTCGTATACCTCTTATTTCTGTATTCCAACTCTTCCTAGGTCTCCTATTCTGAGGCTGTGAAATATCTGTTTCCCCTGGGAGATACCCAGGCTAAGTGTCAACTCCACAAGCATCAACGGGGACTATATATATATTTGTTTGCCCAATAATTCAGTGCCTGTCACAACCTTTATAACAAACATAATCACAGAATCCAAACCAGCTTCTAATCACACACATCTTAGGTGCAAACCGTCAAAGTTATACAAGTGCCCCAATACCCTCCTAGCCAACTAGATGGCCTCAGTGGACTAGGAATCGTGACAGCGATTATTTGAAAAAAAAATGTTTAAGAGTTATGTAATTTGGATTAATAACTAAATATAATACTTTGGGCATAAATGATGCCTGTATGATACTATAGTTTGTTGCTTGTTTAAATAGGCTTTTCTAAGCAACCATGATGAATCATGAGTTATACGAGGGGATTCAGCAATTCCCTACAGTTGATTCCATGTCCAGGAATCTCAAACAATCTAAGAGTATATGCAACATCCCTGAACAAAATTGGGTAATTAGTTCACTCCAGTGGGAGACGTCACAGTGCATTACAGTGTACTGGGTAAAAACAGTCACTACGGGATTACTGTTACATTTATATTAAGTCCGAGCCACCATTTAACATAATCATCTCTAGGTCTATTGCCAAAACAAATGGAACAGTTTGGCTTCTGGGTTCCTTTCCTTTTATAGATTAAAGATAAAAACTCTGCATGGTAATATGAACTGTATTTCCATGTAGACATGGAAACATCAAACCACAGACTAAACCAAGGATCCTCACAGTACAAGACAGAGGAACCTACACACAATGAACAAACTAACATACATCGGCCCTGGACAAACGATCATACAAAGAACCAAAACACAACACGCCAACCCTAGACCAAGCACTAACATAGACCATGAACACAACATACCTTAACAATGCCCCGACACAGACTAACAGAACGACCAAACCAAACACAGGTGTGAAAACAAACACAGGTGAAAGGAATGTCCTTGATTCTCCCTCTCTGCTGATAGGGGGAGTGTCAGCACCCGCATAGAGGGGGACAGAGGGAGTTCCTTACACTAGATTGGGGGAGTGTCAGCACCAACATAGAGGGGGACAGAGGGAGTTCCTTACAGCTGTATCTTGCACATCCCTGAAGGTCAATTCCAAATGACGGTTGATCTGATGGATGTTCAGCAATGGCTAGAATCTGTTATCCTTTTGTATATAGTTCTTCTTCGTGATAATAACCCTTTTGAATCTTGGTTTTGTAACTCAGTAGATATTTCATTCACTGTTGTCCTCTTGAGCATTTCTCTGATGGCTTATGTTTTTGTCTGGTTTTTGGAAGACAGCTTGGTCTAAACAGATTCATGGTTGTGCATGGATTTAATTATGCGCCAGGTTGTTTTAAGTTCCAGATACATCTCTGGAAATTATTTGGAAAGCTTCTTGTTCTTCATGGTGTGGTTATTTGGATATTTTCTGTCATACTCTTGGGTCTTTTAGAACCAGGCCTTGGATTTTAGGTGGACAATCATCAACTAATTATGCAACATCTGAAGGTATTGTAAGGTACTACAGTGTGCCAGAGGCGGCCCCCGCCTAGAGTGTGCCAGAGCCAGCTCCCGCCTACAGTGTGCCAGAGCCGGCCCCCGCCTAGAGTGTGCCAGAGCCAGCCCCCACCGACAGTGTGCCAGAGCCAGACCCCGCCTACAGTGTGCCAGAGCCAGCCCCCGCCTACAGCAAGCCAGAGCAGGTCCTTGCCAACAACCTGGTGGGCCTGGAGGAGTGGCCTCTTCCTACCCCTGCGTGCCTGGAGGCGTGGCCTCATCCTACCGCTGCGTGTCTGGAGGCGTGGCCTCATCCTACCCCTGCGTGCCTCGAGGCGTGGCCTCATCCTACCGCTGCGTGTCTAGAGGCGTGGCCTCATCCTACCCCTGCGTGCCTGGAGGAGTGGCCTCTTCCTACCCCTGCGTGCCTGGAGGCGTGGCCTCATCCTACCGCTGCGTGTCTGGAGGCGTGGCCTCATCCTACCCCTGCATGCCTGGAGGAGTGGCCTCTTCCTCCACTGGCGTGTATGGGTGAGTGGTCCTCTTCTCCTATGGCATTCTCAGTTTGTTTTATGTTTGTGTAAAACAAATGTGTTTTTGAACGGAATAACCTGCTCTGCACACGCTTTCATGCACTACACCTCCTGCAATCGTGATACTAAACAAACATCTTATTTTAGAATGGCAGCCCTGGTAATGTTTAGATGGGTTATAGACATACCTTTTAATTACGTACCTTATTTTAAAGTGAAACAATGTGCATTAAGGACAATAAAAAATTTCCTCTTCTCAGTTAAATTACTTATGTATCTTGTCAAAGTCCTTTTCGTACACAACCCTATTGAATGTTGACTTGCACACATTTCCCGAGCAGACACATTTTAGTTCTTTAGGGTGTACTGGCCATAGAGTCAGCGTGGACACTATTTGTCTGGGTACGTTCCAGGTCATATGAATTTCAAACACATTTCAAAGATGGACCGATCTCACAAAATATTGGAAAGCTTTCAGAAAACAATCTCAGGCCTAATTAATGGAATGAATAAGTTTACTAATTTATTATCAGGGGTGCAAATCTAGGGCAAGAGACAATATAGGAATTTACCATTAGTCTAAAAAGCCTACATTTAGGTTTCTGGGGATCAAGCATGCTGACTGCCAAGAGGTTTGTTTGAAATGCTGATGATTTGTATATTTCTTTATTCCATAAATCGTCTCAAATTCTCAACAATTCTCCAGACTTTGTAACATGTCTGTGAATATATATATATGTGAAATGCACTGGAAAGACAAGATGGAATGCAGGTTGGCAATGATTTGTCAGTGCCTCTGGTGCACATGTAATGAAGCAGAATGGGATACGATCCTGTCTCTGCCATATCAGCAGAGTCTATCTACTGTATCCGTCACCACCAAGTGAGGCATCATAATTCCTGATTTAAATAATATATGTTAATGAGGACAAACAACATTATAATTATAAATTGTTCTTTTAATGTGCATTTCCTTAAGCTAGATATTTTCAATTGTCTTATCCTTTTTTGACCGTAGTTTAATTTCCCATATAACCATAACCATGTTTACAGCAATATAACTTAGCTTAGGCTAAGATGGATTCATGTCAGAGCGACGTGAGGGAAGGAGTCAGACGCAGGAGTTGGTGCATAATTGCTGGTTTATATTTTCCCAAAATAAACAATGAAGAAACTACGAATAGTATAACTGTAAGGCTCACAAATAAATGAGCCGGTTTTCATACAGCAGACTAGCGATCTAACATGAAACAATACCACACAAAGACACGGGGCAAACAGAGGGAATATATATATATATATGCACATACTCATGAGGGAATGGAAACCAGGTGTGTGAGCTGTCAAGACAAATGGAATGTTGATAAGAGGAGCGTGATGGCTAGAAGGCCAGTGACAAAGACTGCAGACGTCTGCCCTACCAAAGAGAACCAGCTTCAGGGGAGATTGTGGTAATTCAGAAGTTTGGATGTGTTCTGCTGTTAGATAGAACTAACAGCTCGTTTTTAAAACAGAGAATTTCTGATGAAAAAACACATTATTGTTTTTTTAGTCCCAAGGATGAAAATGATTGTGTTCCTTATCCTCAGAATATGTGAAACTCATCTGTACCTTATATGGCCGTTGCCTTATATTTGGTTGACGTTTCTTTTTGCTCTGATAACAACCTTGCTTTCCTTGTGACCAGAACAGGGCACCACATGAATGGGACAGGAGAGCGAGACGTAAACAATACATAAACAGGAAATCTCCACCACAAACAAACAAAATTAATTGATAAAAGAATGATATTACAGGTTGTTAATTATTTGTTGTCCCAGTGCACGGTATGTTTATTATTAAGTAAGTTTGAGTTGATTGAGGATTTACCGGTTGAAACTACAACTGAAAACAAACAATTGATTCGACATTGGTTAAATTTATTGTTTAAAAAAATGTTGTAGCCTCATTTGAAATAGTTATATATTTTGGTTTATTGCTTAACACCTACACATGACATCTCTGCATGGTGAAAATAATTTAAAAAGATAACGGGTAAAGTTGTCTATAAATCCCTGATAATGTCGCCTGTTTCTGACGGAATTCCGAGGAATGTTCTAGAACAATGGCTCATCAAGCCTTTCATTCCCACGTCCTATCTAATTGCTTTTATTGCAGTTTCTATGGAAACTGTGGGTCTCTTTAAAGCGGTGACAGGGTGTGTTTTCACGGTGACAGGGCTGTCTGCATGCATGTTTGTGTGTATGAATGTGTGTGTACAGTAGATATGAAAAGTCTACACTGCCCTGTTAACGTTTTGGAATGGCCCAGACAGAGCCCAGACCTGAATCCAATTGAACATCTGTGGGGTGATCTGAAGAGGGCTGTGCACAGGAGATGTCCTCGCAATCTGACAGATTTGGAGCGTTTTGCAAAGAAGAGTGGGCAAATAGTGCCAAGTCAAGATGTGCCATGCTACTAGATCCTATCAAAAAAGACTGATTGCTGTAAATGAAATCAAAAGATTAGATTAGATTAGACAGTACAAATACAGTACAATAAAAAGTATGTTTGCCTCCAACCAGAAGTGCAAAAGAGCAGTGCAAAAAGATATGGAGTACAGTGTGAGGATGTGTAATTGACATAGATAAGTAAATGTGCAGGTATTTAGTTCAACAATGTAGCAAATTGCAAATGTGCAGAGGGCAACACCAGCGGAGGACATCTGTGCAAGTGGCTAATGGATAGTACCAACAGTAAGCATAGTGCAAAAGGCAAATATAATAAATAGGCCAGTGTGTAGGGCAAGAGGAGTACCACAGGATTTATTGTGCAAATGACAGATTAAATAAATAAGTAGCAGTGTGTTGGCACGGTAACCGAAGGGTTTCAGCGTTCAGAATGTTAACAGCGGTTGGGAAGAAACTGTTCCTGAGCCAGCTGGTGCGGGTGAGTAGAGATCTGTAATGCTTGATGGCAGGGGGGCAAACAGTTTATGGCTTGGGTGTGAAGGATCCCTGATAATGCCAGGCGCACTCTGCAAACAGCGCTTGTGCTGGATCTCTTTGATGGGACTTATGGTCGGGCGCAGAGCAACCGTTGTACCAGACTGTGGAACAGTTGGTTAGAATGCTCTTGACCATGCAGCTGTAAAAGTTTACCAGGATGTTGGTAGATAGGTGGGACTTCTGTAGCTTCCTTAAAAAGTGTACAGGGAGTACAAGAGTGGGCTAAGCACACAGCCCTGTGGGACGCCAGTGTTCAGAGTGGAGGAGGAGAGGTCCAACCTGACAGACTGAGGTCTGTTTGTTAGGAAGTCCAGTTGGAGTTTGGTAACCAGCATGGAGGGGATGACTGTATTGAATTCTGAGCTGAAGTCTATGAACAGCATCCTCACATAGGAGTTGATTTTGTCCAGGTGGGTCAGGGCAGAGTGGACAGTAGTGGAGATGGCGTCCTCAGTAGACCTGTTAAGGTGCTAGGCAGACTGATGTGGGTCCAGAGTTGGAGTGAGTCAGGACTTAAGGTGAGCCAATACGGGTCTTTCAAAGCACTTCATGATTGTGGGGGTGAGCGCAACAGGTCGAAAATCATTTAGGCATGACGCAGTCGACTGCTTTGGCCCTGGCACAATGGTTGTGGTCGTGAAGATTGTGGGGATAACCGCTAGCGACAGCGACAGGTTGATAATGTCAGTGAATCCCAGCCAGCAGCCCCGCACATGCTCTGAGCATACGCCCGGGGACAGCATCAGGACCAGCTGCCTTGCATGCGTTCACCCTGCTGAGTGCAGAAGATACCTTTTATTTGGACTGACTGAAGGGGACGATATCTGGGGGAGCTCCAATTTAATGTCTGGGTGTTTGTTGTCCCTGTCGAAGCGGGCATAAAAGGTTTGGTTGTTAATGGAGGCATGAGTGGCTGAGGAGGTTGGGTGCATTGGTTGGTAGTCAGTGATGGCTTGAAGGCCTCATACGTCGAGGGAAATGCTCCTCGATCCGCAGTTTGTGGGCGTGTTTGGCCCTCTTGATGTCCCTTTTTAGGTTGGCCTTGGATGATCTGTAGGCCTCGTTGTCACAGGATCTGAAAGCAGCATTACGTGCCTTCAGCAGTAGACTGACATATTTGTTCATCCAAGGCTTCTGGTTGGGGAAGGTCTTTATTTGTTTATGAGTGGTGACATTGTTGGTTCAAGGATTGATGTAATCCAGGACAAAGGATGTATATGATTCAATGTCATCATGGGAGTCAGTGGTAGCCTGAGTGGTAAACAGACTCCAGTCTGTGTGTTGAAACTGGACCTGTAGTGATGAGCCTGACCCTTCAGGCCACACCTTGACTGTCCTCACTGCAGGTTTCACACACTTGATGGTATGTAGCTACTTCAACAAAGTATTAGTGTTCTTTATGCAGCAAGGTTCTTGTAAGGATTTTCATTTTACCCCTCAGATTTCAGTTTGTTTTTCAGTTGATTTGTTCACATTATAGATCACCTTAAAGGTGGAAAAAGTTCTGACATGATCACATTTTTTCACATCACAAAAACCTGTCATTTTCACAGGGGTGGGTAGACTTTTAACATCCACTCCACATATATACATATATACATATATGTGTGAATGTAGGTGTATGTTTGCTGCTCCACAGTGAGATGCGATGACATGACTCTGGAAATGAGACACAAGTTTGAAGACATACTTTGCACGCACGCACGCGCGCACGCGCACACGCACACGCACACGCACACGCACACGCACACGCACACACACACACACACACACACACACACACACACACACACACACACACACACACACACACACACACACACAAACAGATGCAGCCATGCACACACGCAATGACAAATCCATAACAGTCTTAGAGGTCCAAGGAGAGAAGCTTGGAGGAGATTACAGGTAGAGAAAGGGACCATCATAAACAGAATACATTTCATATTGAACCATGGAAATATTGAATACATAACTCACTGTCATAACAACAGTAACACCTCCAAATAGACTGAAGCACACACACACACACAGATGCAACCATCCTCACACATATACAGACACATGACAGCACACGGGAATACAAAGATATGCACAGCCTCGCCCAGGCACACGATTCATATGGCAAATTTCAGCTGTGGCAAACCTACACTTGACGGATGCATGAATGTCAGTAAATGGGATAATGACAGCCATTTGCACAAGCCATCCATAGCTTCATAAGAACCCAATCAATTCCACACATCTAGCTTTGAATAACAACACAACAGACAGAACAGTGCAGCAACAAAGCAGACACTCTCTCATTGCTCTGGGCTCTGATGATAGCTATGAGCCGTTAGTCATAGATTGTTGGTTAAAGCAGACTGGAATGAGCTCCACACTCGTCTCATAGACCGAAAGGAGAATCTTCTTGTATGCGTTGCCATCCTCCTCTCCTCCTGCTTTTATCGTTATTGCCCAAAAGCTACTCTCTCCACTCTGCCTGGGCGACAGATTCCCCTATCAACCATTAGAAAAGACAGACAGTGGCAATAAAACTGACGGAAATCATCAAGAGTATTGAGAGAAAGGGAGCAACGTGTTTCTGTCCTCTTTGTTAGTCTGACTCATTTGAGTTTTTACCTTCTGACGTTATCGTTCATAATTTTTTTATTGTGTTTTTTCATGTATATCCTACCTTTTCTTAATATCGTTCTCTAAACTTAAGCCTGAGGCGTAGTATTAATCTAGAGTAATAACTGTAGTATTGATGCACACATTACACACACCATAACCTGTAGAACCCCAAAGGCCGTATTCTCTAATTATTATATTGACTGAAAAACTGATGGCATATAAATCTTGCCTGACAACTCAAAGAGAAATCTTCCACTGCACTATTATTTGCTACATTCAATTCAGGTCTTAGACTCCTTCAATGGCAGTCATTTGGATGACGTCCAAGGTGGGCTGTTGTATGAGAAAATGGGTAGATATTTGATCATCTCTGGCCAAATATTCAAAGTTTTGAAAATGTTGCTTCATTCACGTCTTGTGGCTTCAGCCCAACTTCTCGATTCCTGAGATAATTCAGACATAATCAATTGGTTTCTGGAACCATTTCAGTTTGCTGTGCCCTGCTCTACAGTTCTCCACTATACATATCTTACTCTTACTCTTCCACACTTTACCCTATTTAAAATGGCCAACTCAACCCTGCTATACCATATTCTACCCTACTCAAGCCTACAATACTTTACTGTGCCTAATTCATATACTTTACCCTACTCTTAATCATACTCTACTTTACTCCATCATGAATGTTTACAAGTACCCCCTGTAGAGAGACCAAGTACCCCCTGTAGAGAGACCAAGTACCCCCTGTAGAGAGACCAAGTACTCCCAGGTGGTTCTAGTACCTCTATATGGGAGCCAGTGGTTTATCACACACTACTTCACTTGACCCCATTTTCTACCCAAGCCTCTTGTCTACTGTAAGAGCAGTAGCTAAGTGATAAGACAAATGCATTATACATAACTTGATGAATCATTTGTTAAGATGACTAATGTGTAAGTGTGTGTGGTTGAGACCAGAGCTGTGATAAGGACATGGAGTGTGTGGATGAAACCAAAGCTGTGATAAGGACATGGAGTGTGTGGATGAAACCAAAGCTGTGATAAGGACATGGAGTGTGTGGATGAGACCAAGGCACATCGGATAAGGACATGGAGTGTGTGGATGAAACCAAAGCTGTGATAAGGACATGGAGTGTGTGGATGAAACCAAAGCTGTGATAAGGACATGGAGTGTGTGGATGAGACCAAAGCTGTGATAAGGACATGGAGTGTGTGGATGAGACCAAGGCACAGCTGATAAGGACATGGAGTGTGTGGATGAGACCAAGGCACAGCTGATAAGGACATGGAGTGTGTGGATGAGACCAAGACACAGCTGATAAGGACATGGAGTGTGTGGATGGTATGGTGATACCACAAGGAAACACTGAAACTTGTTTGTGTGCTATTTGATTGACACCTCTCATCTGATGAGCATTGAAAGCAAAAAGCGATTTCAGCACCTTGCGAGTGCTGTATGCCTAGAAGAAGCCTGCTTGCTCCATTTAAGCCCATCAACAAATGGTGATGAATGTGTTATTAAACATGTTACAACCTATTATAACGGGAAGTGGAGAACGCGACTTGTGTCGTGTGTCTTTATTTCAGCCTGTACGACTTAAGCCCAACATACTCTGTTAAACACCTTGTGTCTGTATTTTATCTGCCACTAAAAACATTGTTACGGAGAACTCAGTATTATTTTGGACGTGTTCAGACGGCTGTAAACCACTGTCCAGGTCCCTAGTATTGAGCTATTGCTCGGTGCTGGAAGTCTGGTTGACGCAAAGAAAATAAATCAAAACATGCCACTTTCTAACAATATAAATTCGTGGGTTAACTTATTTTTAAAGTGCCACATTTTGGATACATAGCGGACAAGGAAACACATAAACCCGTCTGTGTGCTACTGTATTGACAGCTCTAATTTGTTAGTTTGCGTTCAAGTGTCCAATCACTGTGTTCCAAGGACAAAACACACCGTCCAATGAGAACAGCTCTATGAAATAAGCTAAGTCCCTTTGCATTTGAACGCTCAACAAGTTCCACACCATCCAAATGCAATGTCTATTGTATTTGAACTGCATGCAACATCACACCATCCAAATGCAATGTGTGTTTATCTATTTAAGTATTTATATATTTAAGTATTTAATTATATAATTAAGTATTTATATATTTATTTATTTATTTATGTATTTATTTATTTATGTATTTCTATATTTCATAATATGGCACTCATAGTCCTCCATACAATACATCAGCAGTATGTCAGCTGTTTTGGAAAGCTGCTGTAAAACACACACACGTGCACAAACACCTCTCAGACATCCACCACAGCAGGAGGCTCAGCTCATCAAGGTCAGAAGAGTGGCATATGGTAACATGTGTGTGTGTGTGTATCCTTGTGCATGTGTGTGTGTGTGTGTGTGTGTGTGTGTGTGTGGCTCTTACTGACTTTTCCCATTCTGGGTACAGGGCCATGGATTACATATATTGCAGGATTAATTTATCTGATTCAGCCACCTAAATCAGCTATTGGTTATAGCCTCATGCTTCACCTATAGACAAATACAGCTACATGTTTCAGCTATAGTCTCAGGGTGGTCACATATACATGTTTCAGCTATAGTCTCAGGGTGGTCACATATACATGTTTCAGCTATAGTCTCAGGGTGGTCACATATACATGTTTCAGCTATAGTCTCAGGGTGGTCACATATACATGTTTCAGCTATAGTCTCAGGGTGGTCACATATACATGTTTCAGCTATAGTCTCAGGGTGGTCACATATACATGTTTCAGCTATAGTCTCAGGGTGGTCACATATACATGTTTCAGCTATAGTCTCAGGGTGGTCACATATACATGCTTCAGCTATAGTCTCAGGGTGGTCACATATACATGCTTCAGCTATAGTCTCAGGGTGGTCACATATACATGCTTCAGCTATAGTCTCAGGGTGGTCACATATACATGTTTCAGCTATAGTCTCAGGGTGGTCACATATACATGTTTCAGCTATAGTCTCAGGGTGGTCACATATACATGTTTCAGCTATAGTCTCAGGGTGGTCACATATACATGTTTCAGCTATAGTCTCAGGGTGGTCACATATACATGTTTCAGCTATAGTCTCAGGGTGGTCACATATACATGTTTCAGCTAGTCTAGTCTACATGCTTCAGCTATAGTCTCAGGGTGGTCACATATACATGTTTCAGCTATAGTCTATAGTCTCAGGGTGGTCACATATACATGTTTCAGCTATAGTCTCAGGGTGGTCACATATACATGTTTCAGCTATAGTCTCAGGGTGGTCACATATACATGTTTCAGCTATAGTCTCAGGGTGGTCACATATACATGTTTCAGCTATAGTCTCAGGGTGGTCACATATACATGTTTCAGCTATAGTCTCAGGGGGTGGTCACATATACATGTTTCAGCTATAGTCACATATACATGTTTCAGCTATAGTCTCAGGGTGGTCACATATACATGTTTCAGCTATAGTCTCAGGGTGGTCACATATACATGCTTCAGCTATAGTCTCAGGGTGGTCACATATACATGCTTCAGCTATAGTCTCAGGGTGGTCACATATACATGTTTCAGCTATAGTCTCAGGGTGGTCACATATACATGTTTCAGCTATAGTCTCAGGGTGGTCACATATACATGTTTCAGCTATAGTCTCAGGGTGGTCACATATACATGTTTCAGCTATAGTCTCAGGGTGGTCACATATACATGTTTCAGCTATAGTCTCAGGGTGGTCACATATACATGTTTCAGCTATAGTCTCAGGGTGGTCACATATACATGTTTCAGCTATAGTCTCAGGGTGGTCACATATACATGCTTCAGCTATAGTCTCAGGGTGGTCACATATACATGTTTCAGCTATAGTCTCAGGGTGGTCACATATACATGTTTCAGCTATAGTCTCAGGGTGGTCACATATACATGCTTCAGCTATAGTCTCAGGGTGGTCACATATACATGTTTCAGCTATAGTCTCAGGGTGGTCACATATACATGCTTCAGCTATAGTCTCAGGGTGGTCACATATACATGTTTCAGCTATAGTCTCAGGGTGGTCACAACTACATGCTTCAGCTATAGACTCAGGGTGGTCACAACTACATGCTTCAGCTATAGACTCAGGGTGGTCACAACTACATGCTTCAGCTATAGTCTCAGGGTGGTCACATATACATGTTTCAGCTATAGTCTCAGGGTGGTCACATATACATGCTTCAGCTATAGTCTCAGGGTGGTCACATATACATGTTTCAGCTATAGTCTCAGGGTGGTCACAACTACATGCTTCAGCTATAGACTCAGGGTGGTCGCAGCTATATGCTTCAGCTATAGACTCAAGGTGGTCGCAGCTACATGCTTCAGAAAGTGTTGTAGCCAACAGAGAGTAACTAGTAAAAGTGATATTCAATTAAACCTTCTTTAAATGAAGAAAGGGTATGTTAAGTTTCTATTGGGAAAATTGCAGAAAAAAAGATGTACAACTTTAGACAGCTTGAGCAAAAAACTAGATACTGACAATCTAGCTGGACAATCTAGCATATGGTTAATAACGTTTGGTTTCACAATTACATAGCTTATGGTACAACTAAGCAAGCAATCAAGCACTTCTTCAATGTCTCCCATCTATGTCACATGACAAGGACAGCATCCTAGGTTTAAACTTTTGCAGCTAATTAAATAACATCTCTTTACCTCTACTTCCCAAAGTTTTTGTTTTGCTGACATTCAGGAAAATGTTTGTTTACCTCCTCCCTGTATAATAACTCTTCATTGTTGGTTATCATGACAACAACCATGGTGTTGTAAAGTCAACAAATATTCTAGGAAAACAATTATTCTGACACCAACAGTTTGTTCAATTTATTTGTTTTCATAGCATATTGAATGCAGTGGGTTTTTCCAATTTTCATGATCATAGTCTGGTCTTTATATTCTCCCTGAAACCCTCCTTTCTCTAGTTAGTGTGTCTTTGCTCAATATACAGTACATATAAAAGCCCCCAATTTGGAAAACAAGAGGAACATATCCTATTTCCACAGTGGCATGGTGAATGAGTCATTGCCGTTCAGAGCCACTGTAGTCGTGGGTGAGTAGGAAGTAAAGCTAATGGCTGAGAACATCTCAGGTGGGCCCAATGTGTTAGGAGTCAGTGGGCTGGAGGTGTGGTGGCCAATCTTCACAGCCTATAGTGTCTGCCCATTAAAATGTCCAGGATGTATTCTGTCATTGGTGTGTTGTGGTCATGTGACTAGGGATGGAAATGGCATCCTTCACGGGTCTGTGGTGGAGGGTCTCTAACGGTTGATGCATCCAGCCATTATGGCAAAGTGCTTCTGATGACGCTCGCACAGGCGAAAGCATCGCATGACAACAGGCATAACCATCGCTATATATGCACGTAACCTTTGAGATCTTATGCACAAAGATCATCATTGATCATTTGGCAAAAAAGTGCTTCATCAGAAAATGTCGTACGGCAAAAAATTTTTTTAAAACGGACAAAGGCTCGCTCGAAGCTAAATAGATATGTGAAATTCTTGGCGAAGAATACTGGTGTACTGAAAATCAGCGTCACGTTTGTTACTCATCTACCTAATTACTGCCTTGTAGCTGATGGGATCACTTTGTCTCTGCGTACGCAGCCACAGCGAAGTTATGTTAACTCTGCATCCGTTCCTGAGTGACTTAGTGTGTGTTGTCCTGGGACCGTGCCAGTGGAATGTTAGACCACAGCAGTAATGTGACCTGAATACAACCAGGGGGAAGACGGCCCCTGTCAGTTAGGAGTAAATGGATTTGAGCCTCACAAATGCATCATGGTGAAGCTAAAGAACATACCGTTGGGAAATAGAAGAGGTTATGGCCACGTGTAGTTTCCTTACTGTACTCTTAGACTCCTCTACAAATCACCCGGACACTGATGACTGGACTTTAAAAGCTTCTATAAATCACACACATGTCTCATCTGCCCTGGGACAAATGGTGTGAGTGTGTATGTTCACGTTTGTGTGTGTGTGTATGTGCGTGTGTGTGTGCATGCGTGTGTATATTTGTATGTTTGTGTGTGTATTTTATATATTATATTAACGTATTATAATTTCATGTGATACAGCACTTTGTTCATCGCTGCATGGGAATAGCGTTGTGGACAGTCTAAAGTTCCAACCAATCAGCACAAATGCCAACTTAAGCTTGGTCGGGCCAACGATGGCAAACAAGATGATTTCCAACCGCGACTAATACAACCAATGCCAACTTACAGCCAACGTTGGGCCAACACATCATTGCTACTTGGGGTATGGCTTCGATCAGACACAGTACTTTGCGTTTGATAAAGATCAGAAATGATGGTCCCTTTAATGATGGTGAAACGTCCAGGTCAATGATGCAGCCAAGCATAAATGTCCTCTGTAGAATATTCTCTCTGGACCATAGAAGCAACATTTCAGGGAATATAGAAAATTAGGTCCACAGAATTTCTTAAAAATATGAAAACAAATGTTACTGTGGGAGTTGAGACATAATGGAGTCAGTGTTTTGTGTGTGTGTGTGTGTGTGTGTGTGTGTGTGCGCACGTCAGTCTAAGCCTGTTGAGGGATCACTACAGATTTACTTTAAAATGACACATTTGTCCAAGTCTCAAAAAGACCTGCTAGAGTCTGGCATTCCTAGATTATTCTAACATCATACCGTACCCTTTAGTCACCTAGTTTGTGGATAAACAACACCTTGTTTCAGAGGCTCGATCTTTTTGCTCTTAGTTAAGTGAAACTTGCAGGTTATTTTTCATGTTTACCAACCAGAGCTGAGCTTTCCTTTCAGCTGATTGATGTGCACCACGTGTTATC
This sequence comes from Dallia pectoralis, assembly GCA_029465975.1. Classification (NCBI taxonomy): domain Eukaryota; kingdom Metazoa; phylum Chordata; class Actinopteri; order Esociformes; family Umbridae; genus Dallia; species Dallia pectoralis. The sequence continues at coordinate 10,326,534 of CM055729.1, read as the reverse complement.
CCAACTGGTTCGATCTTTACAGGCATTTTTGTTACTTCTAAAGTGGCCTTTTATTGTGGCCAGCCTAAGGCACACCTGTGTAATAATCATGCTGTCTAATCAGCATCTTGATATGCCACACCTGTGTAATAATCATGCTGTCTAATCAGCATCTTGATATGCCACACCTGTGCAATAATCATGCTGTCTAATCAGCATCTTGATATGCCACACCTGTGTAATAATCATGCTGTCTAATCAGCATCTTGATATGCCACACCTGTGTAATAATCATGCTGTCTAATCAGCATCTTGATATGCCACACCTGTGCAATAATCATGCTGTCTAATCAGCATCTTGATATGCCACACCTGTGTGGTGGATGGATAATCAAAGTTTTGAAAATGTTGCTTCATAGGCCTTCTGTGTACATAGAAATAGTCTTAGATCTTTGAGTTCAGCTCATGAAAAATGGGGGCAAAACAAAAGTGTTGCGTTCATAATTTTGTAATATTGTAATATAAAGTGCATTTTGATGCTAGATGCTTGCTATATCGCTCAGCTCACCTGCCTTATGCCAATCAGCAATTTGCGTACATGTGAATAACTTATACTTTGTTTAATTCACATATGTGATTAGTGGTGGAAATGTAAGATGTTGGGCAATGTCCAGCCAGGCACCAGACAGTTGATTTGGTCAAACTTCCATTTTGAAGTATTTGTCTGTCTACATAATTGGCATGAACTGCAACAAACGTTAGAAGTGTTTTAATATCAGAAAACCGCTTGAATACTTTGATACAATGTTTTGTTAGGCCTCTGTCAGCTCTAGGGTAGATGCAGGTCGCTCTCATAAATTCAATAGCGAAACTAAAGTAATGGAAAGTCATTATTCTTGTGGATTTTAACTGGGACCGGTTAAAGACGGTCTCGGGTGATTTCAAGGCTTACTGTGTTACTGTGAATATAACTTCTAATAAATACTCCTACAAGATCTAATCTGAGGTATTCTGTGGTGTCAACACACACTAATCTGTTTTGAATAATGTCCCAGTGTGTTTTGTTTGGTAATGTGAGAGACCAGTGTGGCCTGGCTGCTGTATTATATGGTAACTATATATTATATTATATATATATATATATTATATATAATATTATAATATATTATATTATATGGTAACTATGTATTATATGGTAACTATAACAATGCCCTGTTTTCTGAAGCTGGTTGGAAACTTAAAAACATAACAAAAAAGCATGTCCCAATAAGGAATTATTAGTTTAATAACCGGTTATCTGAACAGACTTTCAAATGTATACAAAATACGATTCATTGCTGGGGAAACCCACTCAATCTAAAATCTGATTTCTCAGGATTTCTTAAGAAAGAGACATTGTTCTTATAATCAGCATGTATCTATATACCACACTGCTAAAACCTAAATTTCTCATTTTGGATGGTGATTACAATGTTAAATACACACTGACGTTTACCATTTTGCATGAGGACACTAAAATGGTCTATGAAATATTGAACATTTTGAACGATATTTTTATTTATTCATGCTTCGTGTACATAGGTATGTATATGGGGAATTTACTTAATAAAAGGAACTGGTCGTGACTATTTGAATCCATATATATTGATACCTGCAGCCGACCCCGTCAGCTGCTGCAAAAGTGATCCATTGTCTTTGGAAGTGGAGCTACATGAATGCCCTCAGACCTGAGACAATTGTCAGGATTGGGGCTTTCGAGCAGGTTGAGGACACAAACGCAAAGTGCTTTGTAATATCAGGGTTTATTTTCTCCCAAAACAGGAACGGGTAGCTTAACACCAAGACAATCCTAACACTTAACATAAACACAGAAGAACAACATAATTAACAAAACCTCCCCTTAGTGAGACAGAACATACTAAACACAGAACACCAGAATAATCACGCAATACATAACAGGACCAGCAAACGCAAAACAAGAGAAACATACCTTAACAATGACCGACACTGAAAGACAGGAACCGACAGAACTAAGTACAGGGACTAACGAGCAACCACAACCCAGGTGCGGACAAAAACACAGGTGAACGAACAAGTCCCTAATTTTCCCTCTCTCCGGATGCGGGGGAGGTGTCATCACCACCATGGAGTGCGAGGACAGGGCTCTGTCCCTTACAGAATCCCCCACCAAGGGGCGCGGCTCCTGAAGCGCCCAAAACACAAAAGCAGATATAATCCAAGAGTTGGACATGGGCAGGACGGAGAGACGGGTCTCGGGCAGGACAGAGGCTGACAGACCAGGAGGCCGCCCGGTCTGGTGGATGCCAGTCAGGAGACCGGACAGGTGGAGACGGGTCAGGAGACCGGACAGGCGACGACGGATCAGGTGGTCGACCCGGCGGGAGCAGGTCTGGAGGCCGGACAGGTAGAGACGGGTCATGGGTTCTACCCGGCGGGAGCGGGTCAGGCGGTCTGCCCGGTGGGAGCGGGTCAGGAGGTCTACCCGGCGGGAGCGGGTCAGGAGGTCTACCCGGCGGGAGCGGATCTGGAGATCGACCCGGCGGAAGCGGATCTGGAGATCGACCCGGCGGATGCAGGTCAGGAGACAGGTCAGGAGGTCGACCCGGCGGATGAGGGTCAGGAGGTCGACCCGGCGGAAGCAGATCTGGAGGTCTACCCGGCGGGAGCGTGTCTGGAGGTCTACCCGGCGGGAGCGTGTCTGGAGGTCTACCCGGCGGGTCAGGAGGCAGTGCCGGGGGAGACGGGTCTGGAGGCCGTGCCGGAGGACACGTTTCAGGAGGCCGTGCCGGAGGACACGGTTCAGGAGGCCGTGCCGGAGGACACGGTTCAGGAGGCCGTGCCGGAGGACACGGTTCAGGAGGCCGTGCCGGAGGACACGGTTCAGGAGGCCGTGCCGGAGGACACGGTTCAGGAGGCCGTGCCGGAGGACACGGTTCAGGAGGCCGTGCCGGAGGACACGGTTCAGGAGGCCGTGCCGGAGGACACGGTTCAGGAGGCCGTGCCGGAGGACACGGTTCAGGAGGCCGTGCCGGAGGACACGGTTCAGGTGGCCGTGCCGGAGGACACGGTTCAGGTGGCCGTGCCGGAGGACACGGTTCAGGTGGCCGGGGAACCGGCTTTGGCCCGACAACAGTCCTTGGCCCGGCAACAGTCCTTGGCCCGGCAACAGTCCTTGGCCCGGGAACTGGCTCGGCCAGGATGACGGCCTCGGGCATTGGACGGGGCTCGAAGACAGGACGGGGCTCGAGGACAGGACGGGGGACCGGACTGGAGTCAGGCAGGGGGACAGGACTGGAGTCAGGCAGGGGGACAGGACTGGAGTCAGGCAGGGGGACAGGACTGGAGTCAGGCAGGGGGACAGGACTGGAGTCAGGCAGGGGGACAGGAGTGAACTCTGGGTCTGGAGTGAGCTCTGGGTCTGGAGTGAGCTCTGGGGCTGGAGTGAGCTCTGGGGCTGGCGTGAGCTCTGGGACTGGCGTGAGCTCTGGGACTGGCGTGAGCTCTGGGCTGGAGTGCGCTCTGGGACTGGCGGACAGCCACGGGGGAGCTGGGGCGACACGGGGACAGACTCTGGGACGGACACGGGGACAGACTCTGGGACGGACACGGGGACAGACTCTGGGACGGACACGGGCAAGGAGACGGGGACTGGCCCGGGCAGGGAGACGGGGACTGGCCCGGGCAGGGAGACGGGGACTGGCCCGGGCAGGGAGACGGGGACTGGCCCGGGCAGGGAGACGGGGACTGGCCCGGGCAGGGAAACGGGGACTGGGACAGGCAGGGAAACGGGGACTGGGACAGGCAGGGAAACGGGGACTGGGACAGGCAGGGAAACGGGGACTGGGACAGGCAGGGAAACGGGGACTGGCCCAGGCAGGGAGACGGGGACTGGCCCAGGCAGGGAAACTGGGACTGGGACAGGCAGGGAAACGGGGACTGGGACAGGCAGGGAAACGGGGACTGGGACAGGCAGGGAAACTGGGACTGGGACAGGCAGGGAAACTGGGACAGACACGGGGACTGGGACAGACACGGGGACTGGGACAGACACGGGGACTGGGACAGACACGGGGACTGGGACAGACACGGGGACTGGGACAGACACGGGGACTGGGACAGACACGGGGACTGGGACAGACACGGGGACTGGGACAGACACGGGGACTGGGACAGACACGGGGACAGGGACAGACACGGGGACAGGGACAGACACGGGGACAGGGACAGACACGGGGACTGGGACAGACACGGGGACAGGGTCAGAGACGGGGACAGGGTCAGAGACGGGGACAGGGTCAGAGACGGGGACAGACGTGCACTCCGGGACAGACGTGCACTCCGGGACAGACGTGCACTCCGGGACAGACGTGCACTCCGGGACAGGCGTGCACTCCGGGACAGACGTGCACTCCGGGACAGACGTGCACTCCGGGACAGACGTGCACTCCGGGACAGACGTGCACTCCGGGACAGACGTGCACTCCGGGACAGACGTGCACTCCGGGACAGACGTGCACTCCGGGACAGACGTGCACTCAGGGACAGACGTGCACTCAGGGACAGACGTGCACTCAGGGACAGACGTGCACTCAGGGACAGACGTGCACTCAGGGACAGACGTGCACTCAGGGACAGACGTGCACTCAGGGACAGACGTGCACTCGGGACAGACGTGCACTCAGGGACAGACGTGCACTCAGGGACAGACGTGCACTCAGGGACAGACGTGCACTCAGGGACAGACGTGCACTCAGGGACAGACGTGCACTCCGGGACAGACGTGCACTCCGGGACAGACGTGCACTCCGGGACAGACGTGCACTCCGGGACAGACGTGCACTCCGGGACAGACGTGCACTCCGGGACAGACGTGCACTCCGGGACAGACGTGCACTCCGGGACAGACGTGCACTCCGGGACAGACGTGCACTCCGGGACAGACGTGCACTCAGGGACAGACGTGCACTCAGGGACAGACGTGCACTCAGGGACAGACGTGCACTCAGGGACAGACGTGCACTCAGGGACAGACGTGCACTCAGGGACAGACGTGCACTCAGGGACAGACGTGCACTCAGGGACAGACGTGCACTCAGGGACAGACGTGCACTCAGGGACAGAAACTTGGGCTACCCTTGAGACGGGAACAGGGACGGTCGCAGGAGCAGAGTCAGTGGCAGTCTCCAGGAGCGAGAGAAGGTGAGGCGCACGGCAGAACAACCGTGGCATTAGGTACCTCAGCGCTGGATGTGGAAGCACTCCTTGGTGAGCTCGCCACGAGAAGAACCTGCTGAACAGCCCGCTCTCCTCCTCCGGGCCACACCCTGTCTCGTCTATCCAGGCCATATAGTCCCTGAAGACCTCCCGATCCTCCCGCAAAGCCTCCTCTATACCCTGAGCGGCGGCCATCTTGGTCGACGGGGCGGCAGCCATCTTGGTCGACGGGGCTGCAGCCATCTTGGTCGACGGGGCGGCAGCCATCTTGGTCGACGGGGCGGCAGCCATCTTGGTCGACGGGGCGGCAGCCATCTTGGTCGACGGGGCGGCAGCCATCTTGGTCGACGGGGCGGCAGCCATCTTTTGCTGCGGGGCGGCAGCCATCTTTTGCTGCGGGGCGGCAGCCATCTTGTGCTGCGGGGCGGCAGCCATCTTGTGCTGCGGGGCGGCAGCCATCTTGTGCTGCGGGGCGGCAGCCATCTTGTGCTGCGGGGCGGCAGCCATCTTGTGCTGCGGGGCGGCAGCCATCTTGTGCTGCGGGGCGGCAGCCATCTTGTGCTGCGGGGCGGCAGCCATCTTGTGCTGCGGGGCGGCAGCCATCTTGTGCTGCGGGGCGGCAGCCATCTTGTGCTGCGGGGCGGCAGCCATCTCGTGCTGCGGGGCGGCAGCCATCTCGTGCTGCGGGGCGGCAGCCATCTCGTGCTGCGGGGCGGCAGCCATCTCGTGCTGCGGGGCGGCAGCCATCTCGTGCTGCGGGGCGGCAGCCATCTCGTGCTGCGGGGCAGCAGCCATGGGTGGTGAGGTGGGGGACAGAAACGTGGAGGTTGAGACGGGAATCAGCTGGAGGGTGAAGGGATCCCACCGGAACTCCCCCTCCAGGTACTCCTCATCCTCGGACTCGTCCTCTGGCTCGGGTCCTCTGCTTCATAGGGCTCTATGTAGAGCCCGTGCATTAACCCCTCGTCGGGGTTTTCGAGCCGTAGGCTGGCCCACGATACTGCACCCTGCTGTGTCCTCTCTTTTGGGTCGGTCATTCTGTCAGGATTGGGGCTTTCGAGCAGGTTGAGGACACAAACGCAGAGTGCTTTGTAATATCAGGGTTTATTTTCTCCCAAAACAGGAACGGGTAGCTTAACACCAAGACAATCCTAACACTTAACATAAACACAGAAGAACAACATAATTAACAAAACCTCCCCTTAGTGAGACAGAACATACTAAACACAGAACACCAGAATAATCACGCAATACATAACAGGACCAGCAAACGCAAAACAAGAGAAACATACCTTAACAATGACCGACACTGAAAGACAGGAACCGACAGAACTAAGTACAGGGACTAACGAGCAACCACAACCCAGGTGCGGACAAAAACACAGGTGAACGAACAAGTCCCTAATTTTCCCTCTCTCCGGATGCGGGGGAGGTGTCATCACCACCATGGAGTGCGAGGACAGGGCTCTGTCCCTTTCAACAATCACAATATATAAGCTGTCGGTGCTAGCTTCTAAGGGCTCTGTGCCACCTAAAATCCTTAGTACTTAGGCCTTCACATTTTGATTGTGTCAATGTACACCAACATGTTTCAGAAAAAAACAAGTTTTAATACATAACGTATGGCTTCGATCAGAAACAGTACTTTGCGTTTGATAAAGATCAGAAATGATGGTTCCCTTTAGTGATCGTGAACTGTCCAGGTCAATGATGCAGCCAAGCATAAATGTCCTCTGTAGAATATTCTCTCTGGACCATATAAGCAACATTTCAGGGAATATAGAAAATTAGGTCCACAGAATGTCTTAAAAATATGAAAACAAATGTTACTGTGGGAGTTGAGACATAATGGAGTCAGTATTTTTTTTCCTAGCATGTCTTGGGACCTCCACATTGCCACAACAAGGCATAATCCTAGGTTTGTTTTTGAATGATCTTTTTTTCTGATCTGAAACTATACTCACTCCGAATGTAATACCTCCACAACAGAGGTGGCATTTTAGGAGTTTTATGGCATGCTGCATCTGTAGCAAACTGTCCTAATATATCTTCTGCTGCAACATGCATGTCTCCAAACCCACTCTGCTCCAACCAGTTGTATCCTTCACATGCCAGGTGTCTGTTTATTCAGCTCTAAGCACTTCGAATGTCACAATGGCAGTGGCAATTAGCTTAGCGCTATTAGCTTAGCACTGTTGGAGCCCTAACACACAAACTGCTACTCGTTTACCAATACTAGTTTAGGGCTGCTAACCTAGCCCAACCATTAGCCTGTCCAGGCAGAACTCCACTAACGAGGAGCTGTTAGTGTAGAGCAGTCAGGTCCTCCCAGTTTCCATGTTTCTCTGCCCCCTTCCTGGTCCTTTGAGGCTAGGCCTTTGATCTAGGCCCAGAGGTTGATGCTGTTTTCTTGCCAACACAAACGTAGAACGTGTGCACATACACCTCTGGTTTTCCTGCCAACGGAACAGTGAATAATTGAACACCATTTGGATCATTAACAGATCACGGCCCTCCACTTCAAAAACCCATTCAGGAGCGTTGTTGTGTGCAAATGTGATCGTCAATGGCTAAATGTGTTAATCTGCCATGGAAACATTTCCATTGCTCCATTGTAAAGTTTTCCAGCAGTGTTTGTCAGCAGTTCGTATATCAGCAGTGTTTGTCAGCAGTTCGTATATCAGCAGTGTTTGTCAGCAGTCTGTATACCAGCAGTGTTTATCAGCGGTCTGTATACCAGCAGTGTTTATCAGCGGTCTGTATACCAGCAGTGTTTATCAGCGGTCTGTACATCAGCAGTGTTTATCAGCGGTCTGTATACCAGCAGTGTTTATCAGCGGTCTGTATACCAGCAGTGTTTATCAGCGCTCTGTACATCAGCAGTGTTTATCAGAAGTCTGTATACCAGCAGTGTTTATCAGCAGTCTGTATACCAGCAGTGTTTATCAGCAGTCTGTATACCAGCAGTGTTTATCAGCAGTCTGTATACCAGCAGTGTTTATCAGCAGTCTGTATACCAGCAGTGTTTATCAGCAGTCTGTATACCAGCAGTGTTTATCAGCAGTCTGTATACCAGCAGTGTTTATCAGCAGTCTGTATACCAGCAGTGTTTATCAGAAGTCTGTATACCAGCAGTGTTTATCAGCAGTCTGTATACCAGCAGTGTTTATCAGCAGTCTGTATACCAGCAGTGTTTATCAGCAGTCTGTATACCAGCAGTGTTTATCAGCAGTCTGTATACCAGCAGTGTTTATCAGCAGTCTGTATACCAGCAGTGTTTATCAGCAGTCTGTATACCAGCAGTGTTTATCAGCAGTCTGTATACCAGCAGTGTTTATCAGCAGTCTGTATACTATGTCCTCATGCATCTCAAGTAGTAGGAAGTAGGGCTGTGGAATAGGAAGATACCTAGTGTAAAAATTACAAATATGTCTATTGAAAAAAAAAATATATATCTATTGAATACTGTCAGAACCGCATTAGGGCACCATTTACGCTACTTTAACATACACAACAATGATGAGGACATCAAACACATCCCATGATTCTTCCAAACATTTGTAAACGCAAAAAGACACACCGGTCCATGTACAGCCAGCCTGTTCAATTACCTAGAAAAGAATAATGAGGTTCTTTAGCAGTACAGAGAAATCAAAAAATGAAAATGATCAAAGGAAAGTCGAGTGTTAAAAACAAACAGGCGCAAACAAAGCATTTCATATGACAAGACATCAGCAATATGTAAAGCGGTAACGTGTGCCATTGAGATTAACACATATGCAAAGTCCTGATTTACACAGTTGAGAAAACACCAGTCAAAACTTTTGACCCTTGACCCAACCTATGCCATTTCATCAAATACTGGATACTGTGGAGTTAATGTCTACAGATTAGCTATTTTCCCAAAGACCATACAGAAGAGCTTATTGTCAAGAGTCTTAAGGACTCTTGAGTCATTGGGATTGTTGGACGATCAGCAAGTATATGTGTCACCATGGGCAACGCCACTAACGACATCTGTGCAAAGGAGCGGAATGACTGGAGTAGATTACAGTGGTTTGGCCATCAACTTCATCTAGCCAGTGGTGAGTGTCTAATGAAAAAAATCAATAATGTGTATGGGTGAATGATAATGGTTATTAATAAATTGGATGACCAATAGGGGTCTCTGCTGTTAATTATTTGAGTCAAAGAACCAAGAAATGCATAGCCTTTTAAATATTTTTACAACATGGACGCCAGTTCAGCTGGGGTTTTGTGCACTTAGCACAATAATTAAATATTAATACATGTGAAAAAGTAAAAATGTAATATAAACAATTGTTGTTATTATAAATGCCATGCCAGCTGTCCTGTAAAAGTGCAATAACAAGCTGTTGAGAAACATTACTTGGTGGCTTTATCCTAACAGAGTTTGGTGTTAAACCTCCACAAGTGGAGCGGGGCAGTTGGTGTCTACGAGGAGTTCGTGGGTGGCTTCTCTAATTGGAAGACAAGACGGGGGCAGGCCAAAGCTCAAGCACAGCTTATCACATACTACAGGTGTGGCATCCAGAATGGAGCCCAGATACAGAGCGGGTAACTCACGTTCGATGGCGGTTAATTTGTAAATGCAAATAAATACCATAGTTGCATGTTATTTAATATTTGAATGTATTATTACCCTCGCAATTATTGCTAGATAATCACAGATATTAATATTAAAACAGAGAAATTATTGGAATATAAACACACATGAAAGACAAACAAACAATCAAAAACATCTCTTCGCTGTCTGTTTAATTGCAGTATTTTCTGCATCTTCTAATCTCTCTTCTCCCCCCATCTCTTTCTGTGACTCTTTCTGTCTAATTTTTCCCCCTCTATCATTATGTCTCTCTGTACAAATGGAGATTCTTTACAAATACATCCTTGATGCATTACTCCCACCATCGTTCCTCTCTCATTGTCTCCACAAAAGTAATTGCCTGACAAGGTCAGAGGGCAGGGGTACATTTTCTCAGGTCAGTTGGGATCAGTACTTTTTGTGAAAGTGAAAGTCACACCCTTGTCTCTGTAAACGTCTAACCCACTGGAATAGTGATTATAAGGTAAGTAATCTGTTTGTATACTTTCGTTGGAATAATGACTTGTGTCATGCACAAAGATGTCCTATCCGACTTGCCAAAGCTATAGTTTGTTCAAATTAAATCTGTGGAGTGATTTTATGGACTTCAACCTAAGCCTCGTGCAGTGCCCTTGTCTCCATATGCGAACTTCTTGCTCCCCATCTATTCTCTGAGTTTTTACTGCTTGGTGACCTAAACTAGGATATGCTAAACCCCCCAGTCACTTTACTTTTTAAGCTTGATGCTCTCAACCTCACACAAATTATAAATGAACCTACCAGGTTCAACTTCAAATCAGAAATCAAGGGGACCCTCTTAGACGTTGCCCTGACTAACTCGGCCTTTTAATATACTTCCGCTGTCTATAAACAGGATCTCAGCGATCACTGCCTTATTGCCTGTGTCCGTAATGGGACTGGAGTCAAGCGACCAAAAGGGATTGTAGTATGTATGGGTACAGATAACGATAGACAATCGTAGAAATGGAAGACGTAATACAAACCATTGGATTAACCATGCCAATAGGTTTTCCACTGTTAACAGAAAATTCTCAAGACATTGCCCAGATTCTCAGATATCTGTTTCCTGTCTGTGCAAATAGGTCCCCCAAGCAGACAGGCATACGTTGTTCGTGGACTAAATACTTCAACAACTGTAATGTTGAAACTGATTTCAAATATGATACTTACTCTAAGGCTAGCAATTCATCATTTTGTAAGCACAGATAGACGTATTATTAAAATGGCATCGCCTCTACCTTTCCTAAGAATGTCTGCATTTAAAATTCTGCGCTCATCAAGTGCATCATCTCCTACATCTCCATCATCTCCTACATCTCCATCCTCTACATCTCCATCATCTCCATCATCTCCATCATCTTCATCCTCTACATCTCCATCCTCTACATCTCCATCATCTCCATCCTCTCCATCATGTCTATCATCTCCATCATCTGCATCATCTTCATCCTCTACATCTCCATCATCTCCATCCTCTCCATCATCTCCATCATCTCCATCATCTCCATCATCTCCATCCTCTACATATCCATCATCTCCATCATCTTCATCCTCTACATCTCCGTCATCTCCATCATCTCCATCCTCTCTATCCTCTACATATCCATCATCTCCATCATCTTCATCCTCTACATCTCCGTCATCTCCATCCTCTACATCTCCATCATCTTCATCCTTTACATCTCCATCATCTCCATCATCTTCATCCTCTACATCTCCATCATCTCCATCATCTTCATCCTCTACATCTCCATCATCTCCATCATCTTCATCCTCTACATCTCCATCATCTTCATCATCTCCATCATCTCCATCATCTACATCATCTACATCATCTGCATCACCTGCATTCTCACATTGTCTAGGTTCGATTGAAATACCAAAATCCATCTGTGACAATTAACTGTGTACATTTGGTGTAAAAACCCTAGACCCTTGTGTTTTTTGAATATATGTGTATTGTCAACATGTCAACATTGTGAATGTGTCAGATGTGGTGCTATAAAAAATACATCTGCATAGTAGGGGGAGATGGATGCAGGCATATGTGAGATTGAACCCTAACCCTTGCATGTAAAATGTTTTTTTCTATGGCCATGTAACCTGAGTCCTGTGCTACAAAGCAAGTTCAATATGCCCTGGATTCATTTTTGATAGCAGGCTTTACTAAGCCTAACAACTCAAATATTGGTTAAACAGTGTCACAACAGTGTTTACAATATTGTTTAATTGCAAATATGGACAAGTCTTCCAAAGCCGCATATTTCAGTCAAGAGGCGCAAGCAATTATCTTATAGAAATATTAGGAATATAAAAATATAATCTAGGCTAAAAGCAACACAGTTACTGCTGCCAAAAGCAGAAAGGAAACCTTGCCAAAAATGAGCAATTTAGTAAATGTGTATGTTACAGGGCTTATCAATGTAGCAGTATGACCAAACAATGAGTATCCTTATATTTTCTTTACCTGATACTTGATGCTAGGGAATGACTTGCGATAAACAAACTCACCTCCATTCTCACCCAGGAATGCTGTTATCAGAAGATGGGTGCAGTGTATTGGTACAGAACACTCTGGGGGACCCTATGAAAGAGTGTCTGTATGAATAAATATGGAACGGTAAATGTCATTGGATCTACATTATTCATTGATGAAGTAGTCAACATTTGTTATTGTCTACCTGTCATATCATAAAGCTTTTTATCAGAGACTGCATGGGCAAGTGGTCTGGGAACAAAACCCATGTGTCAAATAGCTCTCTAAGAGAGCAAGAACCGGTTTAGAATTAGCAGGCCATGTTTTTGCGTAGGTTCTCCGCAAACGCTAAACATACAGTCTGTGGGATTAAAAGTGCACGACTTCGATGTGTTGCACTGGCAACATATGACTCAAGGAGCTGACGAAGATACGCATAACTGCTGAGAATCGATGTATTTCATAAAGACACTTATCGGAAGAAGCCAGCTGGTTTTAGCGGTCTCAAAATGTTCTTGTGTTTCTAAGAGATCTATAAGCGCACTGAGCTCCACGGGATCTCGCTTGAATGGTGACGCCATTTTCAACCGATAATAGATTGGTCTGTAGGCGATGCTTTTGTACGTGTTGATCTGTTATCACTAATATAAGCTGCTCCAGAGCAGGTTAGGTGTGCCGCATTAGATGTCCTTGATGATGTATGCTCATTGGTTTTTTGGTTCTGACAGGACTATTCATTTTCTGCTGATTTAATTATTTACAGTTAACCCTTTAGAATGTTCTATCAGTAATAATACTGACCATGTGCGCTAATCGTAAATTACATTTTTGTGGTTTTTGTTTCTCAGAAAAAAATCCGTGCTTCAGAATAACGCATCTTAGCACACTTCCATTTATAGCTTCCTAGCTAACTTCCCACCAAAGGTTCTCTCTGTACACCCCTGAATTCTTTCTGTCGGCATAGATACGAGAGAAAAGCGACTCCTTCGCTCATGTGCACACGCACTTCCTGTTTTTTTTAGCCAATCGTAATCACAGACAAATATGGCACAGGGAGAATGGTAAGCAGGTCGACGGTGATGGAGATACAGTTACAACAGGCGACATTACAGTGAGTGTACGGCGATAGCGCAGGGGGTCATGGCATGAGAGGGGATCAAGGGTTGACAGGTGAAATGGTGACATCACAATGCAGACACAGAGAGGAAGAGAGTGGGTGTGTGCATTATTGAATCTGGAGGAAAGCAACAGGGGAGGTTATGACTCATACTCGCTCAGTCTCAAATTATCTCTCTCTCTCTTTCCAGCCCTCCCTTTCTCACTTGGTCTATAGTAATAATAGGGAGGGTTGGGTAGGAAACAGTGATCCGTACATGAATAACAGACTGGGATATTTGAAAAAGACATGGAACATCAGGCACTCAGGCAGGAGAAAACTGCAATCCAGTCATTGGTCCAATTAAGAACAGATAGGGAGAATGTGTCTTTTTTTCGCTACCTCACAGTCAAAATCTCCCTATCTTTCTGGATGTATGATTAGCTAACTGTTCTCTGTCTGTCCTCATGCTAGCAGCTGGATGTATGATTAGCTAACTGTTCTCTGTCTGTCCTCATGCTAGCAGCTGGATGTATGATTAGCTAACTGTTCTCTGTCTGTCCTCATGCTAGCAGCTGGATGTATGATTAGCTAACTGTTCTCTTTCTGTCCTCATGCTAGCAGCTGGATGTATGATTAGCTAACTGTTCTCTTTCTTTCCTCATGCTAGCAGCTGGATGTATGATTAGCTAACTGTTCTCTTTCTGTCCTCATGCTAGCAGCTGGATGTATGATTAGCTAACTGTTCTCTTTCTGTCCTCATGCTAGCAGCTGGATGTATGATTAGCTAACTGTTCTCTTTCTGTCCTCATGCTAGCACCTGGATGTATGATTAGCTAACTGTTCTCTGTCTGTCCTCATGCTAGCAGCTGGATGTATGATTAGCTAACTGTTCTCTGTCGGTCCTCATGCTAGCAGCTGGATGTATGATTAGCTAACTGTTCTCTTTCTGTCCTCATGCTAGCAGCTGGATGTATGATTAGCTAACTGTTCTCTGTCTGTCCTCATGCTAGCAGCTGGATATATGATTAGCTAACTGTTCTCTGTCTGTCCTCGTGCTAGCAGCTGGATGTATGATTAGCTAACTGTTCTCTTTCTGTCCTCGTGCTAGCAGCTGGATGTATGATTAGCTAACTGTTCTCTGTCTGTCCTCATGCTAGCAGCTGGATGTATGATTAGCTAACTGTTCTCTGTCTGTCCTCATGCTAGAAGCTGGATGTATGGTTTTGCTAACTGTTCTCTGTCTGTCCTCATGCTAGTAGCAGAACAGGTGGCTATTGAACACCACTGCCAACATGTACAAAAATTCTGTTTGTGTCTATAAACCGTAAGAAGATCAAACAAACACAAAGTGCATTTCTGTAGATATTTTATTACTCTGGCGATGATAACAAGTACACAGTAACACATATGTCTAAGTGTTGCTTAGAGTAGTAAGTCTAGTATCTCAAAGCTAAAGTCTTCTAAATTGCACCCCATTCCCTATATGGTGCACTACTCTTGACCAAGTCCATTTGGGATGGTATCTCTGGCTGTGTGTTTATGACCCCATCTGTGTGTTTGGCGCTTGCGCTGCTCCTGAGCAGCACGAAGCCACCCAGACAGCGCCTGGGGCACACAGAAGTGCCCCCAGATGGGAGACCGGAGGCTGGGCACAAAGAGAACCATATCCTATTTTTCTAACAGGCAAAACGGGACAGGGAATTAATCACAAGGATGTGATCAGGCAGCATAATAGGTTCACATCTACGAAAGGCTCTCCCTGTGTGTGTGTGTGTGTGTGTGTGTGTGTGTGTGTGTGTAGTCACCATGTCCTCTGGCATAATTATTGCAATTAATTCAAAGAGCAGATATTTGGACTATATATCGGAATTAAGACAGAAAAAATATAACAAATAAAGCGAAGCAATGGTAGAATTCATGGAGAAAATATGTAGATGCACACACAGGCACATACACACAACATGGGAAAATGTAGATACACACACATACAACATGGGAAAATATGTAGATGCACACACACACAACATGGGAAAATATGTAGATGCACACACGCACATACACACAACATGGGAAAATATGTAGATACACACACACACACACACACCATGGGAAAATACGTAATAGGCTCTAACCAACAGTAACGTACTGTTGATGCATGCTTTGTTGAATTTTCTGGCAGGGTGTTTGTAAACCGTTGTGACAACCGTCATTGTAAGGGCTTTATAAAAAGCATTTGATTTGACTTGATTTGAGTACATGCATCGCATCCAAGGAGCCAATTAAGTCTTATTTATTTATAATTTTTTACCAAGAAAGCGATACTTTCTATCTGTGAAATGTGATTTTATTGAACGTAGAATGAACAGAATTCCAATTTAAACAGCAATCTTAATCCACCCACAATCTACACGTTTTTTCCTGACCTAACTTACTACAGTCAAGGTACAACCCCAATTCTGAAAAAGTTGGGACAATATGAAAAAACAAAAAAGGCATCTGAAAAATCTATATAATTATATATAAACTATATTGAAAACACATTATTAACACATTATTTTGTTTTCATGAATTAAATACATTTTTCAAAACTGATGAATGCAACACTCCAAAACAGTATGAGGGGGAGATGTTTTTTGCGTCATACCACAACCCCCCCAGAGGTGCCTTATTGCTGTTGCATATCAGGATGAACTCTTTGGTGAGCTCAGGAATGGCAGGACCATGAAGACCAAGGATAACCAGTCTAGTGGCTGACAGGCCCCGGTTTAATTGGGTCCAGAGATAGCATCCCACGGTCTAAACAAGTGCCAGCTGGGGCTGAGCCCTGCCATCTTAGGTTATGAGAATTCTCCCTAAAACAGTATCTAATTAAAAACGTTTTAGCTAATCAGCAGTTATCCTTATTCATATGCAGCAGTAGTATTTTTTGGTGGAGGGGTTGTTTTTTCTATGTGTATTATTAAGACACTCAAATGTGAATAATGTTTTGCCAATAAACACTCAAGTACACAAATATCAAACAGGTTGAGTTAAAATATCTGGAATGGGTTCCTAAATACATAACCTGAATGTCATGTATCGATCGGCGAAGTGTGGTGAAAGCCATTGCAGAGCCGTTTAATCCGTTTTGGTAAGTTTATTAAGATAATCAAACATAAAACAAACCGTGAACGGCGGAAAAAGGCTAAACTGTAGTAAATGAAAAGAACAATGTGCATATATAGCGGCTTCTAATAAAACATTTACACAGTAGTAGACCACGACAAAACACTCACCTCTAACTAACATGTGACATCAAACAATGCTGAACAAGGAGTGACTTGTTAGCTCCCAATTTATAGCCCAGTAGATTACAAACAGCTGAGTGACAAAACGTAAACAAGGAAGTGAATCACCGAAAGGTCTGTGTAGCCACGCCCCCACACCAATCGTGACACTGAAGCCGTTTCTCAATGTCAAGGAAGGATCCTCAGAAGCCAGAATTTCGAGGATGCTACGTCATCAACATCCGTCGAAGGACTGTTCCAATGTCGAGGATCCTCGGAATTTCAACCAAGGACGAGTCCTTCGTTCGGAAAATATGCCATGTAAACGAAAAGATGCATATGTGTAGCCTTCGCGCTCTCATATCACCCACAATCCCATGCGCTTCTTTGCTATCTTGTTAAAAAAAATACAACAAGTCGGACGTTAGCGGAGTAATAAATACTTATGCAGAAAGCACACACATTTCAGAATGTAAGTTAGAGAGAAAGACTGAAGGGATAATTTTGCTCAATAGGGTAAACAAAAAACTTAGTTAGGGAAATAAAAAAAAACGTGTTTGTGAGAGGACAAGTCTTCAACAAATAGCTCTTAAATTATAAATATATTTAAATATCAAATATTATTACATGGCTTAGTTGAATTCCGGTCCGGTCTGTTATTTCTTGATAGCATACCGCTGCTAAGTATAACACAGCGTTGCCTTGAAAAACTATGGACGCAGTTCAGTTCACTCAGGCAATATAATCGTTTTTAAATATTTTTTTGTGTGTAATATTATTTATTTATTTAGTAGGTAGCCATGTAATAAGCGGGATAATGTATATCGGGCGGTTGTTACAGCATATACAGGCTGATTTAAGACCCATCCGTCTGTAATTATTTTTCCACCTCCACAGCGCGAAAAAAAACGGACCTTTTTACTAATGTAATGACGCATGACGTGCACTTGCTAGCCTGTTCCATTTACGTGTTCTTCGAATCCTAAAGAGGAGCCTCGCCTCTGAAGGAAATGACTTGGAAGGAACAGTCCTACCAAGGAAGCATCCTTGACATTGAGAAACAGCTTGAATCCAGATTTGCGGCCTCTCAAATGCTTTTGGCCAATGGCAGGAAAGCAGAGAAAACAACACTATTTAAAATGTGTTTCTTGAGGGAGAAAGCTGTTGGCAGAACAACATAGTCTCAATTAAAATCTGTTCAATATTTTCATCATTGGGCAAGATGATTGAACTGGACCCTTTAGTGTTGTACTTTTCTTTCCTTTATGCCATAAAGCCCATGCCATTAACTAATTATCTTTATTTATATATTTAGCAAGACAGAACCAGTTTTGGTCCGTTAATTTTGACTAGTCACATCAGCTTTTTATATTAAAATCCTTAGGTATGAATGCAGCAAGAGTAATCTGTCATCGGTTGACAAAAAAATGCTGAGAACGCCAAGAACACTATGTAGCAAACCCCAGTGGACAGGGCTTCATTATGCAACTTTACAATCACCCCAAACACCCAGCTATTGCTACAAATGCTACAAAATGCTACAAAGTCTTACATGCAGGGCATGAAACGGGTGAAACCGTCAATCTACCTGCCACGTTGGCGGGTAGCCAATAAGACAACACAACATCGAGCAAGCGTTGTGTTTTTGACCAATCACGTAGCCTATTGTTTTTGTTAAGCAAGCCCCGCTATTTACTTGGACGTTCGAGACAAAATGCTGGCGTGAAGAGGTTGCCGGCTGTAGGGCCACGAAAAGAGGATGAGGAGGAGGGTTCCAAAAATAAAATATCACGTTGCACAATATCAATATCGAAAATGTCGCAAGAAGTGCGATATTTATTTATACATATATTTTGTGGAGAGATGCGTCGGTTGGCTTTGTGGCTTAGTTGTGTTCGATTTAAGCGCACGCTTGAAAACTATATATAATGAACACGTTTCATTGGCCAGTTCCCCTGTCACATGCAAGTGACAGCAAACGGGTCCACTAAACGAACAGACCCTATCGAACACGTGACGTATGTGTTAACTCCGACTACGTGAGTGAAGAGAAATAGAGACCCCCGGACAAAGCGAGAAAAATCGAGTTAGAGAAGTTTTAAGAAAAGTTTCAGCAAACTAATGTCGCTCAATCTGTTGTACTCTGCAAACCCTGCGGTATGGTGATACACCGGGCAAGAAGAAATACAACCAACCTATTTTCCCATCTTAAAAACCACACATGCCACTATAGGATGAGTGCAAACGCCACAATCTATTTTTAGGCATTTCCCATAACTTTTGTGTTTTTACATATGTTTAATAATATCGAAATGAATATCGATATCGCAATATTCATGATCAATATCGCAATATCACATTTTGTCAATATCGTGCAACCCTAGTACAAACTTAAAAATAGTATTTTGATATAAATGTTATGTTTATTGTTAATCTAAAAAGTGACTAATGGATTGCAGTTAACTTGCAGCTGTTAACTAAATAAATGAGACCTTCAGTGAGATGATTGGCTGTTTATATTTGTTATTTTCTATTCTAAACGCCTGCCAAACCAGGTCAGATACAGTTGTAAGTCATTATGTTGATCTAGTCATAAATGAGATTGGTTAAGTTGGTTAATAACTCGACAGCACTTTAATGTGTATTCTGTACAAGTTCAAGAACCATTCTTATGCATTTTCTGAGTCATTCACCATTATTTTAGGCACAAAACATTTTGGCTGGTAAAAAACCACTGTGGCAGGTAGATTTCAAAATCCACCTGCCACAGTGGCTGGTGGCCAAAAACGTTAACTTCTGGCCCTGCTTACATGGCCATGTCATTGACCCAGTCTATGCTGATAGACTGATTGCAGAAAGGCCCTGAGAACAAGCAGGAAATGAAGGCGGCTCTATTGCCATCTTGGAGTTTGAGAAGAAACTCAGCGTCTCATGATGTCATTGGCTCACAGACCTCAGGCAGTAATTGCATGAACAATTGCATGAAAATAATACGCAACCCATAACTACACGTGGCTACTTTATTATACATCATTTTAATCTTTACAAACACAAAGCTGTTAGCCTATAATCGAAAGCGAACACCCTTAACGTTAAAACGACAGTCTGCACTTTAAGTCCAAAGCCATTATATAATTTACGTCAAAACACGTCTCCCATAACAATATATTTAGTTACACAATCAGAATGTGTTTCGATCAGTAGATTGTTGTTATGTGATACATCATAACAATCTCACATATACACAGCATACACGAAATTGGATAAACAAGCTGATATATGATAATATGATAACGCCCGGGGAATTTGCTTCTCAGGAGCGGTGGCTGATGTATGGATTTAATTGTGTTGAGGAAAGATAAAGGATAAAACCTTTGACGTTAAACATAGTGAGCATCTGCGTCACGTCATACATTAATAAGCCAAAGCCGTGCCCATCAGTTGGGGTAAACTCTCCACGTCGTCTCACAGTGAGTCATTATAAATAAGTGGTTCGATAACAAATAAAATGCCAAAACGTCGTTTTGTACAGCGTGTACCTGTAATGACAGAAAATACCCACAAATTGGCTTTTTTGTGCAACCGAGCTGCGACAGCTTTTGGTCCAGGGCTCAGACATGTGAAGATGCCTCAGGTAACCTGTGGTAACCCAGCTTTATCATCTCTTTGCAGGAGGAAGACAGGGAAAAAGGTTTATGGACATATTCCTGATTCTGATATCTTCAGATCTGTCTCATCATTGACAAATTCTCAACAAATCTTTTAGAATTCAGCAACTGACTCCAAACACAAAGCCTGAACTAAAGTCTAGATGTCTTTTGAATGCACTAATAATCCAAAAAAACACACTGGTCAAATAAGAAGCAGTTGTGAACTGTACAAATTTTTTCTATACTCTTGAAAATATGGGGAAATTCTTTATTTGATTTTGATGGAATAACCCCTAAATTGGAGTTCACTTTATATGCTCTGAAACGATACTTGAATACTTTGAGGATTACTTAAACTCCTAGCTAGAATCTGGGAATAACATTAGGGGTTTTTATAGCTTGTAAATTATATTGTCATGCTGCTGGTACGGTGTGGCGTAATAAGCCATGTGCAAAGCCAGGTATCCGTTTCAGTAAAAGTTTATTCGTGACAACAACACAAAACAAACCGTAAACGGCGGAAAAGCTAAACTGGTGCCAAACTGCAAATGAAAGTGCGCGTACAGCGTCTTATAACAAACATGCAAAAACAACCCGTCTAACAACAAACACACACCTCTAACGCAATCGTGACATGTAACAATGAAGAGCAAAGAGTGACATCTAGCAATCCCCTTTATAGCCCAGTGATTGCAAAACCCCAACAGCTGTAACCAACATAAACCAGGAAGTGGGCACCCGAAACCAGACAGTGCAGTACCCTAACTCACCACTCGTGACAGTACCCCCCACTTAAGGCTAGCTCCCAGATAGCCAACAACCAACATCAACAACATACAAAAAAAAACAAGGGAGCAACAGGCAAGGACCCACTGTCATACCCAAAGGGTTAGTCCAAGACAGCAGGTCCAGCCCTTAAAGGGCCTTGGTGGCCCGATCGCCGTCTTGTGCGGCAAGGCTTCCGCCATCTTGTGGGACGTGGCGGCGGCCATCGACGGTGGGCGTGGCGGCGGCCATCGACGGGGGGCGTGTCGGCGGCCATCGACGGGGGCGTGGCGGCGGCCATCGACGGGGGGCGTGTCGGCGGCCATCGACGGGGGCGTGGCGGCGGCCATCGACGTGGGCGTGGCGGCGGCCATCGACGTGGGCGGTGACGCTCTGGGAGCTCTGGCGGGCGGTGACGCTCTGGGAGCTCTGGCGGGCGGTGACGCTCTGGGAGCTCTGGCGGGCGGTGACGCTCTGGGAGCTCTGGCGGGCGGTGACGCTCTGGGAGCTCAGGCGGGCGGTGACGCTCTGGGAGCTCTGGCGGGCAGGACGCTCTGGGAGCTCTGGCGGGCAGGACGCTCTGGGAGCTCTGGCGGGCAAGGACGCTCTGGGAGCTCTGGCGGGCAAGGACGCTCTGGGAGCTCTGGCAGGCAAGGACGCTCTGGGAGCTCTGGCAGGCAAGGACGCTCTGGGAGCTCTGGCAGGCAAGGACGCTCTGGGAGCTCTGGCAGGCAAGGACGCTCTGGGAGCTCTGGCAGGCAAGGACGCTCTGGGAGCTCTGGCAGGCAAGGACGCTCTGGGAGCTCTGGCAGGCAAGGACGCTCTGGGAGCTCTGGCGGAGGAAGGAGATGACACTCCGGGAGCTCTGGCAGGCAGGGACGCTCTGGGAGCTCTGGCGGAGGAAGGAGGAGCCCCTCAGGGCACTCACACTGGAGTGGGAGGAGCTGGTCCGGGCACTCACGTAGAGGGGGAGGAGCCGCTCAGGACACTCACGCTTCAGTGGGAGGGGCTGGTCCGGGCACTCACGTAGAGGGGGAGGAGCCGCTCAGTACACTCAAGCAAGGTGGGAGGGGCTCATCTAGACACTCACGCAGAGGAGGGAGGAGCCGCTCAGTACACTCAAGCAAAGGTGGGAGGGGCTCATCTTGGAACTCCTGCTGTGGTGGAAGGGACCGCTCAGGGCACTCTTGCTGGAGTGGGAGAGGCTGGTCCTGCAGGGTGAACCACACCCCCCACCATCTCCTAATCACCTCGGACGGCTGGCTCTCCAGGCCCTTAGGTGGTCTCTGGGCCCTGGAGGTTGGTGGCCGGAAAGGGTCATAGCCCTGTTGGAGCTGGGGTTTTGGCTTCAGCTCCAGAGCTCTTGCTGGCTCTGGCTGCAGCCCCGGAGCAGTGGGTGGTTGCTGTGGCAGCACCAGGGTCGTGGGTGTTCTCTCCGCGGACCTCCTTGAACACCCGTTAGCTCCCCCAAAAATCACTTTGGGGCGCCTCCGGGATGTCCTCTTGCCTTCATAGAAGGCCCGCGGACCCATTTTCACAGACCCTGAATGCTGCATTGATGGTTTGTACTCAGCATACGGCCGGAGACGTAGCCACCGCTCCTGTGGTGTCTCCGGCCGATTCCATTCCCACCGCTCCGTGGGGCGACGGTGAGTTTCATCCGACGGGGCGCTATAGCTTGCCCCCCCGTGGAATCCACTCACCGTCTGGCTCCGCTGGCTTAGGTGGCTCTTCATTCTGTCATGCTGCTGGTACGGTGTGGCGTAATAAGCCATGTGCAAAGCCAGGTATCCGTTTCAGTAAAGGTTTATTCGTGACAACAACACAAAACAAACCGTAAACGGCGGAAAAGCTAAACTGGTGCCAAACTGCAAATGAAAGTGCGCGTACAGCGTCTTATAACAAACATGCAAAAACAACCCGTCTAACAACAAACACACACCTCTAACGCAATCGTGACATGTAACAATGAAGAGCAAAGAGTGACATCTAGCAATCCCCTTTATAGCCCAGTGATTGCAAAACCCCAACAGCTGTAACCAACATAAACCAGGAAGTGGGCACCCGAAACCAGACAGTGCAGTACCCTAACTCACCACTCGTGACACCAGATAGCCAACAACCAACATCAACAACATACAAAAAAAAACAAGGGAGCAACAGGCAAGGACCCACTGTCATACCCAAAGGGTTAGTCCAAGACAGCAGGTCCAGCCCTTAAAGGGCCTTGGTGGCCCGATCGCCGTCTTGTGCGGCAAGGCTTCCGCCATCTTGTGGGCGTGGCGGCGGCCATCGTGGTGGCGTGGCGGCGGCCATCGACGGGGGCGTGTCGGCGGCCATCGACGGGGCGTGGCGGCGGCCATCGACGGGGCGTGTCGGCGGCCATCGACGGGCGTGGCGGCGGCCATCGACGTGGGCGTGGCGGCGGCCATCGACGTGGGCGGTGACGCTCTGGGAGCTCTGGCGGGCGGTGACGCTCTGGGAGCTCTGGCGGGCGGTGACGCTCTGGGAGCTCTGGCGGGCGGTGACGCTCTGGGAGCTCTGGCGGGCGGTGACGCTCTGGGAGCTCTGGCGGGCGGTGACGCTCTGGGAGCTCTGGCGGGCAAGGACGCTCTGGGAGCTCTGGCGGGCAGGACGCTCTGGGAGCTCTGGCAGGCAAGGACGCTCTGGGAGCTCTGGCAGGCAAGGACGCTCTGGGAGCTCTGGCAGGCAAGGACGCTCTGGGAGCTCTGGCAGGCAAGGACGCTCTGGGAGCTCTGGCAGGCAAGGACGCTCTGGGAGCTCTGGCAGGCAAGGACGCTCTGGGAGCTCTGGCAGGCAAGGACGCTCTGGGAGCTCTGGCAGGCAAGGACGCTCTGGGAGCTCTGGCAGGCAAGGACGCTCTGGGAGCTCTGGCGGAGGAAGGAGATGACACTCCGGGAGCTCTGGCAGGCAGGGACGCTCTGGGAGCTCTGGCGGAGGAAGGAGGAGCCCCTCAGGGCACTCACACTGGAGTGGGAGGAGCTGGTCCGGGCACTCACGTAGAGGGGGGAGGAGCCGCTCAGGACACTCACGCTTCAGTGGGAGGGGCTGGTCCGGGCACTCACGTAGAGGGGGGAGGAGCCGCTCAGTACACTCAAGCAAAGGTGGGAGGGGCTCATCTAGACACTCACGCAGAGGAGGGAGGAGCCGCTCAGTACACTCAAGCAAAGGTGGGAGGGGCTCATCTTGGAACTCCTGCTGTGGTGGAAGGGACCGCTCAGGGCACTCTTGCTGGAGTGGGAGAGGCTGGTCCTGCAGGGTGAACCACACCCCCCACCATCTCCTAATCACCTCGGACGGCTGGCTCTCCAGGCCCTTAGGTGGTCTCTGGGCCCTGGAGGTTGGTGGCCGGAAAGGGTCATAGCCCTGTTGGAGCTGGGGTTTTGGCTTCAGCTCCAGAGCTCTTGCTGGCTCTGGCTGCAGCCCCGGAGCAGTGGGTGGTTGCTGTGGCAGCACCAGGGTCGTGGGTGTTCTCTCCGCGGACCTCCTTGAACACCCCGTTAGCTCCCCCAAAAATCACTTTGGGGCGCCTCGGGATGTCCTCTTGCCTTCATAGAAGGCCCGCGGACCCATTTTCACAGACCCTGAATGCTGCATTGATGGTTCGTACTCAGCATACGGCCGGAGACGTAGCCACCGCTCCTGTGGTGTCTCCGGCCGATTCCATTCCCACCGCTCCGTGGGGCGACGGTGAGTTTCATCCGACGGGGCGCTATAGCTTGCCCCCCCGTGGAATCCACTCACCGTCTGGCTCCGCTGGCTTAGGTGGCTCTTCATTCTGTCATGCTGCTGGTACGGTGTGGCGTAATAAGCCATGTGCAAAGCCAGGTATCCGTTTCAGTAAAGGTTTATTCGTGACAACAACACAAAACAAACCGTAAACGGCGGAAAAGCTAAACTGGTGCCAAACTGCAAATGAAAGTGCGCGTACAGCGTCTTATAACAAACATGCAAAAACAACCCGTCTAACAACAAACACACACCTCTAACGCAATCGTGACATGTAACAATGAAGAGCAAAGAGTGACATCTAGCAATCCCCTTTATAGCCCAGTGATTGCAAAACCCCAACAGCTGTAACCAACATAAACCAGGAAGTGGGCACCCGAAACCAGACAGTGCAGTACCCTAACTCACCACTCGTGACATATATTTAACATTTTGGTGGCTTTTTCTATACTCACATTTCTCTTGTTGGCGACACCAAGTAGCAAAAACTCACACACACACGCATTTATATGCTAATTCCAGTTCTCTAAGCTCTTAAACGTAACCCTAATTAATGACTATGTCAACTTATACTGAAAACTTAACCAAAAGTTTAGCTTTTTAAATGGTAGCAGTTAAATGTTCCTCGTTAGTTACGTTTTCTGAATAGAATAGAGTTTGGTGGCTTTTTATATGCTCACATTCAGAAGTGGGGTCAATAAAAAACACCCATGTTCTCCATACATGAAATTAGTTTGAATCTGAAATATAGAAAACTGAAAAGGAAATATAGCAAACTGAATAGAAAATATAGTCGTTGACATGCTTCGAAAGGATGATTTTATATTGACATACTAATTGTGTCTATCAGACTTCATCAAATTACTTTTCATTAAAAGCAATTTCAGCCTTGTAGACCATTTTAGTTAGTTAATTTGTTGAGGTATTCTGAAGAGATTTCACCCCTTCCTGAAGAGCTTCCTGAAGTACCTCCCTGAAGTGTTTTTTTGTTTATTAGTTCACTAAACGTCCCCAAAAGGCTAACGTTTAGTTCTCATTGTCGTGTCTGGTAATTCTTGTTGGCTACATCCAA
Organism: Dallia pectoralis; assembly: GCA_029465975.1. Lineage (NCBI taxonomy): Eukaryota > Metazoa > Chordata > Actinopteri > Esociformes > Umbridae > Dallia > Dallia pectoralis. The sequence goes on along the minus strand of CM055729.1, from coordinate 10,300,615 downwards.
CACCTCTTCCTTGTACATCTGGTTTACATTATGTGAGCAAACATATTTCCCTTCCCTCTGGTGAAGGCATCCTAGCTTTCTGTCTCTGCGTCGCCAGTCTACTAGGTGCCATTGCCCCGTTCTCCGTGTGCACGACAACGCATCCCTGGAGTGGGTTGTCTTATTGCTCCAACCTGTTTCCCATCAACTCATTCCCTTGTGAAAATGTATGTTGCCCAATTACCCAGTGTCTTCATCCAGTATTGTTTGTTCCCATATGGGGAGTAGCGTGGGTGTGTTATTTAATTGTATGTGCCTGTTTGGCTGACAGCATTGTTATTATGCCTTGTCTTTATGAACTATAGGCTACCACTGTTGCTAATAAAGGCCCTGGTTAGCTTACCATGTGTTTGTTTCCTGTTAACCCACATCGTAAAGGTTGTATTGGAAAGTAATTATTTTCTGGCCATTTTGAGCCTTTAATCAAACCCAGAATTCCCGATGCTCCAGATACTTCCATGGTCAACAGAATGCCCGTTTTATTGCTTTTTTAATCAGCATCCGTTTTCAGCTTTGTAACATAATTGCCAAAAGGTTTTCTAATCATCAATTAGCCTTTTAAAATGGTAAACTTACCGAACACAATGTCTGATTGGAACACAGGACCGATGGTTGCTGATAACGATGTAGATATTCCATTAAAAATCATCAGTTGTTTCCAGCTACATTAGTCATTTACAACATCAACAATGTCTACACTGTATTTATGATCATTATGATTTGATGTTATTTTAATGGACCAAATATGCGTTTGTCTTTTGAAAACAGGAACCTTTCTAAGTGACCCTGAACTTTTAAACACACACACACAGAAAAAACATTCTACTTTCTGGACACTGGGGTCTTGGTAAAGAATTACAGGAACACACTCTCATGCATTTACCTGACAGAGCGGTACATCACTGTTCAGTAATGTCTTACTTGCCTCGTCTGTTAGACGTTCATTTGTCATCTATGACAAGTCCCAGCACCACATCAATTCTGCCTTTGTCCCCCTCGCCCATCACTCCCTTTTTCACCCTTTGTTTCTGTCTGTCTGTTTGTCTGTCTCTGTGTGTGTCTTTCTATATGTCTGTCTGCACCAATCTCTAGATTGTATCGTCGTTGTGAATAATGCCCTGAATCGGGGCAGATTGTGCGTCAGCACATTCATCAGTTCCTCGATTGTGATCTCCACAGTATTTGCCACAGTAGTCATATAACTTTATTGTATTCTGTGTAGCTCCTTAATTGGCATGGCTATATAAGTTACAGTGACTTCTCTGTCAGACTAGGTGTTTACATTGTCTCTCGTTTCTATTGAAATGCTTGGCACAGGCATTATGTTGGACTGTCTATCGAATGTAAGTGTTCATTTTGGAACATCAGAAACACAGCTCATTCAAGCACTAAAGTCCATAGCTTGATTGTACATTTGCGGACTACGGATTAACTTCAAAACGAATGAATGGTTTCTACAATTATGTTGACTTATTCTGACAATGTTTTTAAGCCAGTGTTCTTGTTGCTAAGTAACAAGCAGTGCATGGGAGAAACTGGACAAGGGAATCGATTTGCAAAAATTCAATGATGGCATTTTTTGCACAGCAGGTCACACCCATAACCCATATAATTTTAAAGTCACTCCCACTATGACCGATGTGGAGGATTTGATGTTACAGAGTGCACTCTAAACTCTATGAGCAATATCCTTGCAGTTTTTTTCCTTTGTACATCATGAGTGCTGCAGAGTATATCCAGGCATCACAGTAAATTCCAGTGGTATAGAGACCAGTTAAAGAGAGAGTCATGTGAAAAAGAAAGTACACCAGAAGGATTATTTTTTATTATTACATATTCGACACATGACTGATATTTGTACAAAATTCCAAAAATGTTTTTGATAGAGGCAACCGAATTCGACAGATCACACAGAAAATAATTGAAATTAAATTAATCCCATTCAGTCATAGTGTAAAAAAATTGCAATTGCAGTGTATTGCTGGTACCTAAGTCTTCGATAGGTTTGAGATCTGGGCTTTCTACATTCTGACCCTTTCATACCCTTCCATTAGTTATTTTGAAGCTTTGTTAAATTGTTTTTGTGTTTTATATAACTGTTCTGTTGCAAGAGTCATGTTCAGACCAATTTCAACTTTTTGACAGGTGGCTTCCCATCCTTTTAAATGATCTTCTGGTACATAATAGAATTTATGGTTACTCAGTGATGACAAGTTGACCGGGCCCAGCGAAATCACTAACTCCATGCTTTACAGTTGTCTTTTTTGCTCAAATGTAGTGTTTTGTTGTTCTGAAACATGGCGCCTGTTATTGTGACTACACAAATCTAGTAATTTTATTCTAGTCGCACTGCTCATTTTGCAAGTGTTGTCTAGCAAACGTCCATCACGTCTTTTTTTGACAGTAGAAGATGCTTTGTTTCTGCGCTCAATTTTTCTGAGAGTTTCTGAGAGTTATTTGACATTGATTGTTGAAAGAGCGGCCTGTTGATCCCCTGATGTCACGCTGGAGTTTTAAGACTGCTGTAAGCAACTCTCGTTAAGCTCTTTGGCTGAATTTGTTTAAAGGTGTCTAGTGCTAGTGGCATATTCCTTAGACTCACCGTTGTGGGAAAGAAGCTGTTCTTGCGGCGAGATGTTTTGGTCTTGATAGACTGTAGTCATCTGCCAGAGGGGAGAGTTCTGAATAGTCCATTACCCGGATGGGAGGGGTCAGTCTGCGTCAGTGACCTGACTTTGAACAGATTGTTGAGGGATGGCAGCTTACATCCAATGGTCTGCTCTGCGGTGGCTGCAGCGTACCAGACGGTGATGGAGGAGGTCAGGATGGAATTAATGATGGCCTGTAGGCATTAATCAGTGAGAGAGGAGATGTTCAGCTCCCACTTGAGGTCCTGGGCGATGGTGTTGCGATGATTGCCAGTTGTTTAGTATTGTGTGCATTTCTAGATTATTTGTTGGACAGTGGTTTGATGTACTTTTAATTGCTTGGAAATGTCTTTGCAATTATTTGCATATAATTGGTCATCATTATGTTTTCTTCTGAGGGCCTCATATAGGCATTTTGACATTGGCATAATGTGCTATGTCACACTGTGTCACGGTCCGTCCAAGGTGTAGTGCGTGAAGCCATGTGCAGAGCCAATGTATCCGTTTTGAACAGGTTTATTAATACACCAACGTAAAACAAACCGATAACGGCGGAAAAAGGCTAACTGGTTTAACTGAAATAAACAGTGCGCATATCGCGACTTACATACAAAACATTCCACAAACCACAATAGCACTCAAAATACACAAACACTCACCTCTAAAATAACGTGTGACATGTAACAATGCGAAGCAACGAGTGCACTGCTCGCGACCCTCTTATATCCCATTGATTATAAGTGCAAACAGCCGTGAGACAAACGTAAACACGGAAGTGAAACAAGGAAGTGCATCACCGAAATATGTCCGTGTAGCAACGCCACCACACCAATCGTGACAGTATCCCCCACTAAAAGGCTAGCTCCCCAGATAGCCGAACGGAAACACAAAACCAAGACAAGGGAGCAACAGGGAGAGAACCCGCAGTCAAACCCAAAAAGGGTCAGTCCAGGACCGCAGGTCCAGCCCTGAAAAGGCCTCAGTGGCTGAGAGGCCGCCATCTAGTGCGGCAGAGAGACCGCCATCTAGTGCGGCAGAGAGTCCGCCATCTTGTGCGGCTCAGAGTCTGCCGTCGTGGGCGACGTCGTGGCGGAGGCCATCGTGGGCGCCGTCGTGGCGGCGGCCATCGGGGCGCAGTCGTGGCGGCGGCCATCGTGGGCGGTGGCGGCGGCCATCGTGGCGTAGTCGTGGCGGCGGCCATCGTGGCGTAGTCGTGGCGGCGGCCATCGTGGCGTAGTCGTGGCGGCGGCCATCGTGAGCGTAGTCGTGGCGGCGGCCATCGTGAGCGTAGTCGTGGCGGCGGCCATCGTGGCGTAGTCGTGGCGGCGGCCATCGTGAGCGTAGTCGTGGCGGCGGCCATCGTGAGCGTAGTCGTGGCGGCGGCCATCGTGGCGTAGTCGTGGCGGCGGCCATCGTGGCGTAGTCGTGGCGGCGGCCATCGTGAGCGTCGTCGTGGCGGCGGCCATCGTGAGCGTCGTCGTGGCGGCGGCCATCGTGAGCGTCGTCGTGGCGGCGGCCATCGTGAGCGTCGTCGTGGCGCGGCCTTCGTGGGGCGGCGTGCGGCAGCCATTGTGGGCGGCGATGCGGCAGCCATTGTGGGCGGCGATGCGGCAGCCATTGTGGGCGGCGATGCGGCAGCCATTGTGGGCGGCGATGCGGCAGCCATTGTGGGCGGCGATGCGGCAGCCATTGTGGGCGGCGCGGCAGCCATTGTGGGGGCGTGCGGCAGCCATTGTGGGCGGCGATGCGGCAGCCATTGTGGGCGGCGATGCGGCAGCCATTGTGGGCGGCGATGCGGCAGCCCTTGTGGACGCTGGCATGACGGCGGCAGCCATCTTGGGCGCTGGCGGGACGACGGCAGCCATCTTGGGCGCTGGCGGGACAGCAACAGCCATCTTGAGCGCTGGCGTGACGGCGGGAGCCCTCGTGGGCGCTGGCGTGACGGCAACAGCCATCTTGAGCGCCGGCGGGACGACGGCAGCCATCGTGGACGCTGGCGTGACGGCGGCAGCCATCTTGGGCGCTGGCGGGACGACGACAGCCATCTTGGGCGCTGGCGCGACGGCGACAGCCATCTTGGGCGCTGGCGTGACGGCGACAGCCATCTTGAGCGCTGGCGTGACGGCAACAGCCATCTTGAGCGCTGGCGGGACGGCAACAGCCATCTTGAGCGCCGGCGGGGACGACGGCAGCCATCTTGAGCGCTGGCGTGGCGGCAACAGCCATCTTGAGCGCTGGCGGGACGGCGGGAGCCATCGTGGACGCTGGCGTGACGGCGGCAGCCATCTTGGGCGCTGGCGGGACGACGACAGCCATCTTGGGCGCTGGCGTGACGGCGGGAGCCATCGTGGGCGCTGGCGTGACGGCAACAGCCATCTTGAGCGCCGGCGGGACGACGGCAGCCATCTTGAGCGCTGGCGTGACGGCAACAGCCATCTTGAGCGCTGGCGGGACGGCGGGAGCCATCGTGGACGCTGGCGTGACGGCGGCAGCCATCTTGGGCGCTGGCGGGACGACGGTAGCCATCTTGGGCGCTGGCGGGACGGCGGGAGCCATCGTGGACGCTGGCGTGACGGCGGGAGCCATCGTGGGCGCTGGCGTGACGGCGGGAGCCATCGTGGGCGCTGGCGTGACGGCAACAGCCATCTTGAGCGCCGGCGGGACGACGGCAGCCATCTTGAGCGCTGGCGTGACGGCAGCAGCCATCTTGGGCGCTGGCGGGACGGCAACAGCCATCTTGAGCGCTGGCGGGACGACGGTAGCCATCTTGGGCGCTGGCGGGACGGCAGGAACCATCGTGAACGCTGGCGTGACGGCGACCATCTCAGGCGCAAGCGTGGTGGCGACCATCTCAGGCGCTGGCTCCTGTAAATCCAGCCATGTCCTCCACCACGTCCTAATAACAGCCGAGGGCTGATCATCCAACCCCTCTGGGGGTTTTTCTGTCCCTGATGTCGGTGGCCGAAAAGGGTCTTCCCACGGCGGGGGTAGTGGCTGTAGCTCCAGGGGTTTCCCTCCCCCTGTCTGCAGCCCCGGAGCAGTGGGTGGCCGTTCCTGCAGCACCAGGACCGTGGGTGCTCTCTCCGCGGTCCTCCCGGAACACCTCCTTAGCTCCCCCCCAAAAACCTTCTTGGGACGCCTTCGGGGTGCCCTCTTGCCTTCCTCCGGGAGGGACCGCGGACCCGATGTAATCGGCCCTGATAGCTGCATCGGTGGCTCATACCCGAAGTAAGCACGGAGGCGCCTATACTCCTCTTCGGGCGTCTCCGGCTTACCCCAGTCCCACTGCTCCGTGGTGCGACGGTGAGCTTCATCCTTCGGGGCGCTATAGCTTGCCCCCCCGAGGAATCCACTCACCGTCTGCTGGCTCCGCTGGCTTCTTTGTGGGCTTCGCATTCTGTCACGGTCCGTCCAAGGTGTAGTGCGTGAAGCCATGTGCAGAGCCAATGTATCCGTTTTGAACAGGTTTATTAATACACCAACGTAAAACAAACCGATAACGGCGGAAAAAAGGCTAACTGGTTTAACTGAAATAAACAGTGCGCATATCGCGACTTACATACAAAACATTCCACAAACCACAATAGCACTCAAAATACACAAACACTCACCTCTAAAATAACGTGTGACATGTAACAATGCGAAGCAACGAGTGCACTGCTCGCGACCCTCTTATATCCCATTGATTATAAGTGCAAACAGCCGTGAGACAAACGTAAACACGGAAGTGAAACAAGGAAGTGCATCACCGAAATATGTCCGTGTAGCAACGCCACCACACCAATCGTGACACACTGTCACGGATCCTTAGGGTGTAGTGCAGGACGACGCCAAATACAGAGCCGGATGATTACATTTGTGGTATTTATTGATAAAACAAAAACTTAACAACAAACGGAAACCATTTAAACTGCATTTAAATGAACATTTGTGACTTACAAATGAAATACAAACATGCAACACAAACACTCACCTACTACTAAAACATAACTTTAGGAATAATGCCACGGACAGTGCAACCAAACCCAGTGAACTAAATAGACCTCCTAATCACCCAATTGTAATCTGGTGTGCATGACTACAAAGCCTAAAAAGAACTAAAAGGTGGCCAAACAAAAACACCCCGTAGTGAGGACCTATTGTCCTCACTCGTCAAACACACCTTTATGGTTAAGGACAGACCAGCAACCTAATATCTGTGATCTTTTTAAGGCTAGACCGTCCGGAGTTACTTTCTAATTACTTTCTAATCATTTGCACTTTTTTTGGTGCGTCTAAATCAAATTTGAGCATTTTCATATGATGAAAAATGTAAAGGTGTAATAAATGTATATATTGTTTGTTATTACTGCAAAAATGCTTTTAAAATAGAACAAAATTTGGGGATTTGTTTAATTTTGTTATCTTAATCAGTGAATGTGGATAGGAATTATCATATCAGATCTATATGCTAAACCTGCTGAACTATAAGACCAGTTTCAGTTGGCAAACTCATTCTCTCTCAGATATAAGCCTCTCCCAATCAATCTAGAACTTTGTGTGTGTGCGCGTGCGCGTGTGTGGAAACCCATGCCACAGATTCAGCCAGGCCTCTTCTTATCAGAAATGTATCCATTTATCTGAGGCTGCGCAGGGGTAGTTTCTTCTTATGACTCCATATCTCATCACACACAGAGCCTGCACAGTGGTAGTTTCTTCTTATGACTCCATATCTCATCACACACAAACAGACTTTTGTTGTTTTGTTTTTGTCTGCATTCTGTCCCAAATGACATATTTCCCCTCATATCTGTCTGTTGGACAGAGAATAAGGTTTCTAAACTTTTTTGGACAGAGGTCTAACCCTCTGGCTGTTAAAAACCCAATCTACAGTTTAATTTAATCGCTAGCTTCTATTTGTATTTATCACTCTGGGCTTTTTGTCAATGTGACGACAAGCCTTCCAGTTCTCCTCAAATGGGCCCCTAACATATGTTAAACTGCTCTACTTATTTCACTGCTCTTTAAAAGGACTTTATGGACACTTTCTCACTGTCCATTTGATGATCTCTAATGGGCTGGTCCCATTAAATAATTAATTGGGGGGAGACCTTTTCCCCATATTCACAACTCTTGATTGAGATTCAGAGATTTAGAGTCAAAGTCAATTTACTTTTTGCCAGGGAATCTGATCATCACAAAATCTTCCTGGATACAAACAGAAACAGAAACACACCAAGTCAAGTATATGGAAATGTTGTTTAAAGCATCTATTGCTTTTGAGAAGATTTATAGTTTTTATATAACTGTATGACATTCACCAATGCAAATGAGGCCCAATCTGATACATCAAATATGAAATAAATGTGCTGTGTATATGTTGACATTAAAATGTGACATATGAAATAGACATGAGCTGTGTATATGTTGACATGAACATTTGAGATATAAAATAAACATGTGCTGTGTATATGTTGACATAAACATGTGACATATGAAATAGACATGTGCTGTGTATATGTTGACATAAACATGTGACATATAAAATAAACATGTGCTGTGTATATGTTGACATAAACATGTGACATATGAAATAGACATGTTCTGTGTATATGTTGACATAAACATGTGACATATGAAATAAACATGTGCTGTGTATATGTTGACATAAACATGTGACATATGAAATAAACATGTGCTGTGTATATGTTGACATAAACATACGACATATGAAATAAACATGTGCTGTGTATATGTTGTGTTGAAGAAAAATTCACAAAAATAACACAGTGACACTGTGTTAGTCCCATTAAACCAATAAATACTTACCTTGCTGAAAGTCCAATGCCATAAAGAAAATACAGTGGCTTTCTTTTGTAATCATATAACATTTTCCTCAGTATGCAATCACAGACACAACATAAAGTGTGGTCCTCAGCCCTGTTAGGCCATTGGCACATTCATTTACCAACCACCACTGTAAGATTAGCCAAAAATGCTGGCAACCTTTCTGCGGTTGTAATCAAGCGCTGGGGCCTAATGTATTAAAATTCGGTAGAAACTCTACTCTACTTTCTCCTTAAGAAAAATATTTTTATTTTTTCCTAGCATAAGAAAATAACCTTTTTTAAACATTGCCTTGCCTACAATCAGAGCTGTGGGTCTGAACCCAACAGGGGGCTGGGGTGAAAAAGAATACAAAATCATGAAATAAAACAACTCAACCTAAAAAAAACGGCAATTTCTAGAAACTGACAGAGTGGTGTATGTGGAATGTGGTCAGAGATTGAGTTCATACCGAAACAATTTATTTGACTCACACAGTTGTGGCTCAACATCGTTAAAAGTTAAAGTTAGGACCATTTAGTTGTCTGAATCGTGGCACGTATTGCGTACTGCCATTGATATAAGCCACCCATTTGCGCCAGCTCTTTCATGAAACCTTCCTGTGTTTGCCATCACTGTTGTTCTGCAGAATGAATGTGTAGAGCGTTCCACTTGGCCCACTTGGGAGGGCACTTTTACGGTGATCATTCCCTCTGATCCGATTTGAAACCCACTGATTTTACATTGAACCCTTGACTTAACCTGTCGTACGATGACAAATGGAAACTCTACGGATAACTGTTCTTTTTGCACATGATTACACCAAGAAAATACAAACGAGAACACTCCAGGGTAAAAGCAGGGGGTGTGTGTCCAACTTTCAGCGATCTCCCGTTCTATTTCCATTTATGCGATAATATTTCAACAAAGGTTATTCATTTGCCTATAATTTCGCATATTTACCAACATGATCAAATTATATAATGTAACCCGTGTTAATTATTCTCCTAATTGTATTCCCATTCATTAGTGTCTAGGCTGTGACGCACAAATAAAATGCTTCTTGGGACCTACTACTAGGGGGGTGACGAGATCTCGTGCCACGTGACAATGTTTCTTCACAAGATTAAAAGCTCTTACGATATCAGCGAGTGTGAGAGAAAAATTTGCATGGAAGATGCTATGGCCCTAGCCACTTTTAAATTGTTTGTGTGGCAACATGTTGGGTACCCAATGGATCCAATAAACGGTGACAGATAAGACATAATATGTAAGTGCTGTAAGAGAATAGTACTGTGCACCATGGCTAACACAAGTTCTATGCAAAGACACGAACATAACCACCACAACTCTCAACTAAAATCAACGGCGGTTGTAAAAAAACACTGCAAGGCCAGACAACGTTGAATGCTAGAGCCAAGGCAATAACTAAAGACATCAGGGTTTTCATTGCAGCTGATATGAGGCCATATTTTGCACTTTGGGTGTTGGGAGTCCTACATACATTTTTGGTTCACTTTTACTAAAAATGCATGTAAAACCAACTATTTTTATACTGTTTTTATTTTGTATGTTCAATTTGTGGAAGGGAGTTTAGTTTAGAAGATCACACACAGCTTTAATTAGAAGTTAGAAGCTCATGCATAGTTAATGTACAGTTCTAAGGTTTGAAGAGACTCATGTGAAATCATACAGTTGAGAAGCCAAAAACTCAGTCAGTTGAGTTCTGTTGTTCGGCTCTGTTCTTACTGCATATGATCATTTATACTCAGAGAGCAGAACTGAAGTGACATTCATTACAAGATAAGTAGTTAAAATGTTTCAAAACGCACCTGCATTGTTTTGCATTTTGTGACATTCACTCGAAAAAGCCATACATTTCGAAGATTTCATTCAATATCATCTTATGAGCTGAATGAATCATCACACCCCAACCTATGACCTAACCCTAACCTAATATTAACCTCCCCTCAGTAACTTCATTTTATACCTAATATTAACATAGCCCTAATGCCTATGCCGCAGCCTCAACCTAACCAGTAATATATAAACCTGTAGGTTTTACAATTCAAACACTAATCCCAATTCTAGGGTTTTACCATAACGTAACCCCTATTCTGTAAATGGGGGACCTGCCATAAAACACATAGACGTGGATCAAACCATACACACTAACAAAAGGTGATGCTTTGTAATGCCGCTTAGGTATGACACATTCAATTAAGCAGTTTTCATGAATCAAAAAAGTTAATTTGCTCAGCCTAAAACCCTAATGTCTGAAACGACAAAACATTAATTCACGTGGTTTAGGAATAACTCCCAAAGAGAACATTATATACAGGTGCGAACATGTGTGCTGTACCCAGAGTCTACAGACAGAATCCAGATGTGCAGCAGAGTAAGGCTGACATGGACAGAGATGACCAGGTGGACTGTGTGCTGTGACAGCAGGAGTCATCAGATAATAAATACTAGATCAGTAACACAACCAGGTTGACATGGACAGAGATGACCAGGTGGACTGTGTGCTGTGACAGCAGGAGTCATCAGATAAATACTAGATCAGCAACACAACCAGGTTGACATGGACAGATATGACCAGGTGGACTGTGTGCTGTGACAGCAGGAGTCATCAGATAAATACTAGATCAGCAACACAACCAGGTTGACATGGACAGATATGACCAGGTGGACTGTGTGCTGTGACAGCAGGAGTCATCAGATAAATACTAGATCAGCAACACAACCAGGTTGACATGGACAGATATGACCAGGTGGACTGTGTGCTGTGACAGCAGGAGTCATCAGATAATAAATACTAGATCAGTAACACAACCAGGTTGACATGGACAGAGATGACCAGGTGGACTGTGTGCTGTGACAGCAGGAGTCATCAGATAAATACTAGATCAGCAACACAACCAGGTTGACATGGACAGATATGACCAGGTGGACTGTGTGCTGTGACAGCAGGAGTCATCAGATAAATACTAGATCAGCAACACAACCAGGTTGACATGGACAGAGACGACCAGGTGGACTGTGTGCTGTGACAGCAGGAGTCATCAGATAATAAATACTAGATCAGCAACACAACCATGTTGACATGGACAGAGACTGCAATATGTATATGCTTGAATCTGTAAGACATTCTTATATCAAACCCATATTACACAGTTATCCCATATTTATGAACCCTCTATGAATCACGAGCAATATGATGCACGCTTTGTAAAACATGTGTAGAATATGAGCATTTATTCAGGGTATAAATGATATTATGTTTTCTCACAATACGTTTTATCCGATTAATTGGGTAAGGACAGAATGGGAGTGTTTTGTTTATCTCAGCAATGTGTAATGCTTATATTGACCATTTAGCAGTGGTGGCGCTGTTACTCCTACTTCCTGTTAACGTCTATGAAGGTAGCTGCAGGCATTTTGTAAGTTGAGTTAAGACGTATCTTATTTAGGCCGTTACGCTCTATTAGCTATATGTGTTCAACAATAAAAAAGCTGCCTTCTCCCCCGCTTTAAAATGGGTTGCATAATTAATGTAACTGTACGATCGGTTGTATTCCTGGAAAAGGAATATATCTAGCACGTGCACCTTAACACGCACGCACATCTGTGTTTCAAGTAGTTGACATAATACATAATGAGCAGAAACCTCACCGGTCCATACAATGTGAGTCACAGCTCTCTAGGTAAAGTTAACTTGCTGTGCCAATTGAAACACCAGCACATACACTTATTTAAGATGCAGTTACGGATATCTGGCCACCTGTTATAAAAGAGCGGCTTATTGATACAAAAAACTGTCCTGTTTCTATTCAAAACCTCTCGCTTAGAAACTTGTACTTGCCGGGCTAACTGACGATTGATAGTGATTATGGATATTGCTCATATAAACAACAAAATTACACCTCTACCACAAAAAAGGAGACTTTACTCTACTGTAAGGGATTGTTCAGGCATTATCCTGACTTTTAGAAAATAAAGTATTTTTCACCACTACATGAAAGCTTTAATTATTATTAATTTGGATGTTTTAGCTCCTCATGGCACTTATGCCAGGAAGTGCCTACAGAGAGGGCTAGAAGATGGAGTGTAAATGTCACGGCTGGGTGAGGTGCATAAAATGTAGAAGCCAGACGCAGGAGTGATAGCGCTTGGTGATCTGCTGGTAGCCAACGTAAATGAAAAATAAAGCCGGTACTCACTAGTACATCAAAGGGAAAAAACAAGATAGCAACACAGCCCTTAGAATATACAGAGGGAATATATACACACTTCCTAATAAAGGATGGACACCACGTGTGCGTAATGACGAGACAAGACAATAATGTGATGGGAGGAGCGGCGTGGCTTAAAGGCCGGTGGCGACGAACGCCGAAGCCTGCTCATGGACGAAGAGAGCACAGCTTCGGTAGGAGTTGTGACAGTCAGACTGAAGGTCTGTGTGTGCAGTAGCATTAGGCTGAGAGCAGGGTTAGATCATTTAGTCCCCAAGGTGAGACAATAGACGAGCAATAAAAGCACCATGTGCGAATGAGGATGAGTCATTGAGGAAAATGGATGGATTGTGACAGTTGTTTTCTGCTGAAGCAAACGGCTCCTCTCCCAGCTCAACACCTGATTGGTGCTTCTGAGGAAAGATGGATGCCCAGTTAACATGTGGTCACGAATACTCCGATTTATAATGGATATCTTTGTGTGTGTGTGTGAGTCTGTGGTAATGCCAATAGCTTATTGTAAGCCTGTAGTTGTTAAGATAAATCCTTCTAAAAACCTACTTGATGATTGCTTTGTAATGCCCCTCAGTGGAACATTGATCAAGATAAGTCTTTCAATTTTACACGTCGATGGTTTAGCCCAGCCACAGGGAATTACGGCTACTATTCTGATGTGTTAGCAGCGGGCGTCAAACTCACAGTGTGGACGCAGATTGCTGAAAGAAATGGGAGATTTTAGTGCGAAAGTGTCAAGAGTTTCACAAGTCTGAATGTCTTCAGTCGTTTCCGGACCTTTTCTGAACTTGAATGGAGTGCCGTCATTTCGAAGTAATGGCCGCTAACGTTCTAGAGGAATCTTTTGTCAGTGTGGCGCTTATGGGCCTTGACGTGAGATCAACAAACCACTTCACAGCCAGGATTTGAAACGGGTTCCAACAAAAAAGCAGCATTATGGGGAACGTGGTTTTATGGCAAATTTCCACTTTATTGTATTCATACCTCTTGGTCTATGAAACGAAAATGAAACCGGCTGCTAGCGTTTATGTTATGGTTATATGGTAATATACCTGTATGTCCATGGGTCATTTCCCCTGCTCATATGATAATCTGGAAAGAAAACACCGCTAATGGAGACCAATAATGTGATCTGGCAACGGTCAACTGTCTGCCTGTCTCCTCATCCTTCCTTCTCTGACTCTTTTCCTTTCTCGTTCTCGCCCACTTTATCTCACTCCCTCCTCCTCTCTCTCTTTCGATCTCTCTCTCTCTTTTTCCATTCTTTCCTTTTCCTCTCAGGTGGTCTCCAGCGGTACACATTTGTGGAGCATGAAATTGCATTAGTCCTGTCTGTAACTATGTGGGTCTCCTGACTCATGTTATGGCTCGCATACAGCTAATGGAAGCTTTTAGTCAACGGGGAATTCTGGTGACCGGCCTAGGACCCAGACATGAACTAGAAAGATCTCCTACACTGCGTGCTTAACAGAACCAACACATACACACACACACACACACACGCATGTATCTATATATTTAAATAGTAAAACTTTTACTATATTTGCGAGAGATATTGAACGCATTTTGTAATAGGTAGTAATATGAGGTGTGTGATCTGAACATGAAGGGGTAACAGATGAACACAAGGTGAACACAAGGAGTTGAGTGAATAGTGGGGGCATTCAGCTCTACTGAAAAAACAGACAAACAGAAAGGGTTAACACGGTGGGAGATCTCCCATGGAGACAGCTCCCATGGAGACAGCCCGGGGATGGCTGCTCTTTCTGATTGTGTCCAAATGGCATCGTATTTGCTATATGATGTACCGCTTTTGAACCTGGTCAAAGGAGTGCACTGTCTGGAGGGTAGGGTGCAGTTTGGAACCTGTCCAGACAGCTATTCTATCGTGGCAGTGATGTGGTTGGTATTATAGTCATTGGTCCCATGTCCAGCTGGGAGTGGTAGATAAGATTTTGCACACTGAACCACTGAACTTAACAGCATTCATCAAATTCTGTCCACAGCCAGTCAGGAGGCAAGCAAGGCCGCCGACCAACCAGCCAGATGCAGATACTACCAAATAAAATAATTCATGAGGCCAGTTAACTAGTCAGGCAACCAGCCAGCAACTTACCCAGTTGGCGTGACGGTTAGCAAGCCATCCAGTCATTCAGCCGACAGGCTTTTTTAGCCAGCTAAGGATGTCATCAGCCAGCCAACTGTTAACCATGTAGCCAACGCACAGTCATTCAAGCAAACAAAACAGCCACTCAACCTCCTAGCCTGCTGACTAGTAAGACCGACTAGTAAGATGTAGATAGGTTCTAAAAACATCAAGAGATTATGCTAGAGTGAGTGAATTAGATAGACACAGTGAAGGGAAAGAGGGAAGGAGTGAGAGAAAAAAACATTTGGTGGAGAGAAATAGATAAAAAGGTAGAAAAAGAGAGAGAGAGAAAGAAGAGAGAGAGAGAGAGAGAGAGTGAAGAGAGATGGAAGAAGGGAAAGTTAATCTTTTTAGAAACAGACTGGCTTACCTTCCTTCTTCTCAAATCTTTCAAAGCTCTAGCCTCCCATACAGCTAGCACAGCACTATGCTTCTAAAAAAGTATTGGACACACACACACACACACACACACACACACACCATACAGTGGGCAGGTGCCCAACATGAATAGGAATCCACCTGTACTCCTCATCACTGTATGTCTAGCAGATCTCTGCTAATGCTTCAACATGTGTTTTCAACATTCATTTCCTGTGGCCATTTTAATTCTCTGATCAACCTAATGTTCACGTCACAAGATAATAATTATAATAGTTGTTCTCGATTTCTCTGCATCTTTTCCCAGCTCCCTGGAGGAAGTGCTGGACGCTTTCTGCTAAAAAATACTAGAGAAATTCGCTTTTGGTTCTTCGAAATACTAGTATTCATGTCAAAATCCATGATTGCATTACATTTAGGTTTGAAAATAAACATGTTTTTGTGCCATTTACTTCGAATAGCACACCTGGACAATATGCTTAGTGAGAGAGGAATATCCTCATTTAGGATGGTTCTGTAACTTACTGCTGCTGCCATATTACACATTTAAAACATTTAACACATTTGATACATTTAACACATTTGACACATTTGATACATTTAACACATTTAACACATTTGACACATTTGACGCATTAGACGCATTAGACACATTTAAAACATTTGATACATTTAACACATTAGACACATTTGACACATTTAACACATTTGACACATTTAACACATTTAACACATTTAAAACATTTAACACATTTAAAACATTTAACACATTTAACACATTTAACACATTTGACACATTTATTATTTAAAACATACCTTTTAACGGTAAAAGTGTCTCTGCGTTATGACACCCTTCATTTCTTCTACAGGGGATTTTATATCCACTTTAAACAAGGTTGGTGTTTCAAGAAGGCTATAACTCTTCATGTTTTACAACATTCATGTTCATAACTGTGCAAATGTCAAGAGGACACGGACACATTTAACAATATCTTTGTCTATATTCAGCCAACAATGTTTTTCTCGAGTGAATTGAGGAGAATATTTGGACCAACGTCACCTTGTCCTGAAGGAATTGATACCGTTCTCAAACGCAAATGCGGAGTAACCCAAAACAAACAAAAGCATGTTTTTATAAAAAAATCTCCTAAAACTGGTAGAATAACGACTTTGGCTATCTATTACAACAAATAGAAACAAATAACACTTAACGAGTGGCTAGCTACTGGTAGAATCGCATTTGAATGCCATTGATGGGAACTTGATTTGAGTGGAGGTCCAGTAGCCAGCCAGGCTAGTAGAAGACAATTTGCTTACCAATGAGAAACATACAAGGCTCTCACCAAGGCCTGGTCTCATCATGGCATGCATTTCTTCTGAGCAACTAGCCATTCTGCTTTTTCCTACATCGCTCCATCAACCATAAAGGGATGTGGGTCAACATGTGTGGAGACATATTTACCCCTAAGAAGACCAACAACCAGTGGACAGAGGGAGCTGGAAGAGCATGATGAAAGCAGGGAATCCCAATTCTCAGTTTTCTATTTTTATCAGAGTTCCAGTCTGGACAATCTTCAGAGAATCATTTTTAAAAGCTCACTCGCATGAGCTAGAAAGAAGTTTTGGTTTTTGCCTGTGACTTTCTCTTGGTTTGTGAGATCAGAATTTATTGTTTCGGGTTACAAATGAATAACTGCCATGGGTTTCTCTGGACACACTGGCACCCATTTGAATATAAAAAAACACGGGAGCACAAGTAAAGAATTCCTGGGACTGCAATAAGAATGTGCTATGAGTCAAAAATGTATTTCTGACATTATGGGTTCTGTTGTACACTATTTTCCAATATTGAGGGGCATAATAAACAGAACCATCTAACTCTGAGTCTGTTGTGTAACCAAGTCATGATAGCGTGTTTAAGAAAACCGCTGATTTATTCAAAAATAAATGAGGTAAGATAGTTGGTAAGTTTCTTTGTGTTGTTAAAGTGTCCTGTACAAAAATATAACAAAGACTAGCTCTTCTGAAAGCCAGGGTGTCAAAGGCCAACTGAAGTGTTTAGGAGACAAAGATGTGTGCAACGGTTCACTAGTAATACAACACAAGACTGCATGACAGGCGGCATCTGGAGGTTTCAGTACTGACTCTGAGACATGCACATATTGGAGAGCACAATATGCTAGAACTGTCATAAAAGTGGCTTGTGCAATTGAATTGCTTTGCTGAGATGACAGACATGATTTCTTTCTCTAAAATAAACCAATTTGAGTCTTCACTTCACAGAAAATGTGTGTTTTGAAAGACAGGTTTTGGTCTGAAAGAATCCAAGGGTATTTATAAGAGGAAACACACTGTATACTAAAATTGGCACAGGTAATTGTTTAGAGATCTTTTAAAATTGTATTTGTTTAATTACTAATTATTTTAGATTTTAAGAGAATAGTATGTATTTCATTTATTTAGCACCAACTTAACATTTCATCTCAAACCGCTTATCCGGGGTTGGGTCACGGGGGTAGCAGCTCTAGCAGGGGACCCCAAACTTCCCTTACCCTGGCAACTTAACATCCATAAAGGAATTTGATGGTTCCTGGTAATTATCTCTCTGAACCATTGCCTCTCTGAACCATTGCCTCTCTGAACCATTGCCTCTCTGAACCATTCCTTCTCTGGACCATTCCCTCTGAACCATTTCCTTTATGAACCATTCCTTCTCTGGACCATTCCTTCTCTGAACCATTCCTTCTCTGAACCATTCCCTATATGAACCAGTCTTTCTCTGAACCATTGCCTCTCTGAACCATTTCTTCTCTGAATAGCTCCCTCTGAAAAATTCCCTTGGATATGGTCAAACGGAATAACAACCAGCCACCCCAGCGATACTCCTTCTGTGCATCAGTCACTCAGAGGACTAAAGACGGAAAAACAATCTTCCAACCAAGCAGAGCTCCCTCCGACTGAGCACATAAAGATACAAGTACCACACTCCAATAGATTGTGAGGCAGTGTAGGTGTAGTATTAGTATGGGTTCTGTTTGTAGTCTGATGCAAAATGATATTGTCTTATCCCTAATTTTGTCGTCTTATTTATATTCCAATGTGATGTATTTTGCCTTATTCGTGAATCTGGGATATTTCTGTTAGATTTAAATAGTTTGTGCCATTATTAAACAATATGATCTGTGTCACGGTAAGCTGAAGAATCATATCTTCAACCCGTGTTTTCCGGTTTCCCAATTTCCATGAACACATCCCTGGACTCATTTGCAATCATTATCATTCAATCCTGATTCTTATTTAACTAATCAGTATGTGTATGAATGTTTGGCCCTCTGTTTCCTGTTTGAGGATCGTTGTTGTTTGTCAGGTCTCTTTTGCTTATTTAGAAGTTGCTAAGAAAGCGCACTTAGATTTCATTACTGAGTTGTTCATTTTCGATTTGTCATGTTTATTAAAAAAATAAAATAATAAATAACCGGGATTCTCTGCCTGCGCTTGGTTCCTGCCACCACACTACACCCAACAGAGGACATTTTTCTGACAATCTGTGTGCTTTTTAAAGGGGTTAGATCTCAATGATCGTTGGTTGACTGGAGTAAGTCAAATAAATATACACTGGTGTTAACAGTCAGGTCAATTAAAAAAATGTCATTGAGAATAATGGCAGATCTAGTATTTATTAACTATGATCATTTTGTTAATACAATGTAGATTAAATTTTTTTTATTTTCTCCCATTGTGGAAGTGGTTAGTAATTTCAGACAAGAATAGACTCTATAAGAACAATAATGATGAAAGTTAACGAAATGGCCAAATGTTATGTCTAACTTGTACTTGTGCTGACACTATCTGTAGGTCCTGTGTATTTATTGTGCAGTGTCAACTACACCGGGTTCCAAATTATTATGCATAAGATATTTCTAAATAGTCTAAACAAATGACAGTCAGTAATATGTTAAGTAACTAATCGCTAGGGTATAAGTCGAATTTCATTGAACAAACCACCCAATGAAAATAGAAAAAATAAAAAAACTCAAAATGCACTGTTCCAAATTGTTATGCACACAAGAGGTTCAAAACATTTTATAGTTTGTAAATTTCTTTTTTTTTTTACTGAAATCAAAATCTATTTCAATCAAACACATCACAAGTTACATGTTAACAAAGATGACATCACCTTCACAATTCTTTCATCCATTGATCTTGTGAGTTCATGGAGAGTTTCTGCTTGAATTTATTTGCAGGATGTCAGAATAGCCTCCCAGAGCTGCTGTTTTGATGCTAACTGCCTCCCACCCTCATTGATCTTTTGCTTGAGGATGCTCCAAAGGTTCTCAATAGGGTTGAGGTCAGGGGAGGATGGAGGCCACACCATGAGTTTCTCTCCTTACTATTCGGCCACCTCTAACCAATATGCCTAACCAACAAGCAGAAACAGCTGCAATGGGCCCAGAAATACATGAAGACTAATTTTCAAACAGGCATGAGTGCCGTACAACCCTGGATGGTCACGATGTAGGGAGTAGTGGAGGGTTGGTGGATGGAGTAGTGGAGGGTTGGTGGATGGAGTAGTGGAGGGTTGGTGGATGGAGTAGTGGATGGAGTAGTGGAGGGTTGGTGGATGGAGTAGTGGATGGAGTAGTGGATGGAGTAGTGGAGGGTTGGTGGATGGAGTAGTGGATGGAGTAGTGGAGGGTTGGAGGATGGAGTAGTGGATGGAGTAGTGGAGGGTTGGTGGATGGAGTAGTGGATGGAGTAGTGGAGGGTTGGTGGATGGAGTAGTGGATGGAGTAGTGGAGGGTTAGTGGATGGAGTAGTGGAGGGTTAGTGGATGGAGTAGTGGAGGGAGTAGTGGAGGGTTGGTGGATGGAGCAGTGGAGGGTTGGTGGATGGAGTAGTGGATGGAGTAGTGGATGGAGTAGTGGATGGAGTAGTGGATGGAGTAGTGGATGGAGTAGTGGATGGAGTAGTGGATGGAGTAGTGGAGGGTTAGTGGATGGAGTAGTGGAGGGAGTAGTGGATGGAGTAGTGGATGGAGTAGTGGATGGAGTAGTGGATGGAGTAGTGGATGGAGTAGTGGATGGAGTAGTGGATGGAGTAGTGGAGGGTTGGTGGATGGCCGCCATGTCCCAATAAGGCTGTGACGTCAGAAAGGAGGTGGTGGAGTCATGTTTTGGGCCGGAATCATGGGGAGAGCTGGTAGGCCCATTTAGGGTCCCTAAAGGTGTGAAAATGACCTTGACAAAGTGTCTGGAATATCCGACTGACCACTTTGTTCCATGTTACAAAATAAGAATGGTGCCTTTCATAGCAAAATTAACTTCATGCATGACAACGCATCCTCTCATGCTGCAAAGAATACCTCTGTGTCATTGGCTGCTATGGGCAGAAAAGGAGGAAACATGGTGTGAACCCAACATGTTCTCTAGCTTCTCCAAAGCCTTTGGCTATCAAGGTAGCATGCTAAGTTAACTATGTTCACAACTAGGCATATCATTTCATTTGGCTGTTTTAGTACAACCAATGACTATAATTGAATAAGTTGGATGCTTGCCTTAGCTGGACCAAAGCTGATGCACCCCATTATTGATGTACAGGGTAGATAAGGGGACAAAAGAATGACACTTCTGCTGTCAAAACAAGGTAGCCCCGTCTAGCAAGGAAAATGGCACATCGTCGCAACACAACAAATGTAGTGGAGCTGAAATGTGAGCTGGCAGTGTTGCTAACAGCCTGTACCGTATCTCACTTTGAAGGAGATACTCATGTCTATTTTGATGAATGAAAGAAAAGCACCCCTCGAGTTTTGATGACGTCTGTAATTCATCAAAGGTCACACTTGGATTTTTTGTCCCAGTTACGGACAGCATTTGACAAATTCCGCATTCGGTGAAGGACAGGAATCTACTAAGATAAGCAACTGTGTGGATGGAGTTGGTATGCATGTGTCCATGAGTGAACACAGAGTACAGAGAGCTGGGACAGTCCTGTGGTCAGATTGAATATGCCGGAGCAGAAGTCATTGTCATTAGTCTCAGATTACTCTCAGATTACTCTCAGGTTACTCTCAGATTATTCTCAGATTATTCTCAGATTACTCTCAGATTATTCTCAGATCACTCTCAATTCTCTCAGATTACTTTTAGGTTACTCTCAGATTACTCTTAGATTATTCTCAGATTATTCTTAGATTACTCTCAGGTTACTCTCAGATTACTCTCAGATTACTCTCAGGTTACTTTCAGATTACTCTCAGATTGCTCTCAGATTACTCTCAGCCACCTACGAACCATTGAATCATTCAATCAAACAACTTTTAATTATGCATGCTAGTCGGCGGGCATGAGGTGTGGTTGACCCTGTTTTTTTTCTGTGCGGGTGTGAACATGGGCTCCCCTAACACCTTGTTGACCTCCTTGTACCCTGAGGACTGTGGGGGACGCCAGTATTCCAGGGTTTACAATCTGAGGTGTGCCCATCTGAATGTCCAGTATCCAACTGTGAAGTGTGGTGTTCGGACTGATGCTCTGAGCATGGCGATGGGTTTCGAAGGACCTTGTTGTATGAAGTGTTGAATGATATGAACTCTGATCAATAGAAAGCAAATTCACATGGGTGGTCCTCTTCTCCAGGTGTCTTATCGTGGCTGTGTGAAGACTGTGAACCGCAATAGAAATTGTATCATCCATTGGTCTGTTGGAGCGTTACGCTCTGCCATCTCTACGTGACCTCCAGAGCGCTGGGGCGTGCAGATAAAATTCAGGTCGATCCCTCTCACCCCTGGAAATGGACTATTCAGAACTCGCCCGTCTGGCAGGAGGTTGAGGCCTATCAGGACCAAAACCTCTCACCACAAGAACAGTTTCTATCCTACTGCAGTAGGGCTCAGTAACAATAAGACAAGCTTTAGCCACTCTATAACCTGCTGCTACTCAATCACACAGAACGCCTACTGGACATTTACATTTTTTTGTAGTCTATTGTTCGCATCCGTCTTTTATGTGTGTAAAAAATGTTGAAGAAACAGGTCCGAACAAACTTCTTGTTTGTTGTTAACTTGGCAATAAATCTCGATGTGAATGATGTGGTCCAGCCACAGCCTCTCCAAGTCCTTAATAATGACTAGAGTGAGTGCACAGGCTCAGTGAGCTTTCCTCAATGGCTCGGTATGGTCTGCCTCGGGGCTAACCTTTGGATGTGTCGAGTCTGTGTCAGAAAGAAATCCTTGTGTGTCTAAACTGACTTGGCGAATGAATCGGAATCTGATTTATTGCCGCATGCGGCGCAAGTCTGAATCGTCAAGCATCAATTTTATTTTTTGAGTCTGTATTTTTTTCTTGCTTCCCGAATGAATTTTTTGAGCTTGTTTTTGCTCGCCTTGTTAGATAAGATTAGATTCAACTTTATTGTCAATGGACAGCACAAGTACCGTTCAACAAAATGCAGTTTGCATTTAACCAGGAGTGCAAAAAAGCAGTGCAAAAACATATGAGTGTGAGGATGTGCAATTGAAATGGATAAGAAAATGTGTAGGTGTTCATGAATAAGCTGGTACTGTGCAGGGCAAGAGGTAGCAAGAAGAGTACCACAGAATATATGTGCAAATGGCAGATCAAGTAAATAAGTCTGCAATGTGTAGGCAAGGGTTATCAATGGGGGTACAACAGTAACGCATTGTGCAAATGGCAGATAAAATAGGGTTTCAGAGTTCAGTATGTTAACAGCAGTAGGAACGAAACTGTTCCTGAGTCTGCTGGTGCGGGTGAGTAGAGATCTGTAATGCAGTGGGGCAAACAGTTTATGGCAACAGGGGTCCCTGATAATGCCACACGCTCTCCGCAAACAGTGCATGTGCTCGATGTCTTTGATGGCGGGGAGATGGGCACCAATGATGTGCTGGGCGGGTTTCCCCACCCCCGCTGCAGGGACTTCCGGTCGGCCGCAGAGCAACCGCTGTACCAGACTGTGGCACAGTTGGTTAGAATGCTATCAACCGTGCAGCTGTAAACGTTTGCCAAGATGTTAGGAGATAGCTTGGCCTTCTTTAGATCCCTTGGGCTGATCCCAAGGTCTTGGAGTTTGGTAACCAGCCTAGAGGGAATGACTGACTGTATTGAATACTAAGCTGAAGTCTATGAACAGTATCTTCACATAGGTGTTGGTTTTGTCCGAGTGGACAGTTGTGGAGATGGTGTTCTCAGTAGACCTGTCAGGATGATAGGCAAACTGGAGTGGGATTCACATAGGCTTCTTCTGCTGATGTCAAATGCTGCAGGATGTGTATGTGTGTGTATGTGTGTGTGTGTGTGTGTGTGTGTGTGTGTGTGTGTGTGTGTGTGTGTGTGTGTGTGTGTGTGTGTGTGTGTGTGTGTGTGTGTGTGTGTGTGTGTGTGTGTGTGTGTGTGTGTGTGTACCTCTGTCTATCCAAGTGTTCCTGATTAAAGCTCTTATTTTGTTTTCATGTTGCGATAAAACACTTTCTCTTGATTGTTCAAAAGACTCATTGTTGATTACACAGGATTATAAAGACTTTCAAGTAGGGTTTGATGTTAAGTCTAGCTTAACCTCCACTTGAATGTTGGTTTTGTTGTTTGTTATTTTTTATGGTTGGGGACTTTTGGCTTTTTTTACAGGGGTAAAGTTCCTCCAACGTTTCTCAATCAATCTATTACATTTATTTTGAAGCCCTTTTTACAAAGACTTTTCTCAGAAAGTGTTTTTTACAAAAACCCAGCCTGAAATCTGACGAAACAGGCATCAACAACCTCTTTTCAACGGATTCATAGCAACTCATATAAATAATTTATTCTGGGTCACAGACATCTTCCTTAAATTCTAATCTAATCTTACGTCTCTATAATGACCTTCTCCTGATGGCCTTGGAGGGAAACCTTGTAGGATTACTTTACCCTCATTTCAACCAAAAAAAATCCCTCCTAGACAGATCAAAAATTGAGATTTTTAATTAAATGTGTGATAGTAAAATTGGAATACTTATCTTGGTAGTTTTCATTTTCCCCATTGAGCTCAAATTCCATTATCTCTGTCTCGGGAACTGTCAGCACATCAAGATATCACCTACTCAGACTGGACCTTAATACTCACTTCAGAGCGCTTGACTTCTGCTAAGGTGGAGGAAAAGCAAGGCTTTAATCGTAGCTTCAACCACAATTCTGGGAAACTCTAAATGGCCAAACACTCATGAGCGCACAAACTAGGTGAGCATGAACCAAAGCATGTATTACACACAAACACCTTACAGTGCATGTTACTCTAAATACATGTTGAGTTTGCTATGGAACCAAAACAAGTAATTATAATCACGAACAGAACCAGCCCTATAAAAATATCTGTTTACCCTCTTTCATCAAACCTTCAACCGTTTAATACTTTTTCCTAATGTCAAGACAACTATATTGTGGCCTCTCCTCTTGACCTCATCTCACTAGTTTTCTATGAGGATTGGGTCAGCGCGCTGGGGAGGAGATTTGGGGTGAAAAACAGCCCACAAAGTGTAGATCCACCACCATATTTCACAGTGTGGATGTGCTAAATCTCTACATGGTCCTTATTCTGTCTACGTCAAATCCACCACTGGTGTTTGTTTCCAAATATATATGTTGGTCTCACCTGACTATTGAACCCAATTATATTGAAAGTTCCAGTAACGTTTGGAAAACTGTAGTTGATTACAGCAAACCCTTTTTATTGCCAACCTCCAAAACAACATGGGGTTTATGTGTATGTGGAACCTGAGAGCCAAGACCCAACTAACACCTGCAGTTATCATGCGTTCATCCTTGGAGATTGTGTGTTCACTCAAACCATTCTCATCGCTGAGCGTGAGGTATGTCCTCTTGGAGGCCGATAACATGTCCAGTTACGTTATACAGACGGTTCAATCCAGTAAATATCTTAATCCTTAGTAACATATTAACGGGGAAAACTTCTGATTAGTCTTACTCTTTCTAGAATGGTTTCTCCTGTCCATATGATTTTTCAATATTTTGAAACGAGGATGTACAGCCAGGAAAATATCCTTTCACAGTCCATTTTTCTCATATTTGCCAAAGATGCAATGGAGGTCAATGTAGCGAACAATGTAATGCCTTTGGCCAACATTGTATTTTTTGTCTTTCCTTACCTTATAGCTCTATATACAGTAGATCACCAAGCTGTATTAAAATAGCCTGGCACACAGCCTGACGAGCAAACAGACATGAACAAATGAGATCTGACTGACTTTCTGTACAGGCTAGAATCTCAGTATTAGCAAATGATTTTCCCAGAATATCATGGATCCTCGTTTCTTTTACCTGCTCTTTCTCTCCCCTTCTCACCCTCTCTCTCTCTCTCTCCATCCGTCTCTCTTACCTTCCTTCGATCACTTTCTATCCAAACCGAGGCAGCCTGTCTATGGATTAATTCTCTGCCTGCATTATTCAGTGGCGTAGGAGAGCTGATTACAGTCACCCACAGGCCCTCTTCACACAGGGTTTTCCTCGCTTTTCCTTGTCTGTTTCCATTTTTTCCCAGAGCAATTTCTTCTCTCCTCTCTCATCCCTGACATCTATTTCTTTCCTCTAGAGTATTTCTAGTCTCCCCTCTCTCTCTTCTGGATCTATTTCTTCTCACTCTGCCTCTTTTCTTTCTATTTCGATGATCCCTCTCATACAGTATTCATCCCCCCCCTCCTCACCCCTCCACTGCCCACTACTGCCCACTACTGCAGCCTGTGTGTGTTTTACTACAGCAGTAAATATTGCATAGCAGGGTTGGCTCATTCACTAGGGGTAATGGGACAGTGAGTGTGATGTCACCCTCTAGAATCCCTTTAATTACACCAATAGGAATGCTTCTAGCATTAAACATATGGAGCCATATAGCCCCATCGGACTCCACTTAAGGTAGTGAAGCTTGGGTTACGCCCTGGGTGTGTGGGTGCGGGGTTGTGGGGGGGTGGAGGTTGTGGGGGTGGGTTGTGGTAGCAGTAATAGGTTGCCTGGTCTCCCCCAGAGATATTTATCAGTGAGGAAAAGCTCTGTTAACGCCTCGAGGCGTCAAGACTAGATAAGTGGCTTGAATGTCCCCTATTTGTAAGTACCGTATGTGTTATCCATTATCGGTTTGTGTAAGCATATTAAGGGTTTGCTTATTATAACAACGAGTTGTGTTACGCACCTCCTTAAATGACCTGTGAGGAGGAGGAGGACGCAACTGCCCAAGGCCAGATGCAGGGTGGAGGAGCTGGAGTGATGGTGAGTGCACAACTTAAATTATTATGCCACAACTAAAAATGCCAAATGCCCAAATGCTATTATTTACTAGCAACAATTATTAAACGAAAACACAGACTCAATTTGCCAATATGGAAAAATAACAACGGGAATGTAGGAGTAGGGCAGTGCCAGTGGTCTGTCAAATCAAAGAAATCATACAAACAAGATTCGGAGCTTTCCTACATCTTTAGTCTAGCTGGTATCGGCCAGTCCTAAACACAACTTACCTCACTACTACATAAACACTGGGGAACAGCCACTGGCTTCTAACCTAGTGTATATGACAATGTGTTAGCTACGTGTGTATGTAAACCCCTCGGGTATCTTACCTAGCCCTACCACAGAAGTCTAGGATATGGGATACAAAAATCAGCACATTTATAGAGTGATGAGCCGCTGCTGATTGGCTGATGAACTTGATGGCCACGCCCACTTCACCAGCAGCAACTCATCACACCTGTAAAGGATTAAGTTGCAATTGTGGACTGAAACGGTAAATACCTAGAACATGTCACAGTCAACAGATTATTCTGGGCGGTATCCTGACGACGCCTTGAACATTCAACGGTAAATTGAGGCAAATACGATCTTCACTAATTTTCGGGAAACTGGATCCTAGATCAGCATTCTTTCTTTTAGAGGCTTTGGTCTTAAACTGTGATAATTACCTGACTCATCCCGTGTTTCTCCTGACTGTCTCATGGGGGAGCTTTCCTTTTCCGGTGCTCATTCTCTTTACCTCTCACTTTCTTCCTCTACCTCTTTCTCTCTTTGGCAGAACAATTCATTTTGGGTCAGCCCTGTGGGGCATCCTGAAATTGAAACGGTCTCTCTTGGTTTATGCTTCTCTATAATAAAATTGCTTGATTATTCTCTGTAGGATCACTTGGATTCGCTAACTAATTTCTTTAACCTTTGGTAACATTGGAGCGGAATGGATAATTCCCAGGTGGGCACAGAGTTACTGAGCAGCTATTTAGTTATGGCTCAACAGTTTATCCGTTATTGCTCTTCCACTTATGAGTTTCAACCTAAAGTTCCTGATCTGTTGATCTTGTTCCTGAATGCTGGTGGGATATGTCCCTCCTTTATACCGCTCAATGGCGAGATAATGTCCCTCCTTTATACCGCTCAATGGCGAGATAATGTCCCTCCTTTATACCGCTCAATGGCGAGATAATGTCCCTCCTTTATACCGCTCAATGGCGAGATAATGTCCCTCCTTTATACCGCTCAATGGCGAGATAATGTCCTTCCTTCATACCGCTCAATGATGAGATAATGTCCTTCCTTCATACGGCTCAATGATGAGATAATGTCCCTCCTTCATACGGCTCAATGGCGAGATAATGTCCCTCCTTCATACGGCTCAATGACGAGATAATGTCCTTCAGTCATACCGCTCAATGACGGGATAATGTCCCTCCTTCATACCGCTCAATGACAAGATAATGTCCCTCCTTCATACGGCTCAATGATGAGATAATGTCCCTCCTTCATACGGCTCAATGACGGGATAATGTCCTTCAGTCATACTGCTCAATGACGGGATAATGTCCTTCAGTCATACTGCTCAATGATGAGATAATGTCCCTCCTTCATACGGCTCAATGACGAGATAATGTCCTTCAGTCATACCGCTCAATGATGAGATAATGTCCTTCCTTCATACCGCTCAATGACGAGATAATGTCCCTCCTTCATACCGCTCAATGACAAGATAATGTCCCTCCTTCATACGGCTCAATGACGGGATAATGTCCTTCAGTCATACTGCTCAATGATGAGATAATGTCCCTCCTTCATACGGCTCAATGACGAGATAATGTCCTTCAGTCATACCGCTCAATGATGAGATAATGTCCCTCCTTCATACGGCTCAATGACGAGATAATGTCCCTCCTTCATACCGCTCAATGACAAGATAATGTCCCTCCTTCATACGGCTCAATGACAAGATAATGTCCCTCCTTCATACGGCTCAATGACAAGATAATGTCCCTCCTTCATACCGCTCAATGACAAGATAATGTCCCTCCTTCATACGGCTCAATGATGAGATAATGTCCCTCCTTCATACGGCTCAATGACGAGATAATGTCCTTCCTTCATACCGCTCAATGATGAGATAATGTCCCTCCTTCATACGGCTCAATGATGAGATAATGTCCCTCCTTCATACGGCTCAATGACGGGATAATGTCCTTCCTTCATACCGCTCAATGACGAGATAATGTCCTTCCTTCATACGGCTCAATGACGAGATAATGTCCTCCTTCATACCGCTCAATGATGAGATAATGTCCCTCCTTTATACCGCTCAATGACGAGATAATGTCCCTCCTTCATACCGCTCAATGACAAGATAATGTCCCTCCTTTATACCGCTCAATGACAAGATAATGTCCCTCCTTCATACGGCTCAATGATGAGATAATGTCCCTCCTTCATACGGCTCAATGACAAGATAATGTCCCTCCTTCATACGGCTCAATGACGGGATAATGTCCTTCAGTCATACTGCTCAATGATGAGATAATGTCCCTCCTTCATACGGCTCAATGACGAGATAATGTCCTTCAGTCATACCGCTCAATGATGAGATAATGTCCCTCCTTCATACGGCTCAATGACGAGATAATGTCCCTCCTTCATACCGCTCAATGACAAGATAATGTCCCTCCTTCATACGGCTCAATGACAAGATAATGTCCCTCCTTCATACGGCTCAATGATGAGATAATGTCCCTCCTTCATACGGCTCAATGACGAGATAATGTCCTTCCTTCATACCGCTCAATGACGAGATAATGTCCTTCCTTCATACGGCTCAATGACGAGATAATGTCCTTCAGTCATACCGCTCAATGATGAGATAATGTCCCTCCTTTATACCGCTCAATGACGAGATAATGTCCCTCCTTCATACCGCTCAATGACAAGATAATGTCCCTCCTTTATACCGCTCAATGACAAGATAATGTCCCTCCTTCATACGGCTCAATGATGAGATAATGTCCCTCCTTCATACGGCTCAATGACAAGATAATGTCCCTCCTTCATACGGCTCAATGACAAGATAATGTCCTTCAGTCATACCGCTCAATGACGGGATAATGTCCCTCCTTCATACGGCTCAATGACAAGATAATGTCCCTCCTTCATACCGCTCAATGACAAGATAATGTCCCTCCTTCATACGGCTCAATGATGAGATAATGTCCCTCCTTCATACGGCTCAATGATGAGATAATGTCCTTCAGTCATACCGCTCAATGATGAGATAATGTCCTTCCTTCATACCGCTCAATGATGAGATAATGTCCTTCCTTCATACCGCTCAATGGCGAGATAATGTCCTTCCTTCAATGACAAGATAATGTACACAATAATCATTGCCCCTAAAAACGAACGATCATATTGAGTGAACTGAAGAAGGGACCTTGGATTGAATGAGACGCAGCGCTGGTGCTCAGTGACATGTAGGTCTGTAGAGGGCAATGACACAGTAGATGTACAGTCAACAGACTAGGAAACAGTACTTTTAAAGCCCATGTAAATCAAGTGCAAGTGCCAGAGAGTCTGCATGCCTGTACAGTGACACTTTTGTTCACCATACAGGGTCTCTCCAAAGTAATCCAACCCATTGGAAGTTTTCCACGTTTTATTGTATGACCGGACAGAATCATAAAGGATTTAACGAAAGTGAATTTGCCACTGACCAACACAACATAATGAATGTCAACAATGTTGTTGAGTATCTCACTTGGATTCTGGCTTTGAATGGGTCACCTGAGGACATTCACAGCCCTGAAGCCGATCCAGTGTTGTATTGACTGTGTGCATCAGGTTGTTCTTCTATTGAAAGTGGGGTCTTCACTCCCAGATGCCCTGTGTGCTCTAAATTATGTTTTCGTCATGCAAGCAAGCCGGCATTTTTTTTATATAGCACAATACACACATGGAAGAAATTAAAATAATAAAATAAAATACATGTTATGTTCATAGCAACCTGTTTACTGGAATCATGTACTGTCACAACTCCAGCTGAGGGTGTGGCAGCTCCACCTGCGGGCGGTGTTCGGCGGTCGTCCTCCCCGGTCATCACCGAATCTCCTCCCCCCCTGCACACCTTGTTCAGTCTCGTCATCACTACACCTGGTGTTAATCTCCTCCCCCCTGCACACTTTGTTCAGTCTCGTCATCACTACACCTGGTGTTCATCTTCTCATTAGAGGAGTACTTAAGTCCACTGTTTCTGGTCTTGTCTTCGTGTGGAATTGTTCAATGTTACGTGTGCTTGTTATTCTTGAATCTCATTGAGAGATCATGTTTGATTATACTCCGTGTGAGGAGTTCGTTTCATTTATTGAGTGTGTTGTGATGCATCCCTGCATTCAGTGTTGGGAAAGTTCACTTTCTACATGAACTAGTTCAAAGTTCAGTTCACACATTTTAAAATGAACTAGTTCAGTTCATAGTTCATAGTTCAAATTTTGAACTAGTTCATTTATAGTTCTTTTTTCATATTCTTGCCAGAGCCCATATAGCATATAGAACCACAGACATGAAGAACAAGAAATGTTAACGTGATTATCATGGACAAAATGATCACAGTAATATCTATTAAAGCAATTGTGAGCTGAGGCAATCACTGAAATAATTGGACATGTTTATATTGAAAACCAGAGGCTGCAGGTCTCCGACAATATACTGCACCAACAGGTTGTCCAGCTGCGGCTGGGAGATGACAACGGAGCCGCTACTGTAGGCAGTTATCGGGATCTGGGTTGATTGGGTCGCGGATCTGTCTTTGGTTTTTGTCGTTGATTGTACTTTAATTCAATATGCCGTTTCAGGTTTGCTTTGGATGATATTGATGTGCGGATTTTATGTTTAAAACCCGGCGGGCAAAGTTTTGCACAAAAACGTCTGATTTTGCCCATCCTCACCGACCTTGTCATAAAACTAATTAAAAGTACAATCGGACGCCTCCTTGCTCCTTTGTCGCTCATAGATACTTTTGGTTTTTGTTTTGATGATGACGCGGCGGTGCGACACTAGTGGCTGATGTTGCCAGATTGGGTGTTTTTTCTGATACATATTCATATCTGTTGTAGCCGGGTTTGCGCAAGGAAGTCACTATAGAAATCTGGCATCCTATTAAACGAGGGTAAACTAAGAGAACGTGCCGTTCAAAGACACCAGAATGAACGAGTTCACAGGAACGTTCATCAGCCAGTAAAGCAGTACGTTCAGTTCACGTTCGCCCAAAATATGAACGCGTTCATGAACTATCGTTCAATGAACGCGTTCAGGCACAACACTGCCTGCATTTGAGATATTAGTGTGTTTACGCTCTACTGCGTTCAGCGGGTTGTACCGTGGTCATTAAAAAGACAAATAGAACGCGATCCCTTTCTCTGCCTGGCTTCATCCTTCTGTCCACCTACATGCCGTGACATGTACATTCTTAAACATCACATCCCAGTATATGACTGTGTACCTTTCACATCTAGATTCAAATCATGTACATTTTACACATTGCATCTGAATATGTAGCTGTTAACATTTCACATTACAGGTTTTCATTTATGCCAAAAAAGACAAATAGATGTGGAATAGAAAATGTAAAAAGAAAGAATTTAACAGTGTGGTCAAGTTTAATCGCTTAGTCATAGGCTTGTGAAAAGAGGAATGTTTTAACCTTAACTACTGAATTTAGCTTCATGTTTAGATTTGACTCTGGGCTCTACTCGCCGTCCTGAGTTCGATGATCTAAGAGCCATCCTCGGTTAATAATCTTCAAACAAATCAAAAATGTATTCAGGTGAGAGCATTGATATCACTAGGGAACATAAGATCTGAGTCTATCATAACACCTAGATTACACAAGTCACGAATTGACTTCAGGCAGTTTTCAGGTATAGGACACAAGCGCAGAGATTCTTAATTTGAGAAGGTTTAGTTCTTCATAAACAAGCAAGACAGGGACGGGAACTGTGAACAAACAAAACAAAAAGATCTAGAACCCGAAATCAACCCCATGAACTAAAACACAAACAAGTAATAAGTAGCAACAAACAAAAGTACCTTTGAACAATGCCCCGACTCTGACAGACGGGAAACCACAAAACTCAATACACTTACTAACGAGACAAACGAGAACAGGTGCGGGTAAAACACAGGTGCATTTAATGTCCTTAATTATCTCCCTCTCTCCGCTGGCAGAGGGGAGTGCCAGCCCAAACATAGAGTGGGACAGATTGCCGACCCTTACAACGCACTTGGTCTCGGGTATTTAGGGCCAGAGAATTCAGTTATTTGCTAACATAAGTTCTTCTACTTTTGCTGGCAAACAGGATAATCTCTGTTAATTTTTGGTTTAATTGTAGACAATTTTGGTTCATCCAGGCATTTGTTCTCTATACAGTCACACAGTGAGTCTATTGAGCTGCAGTTATATGGTTTGAGAGCCAAATATATTTGAGTATCATCTGCATAGCTATTGTAACTAATGAACTGTCATTATCTGAATCAGTAGTATATCATTTAACACTTTTATCAGAGCTGTTTTAGTACTGTGGTGAGGTATGAAGCCTGATTGATTTAAAAAAAAAAGTGTTTGAGTTAACACATTTTCTGAGTTGATTGAAGACAACCTTCTCAATGATCTTGGCTATAAAAGGTAGATTTGATACAGGTTTATAGTTGTTCAAACGAGATGCATCTAGTGTTCTCTTTTTTAAAACAGGCTTAATGGCAGCTGTCTTTAGTATCCATTGTTATGGAGTTAAAAATAGTTTTAAAAAAGACAGATGGTAGTGTGTCAAGACAACATGTGGCAGCTTTAAGTTGTCCAACTGTTTTTTCTGGGTCAATTCTATCAAATTGTGACAAGACGTTGGGAAAATCGAAGAGCTTATCGTAGTGACGATACAGAGTCATTGTTTGACTGTATAGTTATTTCATTCATTACATTTCACAGTGGACTGAGTTCTGGTGCTCTCTGCTTTAGGGGGTTGGTTCGCCTGTCATCCAAGGGGCAAACAAAGTGCCCAGAATTATAGACGTTACTGTTGATCATTCCTGATAAATGTTGCCGTCTCGCCCTGCGTAACTCAAGATTGAAGCTATAAAAGTTTTGTTTATAGATGTCATAGTGGATTTGAAGCTTAGTTTTTCTCCACTTATGTTCAGCTTTCCTACATTCTCTTTTCAGGGCGTTTACACTCTTGGCATTTCTCCATGGTGCTTTATGTTTTCTTTGGGTTTTCTTTAGTGCAACACGATCCATGGCATTCAATATTTTGCCATTAAAATTATCCAGGAGTTCATCAACTGACTCTGCACTTTTTGTTGGTGAAGCAGCTATGGCCTCCATATTGTGAGCATTGGTACTCTCATTAATGTACCTTTTCTTAACAGAAACAAAGTTTACATGAATATCTGGGGTAATCAAGGCTTAAAAAAAGACGCAAAAGTGATCAGACAGGAGTGACACCTTCAGATCTAGAGTGTGTCCTCAGGTGTGCGTACGCTCTTTCACATGTTGAGTGAGTTGAAAGGTATCATATAGTGCAAAAGGTTATTTAGCATTATTGTTGTGGATGTTTTTTATTTTATTTTTATTTAACCTTTATTTAACCAGGTAGGCTGATTGAGAACAAATACTCATTTGCAACGGGGACCTGGTCAAGATAAGGCGAAAAAATTTGCAGGACAACAGTTTCACAAATACACAAACACAAGAGTGCAAATAGCAGTGGGACACAGTAAGGAATACAGGTTCAAGTTATACAGGATGAGGTATATGAAGTACAGTTAAACAGCATAGATACAGTAATAACAAATGTATGTATGTTTATATATATATATATATATATATATATAAAATACCATAACTATCTAAATACAGAATGTGCAAAGATTAAAGTGTGCCTAGCAGGTTGGTCGTTTGAGTGCATGGGAGTATATGATATGAGGTACACACAGTGTACACAAGTATGACAGCAGTACAGGTGCAAATAGGACCTGGCAAAGTGACAAGAGGTTGAACAGGTACAGAGATCAGACAGGTGTTCGGACAGGAGCAGTTTAAAGGCAGCTGGTGAGATTAGGGTTTCGAGTTATAGGGATTTTTGTAAATCATTCCAGTCATTGGCGGCTGCGAACTGGAAGGATTGGCGGCCGAATGTTGTGCAGGCTTTCGGGGTCACTAAAGCAATGTACCTGCTTGAGCGTAGACTGCGGGTGGGTAGAGCAATGGTAACTAGACAACTTAAGTACAGCGGGACTTTGCCAAGCAGAGACTTGTATATAAGTTGGTACCAATGAGTTAAGACGCTGAGTAGTTAGTGACGGCCAGCCGACTAATGCATAAAGCTTAAAGTGGTGGGTGTTGTAAGGGGCATTTGTAACAAAACATATGACGTCCAGTTTTTGAGTTTAGATCACAAAGTCCAGACGATTCTGGATTTTTTTAGCAGAGAGTTTGAGGCTGTTCTATAAATGACCCATCAGCGTGGCAATGCCAAAGTCAAACATTGGGATAATAGTCATTCCTGGAGATTTGAGAGGACACACAGTATCAAGGCAAGTTTGGGAAGGAAACTGAGAGTCTCAAACAGCGAGAGACACCTGATTGAGGAAGAGGAAGCACCTCCATGGAGGTGATTCTGGATTTAATTTCGACAGGTATTTTAAATTTCAGTTAGTGTGTGGCTGATTTGAAGGTTTTAAGTAAAGCCATCTTAATAGAGAGAGCTGTTATCAAATTTAACAAGACACCTAGATATTTATATGTATCAACATATTCTAGTATGTTCAGAATAATGTTAGTGGCACTCTAAAAGGCTGCAAAACTAGTGCAACAGCCCATAGCGTTAACAGTTATCTTTAAAACTCCAACCAGATGCCTCAGCTAGCAGTTGGATGTGCTGGAGCAATGCAATCCCCCATGATCTCTCAGTTTCACCCGGGGCGCAGTCACTAGAGCCTGGCAGAGATGCGACTGGCCTAAAGTAGTCATCTCCCGTTCCTCTCATTGCTCCGGTAATAAAATTCCCCATCAGCACAGTAATGGATCACCCTGAGACTTTATCCGATTTACTCACCGAGTGCCTGGCAGAGCAATGCTTGGGACGGCCATGTGTTGGTGTGTGTGTGTGTGTGTGTGTGTGTGTGTGTGGGGGGGGTGCATGCCTGGGTTCTCTAGGCATCACTCTTCTACAGGATCCCAGAGGTCGTAATGCTCCATTGATTTGTTTAGCTAATACATTTCGTCTAGCTCTTCTGCTTCTCTGTTCCTTTTCATCCTTGCTTCATCTCTCCTCCTCTCCATCTCTCCTCCTCTCCTCCTCTCCTCCTCTCCTCCTCTCCTCCTCTCCTCCTCTACACCTCTACTCCTCTACTCCTCTACTCTGATCCCCGGTTCTCCGCTCTCTTTCTCTCCTCATTTCCTATTCTCTCTCCTCTCTCCTCACCCCTGCTGCTCCTTTTTGCTGCTCCTTCCCAATTCCAGCACTCCACTACATTCTCTCCATCCTTCTGTTCTGTCTCTTTCTTCCCTTCTCTCCATTCTTCTTCTGTTTTGTCTCTTTCTTCCCATCTCTCCATTCTTCTTCTGTTTTGTCTCTTTCTTCCCGTCTCTCCACCCTTCTTCTGTTCTGTCTCTTTCTTCCCTTTTCTCTGCCCTTCTTTCCTTTCTTTAATTAATCAGTCAATAATACTTTTTATAATATGCACACCCCATTTGTTTTACATATATCAATAGCGTTGATCTAAATTATATTATAATAATAGCATTTTTTTAGGTAGAAAATGGTTCAGACAGTTAAAAGTGTGAAGTAAAAAAACATGGATAAAAAGTTGCTGGCTGGTGGCGAAGGTCACAGTGACATGGATCAATTTTTATTTGACTAGTCAAACAGTAACAGTGATTTATTTAATTTGTTTGAATGGTTATTTAGCAGAACCTCACATAGACTGGATAAAAGCAGTGGTGTGTAATCACCCACCTGGACTTCTCCATGTTCTGTGACCACATTAACACAAATTACTGTAATTGGGTGCTTCACTGATCATCACAAAAATCAGTGTCTGTTTAATTTGGGATAAATATGATCAATATTGTTAGGATTGATTTAGTACTGGCCATGTGACTATAGCCAGTACTCGTTTCATTTTAATTAAAGTCATAACAAATAACTAGATAAGTAAACTGAACAAGGTAGCCAATCATGTTGTTCAGAGCACAAGATAATGTTTTGACAGGGCAAGTTTTGGCTTTTGCTTTTTGTGTTCACATGTTACTAAAATCTTATTAAAATTGAAATGTCATCCTGATAATGTGTTGTTAGTGCTATAAACTTATAAACTTATGAACTGAAAACAAAAGATCACACAGCAACCGTTTAGTTCCATCCGTCTTTCACCAGGACTGCTGTGTCTTAAAAAATCTTCCAAAAACTCACTTTTGAACCTGCCTGTTTTCGTTGTCTCTGTAGTTTGGGCCTGGAGTGAGCAGGTTAAATTGATTTAATATGAGTGCTGTCTTTATATTGTCACGAGACAGCGTGGTGGGTGGCTAACAGATGGGATACAGTTGAGCCATTTCACAGTGTCATGCAGACATAACATTGGT
Source organism: Dallia pectoralis (assembly GCA_029465975.1). Classification (NCBI taxonomy): domain Eukaryota; kingdom Metazoa; phylum Chordata; class Actinopteri; order Esociformes; family Umbridae; genus Dallia; species Dallia pectoralis. The sequence continues at coordinate 10,263,422 of CM055729.1, read as the reverse complement.
TTGTTTTCCCACTGCACCACTTAACTGCACCACCGCTGATTCTGATGTGAAATAGCTGAATCTGAAGAGCGCCTACCCACCCTGTGTCAAACAGTAAGTAGTTGTGACATTGCACTATAACACAGAGTCCTCGTTAATAGACTCGTTAATAACACATTAATAAGGCTCGTTAGTAACACATTAATAACACATTAATAAGGCTCGTTAGTAACACATTAATAACACATTAAAAAGGCTCGTTAATAACATATTAATAAGGCTCGTTAATAACATATTAATAACACATGAATAACCCATTAATAAGGCTCATTGATAACACATTGATAAGGCTCGTTAATAACATATTAATAAGGCTCGTTAATAACACATAAATACGGCTCGTTAATAACACATAAATAAGGCTCGTTAATAACACATTAATAAGGCTCGTTATAACACATTAATAAGGCTCGTTATAACACATTAATAAGGCTCGTTAATAACAGATAAATAAGGCTCGTTAATAACACATAAATAAGGCTTGTTAATAATACTCGTTAGTGAGGCTCTGTAATCTGCATGTTCATCTGCAGTACACAACCGCTAAGTGAAGGAGCCGGTTACGGTTCGTCTGCACCACTGTTAGAAAATTAAGGTAATCTGATTACACCTGAGCAAGGTAATGACTCTGAATGAAACACAAATCTCTTACCCTGTATAGTAAACGTCTTTATGGCAAAGCTGTCATGAGATTGTGTACTAGCTGTCATCGCCAACAATCACTCATAATCCTAATGTTTACAGATTATTTGACAAACAAAGCCAATAATAACATAATAGAATATCTAGGACACACTTTGCTACACACTCGTTATTCAGTCAATCAGATGGTGGTTCGAGAGGTCGCAGAATCTGACCTGTAACCTGAAGGTTGCCCGTCCAAACCCCAGAGCTGGCCTGGTGTAGAATCTGTTGTTCTGTCCTGAAGCAAGACAGTCAACGCTAACGGCACCCTGAGCGTTCATCACGGAAGGTCCCTGCACATCTTCAATTTGAAGGGTGGATTAAAGCCAAATCTCGGTTGGACCGTGTGTGCAAATGGACAAATACCAGCTCTCCCATTGCACCTAGCTAATATGAGAGCACACGCTCAGGAGAACAAGACCATTAAAACTCCCTGGAACTTCCATCACATCAATACTTATAAGCATTGAGAATTTCCAAAGTAGCCTCAGTTCAAGCGAACATGAGAATAATAAATGTGAGGTTTTATGGTGGGGCAAGGCTTCAGGGAGGCAGAGGTGTGGGTGTGTGTGAGTTGGCCTCCTAACCTTCATTAGGCTCTGTCTGGCAGGCGTGTCAAGAGGGACAAAGCCTTGCCCACTGATAGCGGCTGACTAGCTGCCGTGGTGGGAGGACCAAGACAAATAGCTGTCCGGAAAGACTGATAAGGCCGTTATTAGAAACTCAGTAGCTGCTCCAAATGAGGAGGAGAGAGAGAGTGAGAGGTGAGGAGAGTGAAGAGAGAGAACAGGAAAAAGGGAAGACAAGACTAAGGAAAAGGCCTCTAGAGTAGCCAATTAAGTAACCCTTGAAAGGACATGATTTTCTGTTCTATGGCATGGTGAATTGACAGTGTGACACGTTGGCTATTAGCCCAACCAGATATAGCAAAGGAATCACGCTAAAGGCTGATATAACAGTCTGGAAGTAGGGGCACTACTAATAATGTGCCCTACTTTTCACCAGAGCCATATAGGGAGCTTTTTAGGACACCAAGCTGTGTGATAGTGGGCTGTCACGGAGTGAAGTGTATGCGTGCAGGTGCTAGCGTGCATGAGTGTGAGAGGATCCAGTGTCAACACGCCTAATGTCTATCGTTGTCACGGCGATAGACTGAGTTTCACCTCATCACTGTCCCGGATTTACATTAAGTCTGGGAACACAACACAACACTGTTTTTCTCTTTATTATCTATCATTTGCCATCTGCCTGCTTAGATCAAATGTCACATGTTTGAAAGAATGTCTACACACGTATGTATAAAAGAACGCACGTATGTTTAGACGCACACACACGCACACACACACACACACATATGAGAGTATAATCATCTAATGCCAGATTAATAAAACGTAGCTCATGTCCAGAGGAATTACTGCTGCTAGTTGACTAACAATATGTAGATGTAGGACACATATTAGTCACATTAAATTATATTAAATCCATTTTGCTTCTCTCATTTAATCATATTAAATGATCATTTGTTTGTTTGAGACTGTGGGACCAAAAGGTTTAACGTTATTCACCTTGCTCTTTAAGTCTTCACATATGAGATATTTGTGTGGTCCTACGCACGTGGGAATTTATTTTTAAAGGTCAATTTACATGTAGTTTTCTTTTTAAGGAGAATCAATACCCAATCTGACTGGGATAAAGAGGATGGGATAAATGTCAGAGATGAAAGAGAATCATGTCTAAATTGAGTTGGTTATATATTAGACGCAAATTGATGTGAAAGGTAAAGAAGAGGCATGCTTTACTGCCCTGCTGGACGGCCAATTCGTTTTGTCTTGTCTGTCAGACAGCGTTAACGTTTCACGTGCAGTCTGTGTTGTCGCCTGGCATGGTTTATGGTCTGCAGTTGTCATAATGACATGCCGTATTTTAAATGTCGGGACAATAAAGGGATAGAGAGTGCAAGTGGGGAAACGCACTATGCTTCTCTCACCTGAATGCACTCTGCCGTTAATTCATGCACACTAATTTGTTTTGTATATGGGCCTGTTGCTTAGTGATCTGCTAACTATTTATCAGGGGTAGCTTTATGCAGATGGAAAAACAATTTAATGATACAGATCTCCGATGACCTTCTGTATCTTTCCATTTACATTTAAATGCCTGAAACACAGTTTATTTTTGCAGCTACTGAGAAATCTAACATTCGTATTTATGTAAACTTATGAAAATACTTTTAAACAGTGATATATGAACAGTGATATACGAACACTGATATAGGAACTGTGATATAGGAACTGTGATATATGAACCGTGATATATGAACCGTGATATATGAACCGTGATATATGAACTGTGATATAGGAACTGTGATATATGAACTGTGATATATGAACCGTGATATATGAACCGTGATATATGAACTGTGATATATGAACTGTGATATAGGAACTGTGATATAGGAACTGTGATATAGGAACTGTGATATATGAACTGTGATATAGGAACTGTGATATAGGAACTGTGATTTATAAACTGTGATATAGGAACTGTGATATAGGAACTGTGATATAGGAACTGTGATATATGAACCGTGATATATGAACTGTGATATATGAACTGTGATATAGGAACTGTGATATAGGATCTGTGATATATGAACTGTGATATATGAACTGTGATATAGGAACTGTGATATAGGAACTGTGATTTATAAACTGTGATATAGGAACTGTGATATATGAACTGTGATATATGAACTGTGATATGTGAACTGTGATATGTGAACTGTGATATAGGATCTGTGATATATGAACTGTGATATATTAACTGTGATATAGGAACTGTGATATATGAATTGTGATATAGGAACTGTGATTTATAAACTGTGATATAGGAACTGTGATATAGGAACTGTGATATATGAACTGTGATATATGAACTGTGATATATTAACTGTGATATAGGAACTGTGATATATGAATTGTGATATAGGATCTGTGATATATGAACTGTGATATATAAAGTGTGATATAGGAACTGTGATATAGGAACTGTGATATATGAACTGTGATTTATAAACTGTGATTAATAAACTGTGATATAGGAACTGTGATATAGGAACTGTGATATAGGAACTGTGATATAGGAACTGTGATATAGGAACTGTGATGCACGCACATTCAGAATTGTGTAACCGAACTGAGTGATTAAATAGGGGTTCACTTGCACAATGTTCTGTTTGTGAAGTCCCAACTGTGGGGAGATCAGCTCTAAAAAAGCCAACCTTTTGTGGATTGTACTTTAGGCTTCCCTTTAGTTAGGGACCTTTATTGAGAATAATTCACTTTAACCGGTTTGAGATCTGGGTGTAAAACTCTATAATCCTTAACATTTAAGAACAATGCGTTAAGCAGATTTAACTTTCTAGGTGAACAAGCACAAGCTCTTCTAAAGCCATGTAAATCTTAAACAGACACCTTTGACATTCGAAGCTCTAAGGACACGGTACAGGCTAGCTAAAAAACTTCCAGGACAAATGTTGACGAAAAAAACAAGTTTGGTGAACAAATTATAATAATAATACAAGTTCAGAAAAATAAGGGTCTTTCCCACTGGATTCCCCACAAACACAAAATACTCTGATAGGCAGTTAAATTCCTATTTATCCACATACGCACACCCACACACACGTCAGGTTAATGCAGACAGTGGAGAGCAATTCAGGAGAGGGGTGATTAGAGTTCCCACTGGTCGCCATGGCGTTAGAGATGATGGATGTGATTAATAAAGTTGTTGGTGCTGTGATGCCCTCTGTGCCACTGAACACAGGACAAACTATTTAACGGGGAAAGAAATGGGGTGCCAGTGAGAGAGAATAAATAATGAAAGGTATGAAACTAAACAGCCATTGTTTTATTTTCATAGTGAATGTCATCTATTTTATGTTGCAGTGACTGCTGTGGGGCACTATTTCTAATCTCGTATTATGGAGCCCGACCCTGTATAATATCATAAATATTTCCAAGGCAGTGTCAGAAGTCAGCATGGTATATACTGCATACTGAAAAGACATCGCCAGATGACAAAAAAAGTGGAAACTTATTGTACGGAGCTTTCCAACACGTTCTGAAGACCAAAAACTAGTTAAGAAAAGTTTCCAGATTTCACCTTGAATTCTACATTTCTGAGGTAGTCATGTGCTTTGGTGAACTATAACAGGATTTAGACAGGAGTGAGTTTGAGCCCATGCCCAAAGCACATTGGATTTAAAATGGTGGGCATTCCTGTGAATAAATTGAATAATGTCTGAGGTAAATTATAGAACGTATTAGAAGCTAGCACCTGTTTAAAACCATCTCAGCTGTTAATTATTATGTGTAATGTTCTATATGTGTAATGTGTAATGTTCTATATCAAACCATACAGTCATGAACAAAAGTAAGTACATACCCTGGTGAGTATGTCGTTCGTACTATATTGAGTAAAAAGCTTGGGCGTCTGTTATTGTTGCTGTCCTATGTAGATTGCCAGTGGTCTGGAATTGTCTCCATTTGTAGAAGACGATACACTTCTAGTTGCCTGGATATTGTGTTGGACATCCTCCTAAACACACACTCAATAACCTCTCTTCTGAGGGCCTCGGATAGATCTTTTGATCTTGGCGTTATATGTCATCACACACCGATAGGATTAAGACCAGACCAAATGTGTCATCTTTATGGAAGGCATAATATGTACCAGATTTGGCGCAGTTCTATTCAAATAGGCTCAGGACCGGCCTCCGCCTGAAGAGGGCTATACATATTTAATCGTCATGTTACAGGTTACAGGTTATTCAGTTCTATTGTACATTGTCACTGTGTAACGATTTGAGTTGTGGTGTGGGAGGAATCTCTCGCAGGCAGTATCTCTCGTTCTGGGGTTTTAATTGGTTAATCAAAAATACAACGACGAACGGTAAAACATCAACATTGTAAATGGAAATCAAAGTGCGCTTAACTAGCGACTTCTACATACAAACAGCTCTTTAAACAACACTCACCCTTACAAAGGACATGACATGTACAAAAAAGCACCAACAAGGGTTGATGAGGAGAAACATGTATACACTTAATGATTACCTGATTGTGATCTGGTGTGATTGGTTAGAACAAGACAAGATAATGAATGAGACCTGGTGTGATTGGTTAGAACAAGACAAGATAACGAATGAGATCTGGTGTGATGGTTAGAACAAGACAAGACAATGAATGAGATCTGGTGTGATTGGTTAGAACAAGACAAGACAATGAATGAGATCTGGTGTGATTGGTTAGAACAAGACAAAACAAGTCAGGGGATGAGTTCCTAAAACCAGATGGTGCTGGCCAAATGTGGTGTCCTTGGTGGGACCCATAGGCTAAACCGAGAGCAAGATTCAAAACTTAATGTGAAAACTATGCAGATCCAAGTTTGTTCCAGTTCGCACTTTCAGATAATCAACACAAACTTTCAAACTCAGAGTTCACTGTACAACCGTGTTTAATTCATAAGTGCTAGATTTCTCCTGACTTTTATTTCACACTGTTGGGACTGCATGAAAAGATTTGCTAATTATGCCCGACTTGTATACTCAGATTGCCTCATCTTAAATTGAGTCTTGATTATTGTCAATATTCAATACTTTTTCAAATCTGTAAACGCTCATGTGTAATGGAATGAGAACATTTTGTTTGCACACAACACTCCATAATGACAAAACAAAATCATATTTTAGGGATGCAATAAAATTCTAGGGATGCAAGTGTACAGATCCTACTGTATGATTCTTCTTTCAGATCTTTTTGTTCCTATTAACGATCCAAAGCACACAGCCAAGACGATGTTGGAATGTGCTTGGATGACCCAGCCAAAGTCTGGACTGAAACCCTGAGGAACATCTGCGGGGAGATGTGAAGATCGCAGTTCAGCGACACAGGCATCATCATTAGGGGTGAAAGGACCAAGAAGAGTTTGGACTTGGAGCAGGAGGCCATCACCCCAGATGTGGCAGAACAAGGAGCCGGGCTTGGGATGTTTGAAGGTAAGGAGGAACTATTTGCCTCACTGCTCCGTAGCAACCACCATGACCATGTACCAGATGCCAGATTCACTGGAAGACTGTGGGATAAGCGGAGGAGCCTGGTAACATAGGAGATCTTGAGAAGGTTGAAGACTGAGCAGATGGTGGCATTCTGGGCAAGTGGAAGGGCTTTGGTGACACATGCCAGGAGACACACCAACAACGAATTGCAGTAAGCACTTATACTGACGTTATACTACACATTCAAAGGGGGCACATCTTAGACTTTTACCGATAATAAAAGACGCCCACAATATATCCCAAGGCAAGAGATTTAAGTTTTTACAACCTGGAACTGGCCTCAAACGGCTTTTTCCTGTGTAGCTGCTCCAAAGAGGCTGAATGCTGGATGCTCCATGCCTAGGTACTGAGACACAAAGCAATTAGTGCACCCACTTGACTGATTGATGAATACGCACAGTACCTAACACCATGTAGCGGGTGCTGTTGTGCCATCTTCCTCCAGCTGGCCAATGAACTCCTACAATACAGACTTTGGCCTCAATTCGAAAAAACAATTTTAAAATGTCTTTCGAATACAACCACCAAATTGCTCCTCGATAAAATCTCAGTTTACAGTATGTCATGTCCGCTCCATCTCTGAAATTTTAGTTTTGGGAAACTCATTTTGGTTTGTTATGTCAATAGATGGGTAATTGATCTTAATCTGGCAGTCAAACTTATGCTATCTCAATGTTCAGCTATGAGCTTAGCTGTCAGCAGTAGTTATGCAATTTGAGCCGATGAGCTTCCTTGCCTGCTTGCTTGTGTTCATCGGTGAGTGTGTGTGGGTAGAGGAGCATTGAAAGAGGGCATATATGCTGTTCAATTTGTTTGGTATGTAAAAGGTTGCTCTCAAATGTCATCGAGCGCTGTGATTTTCTTATGGTTCGTCAGCCACTAGGTGAAATACAACAGTTAATCTGTGCAAGCAATGCTGTCCAGAGGGACTCCTACCTGTTGGCCACTGTGCTGGTGCGCAATAGAACCTTCGTTAAACCTAGATAATCTACAATGTGGCCTATCTTTACAGACTGCTGGTTGGACTGGGACATAAATAGATCTGGGCTGTTTGGATGAGATCTGTTTTCACACACACACACACCCACACACACGCGCGCGCTAAAAAGCTTGACTGAGGACAACAAAACAGACAGCAAGCCTACATTTTAAAGCTACAGCAAGGTATAACAAAATAAAAATATCTAATGAAAACATATTTTACGTAATTAAATACTCAGTAGAAATAAAAACAAATTCTGTGCGGCTAAATCCGTGCGGCGACAACGCATTCCGTTTCTCTCCGAACCGATCCATTGTATCGCCGTGGCAACAGGGTCCTGCTTTGGTGAGCCAAACCCAGGTGCAGTGCTGTGGGATACAGAAGTCCTGAGGTCCACCTGGCTCAGAATGTAGGCCAGCGGGTAAGAAAGAGGGAGTGCTCTGGAGCATATGTAGGAAATGGGTCTTAACCGAATCCAGCGGGGGGCAACAGGATATGTACTCATTCAATGTATTGGCATGTTCATATTTAATATGCCTTTGTGGGGATGAAGAACCTGTGGCCACAATGAGAGGTTCTATTCCCGGTTCTCCATAATTATCTTTCCATGTTCTACTATTAACTTGCTTGTGTACTCTGTGGCAGGATGGCTGAAATACCACTGGCCTCATTATAGAGTTCAGACACGGATGATGAGGTAGAAAACACGGGCACAGAAACATGGTGGCGTGTTGAACACTCATACATCCTGGCACGGGATATCTAGAGCGCGACAGTTAGCTCACAAGGTCCACTTTCTCCACATCGTTTAGTGTTAAAGGCTCATTTTATAATGTGTTACCTCTTTGTTTTGAAATCAATCCACACACAACACGCTATAATGACCATGCAAAAAAAATATTTGCCAAAAATGTTTGTCATTTTGTTAAACAAAATATTTTATTCCCAACAGCAACATAAACTATTGCATACTAAGTAAACTACATTTTTTAATTTTACACTATAGCCTATTTGCTTTGTTTAAAATGATTGGTTTCACACCAACATTTTCATCAGTTAGGCCTTTCTAGCAAACAATAACATCAGCTACATTTTTCAATCAAACATTCACAGAAAAGGTAGGTCCTAGCGCCGAATTTTTAGGACCTACCTTTTGCGTTTTGAGTTAATGTAATGTGTTTTACATTTGGGTGGACCAGGTCTTTGTATTTGTGGGGGAAGTCATACTTTTGGGGTGCGTGTCTTTGTATTTGGGGGGAGGTTTTTTAGATTTGGGGGAGCGTGTCTTTGTATTTGGGGGGTAGTTAGTCGTTTTTTTAGGGGGAAGTGTGTTCATATATTGGGGGTGAGCTCGTATTAGTGGGTGTGTTTTGCACTTCAGGGCCACCGTATAAATCTGAATATTTTTGTCTGTACGTACATCCTACGTTTCGTCCGTAGGCCACTTCTGACGCAAATCGTATGCAAGTTTTATACATGAGGCCCCAGACAAGAACATAAATACTAACCATATCATAACAAATGTATTAGATGACTCTAATAGTCAGTGTAATATGGTTTTACTGTGGTGATTGTGTGTGTGTGTGTGTGTGTGTGTGGGAGATGATTGTGTGTGTGTGTGTGTGTGTGTGTGTGTGTGTGTGTGTGTGTGTGTGTGTCTGTGCGTGCGTGTGTGTGTGTGCGTGCGTGCGTGCGTCTTTCTCTCTACCACACTTTTGCTCTTTGAGTTTCCACTGAAGTGGAAGTGACAGCTAAGCCTAAAGAGGATCATGCAGACCCCAATAATGCACACACACACACACACACACACACACACACACACACACACACACACACACACACACACACACACACACACACACACACACACACACACACACACACACACACACACACACACACAGATTTTAAAGTGGAGCTCATGTCAGCTTAATGTCTGTGCCAGGGTGAGCTCTCCTTTTCCCTGCCCTACCTTGCCTCAATCTCTCATACTGTCCTTCTCCGGCTCTTTTGCTAATGCATCCCTTCTTATTTCCTCATCTTATCACCCTGTTTTATTTTGCTCTCTTTTGAAATCTCTCTTTACCTTACTAACCTTGTCTGAACCCTCGTCCTCCATCGCTCCTCTTTCACTCTCCTCTTTCCTTCTTTCTGTCAAGCTGTCTCTTTGTTCTCTCTCTACTCTCTCCTCTTTCGCGCTTTTCTCCTCTACTCTCTCCTTTTCAGCCTCAATCCCCTATTTTGACAATTTGAGGTCCTGGGTGATGTTCAGCTCACACTTGAGGTCCTGGGTGATGGTGTTGCCAGGGGAAGCAAAAGGACACAGGTATATTTTGTGCTTTGAGCTCTGAGTTGTTCAGTCTGCAACAGGACATCAGACGGTCAATGTCCTCCATGTAGACGTACTCAACTCCATCAGAAATATGTCCGATGAGGGTGGTGTCTTCCGCAAACTTTAGGAGCTAGACAGAGGGGTGTCTGGAGATGCAGTTGTTTGTGTACAGAGAGAAGAGCAGAGGGGACAGAACTCAACCCTGAGGGGAGCCAGTGCTAATGGTCAGAGGGTCCGACAGGTGCTTCCCCAGCCTCAAGGCTGCCTCCTGTTGGAGTGGACTCGGGCACACCCATTTCTGCAGCAAATGCGTAATGCTATGATGTTAATATGGACCAACACCTCTGACCAACGTTTCCAGTGCCCTGTTGAATCTATGCCATGAAGAAATAAAGCAGCTCTGTGTCACGACCGGGCTCAGGCAGGCAACAGGACACAGGCGCAGATGTAATGATAAACGAATAATTTATTGAATAACACAGAAAACTGAAAACTACACACATTTGTGTGGAAAAAATAACCAACGGCACGTGGGCCAAATAAAACACAACACAGAACAGACAATAAAACACTAAGAACAGGTCTGGGAAACAGGAGCGAAAACAGACTTCCGGGGATCATGGACACGTAACAGGAAACAATGAACCAGCAAACACAAGAGACACTGGGGAGCTTAAATACAGAACATAACGAGGACTAACAAGCAACAGGTGAGAAGGCAGGACAATTATGGCGCTTTTCCACTACACAGAACCAGCTCGCCTCAGCTTGATTTGACTCTGCTTTTTTGGTTTTCCACTGGGTAAAAGTTGTACCTGTACCTGCTTCCAGGTACTTTTTTTCGTACCACCTCAGCCGAGGTTCTGAGCGAGCTGAGGCGAAACTAAAATGTGACGTGAAAACAAGGCAGACTGCTGATTGGTCAGAGAATCGTCACTATTCACTGCATCATCATTGCACGCGCCAGATATAGTATCCTGAGTAATCCCACCATTTTTAAATAGTTTGGCGAGAGATTTCGTGAGAGCTGTACATATTATCCATTACGAATACTATGGCAAACGGAAAAAATGCGCCGTGAGAAACAGACACATCACGCGGTCAAACACAGCATACACTCGATATCCTCCATTGTCTTATGCGTGTGGGTTGCGAGTGTGTGTCGTGTAGAAGATTACGTCACAGCAGTTTCCTGCCGTGTCGCTATGACGACCGGGTAGTATTGCGCAGGTACTATCTGCATTGGAAGACGGAGCGAAAGCGAGCGGAGCCGAGTCCGGCCAAGTCGAGTCGAGCTGGTTCTTTGTAGTGGAAAAGCGCCATTAGTGACATGGGGGAAACCGAAAAGTACTAGGACAAAAACAATAAGAACAACCACCAGAGGGAGACAGAACAAGCAAACACAGAACAGGAACACATAACAAACCCTTAGGCCCAATCCGAATACTCCCACTTACCCCTTCCCCGTAGCCCTACCCCTTAGTTTACCCCTACCCCTTGCCCCTCGAAACCGAGTGGTAAGGGCTACGTTCCCCTAGGAATTGGGACACCACTCGGTTTTGGCTACGTCATCATACATCGTCGCTAGCTGGCTGCTACGTCACCAGAGGCGACACAAATGTTGTTGTCAAACTTCGGAGATGCAGTCTGGAAAAGTGTGTATGTTGTCGATTGCGTGGATTTTAGTTATGTTTTTGCGATTGTCTGCAACAAATCGCAGAAATCAAGCGAGAAGAGGTCTACGACGCCTACGAATGCTGGTAGTTTAACTTATGGTATGTATCGATTGGTTGCAAACAACATTGTCGTATTGTATTTAAAGTTCACGGAACTAACCAACAAGGTAGCAAACATTTTTCCCAACTCAGCCATTAATGGTGTAAAATTGTTTTATTTTCCAGACTGGTGGTCCAACAAGATACTGTGCCATAAACCCCAACACGTCTATACTGCGCATATGGTTCGATGTATGTAGTAGTTATATGTTTGGTGGCGGTGCATATGGATGCAGATGTTCTTCTGTGTACTATTGTTTTTAATGTTTTTGTAAAGCACACGTGCTATATAAATAAACCTGCTTGCTTACTACTGAAGGCTGTTTTCAATAAATAATTTCATCCACATTGCATTGTGTTTTGTATATCTGTTTCAGTGATCACTGTTTTGAATGTCATTGATTGATGTTCAGAAACCCTTAATCAAAAACAATGTGCAAAGTGCAACGACAAACAAACTACAGTTTATCAAACATTTTTTTCAAAGAGGCCCAATAACCTCTATGTCTTGGCCTCACCAGTGTCCTGTATCATATCCAAATTATGTTGTACACCTTCATAATCTACAGTCTATGGTTGTACAGCATGAAACTTCGGTTCATTTTCTGCCCGAAAGCGAATTATTTGCCGGGTTTCCTCCGGCGTCCCTGTGTGATTCGGGACGGTATGTAAAGCACTTTTATCGCTATTCCAAAAGCAACATGTTACGTTATGCACTGATATGAATTATCTGCTAAAAGAGTTAACTGTAGACAAACATGCATTGAGTAAAGGTTGTCAGAGAAATACGGGACAAATTAGCAATGTATCTTTGGCGTTAACTGGCAAAAAGGAGCGATTAAAAAAAAAAAAACTTCAATTATTAAAATGGTTAAAAATATATATATACAGGACTGCGTAGATCACAAAACAATTGTGTCGTAATTTTTAAATTCGTTATTTAATCCGAAAATACTACATTTATGGGTCGCTGTTGCTGATCTAGCAGCCATTGTTGACGTCTCGCAATGTGTTCTGGGTACCCCTTGGTTTCAAGTGAGCTCTCGGAAAATCTTGGTTTCAAGGGGTATACAGCCCTCAGTCTTACCCCTTCGTCTTGATCGAAATGAGTATTCGGACAGCACTTGGTGTCGCGCGAACGCGCAAAACTAAGGGGAAGGGCTAAGGGGAAGGGGTAAGGGGGAGTATTCGGATTGGGCCTTACACTCTGAAGGCAAAATGGCGTCCAACCTGGTATTAGCAATGTGTATTTAATAGACTACCATCAGATGTCCCTTTCATTTCGTCCTAATGGATCAGTACCTTTTTGCAAACAGGGATAATTCAGCTGGATAGAGATTTTAGAAAGATGATCATGTGACTGCATCTAAAAGTTGGTTGATTATTGAAAAAGGTTTACAGTCACGTTTAAGGGGACGGCTTGTGTATACAGTCACCGGCCATTCCATCAAAACATAGAGAGCTGAGCTCTCAGATCAAACTGTAGTCAGACAACCTGCTGCATACCTGAACCAGATTTTGACAGGGATTGGTGGCAATATGTCTGAAACAGAATGAGGTCACGTCTAGACAAGCTGAGATCACGTTTTTGAAGGAGTGTGTTTTTGTGTGTTTTGGAAGGAGCTTGGCAATTCCTGATTGGAGTTCACCTTAAAGTTGACCTTCTTTACAATCTCACCCTTATCCTAACATTGTCCTTTAATCTAAATGGTTAACCCGGACGCTAACCTTTCTTGTGCTGGGCCATTGTATGTATGCTCCTAAGCATTTCTTCCTTTATGAATAGAAGTCTGCTTTTCTTTCACTCATACATTATCTCCTCCGGCCAAACTTCAAATACTGTCGTGAAACTGTGAGATCTTGTTAGGTTATGACACACACAAAGCATTGCTGTTCTGTGAGGGGGCTGGTTTCATGCATAAGGCTGTTCACAAATTAAGACACACGCACGCACACACACGCGAACAAACAACTGCTATGTCACAGTGCTTAGTGGTAACCATGGGAACAGGGAAGCGGTGTGTGTGTGTGTGTGTGTGTGTGTGTGTGTGTGTGTGTGTGTGTGTGTGTGTGTGTGTGTGTGTGTGTGTGTGTGTGTGTGTGTGCGTGCGTGCGTGTGCGTGTGCGTGTGTGCGTGCGTGCGTGCGTGCGTGGGTGGGTGTACATGCATGTGTCTCTAGTCGCCTGGAGTCAATGGGCTTTCCAAAGAAAACAATGATATGGTTTTCGTTTTCCACAATCACTATCACCCCAAAATTGGTTCTACACACACAAATAATTAGCCATGTTCCAGAATTTAGTATATGCCCTAACTCGTAAGCACTATGTTTTCACGTTAATTTCTGTTTCATTCAATCTATTATACAAAACCCGACAAACAACTCTTTTTGTAAAGCACAAATGTCTCCATGTTGTCATATTGTCATGTAGAAAGCAATGCAATCCAATGTACCAAGCTCAACCTAACTAACACAAATAAAAGCCAACAAACACAATTTGTCAACTAGCAATCAGAACGTTAGCATGAATAATAAGGGGTCAAAGGTCAGCTCGCTAGAGTTGTGGAACAATGGGGGACAACATCCGAGATTGGGAGAAGAGGAAGGGGAAAGGATCTCTAATGAAATGTGCCACACTGTAATTAACCCTGTTCTAGAACATGGTGTGACAATGAGGACAACTGTGCTGACAGCAAAGCTCATCCTGAGCCGTTTCACTCTTGCACCACTCGCTCGAACTATCAGTAAGGACAGGAACTTACTCGCTGTTGACTAATTTGGCTACTATACTGATTAATCAGGCTACAAACTACATGCAAAAGGAGAAAGACGCAGCTGGGATGCACATGGTTGTATCTGCCCAGTTATGAAGCATTGAAGGAGATTACTGTATTTGGGTTGTCATTTCATATGATGTGTGATTGTTGCTAGCAATTGATGTAGTCACATTCTAAAGATGAATATGTACTGTAAAAATACATTGTGGTTTTGCATACATGATCTTATAACTTTCTGAAGGATCATCTGTAATTAAATGTAGATAATGAATTTGTATAGCATACACCCGGCACTACTAATGACTGTCAGGGCAGACAGAGTTGTCACTGAGCCAAGCAAAGTGGTGGCAGAGAAACGATAGCCAAGTTGAGGTTGCGCTTTCACACTCTCAATTCTGCATCCTTAATGTGACTGACATGAACGCATGTGATGCTAAGCCTATAATGAAATTGTATTGTAATATTTGTTTACCATGTACTGTTAATACTAAGTCAACCATCATTTAATCATAACAAAATACTAATAGTAATAATAACTGGTGCTTCTGACTGTGACACAGGCCAATAAAGCCTCTTTCTTGCAGATCAACTGTCATTGCAAGAAGGGGTGTGACATTATTCAAATGTATGAAAGGGGGCTTTAATGAAGAAAAGTCGCTTGTGAGGAGGTGTACTTCTGCTGTAGTCTGTTTACAACAATCATTTCTGATACCTGCTATTTTATTGGAAATAGAATTAAGAAAAAAAACTTTCAGTTAACTGGGAATTTGAGCTCCAAAATACGCAATTACCTGATGTTGGTTGAGTAGACGGCTTTAATAAGCTCCTGTTCGTAATCACTCAGCAATTACTGCAATTAGATTTGTAAAGGTCATGGACTGTTCCTAGATTATTAAAGGTAAATCTTAGTCTTCCTCAGTCTTAGTGATTTCTCAGTCTGAGTGACAGTCACACTCCTACACTGAGGCTTCTAAATATTTACACTCAGATTTACTTCCCTTAACACGGTAATCATATATGGGAATATACATATTTAAACTATATTCTATGAATCCCTAACTGAATAAAGGGCTTACATGTGTACATTATCGCATGCTTAAAACATCCCTTTACAACATCCGTTTTTTGACGTCCTGTCCATTAATATTGAAAAGATGAGAAAATTAATATTCATGAGAAAATGGAATTAATAATTGAAGGGGAACTGATATTTATGTTTTTCCTGAACAAACACACACACACTGATCTGCGATAACATTATGCCTGTTATGCTGTTGGTTTTCCTGCGTGCCTCCAAACACCTCCAACCCGCGTGCCTCCTACACAGTTTACACGGTCTACATGGTCTACCCGGCCTCCAGCCAGTCTACACGGTCTACTCGGCCTACACGGTCTACAGCCAGTCTACACGGTCAACCCGGCCTACACGGTCTGCCCGGCCTACACGGTCAACCCGGACTACAGCCAGTCTGCACGGTCTACACAGCCTACACGGCCTACACAGTCTACACGGTCTACACGGTCTGCAGATAGCCTCATATGCAGCAGGGTGCGATGGACTTTTCACACATTCCTCCCGTAATCATCATTAACATTTTCTGTGACTGGTGTAATTGCTTTCGTCGTTGTCGCTCATCGATTATCCCTGTTTCCAGGTTTGTGCTTTGTCTCTACTCAGACCACTGTCGATGAGTACTCACCTCTAATGACCGGGAGCACCCCACAAGCCTTGCCGTTTCACAGGCGCTCTGACCCAGCAGCCAGGGCTAGCTTAAGCCCTGGAGCTGTTGCCAAAAAACCCAGCTCCAGCCATTTGAAAACTTTAAGATGTGGTGGAGGGTGTGGCTGGACCTGCCAGAGCCAGTCTCTGTCTACAGAATTCCAGAGCTGGTCCCTGTCTCCAGTTTTCCTGAGCTGGCCACCGTCTCCAGTTTTCCTTGAGCAGGCCCCCGTCTCCAGTTTTCCTTGAGCAGGCCCCCGTCTCCAGTTTTCCTTGAGCAGGCCCCGTCTCCAGTTTTCCTTGAGCAGGCCCCCGTCTCCAGTTTTCCTTGAGCAGGCCCCCGTCTCCAGTTTTCCTGAGCTGGCCCCCGTCTTCTGCGATGCTGAGCTGGGTGAGGCAGAAGAGGAGCGGCGGGTTAAGTTCCCTTGATTTTGTTTCAAGTTCTAGTTTCAAGGGTTTGTTGTACATTCTGCATGATGTTAGATGTTTATTAGTAAGACGCTTGATAGCACAATTTTTATTTAATACAGTGTATGTTTTTTCATTCAATGTAGTGTTTGTTTTGGTTTCATTAAACCCATGGAATATGCAATTGCTCTGCAACTGGCTTCCTCTGCAGGACACCCCTAAACAACTGACACTCAGGGCTGGCATTTAAAGAGCCAAGTGTCAACAAAAGCCTGGTCCATGTGATAGTCAAACGAGCAGCTCACTTCCAGATTCACATAAATAAACTAGCTTATTCGGCGTGCAAAATGACACCTCACACCCACCTCACTGGGCTAAGCATAGGGTCCATCTCTGAGCTTTTAACAACGTGCTACTAATAAGAACATACTTTGAAGAGGTTTGGTTTAAGACTGTCTGGTTAAGGATGTTACTGCCACCATGGGGCAGAACACAGTAAAGAGAAGATAACTTACAAGCTAACAGAAGATGTTGAGAGGTTTGCTGACTTCTAATGCTGGTATGTTTGTGGTGGTCTGGGAGGGCAGCATTATTATCTTACTAACTCATCACTAATCCACATCCAATATTTTAATATTTATTAATTTGGGTCAAATGTTTATAGCACGTCTAAATATATATTGGTCACATTCAATTCGCTACATGTAGAACATCTTCAGACATCCAGGCCCAAATCTATGTATCTACTGATCTCCTGAACCAAGATTGAAGCATGCTGTCCTGCAGAAAATGTCACTCACTCCTCCATAATCACACAAGCCTTTTCATCGGGTCCTACCTGCTCTCCAGGAGCTTGGAGCACAGTGCTGAAATTGGTTTGGATCAACGTGCCAATGTAATGGTCAGAGCACCATTGGCCGTTCTCTACTCCCTTCGCTAATGTCCGGTCTCGTCCTCACAGTCACCTGGTGCTCATTCCCTTTTTCTCCCTCATGTCTGTTAAATATCCTTACATTAATAGAGTATATAGGGCCCCTGTGTTTGGTCATGTCCTTGTGTGGTATTGTTCTATGTTACGTGTTTGTGCCCTCGAGCTTCATTACTTAGCTGTGCTTCCTGTTTGAAGAAGTGCCTTTTTATTCTATGCGCTGTGACGCACAGTTGCTTACTCAGTTTGTTAGGGTACCAAGTGTACTGGGTTGGGTTTAAGACTCTGTATTAAAAAAATCCTACACTGTGACAGAACCCTGTTTCTGGATAAATTTGTTTGACGATCATAGGAAATCCTTCTACGTATTTCTGTGTATTATGTAACCATATACGTAGGTAGGAAAAGAAAGTGGTGGTGGCTTTCGAACAGCAGTGTCCAATAGCTAATAGAGTAGCCAGTGCTAATACAACACAATGCTAGGTGTAGAAGGTGTGGAGGTTAGGAAGTTAGCTACACAGTAAGCAAGCAGAACATCTGAGGGCTATTGAGGACAGCCTATGCGCCTAAATTGCTAAGTCAGAAAAAAATGATTTGCGTTGAAATCTATTAATCATATGATTTAAACAAAACATTACCTCTCATTGCAGCACAGCCCATACAATACGGACGCAGGGTTCAGTCTAATAATTACAAGAGATTTTAATTACCTTGAAAATAATTGATTTCGTTAGTTTATTTATAATTGGCTTCTCTAAACGAAAAGGTCTCAGTAAACAATCACTTGATTGTCCCGTCGTCACATTTTATAATAGCAATATTTGCCCAGATTGCTGTCAAGCCAGTTCTCCTTAGGGATGTTAACGTTCTTCGCTACACACTTCGCTATACTCACAAATACACACATTAAAGGATAGCTATCGGTGTGAAGACAAAAACAAACAATAAAGAATAATTTTTCAATTCCTGATCAGAGGGGAACAATGGAGAGAAAAAACTGTGAAATTAGCATGTATGTCCAAATTAGCATATATCACCAGTGTCTCTGGTTTCCCTACTGAGGGTCTGTTTATTTCTGAGTCACAAATTAGCATGTCAGACTTGGCTACAAAATGGACAAAGGGAACCCTGAGGAACACAGACACTTTGAAGAGATTTTAGACATGAGCATTGTGGCAACAAATTTGTGTTGACCCTAATGACCATGTAACCATAGAGACTGGCAGTGCATAAGAAGTGGTGGCAGATTTAATGACAAGACAGAGAGGCGGACATGAGGGAGAAAGTACAAGTTCAAAGAAGAGAGCAAACCATTGTAGCAAACTAGTAATTCTGATTTCCATTTTCACATGTTGGAAATCTCTTTATTTTTACTTTTCGATATTTGTTGCGTTTAAAAATAGACTAACTATTATCATTTACCTCTGCTTAACATCCCATCATCTCATCTTCAACCTAATATCTGGGGTCGGGTCACAGGGGCAGCAGCTCAAACATGTTTTTTCCATGCCACATTAACCAGCTCTGACTGGGGGATCCTGAGGCATTCCCAGGCCAGTGTGGAGAAATAATCTCTCCACCTAGTCCTGGGTCCTCCCAGAGACCTCCTTCCAGCTGGACGTGCCATAAAGATCTTGAACAGGATTGGTGACAAAGCACAGCCCTGGCGGAGGCCAACCCCCACCGAGAACAAATCCAACTTACTGCCGAGAACCTGGACACAGCTCTTGCTTTGAGCATACAGAGATTGGATGGCCCTGAAAAGAGGCCCCCTCACCCCATACTCCTGTAACACCTCCCACAGTATCTCCCTGAAAAGAGACCCCCTCACCCCATACTCCTGTAGCACCTCCCACTGTATCTCCCTGAATAGAGACCCCCTCACCCCATACTCCTGTAGCACCTCCTACAGTATCTCCCTGAAATGAGGCCCCCTCACCCCATACTCCTGTAGCACCTCCCACAGTATTTCCCTGAAAGTGGTCCCCTCACCCCATACTCCTGTAGCACCTCCCACAGTATCTCCCTGAAAATAGACCCCCTCACCCCATACTCCTGTAGCACCTCCCACAGTATCTCCCTGATAAGAGGCCCCCTCACCCCATACTCCTGTCATACTCCTCTTTTTCCAGATCCACAAAGCACATGTACACTGGATGGGCATACCCCCAGGCCCTCTCCAGGATACTGCCAAGAGTAAAGAGCAGGTCCGTTGTTCCACGGCCCGGGCGAAATCCGCGTAACATTTTGAATGCATATAACAATAACTGGAGCAACACAGCATTTATAAACAGGAATATTGGCATTACCACTTCAGCATGATTTTGTGGCATGGAGGACTGAGGGTTTGCTGACCACCATGGACTGTTCTACCAGTCTCATTACTCTTGTCATGGTTTCCTTGGTAGAATCCAGAAGCAGACCGAACACAGTAAGTGATATAATAATATTTATTGAGAAGAGATACAGTGGTAGACAGTTGCGTGACAGTTACATGTTGGTTCAGTAGGCTGGCTTGTGAGTGTCGTGATTTCAGGTAGGAATTTATGTAGGTGCTCGGCTGGCTAGTTGTTTCAAAGTTGCAGGTTAGTGCCGGGAGTGTGTACCATTGGGAAACTCGAGGCGGAGGGCAATAGTTTTCAGAGCTTGTAGTTGGCAGTCCAGTTATCAAAACAGCATCTCAATAAAGGGGCCCGGCACTACGATATAATTAACATTTCCATCGTTTCAGCCACGGTTCATCTGAGAAACATTTAGCGGTCTCGGGACCATAAATATGACATTGAAGTTTTGTTTTTTATCATCAAATACCAATGATAGGTACTGTAAATCACAAAAAAATAGAGAATCCATCACAACAACACTGCAGAATCCTCCATAAGTGGTATTTCAACAGTCTCTAACCGAAGACAGGCAGGGGTTTGCTGGCTAGTGGTTTGCATACAGCAGTTTAGCTATCTGTGCAAAAGACAGGCCTGCATTTTAAGCCCATCAGGATTTTTGACAGTTTTTGGTAAAAGACATCGCTTTTACAAGAATGTGCAGGCTGGGTTTAGACCAAAATAGAATTTGGCAACGGAAGTGGCCAATAGGTAGAGTCTTGGAAAAAGTGTATCCACTGAAAAAGTGCATGCTCTATTGTGTTTTGGGTGTTTGTCAAAGCTCTTTGTGACAACTATTGGTGTAAAGAGGCATTATAAAATAATTTTGATTGATTGAGATGCCTCCCTTTATTCAGATTGTGTTCGATCTTTAGTGTTCACATTCACACACAATAACACACTTCAATGTCATATTTATGGTGCCTAGACCGCTAAATGTTTCTCTGATGAACCGTGGCCGTAACGATGGAAATGTTAATTATATCGTAGTGCCGGGCCCCTTTATTGAGATGCTGTTTTGATAACTGGACTGCCAACTACAAGCTCTGAAAACAATTGCCCTTAGGACAAACTTACAGTAGTTGCCGAGGAGATAAGTGGTGGAGACATGATGGCATTAGCTTTTAAATCCCAGAGATTTCCTTCTGCTGTGGCTGCCTGAAAAGCTCCCGACTTTATTTCACTATTGTGTGTGTGTGTGTGTTTGTGTGTGTGTGTGTGCATTGGAAAAAGAAAGATAGGGCGAGAGAGAATGAGTGTGACAGTGCGAGTCAGGGGGAGTGGTAATCAGAGAGGAATGTGGTCTAATGATTATTGGAGGATTTGAAGCCACGGCTATCAGACAGCCTGGTTTAGAAGTTAATCTACCCACGCTTCCTATCTCCCTGCCTACTTGACTTCCCTTTCAATGCCTCTAGTTTTCATGCCATGCTTTTCACTCTCTGCTATCTCCATCTATCTTTCTCTCCGGGTAATTTTACTATTTTATGATTAATGACTTCATATCCGATAATAAATGAAGTCTCTCTCGCTGTCTCAAACTGAATAATCAGTGGTCAAATTGTAATATTCATTATAATATATATATATATATATAATTGAACAACTGTATTTTGTAAATAAAACTAGGTCATATGAACAGTTGTTTAGTGCTGTTATAGGTGACCAGAGTCCTCTCATGTCCCGTTCTATAACCCTACAAACCACCTGCAGATAGCAGTCACTGATCCTGTCCAGGAGATTGTATGGGTCCAAATGTCACCATATCCTTGTATAATGCGTTTACTTTTGACAAGAGCCTAATAGGTATTACCCTATGAATTACAGTACATCACCTTCAGGGTACCATTTGGTAAACAGCCATTGACCCACGACTGAATCCGTCCTTTCACTGTCACTTTGTCAATAGAAATGCCAATCCAAACAGATGGATGCAGATGGGTCTGGACTTTGGACATTAACATGCTGTATCGGCGCCAGGCATTTCTGTGAAAAACAGATTTGGACACACCTGGATAAGTCCAGTATCCGCTCCTCTGGAAATGGCTGAGAGGAACAGCAATAGATGTTATAAAGTTATGAGACATATGTTCACCCTTTCAGCTACGGTCTCGGAGGGTTTTCTGAGCACAATGTGCTCATCGAATGCTAATGAAAGACGGTTTCCCGTTATTGGTTTTTCATCATTATCATTTGATTTACTGAGGGGTTTAGTTAACTATACATTTCTTGATTAGTATTTTTTTTAGCTCCCTCAGAAAAGATATCACCTACATCATTCTAATAAAATGCTTTGTGTGGCAACTTGGCTATCGCCATTTTAAAGAAATAAATAACATGAGATAGCTGGAGGGTAATCATACTAAGCTAGAGATTTAATAAATGTAATCACAACATGTTCTTCATCTGTCACAAATCCATGGGTGTAGAGCAGGGAAAAGCCATACGCAGAGCAAGTTAATGAATGTTCATGGTGCTTTTTTATTTAAAACAAAACAGCGAACAACGAACGTAAAACAAACTGTGATTGAAATAAAATTGGGCTCCACAAGCGACTTCTAAGCCATTAAAAAAAAAAAAATGCAAAGACACTTACTCACTATCACCATGACTTGGCGACAAACAGGAACAATAGCAACCAAAGTGTAACCACACCCATTGAACTAAATAGACCTACTATTACTTAATATAACCAAAAAGAACGTACCACAGTGCCCAATAAATTAAACTCTGTTAAATTCTCTTTGTTCACCAAATATCTTGAAAAAATATTATAACATTACATTGGATACAATGGATTTAATGTTAAACTTTTTTGTTGAAATGAAAATAACAAATCATTGAAACAATTGAATTTGTTCCTATTTAGCCGTTTATATTCCCACCAGGATAATGGAATATAATGAATTAAATGCAGCAGAATGCAGAAATGCAGACTATTGCAAGAGGCATGTTCCTTAGACTCACTGCTGTGGGTGCACTTCCTGTTTTCTGGTGAGTTGTTTTACTAACGCACAGCTGGGGTGAGTTAGCTGTTCAGTTGGGGTATTTAAGTCACTGGGAAATATGGCACTTTGCTTGATATTGTTTCATGTCACGTTTCGATGTTTAGGGTGAGTGATCAGTGTTTGATATTTCTGCTTACAAGTTGCATATTTTTTATCCATTTGTTGTCTTCGTGTTTATTTTGCATTTTAAATACATTCCCATGAACGTTATTCCCATTCTGCAAGTGGCTGTATCCATTAAAATGTTGGGTATATTAAAATGTTGGATTTATTAAAACATTGGGTGTATTAAAATTGCGACAAACACCAGGATTTCATTTTGGGTGAACTTCCTTTTATGATTTGCTCACACATTTTTGGGGTTTTATTTAGTGTTATTTTTACAGTGTATGCTTTAGTTCCGAGGGGTGAACAGAGGGGTGATTACAGACATCCATGTGTAGCGCGCGTGCAGACGTCTGATATGAAAACCAAACACTGTCATAATTGTTTAGCTACTTCATGAGTTGATCAGATAAAATATTAATTTGTTCCTCATTGATGTAAAAGCGTGGATATAAACAATGGCTGCATCTGTACTACATTTCCATAGCAAGAATGTCCCTATTTCCTGTAGAGCTGCCGTGAACTGTGTGGTCAGTGCAGGAAAGCCAAATTCAAAGCTCAATAATTACGTTTGATGGTTGTTTAATATAAAGTAACACAAGTTACACAACAAATGTAAAAACCAAAACCACTGTAATAAAAAGAATGTTGCGCATACAAAAGTTACTTACAGCAAACATCAAATACAGCAACAGGAACCACACTCACCTCTAAAACACTAGATGGGTGTGGTTACACTATGACATTGAAATAATAAGTAGCAGAAAGCAACCACACCCAGTGACCTACAAACACTTACTAATTATCAAACTCAAATCAGGTGTGCATAATTATCTCAAATCAACCTGAAGGAAAAGGTGAGTACAACACAAAAAGAATGAAAAGAGGACGACTAGTCATACTAGTCGTCACAAAAGTGCACTGATATTGACATAAACACAGTGTTAGGTTCCAAAGTAGTGGCTACAGGGAATAGAAAGTAATTTGCAGAAATGATAGTCATTTAAATTAAACACATCCTGGATTGATCGAGTCCATTCAGAACTTAAGGTTTTATGGACTTAACGACTTAGGTAAACACACTTTTTCATCTTGTTTGTTTTAATTTTCTACTTCAATAGGTGTTGATGCCCGTGTAATATGTTCAGAACAATAAACTGTGTCTCGTCTGGCTGGACCAATAAGTGCCAGCCAATGACAGTGCTTGTTTTAGACATCAGCGACATAAGCCGTCAGTTAGGGCCCCGACCAATGGAGTGCCTTAACAACTAGTGAGCCCACGGCTGATAGGGGAAAGGGTGCCCCAAAGGAAATGTTGCTTAGGGCTAGAACCGGCACTGGCCACTGATCACAAGTGATCAGTATCTCAGTGGACATTGGTCTATGTTGTGGCCTCCAGTGTGTGTGGTTAATGCCAGCCCACTGCTCTTGACAACAACAAAACAACTCTGACCATAAAATCCTCTGACCACTCAATCACTTCCTACAGCCTCGGTCATAGCATGAAAAAAATCCCTTCAAAATATATATATTTAAAAACACAGACAAAAGTGATCATGAGTTGGATTTCAACCCTGTGTTTCTAACCTCTCCCCTTAATTAAGGCTTCGTTCTATGTATTTTGTCATGCCTAATTTCAAAGTGTTTCTTTCACTCGATTGAAGACCTCTGGCCCTAAGGCAGAGAGAGTCTGAGAGGGAAGAAGAGACTAACGTTAAAGATATTTCAGGGATTCAGTCAGATGCTAAAGAACAAACGTTATACATTCTCTGAGAGAATCTGTTGTGTTCAGGCTTGTGTTGGCCTTTTAACTGTTAGGCATTGAGTAGAGACAGTTTGGGAAATACTGTCGTCCCATTCATTTAATAATATGTTCTTGAATTAGCAGTTGCTATGTTCCACACAACACACTGTATCTCACATGGGTCCTGTTATTCACCAGGGTAGGGCTCTACTCTGGAACTACGTTTCCGTTTAGGTTGCTAGTAATCTTCACGTTGACTGCCTCCATTGATGCCTATTAGAGGAATTCCATCCAATCAGAACCAATTGTTATTGTAAACTATTGCATTACAGACTTTAATGTTCACCATGTAGTGTAATAGTATATATAGTATAGTTATAGTCATATCCTAAAATAGGCAGAACAGACTGCTCTTCTCTTATACCACCATGAAGTTCTACATTTCCAGGATAAATAGCCTATATGTCAATCTGTGTCTGGTATGTAGGACAATCATTTATTGCATTGCATCAAGCTTGTTGAATAAACGTTCATATCTGATAGATCTGAAACCGTTAACATCAATTGTACCGCAGCCTGTAAATCCTGACTGCAGATCCCGAACGTGGCATCAAAACCAGGCAGAGCAGAAGATCAATGCCATTCCTCCCCTCGCCTGGCAACTGGCCATGCGTTCCAAATGGCAACCCCATGTCCCTTTGTCGTGCACAATTAGCAGCTGTTCTCCAAAAGTGTGTTAATAAAAACTAAGTTGGGTACTATGAAGTGAAAATGGTTTCATTTAGGACACAGTCTGAACCTGAGACATGCTACACTTCCTAAACACAGAGTCAACTGACTGGTACATGTCCTTATCTCAGCTGTAGACCTCTCTCACGCACACATACACTTCTTATCTGTCCCAGCTCTAGCTCCAGTTTGCATTGCCCCAGAGGCTGGGCACCCAGCCTGCCTTGTCTGACAAGCTGCCCTGCATGTCCTGGCTGCATGGCCTGGCCCCGAGCCACAGAGAGACAGTGCCAGCGTGAGTCTTAACAACCTTTTATCAAACATGAATCAAATAAACGTTTGTTGGACATGTTGGCTCGGCCTCAAGTAACCCCAATGTGACGACGCTAAAATCGACATATCATGTCTTCGTAGACATCATTGGACCTTTTTCAATTATTATTTTAATACATTTGTATTTACATGATTGGATTACGGGGCATTAGTCTAATTGGCTTCATGTAAATCCATTAAGTCAGCAAGGCAACCGGCTCCTCTATAAACACACTTACAAATTAGTCATATTAGCTCAGCGCACTTTGCCGACTGATACACGATAACGTGTAAGCAGGCCTCAAACTCTACATGAACCCGACCTATCTCGTGTCATCTAACACTATCTTATGTCTAAAAACGAGTACACAGTGGAATTGAAGTCGTAGAATCACAACCTAAGGGAACAGTCCCACAGAATGTAAGGTCCCCTCAGGCTGCGTTTGTTTCGATGTTCTCAGCTGCGCCAGGAAACTGACAGCGAAATTACCGTGCTACGATTTCAGCCAGTTTTGCTAGAGCCTGAAAATAGTCCTGCAGCAATATTAACATTTGAATTATTGTGTGTGTGTGTGTGTGGAAAGTCCTTCCCCAATTCAGGGCTTGTTAATCTTTTGGAGGAGCGAGGCGAGCATTACAGGGGGTGGGCTGCCCTCAGCTCCTACACCCCCTCGTTGGAACACGTCCACTATCAGTCACTAACTTATTGATGCACTGTCAGTCACTACCCTATTGATGGATAGGATGGATTGGGAACTCTAAATGTATTGTCACAACCATTCTGAAGCTATTCTTCCCCAACCATTATAATGTGGATTCCTACAGACACACATACACACGTGAACATATCAAAACAACTACATCCTGAAAAGTCAAATAAATACAGGTGACTACAGGTGACTGGAGTTGCAGAAAAACAATGTCTGGCCTTCAATTTCAGAATACAAACTAAGCTTCACCTCCGGTACGAGAAATACAATTAGAAGGGAATATGAATGTGTGTGTTTGCCTCTGGAAGATAAGCTGTGTCAGGTTCCTCAGAGCAGCAGAAGATGTTTGACAAATTCTACCCTAATAGCGTATTGGGCCTCATCAGATCTAGTGCCCTATGAAAATGATTGGGAGCTATTTATGACCTAGGCTGGCAGAGGCTGCTGGGGTGACATTTCATTAATGCCAGGTTGTGTTTGAATAACCCAAATGTGTGTGTGTGTGTGTGTGTGTGTGTGTTTGTGTGTGTATATGAGGGAGGGGTGTGTGCGTGCTTGCATATGTATCTGTATGTGTTCATGCACAAACCTGTTTGTACACACAACATGTGTATGTGTACATTTGGTGTGTGTATAGGTGTGTTTTGATGAAAAACCCCAGAGATGATTGTACCGAGCGGAAACCGTCAAGCAAACAAACCAACAGGAACACACAGACAGCGTGAGGACTAGAATAGGTACAAGACCTTTCTAAAGAGAGAAGCCTTCATTAGCCCCACAGCTTTTCCTCTTTTCTAGTCACACTCACAGAACGTTTGTTTTTGCATTCGAGAACATCCGACAACACTAGTAAGAGAGTGTTTCATGTTTGTCTCCAAAGGTATTCAAAACAGTATGCTATAATTTTTTTTGCCCATTATGTTTGTGGAGATGCTAGGGGAAGCTTAAAATGGTTGAGGATTGGAGCCTGGTAATGATTTAAGCCTAGCAAATTGTATCATATTTTGTGACATACTTATCATTATGATTGTCACAAGTGTGGTGAGTTTAGTTGCACATGGGGGGGGGGGGGGCTCCAGCACCCTAGACTGCTGAAGTGGATCAGTGACGGTAATCGGTCGAGGACAGGCCAACGGTACCAGTGGAATATGCAGTGTGTGCGCAAGTGAACTGTCCATGAAATTCCCAGCTGCGCCTGAATCTACTAGCACCCTATACTGGGAAACAGTACCGAACTGAGGAAAAACCACCGGGATAGTGACGTGTGCGTCAGTGGGCGCTAATCGGGTAGTGGGTGCGCTTACCGGCGAAGATTCATGAGTGTCAGACTTCCTGCCCAGCCGTTGGTAGCAGTGGGAGGCAGAGTGCCCTTTCCTGCCGCGCGGTTTCCCGATGCGCAGCACCCCCTACCTCCCTGGGTTCTGGGGCAGCAGGAATACTAGGCAGAATGGACGGGCTACTGCCGGGGGGTTCGCGAGCAACCAGCAGATTGTCAAGCCGGATGGCTACATCCACTAGATGCTCAAAGGATAGGGTTGCATCTCTAAATGTCAATGCAAGTCGAGCTGGCCACATAAGAGACACCACAGTTTAATGGTTTGGGTCCACTTACCACTCATTATTCCTGGAACATATACTTAAAACAAGTTTATACAGGAAATATAGTCAAATGAACAGAAAACATAGTATTGACAAGCTTAAAAATAATGTTTCTTTTAGATAATAATTGTGTCTTTCAAACTTTGTTTTCATCAAAGGATCCTCCATTTGCAGCAATTACCGCCTTGTATACCTTTGGCATTCTAGTTGTCAATTTGTTGAGGTAATCTGAGGAGATTTCACTCCCATGCTTCCTGAAGCACCTCACTCAACTTGGATTGGCTTAATGGGCACATCTTACCGACCATTCAGTCAAGCACAATAGGGAGATCCTGTGACTGTGCGGCACATTATAGACAGAAAACCTCCTGACTATTTCTCCTTTATATATTTATTGCATCGTTTGGAGCTGTGCATTGGGTCATTGCCTTGTTGAAGGAGGAAATTGGCTCCAATCAAGCGCCATCTACAGGGTAGGGAATGGCATTGCAACACTGAGTGATAGGCCTCCTCCAGCATCTTTTTTTTTACTTGGTTTCACTTTGTGATCAGAACACCCTTTCGGTCAAATTTCATCTTAAAATGGTCGTACAATCATTGCACCAAAAGAGGTGGTATTTATCGGCATCATCTTTGTTGCTGTCTCATGATCAACCTCACGTCTGGGGTGAGAGAGATTTGATCACGCGAGATTTGCAAGACCTTCTTTATCCCAACAAAAAACAATCCTAACAACCTCAGTAACAACAACCACATGCAAATATACAAGTGTCTTACATAATGTACTGTTATCTAAAAAACGTATAATTTATTCAATTCATTTTAAGCTGGATTTATTTTCTTTGGTGGCCTGTCTTGCGTTTGTGTTTGTAACTTCTGAATTGCCTTTGTATATGAAAAGTTCGAAACAGATAAACTTGCCTTGCCTTGATTTTCCTAAGACACTAATGCCTGTAATATCGACATACTTGGAAATTCTAAATGGTCATTATAATTATTGGTGGCTGGCATGTTGAGTAGCTAATAGGTCTTAAATTGGCTAGTGAGAGTATAAATCTCCTACAAGTGGTTGTCGGTCGAGCAGTAGCCATATTACTGGCAGTGTTTTCTCTTCTAAAGGACCTCAGCTCTGGGCAAACGCAAAATAGTATTTCGTGTCTGCGTTGATACCTCTTTTCCAGTCTATAAATAATGTTTAAATTATTCAGATTTAAAAGTTGAGGGTCGCCAGACTCTGCATGTAATTTTGATTCCAATTGAACATATCCTACACACGCTGAGTAAAAGAAGAAAAGCAAAATAGCACCAGTACATGCAGAAACACCAGTGCATGCAGAAACTGAATATAGCACCAGTACATGCAGAAACTGAATATAGCACCAGTGCATGCAGGAACTGAATATAGCACCAGTACATGCAGGAACTGAATATAGCACCAGTACATGCAGGAACTGAATATAGCACCAGTACATGCAGGAACTGAATATAGCACCAGTACATGCAGGAACTGAATATAGCACCAGTACATGCAGGAACTGAATATAGCACCAGTGCATGCAGGAACTGAATATAGCACCAGTAAATGCAGGAACTGAATATAGCACCAGTGCATGCAGGAAGTGAATATAGCACCAGTACATGTAGGAACTGAATATAGCACCAGTGCATGCAGGAACTGAATATAGCACCAGTAAATGCAGGAACTGAATATAGCACCAGTGCATGCAGGAAGTGAATATAGCACCAGTACATGTAGGAACTGAATATAGCACCAGTACATGCAGGAACTGAATATAGCACCAGTGCATGCAGGAACTGAATATAGCACCAGTACATGTAGGAACTGAATATAGCACTAGTACATGCAGGACCTGAATTTAGCAAAAGTACATGCAGAAACTGAAAATAGCACAAGCTAGAGTAAGCTGCAGGTGGAAAAGCATTATATTGCATAGTTTAAGCATGAGGTGAGATTTGACAACTATTTTCATTTTTAAAAGCTTGCCAAGATCCATACTCAGCACACTTTACTTCTTCCACAATCGTACATTACAACCATGTTCTAAATTAGATTGACAAGCACAATTTACAGACAAACCCGGTCATCCTCAGCCAAATGCAGGTCATTACAAATATTTGCATGTATACAAAAACATTTTTAGACCCTAAATGTTTTTCTTATTTGTTTAAAACATTTCGGGAAGAACTAGTAATGTCTCTGCATATGGTTCTGTTCCTCTGGGGTAACTCACTGCCATCAGATGATCTATACATGTATATAATACTAGCAAAAATCACTGAAATGTTATTAATAGCAATCCCAATAGGCAATAAGCAGGGTACGTAGTCCCCCAGTGAATGAAACACAGAACCAAACAGGTGGAGGCAGTGGTTATGGTGTATTTGCACCCACATGGTAGTAACCATTAGCATATCATTAGTGAGTAACCTAAGCTTCTGTCCTTCATGATATCTGGAAGTGTTTTTCAGTGGCCCAGTCAGATCCCTGCGAACATTCCTGAAGAGACATGAACATGGCTATGAGGCATCATTTTCCATCCAACCTGACCAAGCCTCACAGGATATGGAAAGACAAATTGAAAAAACTAAAATACAAGTGGGTCGGGCTTGTTGCGTCAGAACCAATGACAAAATGTCCAAACTGTTTTTGTTTGTTTATAATTGGGTTAGGGTTAAGGTTAGGGGCTTTTGCTGCTTTGAACTAGGGATGCATGTAATAAAGCATTCATACAGACTGTCCAAAAGAAATCATGAGAATGAATGTTTTTTGAATCTATGAAGTATAAAATACTGAGGACATATCTCTTTTCTGTATATCTACCTTTTACCAGTAATTGCATACCATTCACTTTCATTGTTGAATCACCCTGTGACATACTTTTAAACGATTCTAGAACGAGTTTGTGCTTTACAGTGAAAAACGTTGAACCCTTCAGTGTTGCTAAGTATTCACTGTATACCAGAAGCTATTTATAGCTCAAACTTTATGTCATTCAGTTTAGCAAAATGACCACTTTTGAATTCAAATGTGGCGGAATGGAAAATAACCAACTTGTAGAAGCTTTGGTCTTGTCTGGACTTCCTTCGAAGCAGCTCTACTGCCATCTAGGGGCAGGCATCGGCGTTCGTTGTCACCGGCTTACTAAGCGGCCACCGCACCCTCATCATCACATTGTCTTGTCTTTTCTGGTGCCCATTCCCTTATTGTCAGACTGGTAAGAGGCAACTCTGGGATGCTGGCCTTCAGAACACAAGGACATTTCTAAGTCACGCCAGAATGGTACTGTATGTTATTCCAGGAATCATATCAGACTGGTACTGTATGTGATCCCAGGAATCATATCAGACTGGTACTGCGATCCCAGGAATCATATCAGACTGGTACTGCGATCCCAGGAATCATATCAGACTGATACTGTATGTGATTCCAGGAATCATATCAGACTGGTACTGTGATCCCAGGAATCATATCAGACTGGTACTGTATGTGATCCCAGGAATCATATCAGACTGGTACTGTATGTGATCCCAGGAATCATATCAGACTGGTACTGTATGTGATTCCAGGATTCATATTAGACTGGTACTGTATGTGATTCCAGGATTCATATTAGACTGGTAGTGTATGTGATCCCAGGAATCGTATCCTCCTTGGTGATTCAAGCCCTATACTCACTGACTGAGCTACCGGGACCTACAATGCATCATTACACGACTCTCCCATTATATTTTGGATATGACAGTCAAAAGTTTCACTCTCCTCATTAGCCCCAAATCTGAGCATAGAGACATTGAAAGTTATTTAACAATTATAGTATGCAGCCTTCTCACATACTCTAATACATTTCTCCTTCTCATTCTCATCCATCTCCTTTTTTGTATCTCTCTGGGGTGCAGGGTGCTACTTTTGGCTGCAGGGTTTCATTTGGGTTGGAACCTAAAGTTTTTCTCTGTATTTTATTCTTTAAATTTTTTTGTATCTCCCTTTCTCTGTTTCCCGCACAGATCAAAGTGTTAGTGCTCTAGAGATTCCTCCTCTCTGCTCTGAGTTGCGCGCTGACACACAGGCAGGGAAACACAGGGCTCGCTCTAGTTAGCCATAAGTTACTGTCTCAGAGAATTTCACACACGTACATGCGTTAGCACAACCAGATGCACACACACACACATGCCCACACAATACGTCCTCTCTGGCCTGATCCTACATAGTGAACATCTGCGGTCGGGTGAGCTCTGCTGCATGAGGTAGAAAATAACTTCACTTTCTGACATATTCCAGCTCCGGTCTCATTTAGGTCTATGATTCATGGATGTTTTGGGGTTCTTATCAGAATAAGGTTTGTCTGAACCAGCATCAGGTTTATATCGCCAAGCCGCTTTGTCACAAAAGAAATTTGACCTGACCCCTAGCTGCAACACTTGTAGGATTATGTGTGCCATAATATGAAACAAATATATCAATAATTGTACACTTAAAAATATAAATACACATTCCATTTGCAATGAGTACACTTATGAATCCTCCAAAAGCAATATTTCATTTGGATGGTGTGATGTTGCCTCCCCGGGAATCATCACCTTAACGTGGTGGAGAGGTTTGTGTGCCCCTATGAACCTGAGGGCTGGGTTGTCTGGAGCTTCATGCTCCTGGTAGGGTTTCCCAAGGCAAAGTGGTCTCAGGCGAGGGGCCAGACTAAGAATGGTTCACCAAGACCCCATGAAAGATCGAGGAAAAAGGAGCGAGACCCTGCCTGGAGGAAGCCCAGGGCCCTCGTCTGGAGCCAGGCCCAGACGGCGGGCTCGAAAGCGAGCGTCTGGTGGCCGGGTTTGCCACGGAGCCCGGCCGGGCACAGCCCGAACGAGATACGTGGCATCTCTCTCCTCTCCATCCTGTGGGCCCACCACTCACAGGAGCAACCGCAGGGGTCGGGTGCGCTGTCATATGGGTGGCAGTGAAGGTGGGGGGTCTCGACGGATCAGACCCGGGCGGCAGAAGCTTGCTTTGGGGACGTGGAACGTCACCTCACTGGGGGGGAAGGAGCCAGAACTTGTGCGTGAGGTGGAGCGATACCAGTTGGATCTGGTGGGACTTACCTCTACGCACAACCGTGGCTCTGGAACCTTACTCCTGGATAGGGGTTGGACTCTGTTCTTCTCTGGAGTTGCCCAGGGTGAGAGGCGGCGGGCTGGTGTGGGGATACTCACGAGCCCACGTCTGAGCACGGTGGTGTTGGAGTTTACCCCGGTGGATGAGAGGTTTGCCTCCCTACGCCTAAGGGTGGTGGGGGGGAAAACTCTGACTGTTGTTTGTGCTTATGCACCAAACAGCAGTTCGGAGTATTCAGCCTTCTTGGAGACCCTGAAGGGAGTCCTATATAGGGCTCCAGTAGAGGACTCCATCATTCTGCTGGGTGACTTCAACGCACATGTGGGCAACGATGGAGACACCTGGAGAGGCGTGATTGGGAGGAACGGCCTCCCTGATCTAAACCCGAGCGGTCGTTTGTTATTGGACTTCTGTGCTAGTCATGGATTGTCTATAACAAACACCATGTTCGAACATAAGGAGGCGCATAAGTGTACATGGTACCAGAGCACCCTAGGCCGAAGGTCAATGATCGATTTTGTGATCGTATCGGCTGATCTAAGGCCGCATGTTTTGGACACTCAGGTGAAGAGAGGGGCAGAGCTGTCAACTGATCACCATCTGGTAGTGAGTTGGATCAGAGGGTGGGGAAAGACTTTGGACAGACCAGGTAAGCCCAAACGGGTAGTGCGGGTGAACTGGGAACGTCTGGAGGAGGCCCCTGTCCGAAAGATCTTCAACTCACACCTCCGGCGGAGCTTTTCAGGCATCCCTGTGGAGGTTGGGGGCATTGAACCTGAGTGGGCAATGTTCAAAGCTTCTATTGCTGAAGCTGCGGCGGTGAGCTGTGGTCTCAAGGTCCTAGGTGCCTCAAGGGGTGGTAACCCTAGAACACCGTGGTGGACCACGGTGGTCAGGAAGCTGTCCGACTGAAGAAGGAGGCCTTCAGGGATATGCTAGCCCTGGGGACTCCGGAGGCAGTTGCAGGGTACCGACAGGCCCGAAGGGCTGCAGCCGCTGCCGTGTCAGAGGCAAAGCAGCGGGTGTGGGAGAAGTTTGGAGAAGCTATGGAGAAGGACTTTCGGTCGGCACCAAAATGCTTCTGGAAAACCGTTCGGCACCTCAGAAGGGAAAACGGGAACCATCCAAGCTGTGTACAGTAAGGATGGGACACTGTTGACCTCAACTGATGATGTGATCGGGCGCTGGAAAGAGCATTTTGAGGAGCTCCTGAATCCGACTACTACACGCCCTCTAGTACAGAGGCAGAGCTGGAGGCTGATGGAGGGTCATCGTCAGTTTCCCTGGGGAAGTCGCTGAGGTAGTCAAACAACTCCACAGTGGCAAAGCCCCAGGGACTGATGAGATTCGTCCAGAAATGCTAAAAGCTTTGGGTGGGGAAGGGCTGTCTTGGTTGACACGCCTCTTCAACATTGCATGGAAGTCTGGGACAGTGCCAGAGGAGTGGCAGACCGGGGTGGTGGTTCCCCTCTTAAAAAGGGGGACCAGAGAGTGTGTGCCAATTACAGAGGTATCACACTCCTCAGCCTCCCTGGTAAAGTGTACTCCAAAGTGCTGGAAAGGAGGGTTCGGCCAATAGTCGAACCTCAGATTGAAGAGGAACAATGCGGTTTTCGTCCTGGCCGGGGAACCACGGACCAGCTCTTTACTCTCGCAAGGATCCTGGAGGGGGCCTGGGAGTATGCCCATCCAGTCTACATGTGTTTTGTGGATCTGGAGAAGGCGTATGACCGGGTACCCCGGGATCTTTTGTGGGAGGTGCTGCGGGAGTATGGGGTGAGGGGGTCTCTTCTCAGGGCCATCCAATCTCTGTACGCTCAAAGCATGAGCTGTGTCCGTGTCCTCGGCAGTAAGTCGGATTCGTTCCAGGTGGGGGTTGGCCTCCGCCAGGGCTGCGCTTTGTCACCAATCCTGTTTGTAATATTCATGGACAGGATATCAAGGCGTAGTCATGGGGGGAGGGGTTCCCGTTCGGTGGGCTGATGGTCACATCACTGCTTTTTGCGGATGATGTGGTCCTGATGGCCTCATCGGTCGGTGACCTTCAGCACTCACTGGATCGGTTCGCAGCCGAGTGTGAAGCGGCTGGGATGAGGGTTAGCACCTCTAAATCTGAGGCCATGACTCTCAGCAGGAAACCGGTGGAGTGCCTACTCCGGGTAGGGAATGAGTCCTTACTCCAAGTGAAGGAGTTCAAGTACCTCGGGGTCTTGTTCGCGAGTGAGGGAACAATGGAGCAGGAGATTGGTCGGAGGATCGGAGCAGCGGGGGCGGTGTTGCATTCGCTTCACCGCACCGTTGTGACGAAAAGAGAGCTGAGCCGAAAGGCAAAGCTCTCGATCTACCGGTCAATCTTTGTTCCTACCCTCACCTATGGTCATGAAAGCTGGGTCATGACCGAAAGAACTAGATCGCGGGTACAAGCGGCCGAAATGGGTTTTCTCAGAAAGGTGGCTGGCCTCTCCCTTAGGGATAGGGTGAGAAGCTCAGTCATCCGAGAGGAACTCGGAGTAGAGCCGCTGCTCCTTTGCATAGAAAGGAGCCAGTTGAGGTGGTTCGGGCATCTTGTACGAATGCCACCTGGGCGCCTCCCTAGAGAGGTGTTCCAGGCACGTCCAGCTGGGAGGAGACCTCGGGGAAGACCCAGGACTAGGTGGAGAGATTATATCTCCACACTGGCCTGGGAACGCCTCGGGATTCCCCAGTCAGAGCTGGCTAATGTTGCCCGGGAAAGGGAAGTTTGGGGTCCCCTGCTAGAGCTGCTACCCCCGCGACCCGACCCCGGATAAGCGGTTGAAGATGAGATGAGATGAGGTGTGATGTTGGTGTTATGTTGTTATAAATGATATGTTAATATGAATGTTAATTTGATTACGACAGGGAAGTGCATAGTGCGACTTGAGTCGTGTGTGTATTTAGTCCAACATACTCTGTTCAACATTTCACATCTTTATACTTTAGCGACCGCTAAAAAATGCGGGGAATTCCGCAACTTATGGTACGTTTTAGACAGCTGTAATATAACTTATCAAAGCTTATGTCTAATATTGAGCTATAGAGCTGTGCTGGCAGTCTGGCACAACCAGACTTTCTGGTCCTCCACCTGGTCATGCGGTTCCGCAATTAAAGTAACTCAAAACAAGCCACCTGCTAACAATATTAATTCCCTGGTTAATTTTGGACCCATAGCGGACTAGGAAACACAGAAACTTGTTTGTGTGATGATTGACAGCTCTCATCTGATCGGTTGCTCTCATGTGTCCAATAACTGTGCTCTTGAAGCGGAAAAACTGTACAGTTCAAAATGTTTAGCACTCTAAAAGCTATTTATCTGGGCAGTAAGAAAGTATCTGCTAGTAAAAAATAAACAAATAAACATTAATAAAATTCAAAGAGTGAATTATTTTTTGTTCAAAAGATATATGATATCTAGTGCAAGAGCTAGAAGAAATTTCAGCAGTTGGCAATACGAAAAAGTTATCTCTCACTGCAGTGGAAAACCCCAAATTCCATAATATAATTGAAACTGTCTGAGATAACTTTGACACAAAAAAGTAAAAGCAGTCAGAGTAAAAAGCCAAATCTTTTATGTAGCTTGGAAAAATTCTCTACAGGCTTGCTTACACTGCAGTCTACCTTTTGCCAATTGCATCACGTTTGCATTCTAAAAGAGGCCACACAAAATGCTGAAGAAATGTTTTGTTACTTTTCACTGTAATCATTTTTTGTTTACTTCTCTGCTCAGATACATGACTATGAATTCATTCATAAGGTGTCCTAAGACGTTTTAAAGTACTGTACTGTAGCTAGCAGACATTTGCAAAGTAAGGTAGCTCCAGGCATTTGCACAGTACTATAGCTACAGACATTTGCACAGTACTATAGCTACAGACATTTGCAGACTATTATAGCTCGAGACATTTGTACAGTACTGTAGCTACAGACATTTGCAGAGTATTGTAGCTCCAGACATTTGTACAGTACTGTAGCTACAGACATTTGCACAGTACTCTAGCTCCAGACATGTGCAAAGTCCTGTAGCTCCAGACATTTGCACAGTACTGTAGCTACAGACATTTGCTCAGTACTATAGCTACAGGCATTTGCACAGTACTATAGCTACATACATTTGCAGAATATTGTAGCTCCAGACCTTTGTAAAGTACTGTAGCTACAGACATTTGCAGAATATTGTAGCTCCATACCTTTGTACAGTACTGTAGCTACAGACATTTGCAGAGTATTGTAGCTCCAGGCATTTGCACAGTACTGTAGCTACATGCATTTGCACAGTACTATAGCTACAGACATTTGCACAGTGCTGTAGCTCCAGACATTTGCACAGTACTATAGCTACAGGCATTTGCACAAAGCTGTAGCACCAGACATTTGCACAGTGCTGTAGCTCCAGGCATTTGCACAGTGCTGTAGCTCCAGGCATTTGCACAGTGCTGTAGCTACAGACATTTGCACAGTACTATAGCTACAGGCATTTGCACAGTACTATAGCTACAGGCATTTGCACAGAGCTGTAGCTCCAGGCATTTGCACAGTGCTGTAGCACCAGGCATTTGCACAGTGCTGTAGCTACAGACATTTGCACAGCATTGTAGCTCCAACGTCTTCAATCCAAAACTGCTTAAGGACGTTTTTTATTAAACCTTTATTTAACCAAGATTGGCTCATTGAGATTAACAAGTTTTTTTCCAAGAGCATCCTGGCCAAGATATGTAGCACTAAGTTGTTACACAGAGTTGCAAAACAGAATAGAATGAATACCAGTATCATCAGTAATAATATAGAAAACAAGTTTAAAAACATTGACATATAATGGAATCTGCTTCAAGGTACTTTATTAAGGTTCCAAGCAGATGGGGCAGAGTACATAAAAAGCACTTTTCCTAAAACCTGTTCTGACATTTGGTACAGCAAGCAAAATAACATCTTGTGATCGGAGACGGTATTCACCACATGTTATATGAATAAAGGAACTCAAATAAGCAGACATGAAACACACTGTGGCTTTGAAAACTAAAGTATACCAAGGACTGACTCTACAGGATGCTAGAGAACGCCTCCAACGCCAGCAGATAAAGTGTTGTGAAGTGTAAGGGCCTGACAGTTTAAAATAAATAAAGTGATATGAAGTGTAATTGCTTGACAGTTTAAAAAAGATAAAGTGCTATGGAGTGTAAGGGCTTGACAGTTTAAAATAAATAAAGTGTTATGAAGTGTAATGGCTTGACAGTTTAAAATAGATAAAGTGCTATGGAAAGTAAGGGCTTGACAGTTTAATATAGATAAAGTGCTATGGAGTGTAAGGGCTTGACAGTTTAAAATAGATAAAGTGCTAAGGAGTGTAAGGGCTTGACAGTTTAAAATAGATAAAGTGCTATGGAGTGTAAGGGCTTGACAGTTTAAAATAGATGAAGTGCTATGGAGTGTAAGGGCTTGACAGTTTAAAATAGATAAAGTGCTATGGAGTGTTAGTGCTTGACAGTTTAAAATAGATAAAGTGCTATGGAGTGTAAGGGCTTGCCAGTTTAAAATAGATAAAGTGCTATGAAGTGTAAGGGCTTGACAGATTAAAATAGATGAAGTGCTATGGAGTGTAAGGGCTTGACAGATTAAAATAGATAAAGTGCTATGGAGTGTAAGGGCTTGACAGTTTAAAATAGATGAAGTGCTATGGAAAGTAAAGGCTTGACAGTTTAAAATAGATAAAGTGCTATGGAGTGTAAGGGCTTGACAGATTAAAATAGATAAAGTGCTATGGAGTGTAAGGGCTTGACAGTTTAGAAATAGATAAAGTGCTATGGAGTGTAAGGGCTTCCCAGTTTAAAATAGATAAAGTGCTATGGAGTCTAAGGGCTTGACAGATTAAAATAGATGAAGTGCTATGGAGTGTAAGGGCTTGACAGTTTAAAATATATAATGTGCTATGGAGTGTAAGGGCTTGACAGTTTAAAATAGATAAAGTGCTATGGAGTGTAAGGGCTTGACAGTTTAAAATAGATAAAGTGCTATGGAGTGTAAGGGCTTGACAGTTTAAAATAGATAAAGTGCTATGGAGTGTAAGGGCTTGACAGTTTAAAATAGATAAAGTGCTATGGAGGGTGAAAGTTTAAAATAGATAAAGTGCTTGACAGTTTAAAATAGATAAAGTGCTATGGAGTGTAAGGGCTTGACAGTTTAAAATAGTAAGGGCTTGACAGTTTAAAATAGTTTAAGTGCTAAGTGCTATGGTTTAAAATAGATAAAGTGTGTAAGAAGGCTTGCCAGTTTAAAATAGGTGCTTGACAGTTTAAAATAGATAAAGTGCTATGGAGTGTAAGGGCTTGACAGTTTAAAATAGATAAAGTGCTATGGAGTGTAAGGGCTTGACAGTAAGGGCTTAAAATAGATAAAATAAGGGCTTGACAGTTTAAAATAGATAAAGTGCTATGGAGTGTAAGGGCTTGACAGTTTAAAATAGATAAAGTGCTATGGAGTGTAAGGGCTTGACAGTTTAAAATAGATAAAGTGCTATGGAGTGTAAGGGCTTGACAGTTTAAAATAGATAAAGTGCTATGGAGTGTAAGGGCTTGACAGTTTAAAATAGATAAAGTGCTATGGAGTGTAAGGGCTTGACAGTTTAAAATAGATAAAGTGCTATGGAGTGTAAGGGCTTGACAGTTTAAAATAGATAAAGTGTGTAAGGGCTTGACAGTTTAAAATAGATAAAGTGCTATGGAGTGTAAGGGCTTGACAGTTTTTAAAAAATAGTTTAAAATAGATAAAGTGCTATGGAGTGTAAGGCTTGACAGTTTAAAATGAGTGCAGTTTAAAATAGATAAAGTGCTAGTTTAAAATAGATAAAGTGCTATGGAGTGTAAGGGCTTGACAGTTTAAAATAGATAAGTGCTATGGAGTGTAAGGGCAGTTTAAAATAGATAAAGTGCTATGGAGTGTAAGGGCTTGACAGTTTAAAATAGATAAAGTGCTATGTGTAAGGGCTTGACAGTTTAAAATAGATGAAGTGCTTGACAGTTTAAAATAGATAAAGTGCTATGGAGTGTAAGGGCTTGACAGTTTAAGGGCTTGACAGTTTAAAGTGTTAAATAGATAAAGATGTGCTATGGAGTGTAAGGGCTTGACAGTTTAAAATAGATAAAGTGCTATGGAGTGTAAGGGCTTGACAGTTTTTAAAATAGATAAGGGCTTGACAGTTTTAGATGAAAGTGCTATGGAGTGTAAGGGCTTGACAGATTAAAATAGATGAAGTGCTATGGAGTGGAAGTGCTTGACAGTTTAAAATATATAAAGTGCTATGGAGTGTAAGGGCTTGACAGTTTAAAATAAATAAAGTGCTATGGAGTGTAAGGGCTTGACAGTTTAAAATAGATAAAGTGCTATGGAGTGTAAGGGCTTGACAGTTTAAAATAGATAAAGTGCTATGGAGTGTAAGGGCTTGACAGTTTAAAATAGATGAAGTGCTATGGAGTGTAAGGGCTTGACAGTTTAAAATAGATGAAGTGCTATGGAGTGTAAGGGCTTGACAGTTTAAAATAGATAAAGTGCTATGGAGTGTAAGGGCTTGACAGTTTAAAATATATAATGTGCTATGGAGTGTAAGGGCTTGAAAGTTTAAAATAGATGAAGTGCTATGGAGTGTAAGGGCTTGAAAGTTTAAAATAGATAAAGTGCTATGGAGTGTAAGGGCTTGACAGTTTAAAATATATAATGTGCTATGGAGTGTAAGGGCTTGAAAGTTTAAAATAGATAAAGTGCTATGGAGTGTAAGGGCTTGCCAGTTTAAAATAGATAAAGTGCTATGGAGTGTAAGGGCTTGCCAGTTTAAAATAGATAAAGTGCTATGGAGTGTAAGGGCTTGCCAGTTTAAAATATATAATGTGCTATGGAGTGTAAGGGCTTGAAAGTTTAAAATAGATAAAGTGCTATGGAGTGTAAGGGCTTGCCAGTTTAAAATAGATAAAGTGCTATGGAGTGTAAGGGCTTGGCAGTTTAAAATAGATAAAGTGCTATGGAGTGTAAGGGCTTGGCAGTTTTAAATAGATGAAGTGCTATGGAGTGTAAGGGCATGACAGTTTAAAATAGATAAAGTGCTATGGAGTGTAAGGGCTTGCCAGTTTAAAATAGATAAAGTGCTATGGAGTGTAAGGGCTTGCCAGTTTTAAATAGATGAAGTGCTATGGAGTGTAAGGGCTTGACAGTTTAAAATAGATCTTAATACTCCATGGTACAAAGTGTCAATAGATCTCAAACATTGAGCAGAGGCTTACATATATAACATATAACCATGATCCAATATAGGCATGCATGTTTTGTTGCAAGTTGCTCTACATGAAATTTGAAAGACATGTCTTCATCAATTAAAATTCGGATAGAGTTATTAGAAGTTACTGGTTCAATCATATTTCTTTGGCAGGTAGTCATGCATACAGGATACAGAGGTTTCTAGCTGTCTAGCTTTGGAAAAAACATCTGTTTTGTTTTGTCGGCATTTTGTCTGTAAATCCTAAAATGCTGTTTCCAAAGTTGAGGCACAACATTAATTTACAGTGTCTTCGGCATATGAAAATGAAATTGGGCATTTTGTACGTTTTTATCCAAGTCATTTATATGATTAGTCAATAAAACAGAACCCAATACAGAGCTTGGGGGCACACCAGTTATAACAGACAATGTATCACGTGAGTCCATTAAATTGTGTGCACTGAGTTCTATTTAATAGATGATTAGCAAACCATAAAACAGCAAGCTGAGAAAAGACTATGCTTAACATTTTTTGCTTCAATATAGCATGATCAACTGCACGATATAACTCTTTGTAACATCCAGAACCTGAAATACTTATTCTGCTTATAATACTAATGATCCTTCTGTATTTCTTCACAATTTGGCTGTGCCATTAATTACTGTTTATAATTACCAACAACACACACCCTTTTTCAAAAACCATCCTTTTCCAAACATTTCTGTATCCTGCTGGCATGAGGCCAACTCCGTAGCCTTTAATGTAGAGTTCAGGAGGATCATTTGTTCCCCTAAACCTTTTTACTGCAAAACGAAATGTTCTGTTCAGCCCTGACTTGGGAAACAGCATTCTCCTCTAACCTCTTCTGGTATTCCTTAGAGATCACTACATGAATTGTTCCACATCTGCAACATTTCACTCTTCTTTGCCGGCACCACAACCTGTAAGATCCCTT
Source organism: Dallia pectoralis (assembly GCA_029465975.1). NCBI lineage: Eukaryota > Metazoa > Chordata > Actinopteri > Esociformes > Umbridae > Dallia > Dallia pectoralis. The sequence continues at coordinate 10,220,732 of CM055729.1, read as the reverse complement.
CCACAAAATCGGAATCTTGGCTCCTCTCTTCTACAGTCACTTTGGCATTTCAGTATTCACATTGCTTTCTCAGAATGAACGCTCTGACAGGATATTTCACATACGCCCACTTCAACTTCACCTGGGTAGAAAGAAACAGCGCGTCAAAGAACAATAGAACAGAAAAAAACTCTTCATCTTTACATCAATCAACAGCCGATGAATTCAACAAGCATCAATCACTGCTTGTACATTCTTCATTTCCATTCAACTCCTAACGCTACTCCAGAAGTCCCCTCATTCACAGAGGGCAACTCACATGTGCTGCCTCAGATGCAGCGTACTGCTTGGATTGGGTGGTGTGCAACATGTAATCTTTCTGATGGACAGAGACACACAAAATCAGAACAAATCCACTTTGTTGGGAACTTGTTGTTCCCTCACATCCTCCACCAGTTCAAACCTAAATTTGATGTGTCAGATTTGTCAAGACGGTCCTCTAACCATCTTCAACAAACTAAACACATGATACAATGGTGTATTATTAACAGGTTTTTGTTAATTATTCCCTGTCAAAGCAAACCGAATATCTCCCACTATCAGATGGATGTTCCAAAGTACTCCTCCACCTTCTCATTACCTCCGTCACCATCGCCGTACCTCATGTGCCAAGCCACTCTCCAGATCTCCAGACTGCCTGTCATTCTACGTCTCTTTCCGGACCAGACAACTCCCATCATCGGCTCTTAACTCTTCAACTGAAGCACCTGCCAGCTGCTATTAAATGCTAGTTGTCCCCGGCCCAGTTGAAAGAAACAGCGACGGCACACATGCAGATGACTGTAGACATATGCAACCCCATACAGGTTGCCTGAATCGTACCACGACTGGTTAATCACATCATTTGTTTTTGCCCATAACCCCCCCAAAGGTGTTACTCCAAACGTGTTCATTTGTATTTGTATCATATGACATTTTAGTGCTCTCCTACGCTCAATGTTGCAGACGGTCAATTGTGTAATTGGTACTGCGTGGATACATGTTGGGCAAAAGCTAGTGCTAATTAAAACCTTACATTTTCATTGTTTGGGACACAGGGGTCATTCTGAGCAGCTTTTATTTTACCCCCATTTTCATGCCTTTGCTGTCTACAGACTTCTTATCATGATTGAGACACATTTTCTCATCTAAATATTTCCCTGACTGTTAATAATCACCATCATGCTGAGATTAAAACATAGCAAATTGCCTTCTCCGTGTAACATCCAACGTGTGTTGGAACACTTCTGTTTCTTGTCTAATACTCTGCTGGTGTTTTGCTGGTTACTGTGGAGGTGCAGTTATCATCGTGTGGATACTGAGCAGCTCATTATCACCCATTAGGTCTCTGTTTGTATCTGTGGGAATGCTGTTAAGGGCTGGCATAATGAGAGCCAATGAAATCACAGAGGACAGATGAGAGCTGACAGCCACATAGAGCAGGTGCCTAACACAAACACAGCACCAGATCAGAGATACTGTGATGTCTGTATACTGTTAGGGTGCTGTCAGACAGGTGGAACGATGCCAGCCTCATCACATGGTAATACCAGTATCATCTGACAGGTGGAACGATGCCAGCCTCATCACATGGTAATGCCAGTGTCATCTGACAGGTGGAACAATGCCAGCCTCATCACATGGTAATGCCAGCCTCATCACATGGTAATGCCAGCCTTATCACATGGTAATGCCAGCCTCATCACATGGTAATGCCAGTGTCATCTGACAGGAACAATGCCAGCCTCATCACATGGTAATGCCAGCCTCATCACATGGTAATGCCAGCCTTATCACATGGTAATGCCAGCCTCATCACATGGTAATGCCAGTGTCATCTGACAGGTGAAACAATGCCAGCCTCATCACATGGTAATGCCAGTGTCATCACATGGTAATGTCAGCCTCATCACATGGTAATTTCAGTTGCATCTGACAGGTGGAACAATGCCAGCCTCATCACTTGGTAATGCCAGCTTCATCACATGGTAATGCGGATTTGGTGAAAGGAGTTCTGAGCTTATGTGAACACTGAACAGTGTAAAAATACTGTATCTGTGTCAACTAAATATAAAGGTTGATATAACAACATTCTGATGATATAAGGTGTTGTGATTGTTGTGAAAATCACATTGCAGAATTCACAGATTGCCCTGATTGGTTAAGAAGTGTGAAGCAGCTCAGATGTGCTGTAACGCAGGTCTCCAATACACAGGTGCACAGAAAAAAGTGACAGGGGTTAAAAGTCACTGCAATGGAGTTTCAGAATGTTGTTGAACAGTGTTTAATGGTGTTCTTTGCACATGCATCGAATTACACTGATCAATTTAAAAATACATTGTGTTTTGGATTTGTAAAATGAATACAGTGGGATTTTGATTTAGTTGTTAATATTGTATTTTGTACTTTTTTGTTGTTAGGGTTTGAACACTATTGAATATGTTGGATTGGTTATGATTTTTATCTCGTTTGCACCATGGAAACTGAAAGTGTAAACTCTTGTGGAATGTTAAAGAGTAGAAATGTGAATCTTGATACCATTTTGAATGGCCCTGGTTCTAATTTGCATAACCGAACCCTGGCTACTGGCATTTCATAGACGGCACACTCAGGACACACATAGCTCATTAGCGTTTCGAAGCTATTATTCCATGGCTTTGTAAATATGGCTTCTCTAACCAAAAATATCACCCAGCGACAAGGTCAAAACGTGATTAAACCCCTGTATTTGCTGAACAAAGAAAATGACTTGAGGTCTAACAGACAATGAGTCATGTGAAGATGAGATGAAACCACAACAGCCGCTGCCAGATTGGACATCGGCTCCGCGAAATAGCATGCCTTTAAAAAATGACAGTTGGTGGTAATGTCTCCTGATTAATCAGAAATGTCGACAATGCAGTAGCTGTCTTGAGATCTAATCGGTTTTACCGCGATGATAGGATCCCTCACCGACGAATCTGAAATAGCTGCATGCCAAGCTGCAGTTGTCAGTGGCTAGCATCTAAAATACCCCGCGGCCTATTACAATATTGAAAAATGTAATCCCGAGATAAACACAAATGATGTCTTGTGAATAATCAGTTACCATTGGAGTGCAGATCAGTGTATTGCCTTAGCAGGACACACCAGGACCAATATAATAGGCCAATACTGAGCTTACTAAATATGGGTGATCAACGCACGTTCACAGTCTTTATCAATGCTAAAACAATATCCACAGGAAGTAGCACAAGCAGGATATAGCATGTATACACTATATTTGGACATTTTCACTTAGGGGTGTACTCACTTTTGTTGCCAGTGGTTTAGACATTAATGGCTGTGTGTTGAGTTATGTTGAGTCAGCAAATGTACCTTGTTATACAAGCTGTACACTCACTACTTTACATTGCTGCAAAGTGTCATTTCCTCAGTGTTGTCAGATGAAAAGATGCAATCATATATTTACAAAAATGTGAGGGGTGTACTCACTTTTTGTGAGATACGGTATGTAGGTGAGTATTTTGTTATTCGTCATGGATGTTGTTTAGTAAGTCGCTTTATAGCGCAGTTTTATTTAATTCGGTCTATGTTTTCACAGTTCGTGTCGTTGCTTGTTTCGTTTTACTAAATAAATATACCAGAAACGTGATATACACTCTGCACCTGGCTCATTCTGCACTTCACCAAGTGAGTTTGAAACACCTACGTGTTTTCTTTCAAATTACATCAAATGTATGCATGTTGCTGACAAATAAGTGCTAAAAAACTAATTGGCAGTTACATTTGGGCATGTCTATTAAGGTGAGAATCCATGAACCTCAGGTATTCATATAGAAAAAACCCAGCTGTTATGTTTAGACATGTATTTCCACTCTTTATGGGCTGAGGTTTGGCTCAATATAAAGTATGATGATTAGCATTAGCATTAGCATTAGCATTAGGAATATTGCACCAGGTGCTATCCTTCTTCCACTTATTATGCTAATTTACTACCCAGGGTTATTTTAATACCCTAATTACTACCCTATCTTATCTTGATACCCTATCTACTACCCAGGGTTATCTTACTACCCTATCTACTACCCAGGGTTATCTTACTACCCTATCTACTACCCAGGGTTATCTTACTACCCTATCTACTACCCAGGGTTATCTTACTACCCTATCTACTCTCCAGGGGTATCTTACTACCCTATCTACTACCCAGGGTTATCTTACTACCCTATCTACTACCCAGGGTTATCTTACTACCCTATCTACTACCCAGGGTTATCTTACTACCCTATCTACTACCCAGGGTTATCTTACTACCCTATCTACTACCCAGGGGTATCTTACTACCCTATCTACTACCCAGGGTTATCTTACTACCCTATCTACTACCCAGGGTTATCTTACTACCCTATCTACTACCCAGGGTTATCTTACTACCCTATCTACTACCCAGGGGTATCTTACTACCCTATCTACTACCCAGGGTTATCTTACTACCCTATCTACTACCCAGGGTTATCTTACTACCCTATCTACTACCCAGGGGTATCTTACTACCCTATCTACTACCCAGGGTTATCTTACTACCCTATCTACTACCCAGGGTTATCTTACTACCCTATCTACTACCCAGGGTTATCTTACTACCCTATCTACTACCCAGGGGTATCTTACTACCCTATCTACTACCCAGGGGTATCTTACTACCCTATCTACTACCCAGGGTTATCTTACTACCCTATCTACTACCCAGGGTTATCTTACTACCCTATCTACTACCCAGGGTTATCTTAATACCCTATCTACTACCCAGGGTTATCTTACTACCCTATCTACTACCCAGGGTTATCTTACTACCCTATCTACTACCAGGGGTATCTTACTACCCTATCTACTACCCAGGGGTATCTTACTACCCTATCTACTACCCAGGGTTATCTTACTACCCTATCTACTACCCAGGGTTATCTTACTACCCTATCTACTACCCAGGGTTATCTTACTACCCTATCTACTACCCAGGGTATCTTACTACCCTATCTACTACCCAGGGTTATCTTACTACCCTATCTACTACCCAGGGGTATCTTACTACCCTATCTACTCTCCTGCAGCCGGAGCTGAGTCACGTTTAGTGTGACAGACTGGTGGGTGATTCTGTATGGCGTCTTGTTCCACAACATTGGTTGATGGGTCAAATCTAGATTGATCAGGTCACACCTGATGACACCCACCAGAGAGGGGGAATGACACCTCAAAGGCAGTTCAAGACGGGTGCACGTTTTAATGGAAATCTTAAGCAACTGTCAAAGTGAACGTAAAAAAGTTTAGGATTTTAATTTAGAGGAAAATATTGGTTTATATTCAACAGTACACAAAGTACACAAATGTAACTTTGGAAACTTTTGATAAATTATTCAGTAAAATCTGATATTAATGAAAGGATTTATTATAACCACTTATGTGCACTCTGTCACATTCAGAGGAGCGTGAAGAAAGCATCATTTGAAAACATCAAAATCTGCCACCCCCTCACTGCCCTCTGCCTCATCTCTCCATCCCTTCATCTCTGTAACCCCCCCCCCATCCCCCCCACCACCCCACCAGCACCTGCTGCACCCTGTCTGTCTCTCTTTCTTTAACACACATGTCCAAGAAACCTGTTGAATAACAGCAGGATAACAGCAACCCCCTGAGAGGAAAAGAAAGATGTGAGAGGTAAGGAGAGTTAGAAAAATATAGGTGCTGGAGGGATGGATATGGAGAGAAGGGGAGATGAAAGGGAGATGAAATGGAGAGAAGGGGAGATGAAATGGAGAGAAAGGGAGAGAAAGGGAGATGAAATGGAGAGAAGGGGAGAGAAAGGGAGATGAAATGGAGAGAAAGGGAAAGGGAGAGATCGAGAGATGAAATAAATGTAAGGAGAAGTAAGACAGAGATAGTGGGGCTCAGGTTTGAACAGGTATAACTGCAGTGGTCATATATGCTTATCTGTCTATGATGTTGCTTCACTTCTCTATGGAATTATCAATGTGTGTGTGTGTGTGTGTGTGTGTGTCTGTGTGTGTATACAGTCATAGGTACAAAGACAGCCCCCTCATCAAGCTGTATAGCTGTGTGTGTTATAACCAACCCTCCTGACACAGTCAGTTCTTCCATCACTTTATCGGCTAATCACCATAAGATGGCCTGGAATCAGCGATGTACCATCACACACACACACTCATCCACACTGGCAGTGTAAATCATTCATTTTCCTTTCTGATATTTGATAAGGGGTCTGAAGAATGTGTTCTACGTAAATAGTTAAATGTGTGTGTGTGTGTGTGTGTGTTTGTGTGTGTGTGTGTGTGTTTGTGTGTGTTACTTCAGAACCACTACTGAACCAGTCACTGAATCATACCTGCAGGCACCAATCTGTCAGAGAGAGAGAGAGAGAGATACCAGTACCAGACAAGCTTATAAAACCACACACACTCTGTAGCCGTCGGCACCGCTTCTCCCCCTTTAAAACCATGTCTTCAGGTGTGTACCAATCTGTGTGAGGGCTCCTTAATACAGAGAGCAAAGGAAGCAGGGAATTACACACTCTGGGTGATCTCAATTTTATTAATCCCCTGGTTGTGCAGCTTCAATTATAAATGCATTTTGAGCTGTAACAGTCTTATTTCCTGGCCCGAAATGACGGGTGACATGGAAGTGCGTTTGGATAGTTGTTTCTGTCAATTTGTCGACATATGAGAGAGGCATAAGGAGACATAAGGGGACATATGAGAGAGGGATAAGGGGACATATGAGAGAGGCATAAGGGGACATTAGGGGACATATGAGAAAGGCATAAGGGGACATATGAGAGAGGCATAAGGAGACATAAGGGGACATATGAGAGAGGCATAAGGGGACATTAGGGGACATTAGGGGACATATGAGAGAGGCATAAGGGGACATTAGGGGACATATGAGAGAGGCATAAGGGGACATTAGGGGACATTAGGGGACATATGAGAGAGGCATAAGGGGACATTAGGGGACATATGAGAGAGGCATAAGGGGACATTAGGGGACATATGAGAGAGGCATACAGAGGCATAAGGGGACATTGGGGGACATTAGGGGACATATGAGAGAGGCATAAGGGGACATTAGGGGACATATGAGAGAGGCATAAGGGGACATTAGGGGACATATGAGAGAGGCATAAGGGGACATTAGGGGACATTAGGGGACATATGAGAGAGGCATAAGGGGACATTAGGGGACATATGAGAGAGGCATAAGGGGACATTAGGGGACATATGAGAGAGGCATAAGGGGACATTAGGGGACATATGAGAGAGGCATACAGAGGCATAAGGGGACATTAGCAGAACTACACACATTGTTCAGGAATGGTCAGAGGAACACGATGACGAGTTCAAGATGTTAGCTTGGCCTCCATATTCCCCATGATCTCCATCCCACTGAGCATCTGTGGGATGTGCTGGACCAACACATCCGACCCATGGCGGCTTCACTTCACATCTTACAGGACTTGAAGGATTTGATGCTAATGTCTTGGTTCCAGATACCAAAGGACACGTTCAGGGTTCTTGTGAAGTTCACGCCTGAACGGGTCGACCATGTTCTGGCAGCTCACGGCAGTCAAACAGCATATCAGACAAGTTTTGGTTCACCAGGGTTTGAGCAGAGGAGCAGAAGCAAAAATGTGTTAGTTGTAGTTCTGTAACCTTGACAGGTGTTTTATCTTTCCTCGCACCTGCGCTGACCCTTTCTAGTCACTTGTGTATGCTGAGTACTTTTAAATCAGACGCGGCAAAACACCCTTTTGCTGCCTTGCATCCATGCATCCAATAGTCAGCACTAACACTGGCCTAAGAATTCCACGGTAACTGCAAGGGGTGTCATCTTCTGCGCTATAACGACACTGCGAGAAAAGAGCAGATCTGCCTCCCTGACCGTGCTGTTCGACAGACCGCGACCTCACAACACGACGGTGGGAGGCCGGCTACAGGAGTCAGTCACTGTGACGGTACAATAGAGATAGAAAATACCACAGCATTTTGGAGGATTTTGAGATGACCGAACACACCCGAACAATCACACCTTTTAAGGCCATTGATAGTTTAAGCCCATCGACCGACCCAGGCTGGGTACATGGGTCTGTATGTGGGTACATGGGTCAGTACATGGGTACATGGGTCTGTACATGGGTACATGGGTCAGTACATGGGTACATGAGTCTGTACATGGGTACATGGGTCTGTATGTGGGTACATGGGTCTGTACATGGGTACATGGGTCTGTACATGGGTACATTGGTCTGTATGTGGGTACATGGGTCTGTACATGGGTACATGAGTCAGTACATGGGTACATGAGTCTGTACATGGGTACATGGGTCTGTATGTAAGTACATGGGTCTGTACATGGGTACATGGGTCTGTACATGGGTACATGGGTCAGTACATGGGTACATGAGTCTGTACATGGGTACATGGGTCTGTATGTGGGTACATGGGTCAGTACATGGGTACATGGGTCAGTACATGGGTACATGGGTCAGTACATGGGTACATGGGTCAGTACATGGGTACATGAGTCTGTACATGGGTACATGGGTCAGTACATGGGTACATGGGTCAGTACATGGGTACATGGGTCTGTACATGGGTACATGGGTCAGTACATGGGTACATGGGTCTGTACATGGGTACATGGGTCTGTACATGGGTACATGGGTCTGTACATGGGTACATGGGTCAGTACATGGGTACATGGGTCAGTACATGGGTACATGGGTCTGTACATGGGTACATGGGTCAGTACATGGGTACATGGGTCTGTACATGGGTACATGGGTCTGTACATGGGTACATGGGTCTGTACATGAGTACATGGGTCTGTATGTGGGTACATGGGTCTGTACATGGGTACATGGGTCTGTACATGGGTACATGGGTCTGTACATGGGTACATGAGTCTGTACATGGGTCTGTATGTGGGTACATGGGTCTGTACATGGGTACATGTGTCTGTACATGGGTACATGGGTCAGTAAATGGGTACATGGGTCTGTACATGGGTACATGGGTCTGTACATGGGTACATGGGTCTGTACATGGGTACATGGGTCTGTACATGGGTACATGGGTCTGTAAATGGGTACATGGGTCTGTACATGGGTACATGTGTCAGTACATGGGTACATGAGTCTGTACATGGGTACATGGGTCTGTAAATGGGTACATGAGTCTGTACATGGGTACATGGGTCTGTACATGGGTACATGGGTCAGTACATGGGTACATGGGTCTGTACATGGGTACATGGGTCAGTACATGGGTCAGTACATGGGTCAGTACATGAGTCTGTACATGGGTACATGAGTCTGTACATGGGTACATGGGTCTGTACATGGGTACATGGGTCAGTACATGGGTACATGTGTCAGTACATGGTTACATGAGTCTGTACATGGGTACATGGGTCTGTAAATGGGTACATGGGTCTGTACATGGGTACATGGGTCAGTACATGGGTACATGGGTCAGTACATGGGTCAGTACATGGGTCAGTACATGGGTACATGAGTCTGTACATGGGTACATGGGTCTGTACATGGGTACATGGGTCAGTACATGGGTACATGGGTCTGTACATGGGTACATGGGTCAGTACATGGGTCAGTACATGGGTCAGTACATGGGTACATGGGTCAGTACATGGGTACATGGGTCTGTACATGGGTACATGGGTCAGTACGTGGGTACATGGGTCTGTACATGGGTACATGGGTCTGTACATGGGTACATGGGTCTGTACATGGGTACATGGGTCTGTATGTGGGTACATGGGTCTGTACATGGGTACATGGGTCTGTACATGGGTACATGGGTCTGTACATGGGTACATGAGTCTGTACATGGGTCTGTATGTGGGTACATGGGTCTGTACATGGGTACATGTGTCTGTACATGGGTACATGGGTCAGTAAATGGGTACATGGGTCTGCACATGGGTCTGTATGTGGGTACATGGGTCTGTACATGGGTACATGTGTCTGTACATGGGTACATGGGTCAGTAAATGGGTACATGGGTCAGTACATGGGTCAGTACATGGGTCAGTACATGGGTACATGAGTCTGTACATGGGTACATGGGTCTGTACATGGGTACATGGGTCAGTACATGGGTACATGGGTCTGTACATGGGTACATGGGTCAGTACATGGGTCAGTACATGGGTCAGTACATGGGTACATGGGTCAGTACATGGGTACATGGGTCTGTACATGGGTACATGGGTCAGTACGTGGGTACATGGGTCTGTACACACCGTGGGGCTGTATTTCAATGTGTATCATGGGATGCTCTGCTATACAACTGGCGTGCTAGGAATCTGCCCAGCTCACAGCTGCAGATTCACTTAAACGTTTCAGAGGTGACAACTCACATTAATGTAGCCTTCCTGCTGGAAGCCATGTCCTAGAGGTGAAGGAATAAAAGTATACGGACTGTGCAAGCCTGCACACCTCTTACATGCACGTCTTCTGCAGGACATGGCTTTAAGGATGAAGCTTGCATTAGGGCGCTGTGTCACTTTGGAAACAATAGATTAGGATCGACAGGGAGTGATGGAGTGAGAGAACAAGAGTAGGAAGAAAAGGGTGAAAAACAGACTTTAAGTTGTTAAGCTTCAGAAACGCAATGCTTAACCCAGAAACCTTGGCGGAAGAGAGAGACAAAACACTTTTTTTACACTTAAAACACACGCAGTCATCGGAAAAAACGTTTCTATTTCTTCTCTGATACTTGATCTGGACATGGCATTTGAAAAATGTCTTCTGTGTAGAGGCAAATGGTTGGTCTTTATCTCTGTCTTTCCCCCTCTCGTGCTCTTTTCTATCTTTCTTCATATCCCCATCTCTCTCTCCCTGCATTTTTACCGCTACCTTTCTTCGTTATCTCTGGCACAACCCCTCTCTCAACACCTCTCCCACTCTCTGTCTCTGTCTCCCTAATCCTGCTGGTCCAGTGAGATAAGTCCTCAGCTGATGCTAACATAGAAATGCTGCCTCCTCACTGGCTGTACCACAACAAGATCATTGGTTTTAAAGTCCGAAAGAAACAATCTAACGTTTTTTATCTGCACTGCTGTGAATGATTGATTCTACTTTAGGTCTTTGTCCCGATTGGTTTTGAGATATTTAACAACACCTAATATTAAACAATTGGATGTTGTCTCAACAAATGCTCCAAATGTTACAAATAACAAAAAAAAAAAAAATATTAATAAATGTATCCCCCGACCAACCAAATGCACGAAATGCATCGAGCATGGCAAATGACCATCCTGAGTGTGAGGTTGAACCCCATCGAGCATGGCAAATGGCCATCCTGAGTGTGAGGTTGAACCCCAACGAGCATGGCAAATGACCATCCTGAGTGTGAGGTTGAACCCCAACGAGCATGGCAAATGACCATCCTGAGTGTGAGGTTGAACCCCAACGAGCATGGCAAATGACCATCCTGAGTGTGAGGTTGAACCCCAACGAGCATGGCAAATGACCATCCTGTTCTGCAACATCAAGTCCGGCTGCACCAATCAGTGCATGTGAATCCAGCTCCTACCCAGAACTCGGAAGGGATCAGATCAGAAATGTTGACGTGTGGATGTATATATACTCCAAGCAGCTTCTGTGTCCTTCTGTGGCTAAGGCTTTCTAACCAAACCAATCGTTCAACATCCCCCACACCATAACATCTGAACTGCCACTGCATGCTTACCCCACACCATTACATCTGAACTGCCACTGCATGCTTACCCCACACCATTACATCTGAACTGCCACTGCATGCTTACCCCACACCATTACATCTGAACTTCCACTGCATGCTTACCCCACACCGTTACATCTGAACTGCCACTGCATGCTTACCCCACACCATTACATCTGAACTGCCACTGCATGCTTACCCCACACCATTACATCTGAACTGCCACTGCATGCTTACCCCACACCATTACATCTGAACTGCCACTGCATGCTTACCCCACACCATAACATCTGAACTTCCACTGCATGCTTACCCCACACCATTACATCTGAACTGCCACTGCATGCTTACCCCACACCATTACATCTGAACTTTCACTGCATGCTTACCCCACACCGTTACATCAAACTGCCACTGCATGCTTACCCCACACCATTACATCTAAACTTCCACTGCATGCTTACCCCACACTATTACATCTGAACTTTCACTGCATGCTTACCCCACACCGTTACATCTAAACTGCCACTGCATGCTTACCCCACACCATTACATCTGAACTTCCACTGCATGCTTACCCCACAACGTTACATTTGAACTTCCACTGCATGCTTACCCCTCACCGTTACATCTGAACTTCCACTGCATGCTTACCCCACACCATTACATCTGAACTTCCACCGCATGCTTACCCCACACCATTACATCTGAACTTCCACCGCATGCTTACCCCTCACCATTACATCTAAACTTCCACCGCATGCTTACCCCTCACCGTTACATCTAAACTTCCACTGCATGCTTACCCCACACCATTACATCTGAACTTCCACCGCTCGCTTGTCCTTATAAAGTCTTTCAGGAGAGGTATCAGCATCCCAGCAGCCTTCCAGTTCCATTGACTGTCCTCATCTGAACATCTGTTCATTAAGCTTAAGTCTTGTACCACAACGGTGCACTCTAATGACCTCCGTTTCTCAATCTGCTGAGCTCGTCAAAGTGATAAGGACGCTCTGGCAGACCAATAACCTACAAAACACGAGTGAAAAGCATGTCACAAGGTCAAAACAAGATGTAGTAGAAGTTCATCAGGGTCAAAGTCACAATGGGGAGAGCAACATTCACTTCAAGTAAAAACAAAATCATTTAAATGACACAACTCCCTCATGGTATAACCCTAGAAACTACTCTTCTAGGACATTCTGGTTCCTGAAGCAACAACATGCAACATGTTCACTCAAATACCAACTGCTAACCGAACACCAGTCTCTTGTTTGGTTTCCGTGGTGAGACCTAATCCATCCCAGTGTTGTTAAGTGGTGAGTATGTCCTTGTTCAATGACACGCAGGTCTCCGATGCTCCTCATTCACCCATTCAGAGGTCCATTTCTCTACAGAACACTGTATCTACGCTGGAACCAGCTTTTCATTCAAACATTGGGCATGGCATGGCGTTGCCAAATGGAGGGACAGCCTTTCTTCTTCGAGATCCCAGAAGATCCCACAATTGACCACTACCAAAGCACCCGAGACCACCACATCGCCTCCATGCTTGAAACTTGGTGTTAAACAGTCCCCAGAATCTTTTCATTTGGTCTACGGTCTGTACAAAGAATTTGGTTAACTAGCTGAAGCATTTTATTGAGTTTGAATGCAAACGTTGCCAGTTGTTGTTGGTCATCTACCTCAAGAATCAAACTCAAGAGAACTATTAGACAAGTGACCAAGTGGCTTTAGTGCTACAAGAAGAACAAATCTCAAACTTTGAACTGCTCTTATCTGTGTCCAGCTGGACATGTTCTACAAAAAATAACTCAGTCTGAGGATCCTTCAGTCAGACCTCAGCAGGTACACAATGGAGTTGATAAGAGTCAGGAAAAACCCATGAGCTCACAGATAGCCGGGTCTGCAGTAATGTAGACACTAAGAGCAATCTGGCTGATGATATCACACATTTAGCAAGACACTATTTCAGTCCTCAGATCTCAGATGTGGGAGTCACACTCCTCTATACATATGGCAGGCCAAGTGATGGGGGCTTAGAAGACCAGATGGAGTACCACCTGAATACGCTTAAGACTTATGGAAGCTGAAGTTCTGTGGACTCGTGACGCAGAGCGATTTCTCCCGTACCTCAGCACATTTCAACGGTAAACTGGTTGAAGCAACAGGGCGGTTAAAACATGCAGTGACCAGTAAAGATTAAAGCCCCTTAGCTGATGACTTTAAGCTAGCAGCTTTGAAAATACTCAGACATGCCTGGTCTGAGAGCTACCCAGAAGACCTTTCCTTACAACTGGCTTGTAAGCCATTTCTTCTAGGAAGCCATTTGGTTGTACTGTACCTGCCCCAGAGTTCAACAACAACACCATATTAAGCATTGATTCACACAGATCTACATACTTGCACATTAAAATGATTTGCAGTATCACAAAGACACTGTTGAGATGCTCATGGACGATCTCGTGAAGCTTTCTGGTGAGTTGGAAGTGTCATGTGGGTTAGTCCTATTGCTTGTCTTATCCACCTGACCAGCCTAAAATGTTTCCAACCCAAAGCTGTTCTGCTTAGGAGCTGCTGCTGTTCTGCTTAGGAGCTGCTGCTGTTCTGCTTAGGAGCTGCTGCTGTTCTGTTTAGGAGCTGCTGCTGTTCTGCTTAGGAGCTGCAGCTGTTCTGTTTAGGAGCTGCTGCTGTTCTGTTTAGGAGCTGCTGCTGTTCTGTTTAGGAGCTGCTGCTGTTCTGCTTAGGAGCTGCTGCTGTTCTGTTTAGGAGCTGCTGCTGTTCTGCTTAGGAGCTGCATGTGTTCTTTTTAGGAGCTGCTGCTGTTCTGTTTAGGAGCTGCTGCTGTTCTGTTTAGGAGCTGCTGCTGTTCTGTTTAGGAGCTGCTAAAAAAATGGATTTTGTGAGAGACATACTTTTTGGCCCCAGCGGGGCTATCAATCAGTAGATTTTGAGTAGATTTCAACTTATTTCATTCACTTCTATGTGTGTGTAGGTGTAGGTGCATGTGTTTGTCTGTTTTATTGCAATATACTATGAAACAATGAAAGATAGTCAAGTAAGGAAAGCTGTGCGAGGTGAGAACATTTGACCAAAACTACGGTCAGGGTAAGAATTGGGCTCAGAAATCTGATTTTGTTTAGGCATTAAGGGTTTGGAGTTAGAGTTAGATAAAGTTATATAAGGTAGTATATAAAGGTTATTGTTCGGTCAAGGTTCAGGTAAGGCTAAAAGGGAAAAACTTTTATTTTAAAGGTACTGAATTGCTGGTCCTTGTTTTGATGGGAAACCTACCGTGTGTGTGTGTGTGTGTGTGCGCGTGCGCGCGCGCGTGTGTATGTGTGTGTGTGTGTGTGACCATTTGCTCTGTGCCCTTACCACGCTCGAAAGGACACAGTGTTGCAGTGACATATGAACCCGACTGCAAGGACCAGAAAACTGTGAGAAATTATGAGGAAACAAGCAAATGGAATAGAAAAGAGGATTTGTCCAGCGGTGTGTAGGATGACGGTAATCTCTTAAGTGCCTGCCAGGCCTTTCTGTCCCTTCAACCCTCCTGTACAGTTGAATCTGTCTCAGCATTTTACATTAGCATTGATTTTACTGTGTATATCATCAGAATTGGACCAATAAATAATGGGTTTTCTGAAGTAGAACTTATAATTTCTCCGTTGCTTTTTCTGTAACACAAACCAAGGACATATTCATGGACATATTTATTTTACACAAAAGAAAGGGAAGAGTTGGAATGGAAACGGGGTTCAAGAGTGGAGATTTGATGAGGAGAAGTAGAGGAGATAGGAGAGGAAATGAGGACAGACGAGGAGAGGGTGAAGAGGTAGATAAGAATTCCTTTGGACACTAGGATTAACAACGTTTGCATCTGATTGGTGCGCTGTCGTTGTTTTAGAGCTTTTCACTCCCCTCACTGTCCACACTGTTTTTTAAGACTCCTTTTCGGGTGAACAAGACAAATACAGTCCTTGTATTAATCTACAAGATGTATAGCTCAACTTCTTTTTGGATGTCAAAACCTCCTAAAGTCACACACGGCTATAAATGCACAGCTGGTCTGGGGACCGTGTAAAGCTTCATTAGGTCATTGTTCTGTTTTCAGCTAGCGTGCACTCTCTCTCTCTGTGCAAAACCTATGACTGCAGCGCCACCGTGTGGCCACTTATAGATGTGACAACAACAGCCACCAAAGTAGGCCAAATATGTTTGTATGAAACACCGAAAACAATCTCATCCAAACCTGTTGACGTGCTACAGACACTGTTATCGTACAATAATAAAAAAATAGGACTGGATAAATCACTGATAACTTTACAAACCATTGCATGTTTTGAGTATTTAAGGATGCTCTGTGGGTTTTCCTACAGTTAATTTGACGTCAGGCTGACCTTAGCGTACTGAAGCCTTTGGCAATGTTAACATTTACAACACAAAGGTTAAGAGGAAAGACTGAATATCAACAGAAGGTCACAGACAGTGTCCTCCTCCTTTCGTCAGCACAGGGCTTGTTATATTTCTTCAATTAAAGCTTTCACATCTCACAACAGTGGTCATCAACACAGTCTGGGATAATGAATGCTACCCAATTTTATATAGACATTTGTCAATTATTTTCACATTCTCCTCAATGTGGCGACAATACTACCTATTGAAGAATAAAATACAAGATTTAAACATGTATACGCAATGTTCTGAGACTTCACAAGATAATTCACATTCGTACATTTTTTCTGTCCTTGGGTCAATGCTATTTAAATGCCAGTCAATTCAGAATGTGAACAAAATAAACAATTCCACAGCTTCCTCATATAAAAGTATTGAATTCGGAATTGTGATTCCACTGTGGGTATGCACAGGCTTAAATGAGTTGTTTGACATTCAAAATGCCGTACACTCAAGAGTTTTCATAGAACTAAGTTGGGCAAAGTCGGAAGAATCTTGCGCAAAACGTTTCACAGCTGTATTGGCTGTGAAAGGTGAGCTCATTGAATATTAACGCTGAGGTGTGAAGACGCCTAATCACATTGTATTCATATTGTTTTTGTAAACTTGTGTGTTCTGTCTGTGTAAGTAGATCTGTATCTACTTTATCCACAGTTATCCTCTTGTAAGGTTTATGGCTGTAATGTGCAAATTGTGCGAGAGGCATTGGTTGTTCGAGCTGGAAAGACAGATACACCACAAGAGGCAGATGGGTGAGAGTGGAGAAGAGGGAAAGAAAAAGAGAGGGAGTAGAAAACGGAATGAGAGCGGACGCCGTCTTTGGTGTTTTCAACATCAGAAACACTGAGCTTATGCTGATAATGTAACTGGTAACTCGCCTCTCTGTTCCCATGGTTACCAAGGCTATTTGATGATGGGAGCCCTAGCTGTGTGTGTGTGTGTGTGTGTGTGTATACAGTCATAGGTACAAAGACAGCCCCCTCATCAAGCTGTATAGCTGTGTGTGTTATAACCAACCCTCCTGACACAGTCAGTTCTTCCATCACTTTATCGGCTAATCACCATAAGATGGCCTGGAATCAGCGATGTACCAACACACACACACACACACACACACACACACTCATCCACACACACTCATCCACACTGGCAGTGTAAATCATTCATTTTCCTTTCTGATATTTGATAAGGGGTCTGAAGAATGTGTTCTACGTATATAGTTAAATGTTTGTCTCTCTCTGTCCATAATATCTTGTGTAGAATGTATTCTACGTAAATAGTTAAATGGTTGTCTCTCTCTGTTCATAATATCTGATGTAGAATGTGTTCTACCTACGTATTAAATGGTTGTCTCTCTCTGTTCATAATATCTTATGTATCTCTCTCCACCACTATCCATTCACGGTTTCATTCTCACCTTGGCTCTCCCTCTCTTTCTCTAAACATCTCTCCCCCTCTCCGTCTCTCTCTCTTTCTCTAAACATCTCTCCCCCTCTCCATCTCTCTCTTTCTCTAAACATCTCTCCCCCTCTCCGTCTCTCTCTCTTTCTCTAAACATCTCTCCCCCTCTCCCATCTCTCCATCTCTCTCTTTCTCTAAACATCTCTCCCCCTCTCGTCTCTCTCTCTTTCTCTAAACATCTCTCCCCCTCTCCGTCTCTCTCTCTTTCTCTAAACATCTCTCCCCCTCTCCATCTCTCTCTTTCTCTAAACATCTCTCCCCCCCTAACTCTCTCTCTTTCTCTAAACATCTCTCCCCCCCTCACTCTCTCTCTTTCTCTAAACATCTCTCCCCCCCTCACTCTCTCTCTCTTTCTCTAAACATCTCTCCCCCTCTCTGTCTCACTCACCTTACTGGTCATGTGAGATAATTGGTTCTAAGCTGAAGATAACATATAGACGCTCAGTTTTCATTGGCTATATCAGATATCTTACCGCACCAAAAGAACAGCTCACAGCAGAATCATTATTCTTGAAGGTACAGTGGATATGCCCCTTGAAATGCCAGGTTTGTGTGATGTTAATAAAATTGAGAAAGATAAATCATGTCAGAAATGTTTCCACCTTCAAAGTGACCTATAATGTGAACAATTCAATTGAAAAACAAACTGAAACCTTGAAAAAAAGTGTGCATAAGTGTGCATCAGTATGCACACCCTTGAACTAATAATTAAACTATTACAGCACTCAGTCTTTTTGGCTAGGAGTCTATTAGCATGGCACATCCTGACTTGGCAATATTTGCCCACACTTCTGTGCAAAAGTTCTCCAAATCTGTCCGATTGCGAGGACATCTCCTGTGCACAGCCCTCTACAGATCACCCCACATATGTTCAATTGGATTCAGGTTTGGGCTCAGGCCCGGCCATTACAAAACGTTACTCTTGTTCTGGTGAACCCAGATGGATACGGATGTGTGCTTTGGGTCGTTGTTGGTGCTGAAAGGTGAACTTCCTCTTCAGCTTTCTAACGGAAGCCTTAAGGTTTTGTGCCAAAATGTTCTGGTATTTGGAACTTTTCATAATTCCCTACTCCCTGACAAAAGCCTCAGCATCATGGTCAGGTCACAGGACCTCATCAACATCACAGGCAATCCTGTCCCTTGCTAAACAACAGGGAATTAGCATTAGCATGCCGAATCCAACCTTGAATCGATTCCACTCCAATATTGTCAATGCATCCATCGACTGAATGAGATTTTCCTGTGCATAAGGATTTCTGTCATAGACCTTCCACCTCCACGCAGAAAATAATTATTCAATGGGATTGAGGAAAGGCGAGCATGGTGGGAAAACACATTTATGAAACATGGGTTGTTTTCAAACCACTCACGAATTCTAGGACCACGGCGAAAGTTGACATTGTCCCAGATTACCACTTACATGGAATGGTCTGCCTGCGCATCATCTCTTTGTTCACGTCTCAGTAGTGCTTCCTGTAGAGCATACAGAAACGTCATGAGATGGGCAGTGTTGTTAGGCCCTACAGTCACATGGAATGGTCTGCCTGTCACGCATCACTCTCTTTGTTCACAGCCTCTCCTTATCTTGGTGAGATTGAAGCCAGCTTCATCCAAGAAGATGCTTCCTGAAACATTCTCTATAGAAATGAGCATATTTGGAGTAACGTGAATGATATAGCATTCCAATGCCTCTGTTTACATGTGCATTATATTCAACACAGTAAAGATGTCAGTAACTCAGTGCTGTGGACATGATTATTTCACATATAGATACGTAGCTCTTTTACCCTTTCAGAATTTCTCTGAAATGGTACTCTTAGGCTTTTTGAGACTTAAGAACCATCAATTGTGGAAGGAAAATCAAAAACGTTGGTCTCTTGTTGTATTTGAGATTATTTTAAAGAACCATATTGAAAATAAAGGTCTCTTGTTGTGAGAACATACCTCTCCTTCCACCGGCATTTGGCAGTCTTTCAATTTTAGCAAATAAAACCTCTTGTTTGAATTGTACAGACAGGCCTAATGCATTGAAATGTCACCAAATATGTACCATACACAATACTATTATACAAGTATATCACTGCAAGGGCCAATTTTTTGAGATATGATTCAGTAATTCACAGAGACGTTCCACGACTGTACATACTGTATTGGAAGTTTGAGGGACCTCAAATGATAGTACACTTACCTGTTCTCTTCTCTGAATGTCCTGACAAAGGAGGCCACAGAGAACCGGCTTATATTTGGTTGAACACGAAGTCCTGCTTCCCTCATACTCATTCCATGATCCAGAACGTGGTGTAGGATTGTTGCTCTAATTTCATTGGAAATGATGGCTCTTGTTCTTCCTCCTTCCTCCTTCTCTTCCTTCTCCTCCTCCTCTGTCTCTTCCTTCTCCTCCTCTATCTCTTCCTCCTCCTCCTCTGTAAGTTCTGCAAACTGTGTGATTCAATCAATAAAGTGGTTTGTACACTTGCAATTTTGGTTTTGCTAATGGATTTTAGTGTTGTAGCAATTCAGAAATACTGTAAGGAAGGCATCAGCTGTAGGATCATAGTTTCACAAGAACCACAAGAGGGCAGCACAGACTGCTGGAGTGAAGTCTAAGAAGTCTATTCATATCATGTGCCATATTATAGCCCCTTATTCCCTACATAGCACTCTATGTAAGCATATTTACTACATTTTTTCCAGGAGACAACACCACCCATGCCCTTCCTTATACAGTAAACTACACCACCCATGCACTTCCTTATACAGTAAACTACACCACCCATGCACTTCCTTATACAGTAAACTACACCACCCATGCACTTCCTTATACAGTAAACTACACCACCCATGCACTTCCTTATACAGTAAACTACACCACCCATGCACTTCCTTATACAGTAAACTACACCACCCATGCCCTTCATTATCCAGTAAACAACACCACCCATGCAATTCCATAACCGGGAAACTACACCAGCCATATCCTTTCCTATTTAGTAAACTACACCACCACACCACCACTACATGACACTACATGATACTATGTGACACTACAGGATACTATGTGACACTACATGACACTACAGGATACTATGTGACACTACATGACACTACAGGATACTATGTGCCACTATATGACACAACAGGATGCTATATGACACTACATGATACTATGTAACACTACATGACACTACATGACACTACACAGGATACTATGTGACACTACATGACACTACATGACACTAAATGATACTATGTGACACTACATGACTCTACATGACACTACATGACAATACGTGACACTACATGATACTACATGACACTACATGACACTACATGACACTACATGACAATACATGACACTACATGACACTACATGACACTACATGACATGACACTACATGACACTACAGGATACTATGTGACACTCCATGACACTACAGGATACTATGTGACACTACAGGATACTACATGACATGACACTACATGACATGACACTACAGGATACTATGTGACACTCCATGACACTACAGGATACTATGTGACACTCCATGACACTACAGGATACTATGTGACACTACAGGATACTACATGACATGACACTACATGACATGACACTACAGGATACTATGTGACACTCCATGACACTACAGGATACTATGTGACACTACAGGATACTACATGACATGACACTACATGACATGACACTACAGGATACTATGTGACACTCCATGACACTACAGGATACTATGTGACACTACAGGATACTACATGACATGACACTACATGACACTACATGATCAGGGGACTTTTGATAAACCATGCAAAATGATGTTGAATAATCTTTTGACAATTTATAATTTCAAACCAATTGCCGGTATTAATTAAAACGTCTCACATCATCTCTCGTTCTCTGCTCTTAGAACCCAGACTACCTAAAAAAAACCTGTCCTCAGTTATGATGGAACGATGCATCATGGACTGTCTCCATTCAGCACAGCAACTGGCGGGTGAGCTCCTCCCTGGTGAACATGAATATTAACCAGATGAAGAAAGAGAGGGGAAACGAACAACACATCCTCTCCCTCCTTTTTTGCTATTTTCCCCTCCCCCTTTCACTCTCTCCTTTCTCGCCATCTCTCTCTCTCTCTCTCGCTCTTTTCTTTTTTCTTCCCCCCTCCTGCTAAATCCTGATGCAGAACTAGATGTGCAGACACCATTAGACCTTCACAACCTTGTCTTCCTGCGTCATCCACTTTCGCTGCCCAGAAGGATTAAAGCCCACTGCAGTGTGACAGAGGTAAGCATCTCTCAACTCTCTCGTACCATCTCACATTTCTTCTGCCTTTGTAGAACTAAGCGAAGGATCTGAGGTGTGGCTTCAGACAAGACCGGTGTAGAAATCTGATGGAAGAATGGAGAGAATTAAATAATGGAACAATGAAGGAATTCATGGATGAAGAGAAAATAGATGTTGATAAGATTTGGATAAAGGACTATTGGACTGGGGAAGGCAGGTGGGCTTTGTGGAAATAGCTGAGGCTGGGATAGCAATGGGATGGAGCAGGGCTGTGGAGTGAGAGAACAAAGAGCCCATCCCTAACACACAGAGAGGCAGACAGACAGTCAAACAGACAGGACGCCGTGTGTGTGTGTGTGTGTGTGTGTGTGTGTGTGTGTGTGTGTGTGTGTGTGTGTGTGTGTGTGTGTGTGTGTGTGTGTGTGTGTGTGTGTGTGTGTGTGTGTGTGTGTGTGTGTGTGTGTGTGTGTGTGTGTGTGTGTGTGTGTGTGTGTGTGTGTGTGGAATGGTGGAAAGGTGGCTTGATCAAGACAAATGTCAGGGCATTTATTGATCTACTCTGAAGAAAATCATATTTTCATATTCGGTATAGAATACTGCAGTTGAAGGAGAAATAATACTGCCGATTTGTATGTAGGATTCCATGAACTGTAGTTTATTTGACATTGGGGTCCAGCCTCATGCAAATATTGTGAGGATTTATCTCACACACACACATACACACACATACACACACACACACACATAGGATGTGGAGGATTTCTCTCTCCTACACACACACACACACACACACATACACACACACACACATAGGATGTGGAGGATTTCTCTCTCCTACACACACACACACACACACACACACACACACACATAGGATGTGGAGGATAAATCTCACTCACATACACACACACATAGGATGTGGAGGATTTCTCTCTCCTACACACACACTTACATATCTTCTTTTGTCTCACCTTCTCTCTCCTAAGCAACCATGTCCGACAAACCTGACATGACAGAGATTGCCTGCTTTGACAAGACCAAACTGAAGAAGACTGAGACCAAAGAAAAGAACCGCCTGCCAACCAAAGAGAGTAAGTGATCACTGCTGTGTGTGTGTGTGCATGCATGCATTTTTAAAGGTGTGGTGAGGGAATAGTTTCTGCAGTGCAATTCCTCCTCTACCCCACCTTTCTCTTTCTCTCTCTCTCCCTCTTTTCGTCTGGCCCTTGCAGCAGAGGGGGTTCCTCAAGTCAGCAGCTATTCTGTAGATGTTGTCATTTCTATTTGTGCCAACCCTCCTCAATCCTTAGAGTACAGTACATGCAGTATACCGAACCTGGTCCAGTTTGTCTCTGCAGAATTGTATATATACATATATATGTTTGATGTGGTTGTTCTCTTTTCATTTCAGCCATTGACCAGGAGAGAAAAGGGGATGCCACACCTTGATGTGCAGCAGAGTGAAGAAGTAGAGAAGAGGAGGCAGAGATGCCACCAACAAAAGCACTTTCTTTTGACCACCACAATATTCTACCATCACTCTGTGTTATTTATGGTGCTGTAAGACCCTGGCAGATTCCTAAAAAACAAGGTGCCATCAAAAACCTAAAATGAATCTTTGTCTATCTCCATTACAAAAGCCGTTGATTAATCCTTTTTCGATTCCAGGTAGAACTCATTCAACAGAAGTTACTACATGAAAAGGAATGGGGTTCTAGAACTAAAACCTAAAAAGTGGTTTCCTGCAGGGTCTGCCCAAACCTGTTCCTGGCTATCTACTATCCTGTACGTTTTCTCTCCTAACCCAGGTGTGACAAACCTAACGTTGCCTTCATCCATGCAGCTAAATATTTGTGTGATTGGCAAAAACCTGCAGGACAGTAGATCATCAGGCAACCCAAGGACCTTTTTAAAATCCATTTCTAAGAAACAAGGTGCCATTTGAGACAGGAAATATAATCTTATTAACATGGTGTGTGTATCAGGAGAATAGCTGGAGCCTGACAGCCTAAACAGTTCTGCTTTAAACAACAATTTGGGTTGTAGAACACCCATTCAGGAGGTTGGAAGGGTGAGCGCAATTATGGAGATGTTTTCATGTTTCACTTTTTACTTTTCTTTATGGAATAAAGATGAATGGGTGAAATAAAAACCAAAAGAAAAGTGTCTGATTTCTCTAAGGATGTAGAGGATATTGGAGAAAAATAAACCGAGGGGAGGCTAAAGCAGGTGACACAGGTGCCGATAGAACATATAGATTTCAGATATAAACGAATATAGCACAGGGTTAATATGAAATATTATCGATCGTTTAGGTGTCTCAAAGTATAATGGCAATGAAAGGGTTTGCATTTCCGTTTTTCCCAAGTAGATGGAGACAGAGAGCATAATCAATTACACAAAGAGCATGGACACCGGATAATAGGCTAAATACGAGCTTATTATCACTGCAGCATTAAAAACAAGGCAATAAGTCAGTCTGACAATTATGGATATGTATTGCCTTTATTCTTCTCCGTAAACACACATCCAGAATCTAACCGGTTGCCATTGAACGAGGAAGCCTAATACCCATACCCTTCCTTTGGTCCAGTTTTAACACTTGCAAATCGTGTTTAGTGTGAGGTATCACACAGATCCTCCTTTCAACTAGTGTGCTGCCTGCAGTGCCATCGCTGTTCTGAAGGCTTGATGGGTGCACGCGGATCTCTGGCGTCGCCAGTCCTGCCACCCCTCCTTCACCACCCCTCACCACCACTCACCCGTCTGTCTGGCCTCCCAACCTCCGCTCCTTTTATCGGTTTTATGACTCCGCTTATCACGCTGGGTACCGCAGCCTAATAAACCCACCAGAGAAGAATACCGGACCCATTATGGTCCAATCGCGGACGCACCTAATTAGTCAGACGTCAATTTCACCAATTGAATTAAAACATGTTTAGCATAGATGTTCACCTGTGAATCAGTCCGGATAGGATAATACACAAGTCACTATGTATGGTAGTGTATTGTACTGTGGGAAGTGATGGCACCATTGTATTGTAGGTCACTTCATGTATTGGCCAAATTTTGGACACCCTTCATATGGTGGCTACACACCGGCCCCGTGATTATGTGGCACGAATATGGTTCACATCTAATTGGTCTTTTGACCAATTACATCCACTTTTTTTCACTTTTTGTTTTCCCCCAGGCCTGTTCTGATTGGTCGAATGATATGGTTGCATAGTGGAACAAACACCCTAATGTTTGGACAGTCTACAGGGAACCTCAGCATATATCTTTTTACGGTTCTTTCTTGTCTGTGCTGGTTCTAATTTCACCATCTGAGTTCCACTTGAGAGTTGAGCACCATGGACTGTGTGTGCGGATCGGTATGTTACTCACCGCACTCGGTTAGCCAATTCGACTTTTGTTTAAAATTGATGCACTTGCGTTTGAATGCTTTTGAGTTTCAACAATCAATCACAAAATGCATTTAATATGATCGATTAATATTTGACTTGATAAATATCAAGTGTATCATAGTTTAAATTTTTACTAATAAGTGGGGCTCCTGTTTGAGTGTTGGTTCAAAACAATTGCGTTTCTGTTTTCATAGAGGCCATGTAAAATAACGCCCACATTGATGGACTGTTGTTTTACAAATGGTCGTAGTCTGCCCATAAATCCTATTAGTTGTCTACATGCAGAAATTGGTAGAGATCATCGTTTAATCGCCTTTTATTTTGAATGGTTGTGTGTTGGTTTCAGTCAGTGGAGCAGTGAAGTGGCCTGTCTCTAATTAGCCCAGGATTATTGTCACCTACGCGCGCCTCTATTGTTTTCTAAGGTGTCCCCTATTGTCCCACCAACGAGTGAGAAGTTGTTTTAGGGGATTTTGAGTGGTTTATAAAGGATTTAGCATGCCCCAGTGATCTGATTGGGAAAAGCATGGGTTCATGTTAATCAACAGAACTGTATCATTCTCATATCAAATCAGATGTGAATTAATAGAAACTGGCAGATGATGACGGGTGACTATAGCCAATAAAAGAGCAGTCACGCTTATAGTGATCAAGCTTATCCTTTATTCAGCCCCATGTGAATATGTCAACCGAAGTATTGGCACATTATGGGAATTGTCATGTTTTGTTTCAATAAGAAGCAATTTCGAATAGGTAGCCTATCTATTGTATATCTCACAGGTGACATCATGCATTGTTTCTGGTTTATATCGGTTAATATCCCTCACTACTCGAATTGCAGACTATTTTCACACCAAATTCGTTCCCATGACATTCCCATGACGGCTATTTTCTCATTACCAAGGCAGTGTCAATGTCACCAACGTGTTAGGCATTATTTACACGACTCTTACTAACCGAGAAAGGCCTTTATGACTTTGTTGCCCCCCCCCCAAAAAAAAAGAAAAACCTGCAGTGTAATTTCTCAGAGAACGGAGCTCCAGACAGACAGGGTCTACAAGGAGGTCAAGAGCTCTATATTTATTTACAATTAATATTGATTGTTTTCAAACAAAATTATTAATCTAAAGGGTTTAATAGTAGGTGTAACGTTCAAACCCAATACATATGTGCACGGGTTAAATGCACACATGTCAAATGTCCAGCAAGCGTTTGAGATGTGTATCCAACATCCAGAAATGGCATGTTAAATGCGTGCTAATGGTCTATGTTATTAGGCCTACTAATAGTATTAATACTTCTACCGTGCCTACTAGTAAAACATGATTTTCTCGTGCATTTCATTATAATGGTTATTATTAAAAACAAACAATTTAGCAAAGATAGGCCAGCACATGTTATTATTATTTATATTGCTATTGGTAAATGTGCGCCTCTTGGGAAGGAAGATGGATCGACCGATGGATGGACGAATGTGGGGGCTGTTAAAGGTGTCTGTGCCGAAGCTTTGAAGTGCTGTTATGCGCCGCCGAGTTTCCTATGCGTCTGTAGGACACCGCATTCAATTACCTGGTCCGCGCATTTTCACAGTGAAATGTTACAAACGGAACACAAATGTCAATCAAACACAACGACAGTATAAATGTCTTTACGGTCCAGTGGCGGACCACAGTTGCATCTGGCTTCTCGCTCTCCTCCTCTGGCCTTCCTCCCCCAGTATATGCGCTTTGGATACTCCAGGGAGGCCGTTGTTTTGGACGCAGAGGACGCATTGGCTGCCATGGGACCGTGTCAACTATTAACATCAGTTATCCTTTGCATGTGTTGTCATGCTCTGTCCTCTACTGCGTGGTTAGTTTTTACCTGCTTGTTTTGGCATTCCAGCATGTTTTCCATTATATTAAGCATTGGATAGTATAACATCATTTAGGCTATAACTACAAAGCATGACATAATCTGATTTTAAATCTTTGTTCCATAGGTCGGTAAATAACTTTCTTATGACTGGACCAAAGGTAACTAACGAATCTCTGTTTACTCGTGCACACATTTTTTTTGCCAATTATTCGATTCATTTGTTTATGGGTACTTGTATGACAGGACTAGATCCGTTTGCAAATGTTTCAGCTGTAGCCTAATCAAAACGGGTTTTTAAACAAAAAGGGGTAGCCGAAAGGCTTGTTTAAACATGAGACGAAGTTGGAAAAGGTATAGCACAATGAATGTTTGGTTTAATTTGAAACCAGAGCATGTGAATGAACTGTTTCTATTCGTGTGTCCCTCCAGGCCTATCTGATGTATGCCAACAGTGTGCAGGTCGGCGCACAGAGCGGGATACAGGAATGCAAACACCAGT
This sequence comes from Dallia pectoralis, assembly GCA_029465975.1. Classification (NCBI taxonomy): domain Eukaryota; kingdom Metazoa; phylum Chordata; class Actinopteri; order Esociformes; family Umbridae; genus Dallia; species Dallia pectoralis. Next base: position 10,192,979 of record CM055729.1, on the reverse strand, counting down.
TCTCCTGGGACAGGTGGAACTGCCCGGAGAGTGCGCTCCAACTGGCCACCCAAAATGGACTTCGCGGTGGTGAGAATAAAAAAAAATGTTTTACCAATAAGCACTCCAATTGCAAATATACGTGTAGGGAAGCATGGCGGATTCAGGAAATGTATACATTTAATTAATGCGGTGTTATTTTTTTGTGTAAACTGGGATTGGCATGATTTCTTAAATCAGAAATTGTTTTAGTGTAGTGGGCTAGAGCCTATACGGGTGGCTGCAGGCAGACCACCACGTTAACCATTTTTCTTTAAATTCCAGCCACTAGGGAAACGTCTTTTGTCCACGCAATCAGTGCTGCAGGTGTGATGTACACTCTCACAAAGAACTGCAGTATGGGAGACTTTGAAAACTGTGGATGTGACGAGACGAAGGTTGGACAGATGGGTGAGTATTCAGCTACTATACACTACCATAATACATATTACCATTCAAGTTGAGTTGGTTATTAAATCCTAAAGTAACATTAAGCAAGTAAATGTAGGCTGCAACTTGACAGGTAGTCTCTCTCGCATTGGTGAGTAGCACATATTGGGCTTTTACGCAGAGAACGACAGATGTGCAGAATGATGCAGAATACTGATGTAATACAAATTTTATACAAATACTTGGACATTTAAAAAAGAATCGAAATCTCCTGACCAGGTTGTATTTTCCTCCAGGTGGTAAGGGTTGGATTTGGGGGGGCTGCAGTGATAAAGTGGAGTTTGGGGAGAAGATATCCAAACAGTTCGTGGACGCGCTGGAAAACGGGCATGACTCCCGCGCAGCTGTGAACTTGCACAACAATGAGGCAGGCAGACTGGTAAGTGCCAGATCTCAAAACACATCATTCGCTTTATTTGTTTCATTTAAATATCTGTTACCTTCCGTGATTGTTTCTAATATATTTCAAATGCAATGTTTGTAGCTTTATTTTGGTTATAATTTATCAGCAGAATTAAGAGACTTCAAATCGAACACTTTACAAATGAACTAGTGCTCTTTCTGTATATAGGCAATTAAGGCGACAATGATGCGAGCATGTAAGTGCCACGGTGTCTCTGGAAGCTGCTCTATCCAGACCTGCTGGATGCAGCTGCCTGACTTCAGAGACATCGGCAACTACCTCAAAGTCAAACACGACCAGGCGCAGAAACTAGAGATGGACAGGAGGAGGATGAGGTCGGGGAACAGCGCGGACAACAGAGGAGCCATCGCAGACGCATTTAGCAGCATCGCCAGAACGGAGCTCATTTACCTGGAAGAATCTCCCGACTATTGTGCGAAGAACAAGAGCATGGGGCTCCAGGGCACCGAGGGAAGGGAGTGTCTGCAAGGGGGAAGAAATCTCTCCCAGTGGGAGAGAAGGAGCTGCCGCCGGCTGTGCCATGAGTGCGGCCTCAAGGTTGAGGAGAGGAGGATCGAAATTGTTAGCAGCTGCAACTGTAAATTCTATTGGTGTTGTACAGTCAAGTGCGAGAAGTGCACGCAGGTCGTCACCAAATATTACTGCGCGCGCAGGGACAAAGTGCGGAGGCCTCAAAACAACACAAGGAGAAGTGGGAAAAAGCACCACGCGCGACGCAGCTGATTGGCGAATTCTCAGACATGGATATAAAATATTTTATTTAGTTTATTTTAAAACGTCATATTGTATGTTGTTGCCCAAATAATTCACATGCTGTTTCCTGCCAGTTTTTGTTGAATGTAGGCTTTTTCTTATATCCCACGTTGGTGACAGACTATTTCCACTTGACCCTTATTTAATTTAATGCACTTTATGGTATTTAAAATGTTGTTAGAATTGTTATATTGAAAAATATTTAATTCTGTTTATACACACAATATTTTGTTAAGGAGAGTTAGGGCCTGTAGCTTAATTGTCAACTGAGAGAACTTATGTTGTATAAATTGGGTATGTGTGTATTTTGGTTTCTCCATTTTGATCACGTCCGTTACAATTGCTTTACATTTTATGATCACGTTAAATTATTCTGTTTGTACTGGACATTGTATATTAAATGTTATTTTAATTCCTGTTCTGGAAGTGTTTTGGATATGTTAATATTCCGGTTTGGCAGTCTGTTTTGTTTATTGGTTTTCTATTGAGGGCCTTGGCTCCACGGGAGGCCGGGATCATCTCATTAATCTGGTTGCATGGTGTCTTGTCGCCTGCGGGAAGAAAATAAACTGTAGTGTCCTGACATCGTTTGAAGTTCGCCATAGGAGTTTCCTTAACTCTTATCTGGCCATTGTCCAATCAGCGTTCTTGAAACGCTAAAACAAAGAACAAGCTTCCCATTTGTTCCTCGTTCCTTCCCTTAAATTTAAGGCGAAAGTTGCTTGTCCTCGTCACAAGATCTTCCCTTGAGGTTGGAGATAAACACTTACAATGGTCTTCTGTTCTTTCCAATGGGTACTATTAATTTTTCTTCAAAAAACAATTTTTGGACATGCCTGGTAAGAATCCATTAAAATGTTATTTTATTTACATCATTGTTTTCATTTTACGCAATACCTCTACATCATATTTAAAAGTACAGTTTTAAGTTGTACTGAGCAGTGATTTCCTCTTTCAGGGCCGTAAACAATTTTCTTATGACTGGATCTAAGGTAAGAATTAACCTGATAAAATACGTGTTCCAAAGCAGCCTATATGCAAATATTTTTCGAAAGGACGTAATGAGTGCACACAACGTGTCTATTTCAATATAATATGTGTAATAGCGAATAATGATAAATACGAATGCTTTACTGTGCTCCATTAGTTTGACCACGACTGAATGACAATTCACTATAGAACAGGGTATTCATCTTATTTGGAAGTATTTGAGGATTGTAGTTTGAAGCATAGTACTGGATTTAACATGCACTCTCTGGGTTTAACATGCACGCCCTGTGTTTAACATGCACGGCCTGTGTTTAACATGCACTCCCCGGGTTTAACATGCACTCCCTGGGTTTAACATGCACTACTCCTACCAATCTGCAGGCCTATTTGACGTATGCCAGTAGCGTGCAGGTCGGCGCAGAGAGCGGGTTACAGGAATGCAAACACCAGTTCGCATGGGACAGGTGGAACTGCCCCGAGAGCGCGCTCCAACTGGCCACCCATAAAGGCCTCCGCAGTGGTAGGATGGCTAACTATATACTGTAACATCTACGTTGAATAACTTTTTCGTTTGCTGATAACTTAATTAATTAAAGAGTGATGAGAAATGGAATGCACATTTCTGAAACGAGACATTGCACCGAACACATTGCATATTTTAGTAGTTTATCCTAGTCTATTGTTCGTATTTGTTCATTCCGTGTGTATTAAGTGTTAACGGGCCAGACCAAATTCCATGTTTTTTGCATACGGAATTGGCAATAAAACTCTTTCTGATTCTGATTGAGTCTTAGCCCAAACTCCATACTTCTTACTCACTGAATTTTCTTTGTCATCTTTTTGATATTTGCAAGTAGGTGCCCAAATCAATTAGTAATAATATCTGACATGATCTGTATCTGTCCCTGTAGCCACGAGGGAGACATCTTTTGTGCACGCCATCAGTGCAGCAGGGGTCATGTACACCCTTACCCGCAACTGTAGTCTTGGGGAACTGGACAACTGTGGCTGCGACAGCTCAAAGAACGGCAAAATTGGTGAGACACAAATCAACGACTGAATCGTCTTATAAAGTGTTCCCCTGCTTTTCATGTGCCAATAATGAAGTGTTTGACCTCGACTTCTGTCACAGGGGGCCGTGGTTGGCTCTGGGGCGGCTGCAGTGATAACGTAGACTTTGGGGAGAGGATATCCAAACAGTACGTGGATGCCCTCGAGACTGGCCAGGACTCACGGGCAGCGGTCAATCTTCATAACAACGAGGCTGGTAGACTGGTGGGTTCCTTTGCTACAGGTTCCTGCAAAAATAGTGGAGCATTATGCACATATGATAATGTGTGTGTGTGTGCTTGTATTAAACCATGCATTTATTATGATTGGTCGTTATTAACACATTGGACTTTTTCTGATAAGCAGGCTGTGAAGTCCACCATGAAGCGGGTCTGTAGGTGCCACGGTATGTCTGAGAGCTGCTCAGTCCAGACCTGCTGGATGCAGCTGTCTGACTTCAGAGACGTCGGCAACTACCTCAAAGTCAAACACGACCAGGCGCAGAAACTGGAGATGGACAAAAGGCGGGTGAGGTCCGGGAACAGCGCGGACAACAGAGGAGCTATCGCTGACGCTTTCGGCAGCATCGCCGGGACAGAACTGATCTACCTGGAGGAATCTCCGGACTACTGCAGTCGGAACACCAGCTTGGGCCTTCACGGCACCGAGGGCAGGGAGTGCCTGCACCACAGCGATGGCTTGAACCAATGGGAGAGGAGAAGCTGCCGCAGACTGTGCCACGAGTGCGGCCTACGGGTGGAGGAGAGGAGGACGGAGATAGTCAGCAGCTGTAACTGCATATTCCAATGGTGCTGCACCGTGAAGTGTGATAGCTGCTCACAGGTGATAGTAAAACACGTGTGTGCCAGAAGAGAGGGAGGCAACGGACAAAACAACAGACGGAGATACCGAGGACCCAAATAACTGAGGTCTACGGTTGCTTCATGTAGCAAATTCATTATGATGGCATTTGTAAAACCAGAAGCTTGTTTGCTTCAGCTGGTATCACAAATGTTTTCCTCCAACCTGACATGTTGTGAATCTTTTGTTCGGCACTTCCCTCTACTTCGAAGGACCCTGTTGCTCTGCCTATAGGTGTAAATTATTTATTTATGTGACTCATTGGAAATATTTAATAAAAGTAGACTAATAAACATTGTTTTGCTTTTAGGAGTTATTTATGGTCCAATGAAACCGTATGTGCAGACAGCTAGAAGTACCCACAAATACGTCTTTGCTCAATGAAAGAAATGTTTCCTGTATGCATAACAAATTAGGAGAACACGAGAACACTTAGAATAACAAAAGGCAGGCAGTGAATACACTAAAATGGGATTAGCCATGCATCCCTTCACACTTGAATCAGGTCACAGATTCAGCGTTGGTTTAACTCCACTTTGATATGGATGTTGGTTGGTAGAATCTTTAAGGATCCAAATTAGGATCAGGCGGTTGGAAGGAAATTGTAAGAAGGTGTCGTCAATGTTTGTTGAGGTTTGCCATTGTAATCCTGGACACCGCTGGTGTAGCTTGCTGTTAGCCCACTGTCAATATACTGCATCACAATAAATCAAAGGAGAATGCCTAGACAGAACACTGAACATCAAAACGGTGACAGAACACTGGACATCAAAACGGTGACAGAACACTGGACATCAAAACAATGACAGATCACAGGATATTGACACAGTGACAAAACACTGGACTAAGTAACAGAACACTGGAAATAAACACAGTGACAGAAGACTGGACATTGGCACAGTGACAGAACACTAGACGTTCAACACAATGACAGAACACTGGACGTTCAACACAATGACAGAATACTAGACGTTCAACACTGTGACAGAACACTGGACATCAACACTGTGACAGAATATTGCACATCAACACAAAGACAGAACACTAGACGTTCAACACTGTGACAGAACACTGTTCATCAACACAATGACAGAACACAGGACATCAACACAATGACAGAGCACTGGACGTTCAACATGAAACTACATTTTGACATTATGAAAGATTAAGAACATGGATGCTTTGTATGTATTTGCCTGACTTATTTGCCACTTAATAGGGAAATCTATAGCTATATGACTTGATGTATATGGCTTATAATTTCTGACGCTTCCCGACCCTTTATTTCCCATGTTATTTCCACTATAAACAACCCTTGACTACGCTATACTATTCGGGTCTACTGCACCGTATTCTTCACCGTGTCCCATTAAATAATTGACTGTAATTATAGCCTTACAGGGTTTGAAATAGGGAGAGAGAATAGGGGTTAATTTATATTGGGTTCATAATTACCAGGAGAAAGGGACCAGAATAATCCCATTCCAGTCTCTTACACCGTATAGAGGACTCTTTCATTGTGTCTTCCACCATGCCCCTGTTTGTCCCACTCTGCAGGACATGCTGTAAACCTGTCACAGAGACCCTGATCAGTGACTGATTGTTGGGATATTACCCCAACCAGGGGGCTCTGCCTGGGGGGAGAAGATGATAGTGGGGTGTGGAGAGAGAGATGAAGACTGAGAGGTCTGTGGGCGATGTGGGAGAGAGCGATGTGTCATATTGCTTGCTGGAGGAGTTGAGGACTCACACAGTTCGTGTGAGCTAGTAATTGTTCTGCATTTTGAAAAGGTTCTACATTTTGTATTGATGATGATTTTCTTTTAAATCATGGATATATGCATCTATATCCAGTTAAGGGTGGATTTGGAGGGAGAACACATGCATGTGGGCCTTCATATTGAATGATTCTCAGCTGCTGATCTAGAATCAGACCCGTACTTTCCATGTTATCATATTCATCATGATCTAAAACACACAACTGGTCCTGGAGCAGCATTCACGTTGTCACTTTGATCTCACTCTGTGCGACATCTGCTGTGACTCAGTGGCGAACCTGCTAAGGACCTGTGGTGACCAGTAGAAACACTAACATGGTTCTCTGCTGGCAGACCATTCTGCTTCTGTTTTACACTTCCTTACCTTGACATCAAGTACAATTCTGGGTACGTGTTAATGTGCTCCGTTAATAAAGATGATTCTGGTTCTATAGTGTGCTAATTTCCCCCACAAAGTGCCCTGCAATAGACCAGAACTGGGTCCATGTCAAATGCGGTATATTGTTAAAGCAATTGGATGCTTATCGGTTCAGCAGAAGCCTTCGTATGAAGGAATGCCTCTCAGTGTGGTGAAGACCAGTTAATGGGGGGGCTGCCTTTGTTGGGGACCCCCCCCCACCCCCCCAGGGGCTCTGCTGTATTCATACCCAGACACCCCGGAATGCCTGGGGGTTCACCGGTCAGCCTTCCACCCCCTCATCTCTCACTCTTCTCCTCTTCAATTTCTCCCTCCTCCTTCCCGTCATCTCTCACCCTCTCACTCCTCCCCTCCTTTCACCGACGGCCTTCCACTGCCCTCCTCTTCTCTCGGACCCCATATATCCCCCCTCCCGTCATCCATATTGCCTTTCTCCTCCTTTCTCACCTTGGTGTGAGATACCAGACTCAGCAGTGGGCTGCCTGGTGGGCTGGCTATGTGTGCTATGATAACGGACCACGCTGTCTGTCTGCAGAACGGGTCCACGGAGATATAAATGCACTGAAACAGATATACCAATGTGTAATTCAATGATTAATGCAGACAGCCAGGCAGCCATATTGAAAAATAAAAAATATAATGTATTTTTAGGGTTGCTATAATTTTTGTCATTGTATTTCCAAGCTTTTTGGGACAGCCTTTTTGGTCACCCTCCCCAGATCTGTGCCTGGACAAAAACGTTCTTTCCACTCTCTACAGGAGATTCGTTCAACATCTTGGCTGTGATAAGAAATGTCAACTGTGAGATGTTATATTGACAGGTGTGCGCCTTTCCAAATAATGTCATATCAATTGAATTCAGCACATATGGACTCTAATAAACTTGTATAAATCTTTCAGGTATAATCAATAGAAACCGAACGCACCTGAGCTAAATGTGTCATAACAAAGGATCTGAATTGTGATATTAACTTTTTGTATTTTTTAAACACCACCAAATGTAGTGTTTTCATTTTTATAGAAAACATTTTGTGGTCCATTAAAATATCATCAAACTTATCAAAAAGACGCAATGTAAATATTGTGAATGTTGAAACTGACTATTGTAGCTGCAGCTGATTTTCAATAAAACTACATAGGTGTACAGAGGACTATTATCTACAACCATCACTCCTGTATCTACATAGACGTATAGAGGACTATTATCTACAACCATCACTCCTGTATCTACATAGACGTATAGAGGACTATTATCTACAACAATCACTCCTGTATCTACATAGACGTACAGAGGACTATTATCTACAACCATCACTCCTGTATCTACATAGATGTACAGAGGACTATTATCTACAACCATCACTCCTGTATCTACATAGACGTATAGAGGACTATTATCTACAACCATCACTCCTGTATCTACATAGACGTACAGAGGACTATTATCTACAACCATCACTCCTGTATCTACATAGACGTACAGAGGACTATTATCTACAACCATCACTCCTGTATCTACATAGACGTACAGAGGACTATTATCTACAACCATCACTACTGTATCTACATAGGTGTACAGAGGACTATTATCTACAACTTCTTCCAATGGCACGCTGGGTTTGTTAATCCACGTTTATAATTTAAAAAAACTAATTTATCATTAGAAAACTTTGAAGGAAGCAATTAAAATTTCAACAAAAAATGAAAACAATGACATTTCTAAGAAGCTTTGTAAAAACCTCTTTTGTTTTGTAATTATGGAGCATTTACTCTTGGTCGATGAGGAAAATATCAATTAGCTGATCAGTAAAGGAGGCACACAGACATGCTCTTCTGTTGATCTTCAAGCAAACAATAGTGAAACTAGTTTCTGTAAGTCTCTGTGTTTGACGACATATTAAACTGAGCTGTAAAGACGACCAATCTAATTCTGGCTCTGCAGGGCTGTCATGTCGCAGACTCACAACTTCCCCTTATGTGGCAGGAAAAGGTCGGCGTGACAACCCAACGTCCACACTGACGCCTGAATTTAAAATGACAGAGAGACCAGAGAGGACTCTAAAAACAGCAGCCAGAAAATGAATACTATATATATATATATACACATATTGATCGTTCCAACTAAATGAGCAAGTATCATCACCGGACTAACAGTTTAGAATAGTGGCTACTGCAGATCACATTGTTTTAGGTTTTCTGGAGTGTGAACTAAATATCCTAGAAGGAAAGCCAAAGCCTTTGACATTAATCTAAATGAATAGCACTGGACCTAAGAGGACTTGGGGAGATTGCTGAGACTAACCAAGAATCAAGAAGAGCTGGACCTAAGAAGCTACGAGAAGAACACTGAATCGAATCAACACTCACGAAGAGTGTTGGCCCTACTAAAAACTCAAGAGTTTTGGACCTAATCAAAACTCAAGAGTGTTCGACCTAATCAAAACTCAAGGAGAGAAGGAGATAAGACAATGAGTTTTGACAGTATTCCTTCTAAGTCGGAGGTTCTGCGGTGGAACCACTGTAATTTATCTGACTACATGAAACGGGTGAGTTTGGAAAAATGTATGCGTCTAATTCTACAGTGGAAATGAAAAGAATTATTATTTGTGTTCAAATGCCAGGTTTTGTGATGTGAAAATATTTTGAGAAAGATAAATCATGTCAGAACTTTTTGTACCTTTAATGTGACCTATAACATAAACAATTCTATTGATCAACAAACTGAAATCTTTGAGGGGGAAAAATACAAATAAAAACCTTCCAATAACCTGGTTGCATAAGTGTGCACACCCTCTTATAACTGGTGATGTTACTTTGTTCAGAATTAACCAATCACACTCAAACTAATGTTTTGGAAGTAATGTAGAAGTAATTACATACCTGAAATCATTTAAAGTGACTCTGATTAATCACAAATTAAGTTTAGTCAGCGGTTCCAGTAGGATTTTCCTGACATTTTCTTAGTTGGATCTCAGCACAAAAGCTGCAGAGAGCTTCAAAAGCATCAGAGGGAACTCATTGTTCAAATATATCAGTCAGGAGAAGAATTCAAAATAATTTCCAAAGCATTAGATATACCATGGAACACAGTGAAGACAGTCATCATCAAGTGGAGAAAATATTGCACAACAGAGACAGAGACGCCCCTCCAAGAAAACTGGTCAGGGTGGCTTCCAAGAGGCCTGCAGCAACATTAAAGGAGCTCCAGGAAATTCTGGCAAGGACTGACTGTGTGCTACATCTCATCTCATCTCATCTTCAACCGCTTATCCGGGGTCGGGTCGCGGGGGTAGCAGCTCTAGCAGGGGACCCCAGACTTCCCTTTCCCGGGCAACATTAGCCAGCTCTGACTGGGGAATCCCGAGGCGTTCCCAGGCCAGTGTGGAGATATAATCTCTCCACCTAGTCCTGGGTCTTCCCCGAGGTCTCCTCCCAGCTGGACGTGCCTGGAACACCTCTCTAGGGAGGCGCCCAGGTGGCATTCGTACAAGATGCCCGAACCACCTCAACTGGCTCCTTTCTATGCAAAGGAGCAGCGGCTCTACTCCGAGTTCCTCTCGGATGACTGAGCTTCTCACCCTATCCCTAAGGGAGAGGCCAGCCACCTTTCTGAGAAAACCCATTTCGGCCGCTTGTACCCGCGATCTCGCGATCTCTGTGTGCTACATGTGACAACAATGTCCTGTATTCTTCATATGTAGGGCTATGGGGTAGGGTAATATCAAATCAAAAGGTGCTTTAACAATTAATTTAGTTTAAGTGTGTTCACACCTATGCAACCAGGTTATTGTAGTTGTTCTTTTTAATTTCCCACCTCAAAGATTTCCATTAGTTTTTCAATTGAATTGTTCCTTATAGGCCACATTATTTATCTTTGTCTCATTTTTTCACATCACAAAACCTACCATTTTAACAGTTTTTAAAAGACTTTTCATATCCACTGAACATCTATTGTCTTTACATTTGATATCTCTTCTTTTTTTGTGATGGTCTCAGTTGAAGCTGTCTGGCTGTGACAAAGTAGTGATGAAGTCCAGCTTGAATGGAGCACGCTTCCTGGTAAGTGTTTGTGTTAGTGTAAATAGCGCCTACTACCTCGATGGAACTCTGGTACACTGTGATATTGTCAGGTCAAAGGGAAGTTCGCACTTTTTAAGAAGTGCCCTTCACATTTACTGTTAGAATGCCACGAGTTTGGTTTCAAAGAAAATTGGGTGTTATTTTTAGCTACACCACTTACAATTGACTATAATGCAATAGGAAATACTTACAATGAAAACGAGGGCACACACTATGTAATAATATAATTCTCATGTAATATAAGTTGGTTTATGGGACGTTTTGGAGCCTTTCATGGAAATCTTAAACGCATGTTCATAATACATGTGTCTAAGGAAAACAAATCCACTTAAACATGCGCATATTTATAGGCATTGACAAATGTTTATTTTATTTACTCTGTGTACCAGTTCTTTGGATTTAAATGAAATGATGGTTCCGGGGTTAACATGCAGTCAGTCTTAATTGAATGTATTTCAATTAATGTAGAATGATTCATTTTGTAAAGGACAGCACATTTTCTTGTTGTCCCTCTTGTTAGGGTACCAAAAGTATTTTGACAACCGTCGCAACAGGGTTTAGTTGCAGTGCAGCATAGTAAGTGTCTGGTCTCTGCGTTTGCACTTGGAGTTTGTGGTTGAAGTCTGACAACATGCTGACTTCAGAAGTGTCAATGCAAGTCAAGCTGGCCATGAGTAGACAGATAACTAATATTAAATAGATCAGAGACGTACATCAGAAAACACGTTAGGTGCGTCAATATTCAATGTTTCATACATTATTCAGAACATTGGCATCACTGGGGAGCTGAAAAATTGCAAACAACGTCACGGACCAATAAAGCGTGCAGTAGACCACTAAAAGGCTATTATCAGAGTGATGAAAAGAGGTTAAAGGAGCCGCCCAAATCGTAACACAACAGCGGTAAAATACAGTGGAAATAGGCTTCTGAAAAACACATACACATTTTTCCTGTTCAGATTCAACCCGATGCTTCTGAACTCATTGGACAACACTTCACAATGCCAATCACTTAATCTAATGGCGCTTTTCCACTACACAGAACCAGCTCGCCTCAGCTCGACTCGACTCGGCTTTTTTGGTTTTCCACTGGGTAAAAGTTGTACCTGTACCTGCTTCCAGGTACTTTTTTTCGTACCACCTCAGGCGAGGTTCTGAGCGAGCGGAGGCGATACTAAAATGTGACGTGAAAACAAGGCAGACTGCTGATTGGTCAGAGAATCGTCACTATTCACTGCATCATCATTGCACGCTAGATATAGTATCCTGAGTAATCCCACCATTTTTAAATAGTTTGGCGAGAGATTGCGTGAGAGCTGTACATATTATCTATTACGAATACTATGGCACACCGAAAGAATGTTCTTTACGTTCTTATTTAAATGTAGTACATACTCAACATAGTATGCGATTTCGGACGCAGCCTGTGTGTCGCCGCGTCGCATAGAAGATTATGTCACAGCAGATTCCTGCCGCGTCGCTATGACGACCGGGTACTATTGAGCAGGTACTATCTGCAATGGAGAACCGAGCGAGCGGAGCCGAGTCGGGCCAAGTCGAGTCGAGCGGGTTCTTTGTAGTGGAAAAGCGCCATTAATTCTATTGATTATCCTTTCAAACACAGAAGAAAAAACTCAAGGCAAAAAGGCTGCGGAACAAACTGAAAACTAAACCTAACCCCCAATCCTCCAGATCACATCCCTGTTAAACCTAACCCCCAATCCTCCAGATCACATCCCTGTTAAACATAACCCCCAATCCTCCAGATCACATCCCTGTAAAACCTAACCCCCAATCCTCCAGATCACATCCCTGTTAAACCTAACCCCCAATCCTCCAGATCACATCCCTGTTAAACCTAACCCCCAATCCTCCAGATCACATCCCTGTTAAACATAACCCCCAATCCTCCAGATCACATCCCTGTTAAACCTAACCCCCAATCCTCCAGATCACATCCCTGCTAAACCTAACCCCCAATCCTCCAGATCACATCCCTGTTAAACATAACCCCCAATCCTCCAGATCACATCCCTGTTAAACCTAACCCCCAATCCTCCAGATGACATCCCTGCTAAACCTAACCCCCAATCTTCCAGATCACATCCCTGTTAAACCTAAACCCCAATACTCCAGATCACATCCCTGCTAAACCTAACCCCCAATCCTCCAGATCACATCCCTGTTAAACCTAACCCCCAATCCTCCAGATCACATCCCTGTTAAACCTAACCCCCAATCCTCCAGATCACATCCCTGTTAAACCTAAACCCCAATACTCCAGATCACATCCCTGCTAAACCTAACCCCCAATCCTCCAGATCACATCCCTGTTAAACCTAACCCCCAATCCTCCAGATCACATCCCTGCTAAACCTAACCCCCAATCCTCCAGATCACATCCCTGTTAAACCTAACCCCCAATCCTCCAGATCACATCCCTGCTAAACCTAACCCCCAATCCTCCAGATCACATCCCTGTTAAACCTAAACCCCAATACTCCAGATCACATCCCTGCTAAACCTAACCCCCAATCCTCCAGATCACATCCCTGTTAAACCTAACCCCCAATCCTCCAGATCACATCCCTGCTAAACCTAACCCCCAATCCTCCAGATGACATCCCTGGTCGTACAAAGCATCACCACGGGTTATTCCTAGAGTTTTATATTGTATTTGGGACCCACACCTAAAGCAATCAATGGAAAAGATATGCAACCAAATACAAAACAAGACTAGTTTGTTGTACATATTGTCAATCTGACCAAATACATTTGGCACCTTAAAATGGGGCCACAAAATATGTTGTCATATCTAAATGGTTCCTCAAATTAAAGCTGACATTCCGCATTTTAAAACCATATTCTATATGTCATTGAACATCCTGTGGTAGAATACAGAGCTAAATTAACAAAAAATATTGGCACTCTCTAAAGACTGTTTGAGTTGCATGTTTATACACAGACATTTACATACAAACATTGACGTGCCGAAAGAGTAGAATATGATTTGGTGTAGAAATGTCTGCCCGTAACATTGCATAAAAATTACAGTGATGTGTTTAATTAACCAAAATGTCTAATTTTGCAGAACATGACAGAGAAGGAGCTCCAGAAGTTTCCCTCCATGCACATTCCGTATGTCTGAAGTCATTTCCTAATCATATGAAGCAACTCTTTTATCTCACAGTTTAATCGTCCTTTAGTCTTGACCAGTTTCCTCTGAACCACGTCGAAATGCTTTCATCAGTTATTCTAGGGCTGAAATGATGTCCACTGTGGTCTGTCCACTGTGTTTATGCATGGTTAGGTCTGTCCACTGTGTTTATGCATGGCTAGGTCTGTCCACTGTGATTATGCATGGTTAGGTCTGTCCACTGTGTTTATGCATGGTTAGGTCTGTCCACTGTGTTTATGCATGGTTAGGTCTGTCCACTGTGTTTATGCATGGTTAGGTCTGTCCACTGTGATTATGCATGGTTAGGTCTGTCCACTGTGTTTATGCATGGTTAGGTCTGTCCACTGTGTTTATGCATGGTTAGGTCTGTCCACTGTGTTTATGCATGGTTAGGTCTGTTTGTGCATTCGCGTATTCCACGAAAACAGTGACAGCAGTGTATTAGTACGTACGTAACAGGTTGCTAAAGGCGTGTTTGTGGCCTGCTGCTTGAAATAAGTTTGAAGCTGTTTATAATATGAGCTGTGCGAGGAATGAGGAACACTGTTGAAAAAAAACAAGAATTGTGTGTCTTTCTCACCGCCTCTCTGTCTGCATGTGTGTAGGTCAGTCATTCTTAGTTCCGGTAAAAAAGAGAGTAGCAGGTAGAGAAATGTGAAAGAAAGATGGATAAAATGGGAGAGAGATGTTTGGTACACAATAAATAAATGTTTTAATTTAATCCTCTAGAATCATCAAGAATATCTGTGGTGAGATCAACAAGACCGGAGACACAAAGGTGTTAGATTGGAGGTGAGAAATACGTCACAGATGGTGTGAACAAATGTGAGCGTCCTGTGGTTGCAGGAATACTCAGACAAAGATGGAAATGAGAATGGGTGTATACATGTTTCCAAAGGCTTCAAAAGTTTCTGAATCCACTTAAAAATGTCAGACCTCCATGTCCAGTTTCATGTCATGTTCATTGATTATGTGGAAAGGTTGCTAGTGGAATTGCATACCTGCCAAGGTGAATACATGTGCTTAGAGAGACACATACAGGGGAGAAACCCTGTCAACAAATTGATGTGTCATTTGTTTTTAACAGGTCAAAGGAAACTCAAAACCACAAAAAGGGTAAACATGCAGCACTGAGTTACCTCCACCCATATCAGATAGACCATGTTAGGAGACCTCCACCCATATCAGATAGACCATGTTAGGAGACCTCCACCCATATCAGATAGACCATGTTAGGAGACCTCCACCCATATCAGATAGACCATGTTAGGAGATCTCCACCTATATCAGATAGACCATGTTAGGAGACCTCCATCCATATCAGATAGACCATGTTAGGAGACCTCCACCCTCATCAACTGTCCTAACACTATAGTTACACCTTATTAGTAGACATCCATCCTCACTGTCCTAACACTATAGTTACACCTTATTAGTAGACATCCACCCTTACTGTCCTAACACTATAGTTACATCTTATTAGTAGACATCCACCCTTACTGTCCTAACACTATAGTTACATCTTATTAGTAGACATCCATCCTTACTGTCCTAACACTATAGTTACACTTTATTAGTAGACATCCACCCTTACTGTCCTAACACTATAGTTACATCTTATTAGTAGACATCCACCCTTACTGTCCTAACACTATAGTTACACCTTATTAGTAGACATCCACCCTTACTGTCCTAACACTATAGTTACATCTTATTAGTAGACATCCACCCTTACTGTCCAGCACTATAGTTACACCTTATTAGTAGACATCCATCCTTACTGTCCTAACACTATAGTTACACTTTATTAGTAGACATCCACCCTTACTGTCCTAACACTATAGTTACATCTTATTAGTAGACATCCACCCTTACTGTCCTAACACTATAGTTACACCTTATTAGTAGACATCCACCCTTACTGTCCTAACACTATAGTTACATCTTATTAGTAGACATCCACCCTTACTGTCCTAACACTATAGTTACACCTTATTAGTAGACATCCATCCTTACTGTCCTAACACTATAGTTACACTTTATTAGTAGACATCCATCCTCACTGTCCTAACACTATAGTTACACCTTATTAGTAGACATCCATTCTTACTGTCCTAACACTATAGTTACACCTTATTAGTAGACATCCATCCTTACTGTCCTAACACTATAGTTACACCTTATTAGTAGACATCCACCCTTACTGTCCTAACACTATAATTACATCTTATTAGTAGACATCCACCCTTACTGTCCTAACACTATAGTTACACCTTATTAGTAGACATCCACCCTCACTGTCCTAACACTATAGTTACACCTTATTAGTAGACATCCACCCTTACTGTCCTAACACTATAGTTACACCTTATTAGTAGACATCCACCCTTACTGTCCTAACACTATAGTTACACCTTATTAGTAGACATCCATCCTCACTGTCCTAACACTATAGTTACACCTTATTAGTAGACATCCATCCTTACTGTCCTAACACTATAGTTACACCTTATTAGTAGACATCCATTCTTACTGTCCTAACACTATAGTTACACTTTATTAGTAGACATCCATCCTTACTGTCCTAACCCTCTAGTTACACCTTATTAGCATCCATCCTTACTGTCCTAACACTATAGTTACACCTTATTAGTAGACATCCATCCTTACTGTCCTAACACTATAGTTACACCTTATTAGTAGACATCCACCCTTACTGTCCAAACACTATAGTTACATCTTATTAGTAGACATCCATCCTCACTGTCCTAACACTATAGTTACACCTTATTAGTAGACATCCATCATTACTGTCCTAACACTATAGTTACACCTTATTAGTAGACATCCATCCTTACTGTCCTAACACTATAGTTACACTTTATTAGTAGACATCCACCCTCACTGTCCTAACACTATAGTTACACCTTATTAGTAGACATCCATTCTTACTGTCCTAACACTATAGTTACACTTTATTAGTAGACATCCATCCTTACTGTCCTAACACTACCTTAATAGTAGACATCCACCCTTACTGTCCTAACACTATAGTTACACCTTATTAGTAGACATCCATTCTTACTGTCCTAACACTATAGTTACACCTTATTAGTAGACATCCACCCTTACTGTCCTAACACTATAGTTACACCTTATTAGTAGACATCCACCCTTACTGTCCTAACACTATAGTTACACCTTATTAGTAGACATCCATCCTCACTGTCCTAACACTATAGTTACACCTTATTAGTAGACATCCATCCTTACTGTCCTAACACTATAGTTACACCTTATTAGTAGACATCCATTCTTACTGTCATAACACTATAGTTACACTTTATTAGTAGACATCCATCCTTACTGTCCTAACCCTCTAGTTACACCTTATTAGCATCCATCCTTACTGTCCTAACACTATAGTTACACCTTATTAGTAGACATCCATCCTTACTGTCCTAACACTATAGTTACACCTTATTAGTAGACATCCACCCTTACTGTCCAAACACTATAGTTACACCTTATTAGTAGACATCCATCCTTACTGTCCTAACACTATAGTTACACCTTATTAGTAGACATCCATCCTTACTGTCCTAACACTATAGTTACACCTTATTAGTAGACATCCATCCTTACTGTCCTAACACTATAGTTACATCTTATTAGTAGACATCCATCCTCACTGTCCTAACACTATAGTTACACCTTATTAGTAGACATCCATCATTACTGTCCTAACACTATAGTTACACCTTATTAGTAGACATCCATCCTTACTGTCCTAACACTATAGTTACACTTTATTAGTAGACATCCACCCTCACTGTCCTAACACTATAGTTACACCTTATTAGTAGACATCCATTCTTACTGTCCTAACACTATAGTTACACTTTATTAGTAGACATCCATCCTTACTGTCCTAACACTACCTTAATAGTAGACATCCACCCTTACTGTCCTAACACTATAGTTACACCTTATTAGTAGACATCCATTCTTACTGTCCTAACACTATAGTTACACTTTATTAGTAGACATCCATCCTTACTGTCCTAACACTACCTTAATAGTAGACATCCACCCTTACTGTCCTAACACTATAGTTACACCTTATTAGTAGACATCCACCCTTACTGTCCTAACACTATAGTTACACCTTATTAGTAGACATCCATCCTTACTGTCCTAACCCTCTAGTTACACCTTATTAGTAGACATCCACCCTTACTGTCCTAACCCTCTAGTTACACCTTATTATGAATTCGTGTCCTTTTTTGTCCCTATTGTATAATTTTCTTCTAGATTTCTTTCAAGAAGAAGAATCCTGGGGATCTGAAGAATTTGTAAGTTGTCTTAAGATTGCAAATTAATATGAGTAAACATGTTTATCACTGACATGTCTTTTTGCATCATCACCTCCCCACCACTCCCTCCCTGTAATCCCCCCTTATACCCCTCCCTCTGCCCTCTCTCCCTGTCATCTACTCCTCTGCCCTCTCCATGTCATCGCCTTCCTCCTCCCACCCCTCCCTCTCTGTCACCCCCCTTCCTTATCACCTCCCCCCCATGTCATCTCTTACCTTCTCCCACCCCTCCCTCTCTGTCACCCCCTCCTTATCACCTCCCCCATGTCATCTCCTACCTTCTCCCACGTCCCACCCCTCCCTCTCTGTCACCCCCTCCTTATCACCTCCCCCATGTCATCTCCTACCTTCTCCCACCCCTCCCTCTCTGTCACCCCCCCACCCCTTTCTGGGTGTGTTAGGATCTGAGTGATAATGACTATGAGAGACCAGACGGGGACGACAGTTACATCTGTGCCGTGAGAGATCACTTATCACACCCGCCACCAGGGGGAGCTGATGACGATGTCGACAGTGATGACAGTTACGAGCTACCTCCTTCCTCACCTACAGAGGAGATTCCCCACCTCAGCATTGCCAAGCCCCTGGGGAATCATGACTACATAGGTCCAGTAGCTCTGCAGTCATTCACTGCCGACTGTATTTAGTGACTACACACTGAAGGTTGTGAAGTTCAACTTGGTGTGTGTTTGTGTGGTGTGTGTAGATTCGGTAGCACATCCATCAGGGAGGACTCCCAGACCACCTGAGCGCCCCACATCTCAGGCTCGTCAACGACCAGCTCACGCTGGCAAAACTGTAAGTGACTTACATCTCAGATAAACACTTCTTTATCTTTGTCTTAGCCACAATTACTCATTACTCACAATTACATTTTCACACCACATATATTCTGCATTTTATTATTCATGTGTCTCTGTCAAAATATCATGGAGTTATTTTTATTCTCTCAGTCTATATTTTTTTGTTCATTCAGATTGAAACTCACTCTTCCTGTTTTTATTTTTTCTCGGTTGGCATCTCCCTCCCTCTCATTCCCTGTCTCTCTCTCTCACTAGCTGGTAAAACCACCCCTACCCAGGCCAAGCCATCAAAATAAAGGTTTAAACAAGCGTAAGTCTCCCGCTATATTCCATTATATCTAATACCATATGCCTGTGTCTGTGATGTGATTAGGAAAATGTGGAATAGGAAGAGACAGGTTCAGGTGTTCAGAGGTTCAAATGTTCAGATGTTCAGATGTTCATAGGTTCAGAGGTTCAGAGGTTCAGAGGTTCAGAGGTTCAGAGGTTCAGAGGTTCAGAGGTTCAGAGGTTCAGAGGTTCAGAGGTTCAGATGTTCAGAGGTTCAGAGTTTCCGAGGTTCAGAGTTTCCGAGGTTCAGAGTTTCCGAGGTTCAGAGGTTCAGAGGTTCAGAGGTTCAGAGGTTCAGAGGTTCAGAGATAGAACAAGCTCCCTGAGGAAATATGAGGCCAGAAATTGACATACACTTACACTTTTGTCACCTGTCACCACTGGGACAATAAGTACCTTCCATTAGTACAACCAAACATAGATATAAATGTAAATGACTTGAAGGGGTATGTTGTAATGGAATGTTATGGTTTTATCTGTTAGACCGAAGAACCTACCAGATCACACTTCTGCATTGTTTTTGAATGCTAACGAGTTGTTTTGCTATCTTTCTCTCCAGCCCCTTTGGTCCCCCAAATTGACCGGAGTAAAAAGCCTGGACGGGCCACCCTCCCCAGGAACATAACTCCTCAACAATATCCACCGGCCACAGCACCTGTACCAAGTAACTCTAGCCTATTTATTAACTGTTGGCCTGTCGATTCAGCTCATGTTATTTATTCCGTTTATTTAGCTCTGGTGTAGTATCAATCCTATTTATTTGAATATGAATTCACAAAGAGCAATAAGAAATGCATTTGAGCTGATTCTACATATCATAGATACCTTGCAGTTGATAGAGAACATTCAGGTTTGGTGTCGGAACAAAATAGCCTCATCAATGTCTTGTGTTTCCTATGTCGTCTGTTTGTTTACTACCTATATATAACCAGAGGGCAGCTTTAACACCTTTCCCCAGCCCCCCACAGTGATGTCTTCTCAACTAAAGGCTATGATGTCGCCAAACAGGTAACCTGAACAAAACCTTTCCATTCCACTGGCTTAAGGGCAGTCTGAAAAGGCTTCTTCAGTGTTGATTTTAACAATGGCAGGAATTTGCCTTTTTTTGGTCCGTTTCTGTTGTACGCAGACAGAGAAAGCGAATATATAACAGCATGTCGTACTTTACTAACAGTTTCAGTTCGATTAAACCACCAAGCTCATATCCGACCTCGCCGTTTCAACCACCATCAAACTTCTCCACCACAAAACCAGCCATTGTGAGGGTAAGCATATTGATATGAGTCAATATAGTGCTGTTTTATCAGCAGAGCTCTTACAAAGTATTTATTATCCAGACCGGTTTTGAGATGTTTCACTGTACATAAATAAAACAGTGTCATGAATAGTACAGAGGAACCAAATGCAGGCAATATATTTTTTACTTTGCAGGTTTTATTCAATCAAACAATCAAACACAAACAGCCAAAACAACTATACTGATTGAAATGAAAATGCCCTGATTAAAGCAACTTACTAAATACACACAAACAGATGGGACAAACACTCGCTGGTACGACAGACATGACATTAAACACTGAAGCACAAGACAAGGAAGCAGAGGGCCACCATGTACACGTAGTACTGACTGATAGGGACCTGGTGTGAATGATAATGGACAAGACAATGAATGAGTCCGGAGTGCGTTTATGGTAATGTACAACCGGATTACATGGGGTAAAGACATGAGGTCTTCAGCTTACGGTGACAAACTGACTAAACACAAAGTTATGACAATGCAGAAGTGCATGTAGTGTGAGTTATTGGACACAAGATGGCCTTATCGTAATATACGAAAACACCAGGGGCCGCATGTATGAAAATTTTGCGTACGTAGTTTTTTGTACGGTGAACAACTACTGTTGGCACACGTGAGCTAGAGCCAATAGCAGAGACGCCTAATGCAGTAGCATCTAGATCACCTGTGGATGCATAGGGTTGTCTCTTCCTTTTTGATACAGTGTGGTTCTGTTTCTACTTCCTGGTTTGTGTGTGTGTGTGTGTGTGTGTGTGTGTGTGTGTGTGTGTGTGTGTGTGTGTGTGTGTGTGTGTGTGCGTGCGTGTGTGTGTGTGTGCGTGCGTGCGCGTGTGTGTGTGTGGGTTTGCTGGTGCACGTGCAGGCCACGGACATGGATCCTGGATGGTATGCCGGGCTGGTGAGCAGGGGTCAGGCGGAAGCTTTTCTCAGAGAAGTCAACAAGGTCAGACTCCCCCCCCCCCATGTGTTGGTCCTTACGACACACACAGACATTGCCTTTACTCAGACATCAATGAATAAACAGAAACCGTCTATACAGTGTGTGTCAATGCAGCTGTGTGTTTTAGGATGCAGCGTTTCTGGTCAGGGACAGTTCCAAGGGCTCGTCCCACCAGCCCTACACCCTGATGGTGTTGTGTCAAGACAAGGTGTACAACATCCAGATACGCTACAAAGGGGAAACGTATCACCTGGGAACTGGCCTCATGGGTAGTGAGGTAAACACACAACCTCCTCTCACCTTTGGTTTGTAATAAGCCAGGACACAGAATTCAAGGGTTTTGCCTTTTGACTAAAATATAACATTGGTGATTTATGTATATATATATATTGTTTATATATATACATATATATTTATATATATATATATATATTTATATATATATATATATATATATATATGTATGTGTTAGGATGGTGAAACACAGTATTGTATAAAATCATGCAAAATGCTTTCGGGGTCATTGACATCAACAATTTTAAAAACGCCTGCACAAGTTAACGAAACATAAACAAACCAATTGCCCATAACATTCTGCTGTTGTCTTGCTGAGCTGCAGAGTTTCCCTGGAGTGAAGGAGATGATAGACCACTACAAACAGACCCCGCTACTGCTGATAGACGCCATGGAACGAGGAACTGGAGTACAAAACGAGTGCTGTCTGCTGCACCCTGGACTACTCTGATATTAACAACAGCCCGTTCACAATGTAACATTTGTTTTCACAAAAAATCGATCAGTTATATGAAGATGCATGTCAAGGTAAATTCTGTAGTCATACACTTTAGAGGGTTGTTTGGTGTAAATATTTCTTCAACATCCTGTTGATCTATGTCCAGATCAGTCACATTCCAGCCTCATTTAGACTTCACACACACATATACTTCCTTATCTCTTCTCTATATTCTCAACCCTCAGCACATTATATTTTCTTTCTATGTTACTATGTTTAGTCTTTACCTCTCCTTATTGTAAACGATACCTGCGTCTCTATTACTGGAAGTTGGAAGTGTTCCGTTGACGTGTTTTTGTTTTGTTTGAGGACCTAAATGGAGAGACGATGCAATTATGTCTAACTGTCCTTTGGAAATCAATGTATGTCTTTGTTGTGATAGAATGAATTCACCCTGCAGTTGGTTTGTAATCGTAGTGAGAGAACATTGACCCAAGGCCAGGGAGTATGATCTGTCCAAGATCGAGAAAGATACAAGATGGCGTTCTAATAGGGAAACAACACATGCAACGGCCAACTTAATCATTTGGAAGTTTAGCCAAATATGGTATGTCCGTTTATTTATTTCCAGAATTGAAACAACAACCCAAAAATGATCAACATCAACCATAGTGACCCATTGCAGGCATTTTATTGACCTTGTTCAGTATTTTATGTAGTCTACCCATTTGCAGAGAAATATGAAGTTGGAAATTATTTTATCTAGGTGACTGTTATGAGGATATAATGTAGTAAACCATGAGACTAGTGCAAGTATTAAAAGCTTATATGTGGTGCCTGTAGATTAAAATCATAAATACATCATTCATATTCGTCTTCATCTGATGAATTAATTTTGTCACATAGTTTGCTAGGCCATCTGTATATAAAGCCTTTGTGATATCTTAAATGTAATTCCTTATGACACAACAAGGTATTATAATGATGAAGAAGGAATTTGTGTTTTTCCCTATCCGCTGCTTCAACGCGTTTGCCTGTCTTTGTCAATAAAGCATATATGGAAGTTGACCAACCTTACTTCATTATTGTCCAGCCCCTAGTCCATCGATATGACTGCTGGGGATGTGAACCTGCTGAATGCCCATATCAACTGTGTTGATCCCACCAACAGACAAAGCAACAGTCACAAATCTCTATCTATTCAAAATGTATTTTATTTTTATCTCACCAAACAACTGATGAACTACACATTAGTAATGTAAAATGAAAACAGTCTTAAGTGCTTTGACAAACACTGTCCACAGGTGGACCACACACAGTCCAGGAACGGGAACACATAGGTGGTCGACAAAGTAATTTTAAAAACCTAACAATGTTTTAACATCAAAGACCTAATAAGGTGTAGAGCACCCGTTGCATTCAGAACAGCTCCAATTAGTTTTCTGAATGTTGTCATACAAGTTCTTACTGTGTGTAGTGGCATACAGCAAAACATAAGTAGGCCATGAGTTATTTGATGGATGAAAAGGGTGAAAATCTACGTCTAATAACGTTCAAGGGTTTTTAGATCTGGTGATAGGTAAGGGCATGGTTTGGCTTACTACAGGAAGTGTGCTGCCAAGAAAGTAAAATTGATTAAATAATTTGTATTATTTTGTTATTATTATTTGCACAATATTAATATTTCTATGTAAGGTATATTTATTTTATCAGCTTGGGCCAACGTTGAATATGTTGAAAAAATTCATCTCATCTCTCATCTCATCTTCAACCGCTTATCCGGGGTCGGGTCGCGGGGGTAGCAGCTCTAGCAGGGGACCCCAAACTTCCCTTTCCCGGGCAACATTAGCCAGCTCTGACTGGGGAATCCCGAGGCGTTCCCAGGCCAGTGTGGAGATATAATCTCTCCACCTAGTCCTGGGTCTTCCCCGAGGTCTCCTCCCAGCTGGACGTGCCTGGAACACCTCTCTAGGGAGGCGCCCAGGTGGCATTCGTACAAGATGCCCGAACCACCTCAACTGGCTCCTTTCTATGCAAAGGAGCAGCGGCTCTACTCCGAGTTCCTCTCGGATGACTGAGCTTCTCACCCTATCCCTAAGGGAGAGGCCAGCCACCTTTCTGAGAAAACCCATTTCGGCCGCTTGTACCCGCGATCTAGTTCTTTCGGTCATGACCCAGCTTTCATGACCATAGGTGAGGGTAGGAACAAAGATTGACCGGTAGATCGAGAGCTTTGCCTTTCGGCTCAGCTCTCTTTTCGTCACAACGGTGCGGTGAAGCGAATGCAACACCGCCCCCGCTGCTCCGATCCTCCGACCAATCTCCCGCTCCATTGTTCCCTCACTCGCGAACAAGACCCCGAGGTACTTGAACTCCTTCACTTGGAGTAAGGACTCATTCCCTACCCGGAGTAGGCACTCCACCGGTTTCCTGCTGAGAGTCATGGCCTCAGATTTAGAGGTGCTAACCCTCATCCCAGCCGCTTCACACTCGGCTGCGAACCGATCCAGTGAGTGCTGAAGGTCACCGACCGATGAGGCCATCAGGACCACATCATCCGCAAAAAGCAGTGATGTGACCATCAGCCCACCGAACGGGAACCCCTCCCCCATGACTACGCCTTGATATCCTGTCCATGAATATTACAAACAGGATTGGTGACAAAGCGCAGCCCTGGCGGAGGCCAACCCCCACCTGGAACGAATCCGACTTACTGCCGAGGACACGGACACAGCTCATGCTTTGAGCGTACAGAGATTGGATGGCCCTGAGAAGAGACCCCTCACCCCATACTCCCGCAGCACCTCCCACAAAGATCCCGGGGTACCCGGTCATACGCCTTCTCCAGATCCACAAAACACATGTAGACTGGATGGGCATACTCCCAGGCCCCCTCCAGGATCCTTGCGAGAGTAAAGAGCTGGTCCGTGGTTCCCGGCCAGGACGAAAACCGCATTGTTCCTCTTCAATCTGAGGTTCGACTATTGGCCGAACCCTCCTTTCCAGCACTTTGGAGTACACTTTACCAGGGAGGCTGAGGAGTGTGATACCTCTGTAATTGGCACACACTCTCTGGTCCCCCTTTTAAAGAGGGGAACCACCACCCCGGTCTGCCACTCCTCTGGCACTGTCCCAGACTTCCATGCAATGTTGAAGAGGCGTGTCAACCAAGACAGCCCTTCCCCACCCAAAGCTTTTAGCATTTCTGGACGAATCTCATCAGTCCCTGGGGCTTTGCCACTGTGGAGTTGTTTGACTACCTCAGCGACTTCCCCAGGGAAACTGACGATGACCCTCCATCAGCCTCCAGCTCTGCCTCTGTACTAGAGGGCGTGTAGGTCGGATTCAGGAGCTCCTCAAAATGCTCTTTCCAGCGCCCGATCACATCATCAGTTGAGGTCAACAGTGTCCCATCCTTACTGTACACAGCTTGGATGGTTCCCGTTTTCCCCTTCTGAGGTGCCGAACGGTTTTCCAGAAGCATTTTGGTGCCGACCGAAAGTCCTTCTCCATAGCTTCTCCAAACTTCTCCCACACCCGCTGCTTTGCCTCTGACACCGCAGCGGCTGCAGCCCTTCGGGCCTGTCGGTACCCTGCAACTGCCTCCGGAGTCCCCAGGGCTAGCATATCCCTGAAGGCCTCCTTCTTCAGTCGGACAGCTTCCCTGACCACCGTGGTCCACCACGGTGTTCTAGGGTTACCACCCCTTGAGGCACCTAGGACCTTGAGACCACAGCTCACCGCCGCAGCTTCAGCAATAGAAGCTTTGAACATTGCCCACTCAGGTTCAATGCCCCCAACCTCCACAGGGATGCCTGAAAAGCTCCGCCGGAGGTGTGAGTTAAAGATCTTTCGGACAGGGGCCTCCTCCAGACGTTCCCAGTTCACCCGCACTACCCGTTTGGGCTTACCTGGTCTGTCCAAAGTCTTTCCCCACCCTCTGATCCAACTCACTACCAGATGGTGATCAGTTGACAGCTCTGCCCCTCTCTTCACCCGAGTGTCCAAAACATGCGGCCTTAGATCAGCCGATACGATTACAAAATCGATCATTGACCTTCGGCCTAGGGTGCTCTGGTACCATGTACACTTATGCGCCTCCTTATGTTCGAACATGGTGTTTGTTATAGACAATCCATGACTAGCACAGAAGTCCAATAACAAACGACCGCTCGGGTTTAGATCAGGGAGGCCGTTCCTCCCAATCACGCCTCTCCAGGTGTCTCCATCGTTGCCCACATGTGCGTTGAAGTCACCCAGCAGAATGATGGAGTCCCCTACTGGAGCCCTATATAGGACTCCCTTCAGGGTCTCCAAGAAGGCTGAATACTCCGAACTGCTGTTTGGTGCATAAGCACAAACAACAGTCAGAGTTTTCCCCCCCACCACCCTTAGGCGTAGGGAGGCAAACCTCTCATCCACCGGGGTAAACTCCAACACCACCGTGCTCAGACGTGGGCTCGTGAGTATCCCCACACCAGCCCGCCGCCTCTCACCCTGGGCAACTCCAGAGAAGAACAGAGTCCAACCCCTATCCAGGAGTAAGGTTCCAGAGCCACGGTTGTGCGTAGAGGTAAGTCCCACCAGATCCAACTGGTATCGCTCCACCTCACGCACAAGTTCTGGCTCCTTCCCCCCCAGTGAGGTGACGTTCCACGTCCCCAAAGCAAGCTTCTGCCGCCCGGGTCTGATCCGTCGAGACCCCCCACCTTCACTGCCACCCATATGACAGCGCACCCGACCCCTGCGGTTGTTCCTGTGAGTGGTGGGCCCACAGGATGGAGAGGAGAGAGATGCCACGTATCTCGTTCGGGCTGTGCCCGGCCGGGCTCCGTGGCAAACCCGGCCACCAGACGCTTGCTTTCGAGCCCGCCGTCTGGGCCTGGCTCCAGACGAGGGCCCTGGGCTTCCTCCAGGCAGGGTCTCGCTCCTTTTTCCTCGATCTTTCATGGGGTCTTGGTGAACCATTCTTAGTCTGGCCCCTCGCCTGAGACCACTTTGCCTTGGGAAACCCTACCAGGAGCATGAAGCTCCAGACAACCCAGCCCTCAGGTTCATAGGGGCACACAAACCTCTCCACCACGTTAAGGTGATGATTCCCGGGGAGGCATGTTCCAACTCTTCACTTCCAACCACCAACTAAACACTACCATAAAAACAGCAAAAATCAATTACACCCCGACTGAACATAATTTTATCTGTTGATCTTTTTCTTCTTCATTACATGTACGTTCCTCAGGAGAACGTCACCAAACATCTACAAAGCAGGGAGAGGGGCAGTAATGTCAGGTGGTTGAGATTTCAGTGAACCGCCAGCCAGAGCTGTGCTCGAGACCACCTAAAGCGAGACCGAGACGAGACCGAGACCGAAGGGGGCCGAGACCGAGACGAGACCAAGACCGAAGGGGGCCGAGACCGAGACGAGACCGAGACCGAAGGTGGCCGAGACCGAGACGAGACCGATACCAAAGGGGGCCGAGACCGAGACCAGTCATATCAACACTAAATAATATGACATGTTTTTGGTCCAATGACCAATGTAAAAAACACTTGACCAACAGCATCAGATCATCTACTGTGTTGTCATCCTGAATTAAATGAATTTTATTAAAAGAGTATCTAGGCCTATTTATTGTCTTATGTAAACATAAAATACGAAAATAAAACCATGATTTTAAAATGCACAGGCTATGATATTAAAATTTCTAAAAATCGAATAAATGAAAATCCATCAAACTGTATGTCCTATGTTGATGTAGTAAATGCTAACACATTTTAGATCACAAGCGACTTGCAATCAAATTATTTGCGCATGATTGGCCGATAAACAAATCTATTTATAATTATTTATCCGTCCACAGGCACGCAGCTTCAGTTGTTTGTCTGCTTGAGCAGGACACGCAAACGAACCGGTTGCACTACGCACAGTGTTCATTATTGTTACGAGTGCACATGAGACAGCAGCAAACTAACCCGGTTAAACTGCGCACAGTGTTCATATAGATCAGACCAAAACCCTTCCAGTTTAATAAAGATCGGACCAAAACGGGTTCAGTTTCATATAGATCGGACCATAACCGTTCCAGTTTTATGCTCTTTCTGCCGTATGCCCCCCGGACTTATGTATGTCCCACGTCCTTCTGTGTGCATGAGTAATTTCATTTATCGCCCATTTGTAGTTAGCCTATTAATAATTATTGTTTATATTCGTTTAATTTCGATACAAAACAATATTTTGTTGAAGTCTCTTGTAGGCTATATGAATACACTGTGGTTCATTCGTTATTAATTATTGAGTGCAATAGGCGCATGACACATGAATGGGGCTGTGTGTATTTGGCGGAATTCGTTCTGTTTATTTAGTGAAACATATTTCTTTATAAACGTACCTCTTTTTTTGTAGTTCAACCAAGCCAATCAGACTATTGTCTATATGTGTTCTCGTAGTATTTGTCTGTGTATCGCCCATTCAACCATTGCCCTCATAGGCTCAGTGAAGTGTGATCGGTGTCTGGGTACCGCAATTAGGGTACCAACGCCCAGCGGCGTGGGATTTTGGCGACAGGAAGGCAGTTTAGGTATCAAAAAACATGTAAATAGTAGTTTTATATATTGTTCGGTTTGTGATTTTGCAATTCTGAAAACGGGACAAGGTAAAATGCACGTATTTAGGAAAAGTCATGGAAGGACGTCGGCTGTAGCTTTTCAACATTATGTATGTATTTTAATTACTAACCGCTGTGTGTTTTCGGACAAATTATTTATTTGTGCTCAATGTACTGAATATAGGCAAAACGAATATAATGTCAGATTGTGCAGACATGATCGAGCATATGTTTAAGATTGAAGTATTTACGTGAATGGGTGCACGCTCTAGCGACGCTGGGGGTGGGCTTTTCTTCAAAAGTAGATAGCCATTGGCGGGATAAGCCACATCAGAAAAAAACAGTCTGACTCTGGACGAAATACAGCCAATGGAAATACAGCCAGTACATGTCATACTTAAATATTTTTCTAGAAAAAATTGTGGGCGATAATTTCTACGCTGGTCTCGGCTGGTCTCGGAAGAATTTACGAGTCCTTACTGTCCGAGACCGAGTCGAGACCGAGTCCAAATGTAACCGAGACCGAGACGAGACCGAGACCTTAAAAAAGTGGTCTCGAGACCGGTCTCGAGACCGAGACCGGTCTCGAGTACTACAGCTCTGCCGCCAGCGTATGCCCTGAATCTGCCCACGTTGAAAAATGTTGAAAAAATTGCCTGAGAGAATTTGTATTTTGCACTACAACCGGTTTATGTCTCCTCTTCAATAATTTTGGAGACAAAGTGGGTGACCGAAAACCAAACAAAACCTAAAAAACTTTTAATATCATTGTAAAAATTGGTAATGCAATCCAATGCAAGTCTTTCTTTTTCCCCTTAAAGTGAATGGTCAAAAAAAGTGATGTATCCTGGGCGATTCCCACAGTGCAAAGATTCACTAGTGGTGGACATTGTCGCCATCTAGCGATTGATGTCATTAATTAACAGAAATCAGACTATAATTCTTCTCTCATACATTCTAAACAATAATCAGATACACTCATGTTAGTAAAATGTTGTAATCTGGTATTAAATATTTAGGTAGGTTTTGCTGTCTTAGTTTCTTGGGTTAAAAACTCTATGATATGGATGAAACGCAAAAAAATCTAAATAAATAAATAGACGATGAGACTTCCTCAAATAAAATTATCCTTCTGTTGTATTCATTCACCTAAAAACATTTAATCCTAACCAACTGTTGTGAAAAAATGACTCCACGTGTTTCTAGGCTCAATCAGGCAATTCTGTCTGCCTCAGTTAAAAACAAAAATCCCTATATTAAAAAAGCTGAGAAATGTTCTTCTGTTCTGTTGTTTCCTTCACTTTGACGAATTTGAGATCACAGTAGATTTAACACTTCCTTGTTAGGCACTCATCTCCAGCCTACACATAGTAGTAGTTGTAGTAGTTGTCGTTGTTCTGCAAAACGAACATCGAAGACTTAAATTAACTTTGTAACATTATACGCCTGAAACGCACAAAAAGAAGGCAGGTGCAGCACCTTGACCCCCCTGGTGGGAGGGGTTGTAACATGTCTGTCTGGAACTCACTTTCACTTCATAAAAAAGCAAACAACAAAAAAACATGGCGAGGCTTAGTGAGCATGGGATTCGTCTCAGTTCCGTATGTATTCTTTACATTTCATTTCTATTCCATTCATGCATTTATGTATTTTTGCTTATTGTCATATTCGGTTGGATAGGCTGACGTTTTTTATTCATTATAAAGGGGAAATGTATTTCCTGATGTTGTTGTTTTTTGTGTTGTTGCAGATGAGTCCATCCTTCCTGAATAGCAATTCAACAAGTCATACGTGGCCATTTAGTGCAGTTGCAGAACTAATAGGTAACGACTAATTATTCTGTAAAGTTTTAGCGTTTAACACTTAGTATGCCGGTGGCACATAGTTCGGTAAAGCTTTTATCAGTGGGGCGGTCTACTTTGATCCTCTCAATTTTTTAAACCTGCCATGGGAAAATACCTGTATATGTTATTAAGGAAGCTACTATATGTGTTGTTGTGTGATAAACATCATACTGTATTTCTAAAATTATCCGCAACACGTTTATTATGATACACTTTAGATGGTCAGAAATGCATGTAACAATGTAGGTAGAACTTGTTTTATTTTTCATATATAGTTGAACTACCTGCCATGCGCGTCACGCGTGTCGTCTTTCTGTTCGTTTTTTTTTTATAGTAATCTGGTTCTATGTTTCAACCAATTAGCGTCGAGAAGCCTCCACTCTGTACAAAGTGATTGGTTAAAACAGCTTAGTGGGTTTTGTGCGGCCTGGAGTGCGCTCACTGCACCGGGGAAGGCATTTAAATTGGGTTAAATTTTAATACAAATGTATTTAACTTGTTTAGCGCTGTCACAGAATGTCAAACAAAAGAAAATTAACTAACAATAAAAATGACTTACACATTATAAAAATTGCATTACTGGTCAGCCAAATAAAAAATACCTTTGTCTCAATTTATATGAGACGAAAGACCTTTGTCTCAATTTAAATGACCTAAATACATGGCCATATCTTAGGATAACTTAATATGCTGGCTGGTCTGTTACCAACTCACCTAGGCTTGGTTACCCTGAAGCTTTTCTCACTCTGTTTCTACAGCAGTTTTTGTAAAAAAAAAATATTAATTATTTGATCAATCGGTCGTATAAACAAACAATTGAGTGACTGACACTGTTTTTTTGGGGATGTGCAGATAATGCGTCGGATCCAGGTGTGACGGCTAAGCAGATCTGGATAGATGTGGCGGAGGAACAGAAACAGCTCTGTTTGGCCTTCACTGATAATGGTAGTGGCATGACTCCTAGCAAACTGCACAAGATGTTAAGGTGAAACACAAACACATCCTGCTGCTAGAAGAACTGCTATACATTACACAAAAATCTGAAAGATGAGACACCCACAGTGGCTCTGTTTTTTTTTCTTACTGTCTTATACTCAGATAAAAACATGTGAATACACATATGCTGCACATCTTATCTTTCAATTGCCAAAACAGAAACTCAACTCTAGGACGCATCAATAGTCTTACTTTTAGTCACAAATACAGATTTATTTCTCTCGCTTTTATCTGCATGCAGATCAGGAAATTGACTGACTTAGCGTATACTTAGCGTAATGACTGTTATCAAGTTAATAACTATTTTTGTAAACGAAATACATTGGCATCAGTCAAATGAGTGCACGGTCAAACATGAAAGTTCCTATTTTGTTGTCGCTGTTCCCTTGTTAGATTTGAACTAATCTTGCTTTGAGTCAGATGTTGTTGTGTTGTCAATGTGCACAACTGAGTGAGAGAGTGCTCACAGATTTAAGGATAATCCAAATCTATATATCAAGTATCATTAGTGACAATGAACATATCTATGTGCTCATCTGTCAGGAAATGGGTGAAAAGGGGTGTCATTATCCATACTGGTATATTTGAATTAGCTTTAATAATGCTAAAATGCTCTCACTTCGGCTTTAAATAACATTGCCGAAAGTGTGTTTTTCAAACTACTGAAACAGGCTAACCTAACTTAATGCTCAAATCTCAACTGAGTCTTGGTGTTTGTCTGTGTCAGTTTTGGCTTCACAGAGAAAGGTTCTGGTAAGGGCAGCCACCAGGCCATCGGTGTCTACGGCAACGGCTTCAAGTCTGGGTCCATGCGTCTGGGTCGTGACGCTCTCATCTTCACGAAAAACGGCGGCTGTTTGACCGTTGGCATGCTGTCCCAGAGTTATCTGCAGGCCATAAAGGCTCAGGCTGTCATCGTCCCAATAGTTCCGTTCAGCCAACAGACCAATATCCTCGAATAGCACCCAATGCAATTTGTACTATTAACATTATGCCCAAACTACAAAATGTAGGCTACTGTATGTTTGATGGGGATGGAGAGAGTGTGTGTGTGTGCATGCGCTTATTTGAGCATGTGTGTGTGTGTGTGCGCGCTCATTTGAGCATGTGGTGTTTGTGGGTTTTATTTGAGCGTGTGTGTGTGCGTGTTTATTTGAGTGTGTGTGCGTTTATTTAAGCGTTTGTGTGTGTGTTCACCTGCCTCGTTGCCCTCCTTAACTATGGCTTACAGGTTCTGGTAACGACTGAGGATTCTGAGGCCAGTCTAAAGGCCATCCTGACCCACTCCCTGATTCACACCCAGGAAGACCTGCTGAAGCAATTCGACTCCATGCCTTCCAAGAAGGGTACAAAGATCCTCATCTGGAACATACGCAGGTCTGGATACACACTGTTTCTGTTGTCGTTCTGGGGATACTGGAAAAACTATTCACTATTATCCTCTAACCCGAATAACCTAACCTTTCCACCAGAACTTAACCTAACCTCTAAGATGGAAATAGCCTTTTTCCTAAATTATTATGGGTACTCGATAAACATTTTGGTAGTGAATATTTTTATAATTCCAATCTAATAACACAGTCATTGAGAAAACCTCAAATTGCGGAAGAGATTGTTGTTGGCATATGAAATTACTATTGACCAGTGACATTTGGAGTAACATTTGATACTTGAGTGTCTAGATTAAATGTAATGTAAACCATGCAGGAATAAAGATGGGAAGCCGGAACTGGATTTTGAGACAGATGAATTTGACATCCGGATGCCAGAAATCCACCCAGAAGAGATCAGGAAAGAAAAGGGGAAAAAGAGGAACTTTCCAGGACCGCAAAGAACAGACCAGAACATACCGGAGATGGACTACTCTCTGAGGGTGGGTGATGACAAGAAAAGCAATGATAGAGAGAAAGAACGAGTGTGTGTGTGAACTGTAGAGATGTGTTCCAATGCTAGTGAGTGATAGGAGACAGACTAGGACTGTTGAGAGAAAGGGAACGGTCCTGTTTCTCATTTCACATTTAAAAGTCTGAATTGAACAACACTGCGACACAGTGAGGGTGAGATAGTTAGATAACACTCTGAAAAGGAAGTTCCCCCATCACACTGAGTGTCTAATGCTATCACACTGAATGTCTGTGTTACTGAATGCTAAAGTGTCCTACTCTTCACTCGTCTCATTCTGTCTCACACTATGTATTTGAAGTGTCCTACTCTTCACACTGTCTCATTCTGTCTCACACGATGGCTTTAAAGTGTCCTACCCTTCAGACTGTCTCATTCTGTCTCACACTGAATGTCTTTAAAGTGTCCTACCCTTTACACTGTCTCGTTCTGTCTCACTATGGCTCTCCACACAGGCTTACCTCAGCATCCTGTACCTAAAGCCTCGTACTCAGATAATCCTGAGACAGAAGAAAGTTCAGACAAAGCTGGTTGCCAAGAGCTTGTCACACATTGAGAATGACGTTTACAAGCCACACTTCAATGTATCCTTTTGAAGTATGTTTGTTCTTTAATTTCCAGCCCTAACAGTTTTGTCTTCTGTAATACAACTTAACCCTAAAGGTTCAACTCACAAGATCCTCTAGAATTTCCCATTGCCATTTCAGAAACGATGTACCCTGGTCACTTGTATGGACAGGGTCAGACTCAGTGTTTCTAGACCTTAACTGTTTCCTTTAGAAAGACCGGGTTAAGGTCACCTTTGGGTTTAACCGTCAGAACAAGGACCACTATGGCATCATGATGTACCATAAGAACCGCCTCATCAAATCCTATGAGAAGGTTGGATACCAGATCAAGGTACAGATTAATGAAACGCTGTGTCAACAGTATCTGTCGTCAGCTGTCTTAAAAAACAAGACCTATGAAATATGGGTTTGGTACATTATCTCTCTCCATTCCTGTTCTACTTTACCAATGTTCTTCTTCCCTTTTCTACTTTTTCATCTGTTTCAGTCATCAGGTCAGAGGGCAGGTGTTGGGGTCATCGGGGTTATAGAATGTAATTTCCTAAAGCCAGCTCACAACAAGCAAGACTTTGAGTACACCAAGGAGTACAGGTAGAACTACACACACAAACGCACATGATAAGCTGATGAACATATCTGGAGTGAAACGTCTCACTGTTTCTGTGTGCTTTCAAACACAGGCTGACCCTGTCTTCACTGGGCCTAAAACTTAATGACTACTGGAATGAGATCATGGAGAAGAGGGCGAGAGAACGAGAGTTCCAAGCTGCACAGAAGATGACTGAGGAGGAAGATTCTGACGAAGAGGAGGAGGAGGAGGAGAAAGAGGAGTGAGTTGATAATGATGTTTCCTTTGGATTTCATTATTATTAATTCAGTGTCATGTATATAGAGTGGATATTAAAATGCCAGGTTATGTTATTTTGATGTGAATAAAATGAGAGAAAGATAAATCATGTCAGAACTTCTTACACCTTTAATGTGACATATATTGTATTCAATTGAAAAACTAACTGAAATCTTTGAAGGAGAAAAATTAAAAACGTTAAATAACCTGGTTGCATAAGTGTGCACACCCTCTTACAACTGGGAATGTGTCTGTGTTCAGAATTAACCAATCACACATTTATGGCAGGTACTGGGTGTGTCGTAAATATGACAACAATTTCCTGTATTCTTCATATGTATGGGCTATGGGGTAGGGTGGCAAGACGGAAGCCTCTTTGAAACAGCCCGGCTGAAGATTGCAAAAACAAGTCTGGGCAAATGTGTTATCGTCTGATGAAACCAATGTTGAACATTTTCATACCCCAAAACATACCACAAGGTATGTTTGCCACAAAACAACTCTGTACCACACCATACCCACAGTAAAGCATAGCGGTGGTAGCATCATGCTTTGGGGCTGTTTTTCTTCAGCGCAGCCTTCGACTTAATCAGGGTGGAGGGAATTATGAACTGTTCCAAATACCAGGCAATTTTGGCACAAAACCTTCAGGCTTCCGTTAGAAAGCTGAAGAAGTTCACCTTTCAGCAAGACAACGATCAAAAGCACACATCCAAATCCACAGGAGTATGGCTTCACCAGAAGAAGATTGACATTTTGGAATGGCCCAGCCTGAGCCCAGACCTGAATCCAATTGAACATCTGTGAGGTGATCGGTAGAGGACTGGGCACAGGAGATGTCCTCACAATCGGGCAGATTTGGAGCACTTTTGCAAAAGAAGTGTGGGCAAATATTGCCAAGTCAAGATGTGCCATGCTAATAGACTCCTACCCAAAAAAGACTGAGTGCTGTAATAAAATCAAAAGGTGCACACTAAAAGTCAAAATAGTGGCATATTTCCAAAGCATCGGAGTGCAGGTCCATGGCTAACATCACATGATTGAGGCATAAAAAAAAGGAAATAGAAAGTGGGTTTGTTTACAACGTGTGTACCTATATCTAAATGTGTGTGTGTGTCTACAGGAGTCCAGTGTGGCTGCAGTGTGAGGATTGTCTGAAGTGGAGGCGTGTACCAGAAGGACAATACAGCTCTATCCCAGAACACTGGACCTGCAGTCACAACCCCAACACCATGCTCAGGTACAGGAGAGAGATAGAGAGACTGACCAACACCATGCTCAGGTACAGGAGAGAGATAGAGAGACTGACCAACACCATGCTCAGGTACAGGAGAGAGATAGAGAGACTGACCAACACCATGCTCAGGTACAGGAGAGAGATGGATAGACCAACACCATGCTCAGGTACAGGAGACCAACACCATGCTCAGGTACAGGAGAGAGATAGAGAGACTGACCAACACCATGATACAGGAGAGAGACTGACCAACACCATGCTCAGGTACAGGAGAGAGATAGAGAGACCAACACCATGCTCAGGTACAGGAGAGAGATAGAGAGACCAACACCATGCTCAGGTACAAGAGAGAGATAGAGATACCAACACCATGCTCAGGTACAGGAGAGAGATAGAGAGACCAACACCATGCTCAGGTACAGGAGAGAGATAGAGAGACCAACACCATGCTCAGGTACAGCAGATAGAGAGACCAACACCATGCTCAGGTACAGCAGATAGAGAGACCAACACCATGCTCAGGTACAAGAGAGAGATAGAGAGACCAACACCATGCTCAGGTACAGGAGAGAGATAGAGAGACAGACCAACACCATGCTCAGGTACAGGAGAGAGATGGATAGACCAACACCATGCTCAGGTACAGGAGAGAGATAGAGAGACTGACCAACACCATGCTCAGGTACAGGAGAGAGATAGAGAGACTGACCAACACCATGCTCAGGTACAGGAGAGATATAGAGAGACTGACCAACACCATGCTCAGGTACAGGAGAGATATAGAGAGACTGACCAACACCATGCTCAGGTACAGGAGAGAGATAGAGAGACTGACCAACACCATGCTCAGGTACAGGAGAGATATAGAGAGACTGACCAACACCATGCTCAGGTACAGGAGAGATATAGAGAGACCGACCAACACCATGCTCAGGTACAGGAGAGAGATAGAGAGACCAACACCATGCTCAGGTACAGGAGAGAGATAGAGAGACCAACACCATGCTCAGGTACAAGAGAGTGATAGAGAGACCAACACCATGCTCAGGTACAGGAGAGAGATAGAGAGACCAACACCATGCTCAGGTACAGCAGATAGAGAGACCAACACCATGCTCAGGTACAGCAGATAGAGAGACCAACACCATGCTCAGGTACAGGAGAGAGATAGAGAGACCAACACCATGCTCAGGTACAGCAGATAGAGAGACCAACACCATGCTCAGGTACAGCAGATAGAGAGACCAACACCATGCTCAGGTACTGAAGAGAGATAGAGAGACCAAGAGGCTGCCATTGTTAAGTTTCTATTTTACATGTTAGCTTCTCTGTTGTCATTAACTGTAGCTGCGGCATGTCTTGTGGTGTGTGATTTAGGAGCTGCTCCTTGCCAGAGGAAGCAGAGGAGAGTGAGGAGGAGCCAACGCCAAGCTACCAGAAGAAAGCAAACAAGAAGTAAAAACCCACCCGCCCATCCTCACCTCAAATCTACCCACACTGTCTGTTTCAACCACACTGTGCTCTGCTCTGCTTGCACTCCGGATATACAGTCAGTTAACGCCTCCACTGACACATTGTGTGTGTGTGTGTGTGCATGGTTGTGCACATGTGTGACTACCGCTAAGTGGCCACACATTTTCATATGTATGTGTGTTTGTGCGTATGTATGTGACTGGTCTCACTGTGCATGCATGTGTCAGTTTGTGTTTTTTTAGCCTGTGTGTTTCACGCCGTTATTCTCAGTGTGAGTGTGAGAAATCCGGTGTGGTCAAAACCACGTTGTCTCAGCAGACCAACTTCTGCTCTTCCCTATATATATATAAAACCAACTGTACATCTAATCATTCTTCACTTCTCTGCATTGTATTAACAGAATTGTTTCATTCACCTTTGTTTTTAAACTTTGTCTATATGAATTGTGTCATTCACCTCTGCTTTTAAACTTTATCTACATAATTAGTTTCATTCACCGTTATTTTTAAACTTTATTTATATTAATTGTTTAATTAACTTGTTTTTATAAACTGTATCTACATCATTTGTTTTATTCCCCTTTGTTTTTAAACTTTATTTATATTAATTGTTCAATTAACTTGTTTTTATAAACTGTTACTACCACATTTGATTTATTCACCGCTGTTTTTAAACTGTATCTACATCATTTGTTTTATTCACCTCTGTTTTTAAACTGTATCTACATCATTTGTTTTATTCACCTCTGTTTTTAAACTGTATATACATCATTTGTTTTATTCACCTCTGTTTTTAAACTGTATCTACATCATTTGTTTTATTCACCTCTGTTTTTAAACTGTATATACATCATTTGTTTTATTCACCTCTGTTTTTAAACTGTATCTACACCAGTGGTTTCATTACCGCTGTTTTTAAACTGTAACTACATCATTTGTTTCATTAACCGCTGTTTTTAAACTGTAACTACATCATTTGTTTCATTAACCGCTGTTTTTAAACTGTAACTACATCATTTGTTTCATTAACCGCTGTTTTTAAACTGTATCTTCAAAAGGGACCAAGGAAGAAAAAAACGAGGTCGTCCACGGAAGAACCAAGTCCTCCCCCAAGGCCTGTCTGAGCCGGTCCTGCTCCGCCCCCTTTCCCGTGACACACCCCTCCAGCTACTTCCACAGGAGGAGACCGAGGACAACGAGATAGCCAAGACGGAAGCCTCAGTCGTGACCTCATTGGAGGATGACGACAGCATGGCAACCCCCAAGTCGGGGTGAGACCGCTGTGAACAGACATATTGTACAGGATGCTGTCAATACACACTCACCATCCATATGAGGTGGACTATCCTAAAGATGAATTCAGAGTTTAAGTATCTTTAGGGGGGAAAAAATCAACAGTTTACTATAGTATTCTGTAGTGTACTGTACTACACCTTATCCTGTCATCGTTTGTAGCACTAACCTATAATACAGTTGTTGTCTAGTACACTGTAGAATACTATATAGTTATACCATAGTAGCCCTTACTGTGTAGTGCAATAGGTTGATGTACTGTATTTAGGGCACGAGGGGATGTGAGAAGGGTGCAAGCTGTGCTTGTGGTCTTTACTCCAGTAAAAAAAACAACCAATGATTATCACCATATACACGGATGAGCCAAAACATTATGACCTAGTATGCTGGTGGTGTTCCGCGTGTCGCCAAAACAGCACTGACCCGTCGAGTCATGGACTTTACAAATACTTCTAAAGTGTCCTGTGGTATCTGGGCACCAATACATAATTCTGCTGAAAGAGGCCACTGTCATCAGTGAATACCATTACCATGAAGGGGTGAACCTGGACTGCTGACCAGCAACACCTCACAAGCCTTGACGTTTTAGAGATGCTGTGACCCAGTCGTCTGGCCATTAAAATATTTTCTTCTAAGTCGCTCAGCTCTTTACGCCCGCCCATTTCTCCTGGATCCAACACATTTACCACAATAACTAAATGTTCTCTTACCATCTAGTCTACTCAGACACTGACATGGCGATGACTAACGTTGTTCACTTCAACTGTGATATCATACGGTTTTGGCTCATCGATGTACAGTGTACATTTTGTAGTAATTGTTCTCAGAATAGAAGAACAACCAATATATCCCTTTCAATATCACTATCTTTCAGCAGAAACAAACGGAAATCAAGATGGCCGCCCAGGGACATGGAAAAGAGACCCCGTCCGTTGGCGGAGCCGAACCCATTTGCTGACGAGGTCCAAGAGTTGCAGCCACCTGGCAATGAGCCACAAACACTGGCTGTGCAGACAGACACGACCAAGACAGAGAAGCTAGTACCAGGGGTCAACAGAGTCGGTCCTTCCCCGCCAAGCTCCAGCCTGGCCTGGCCTCCCTCCCTCACATCGGCCCAAACGGTGGTGGTGTCGCCACTGAGTCGTCCGGAAGGCCTTTCGACTCGTGCTCTGACCCTCGAGGGGGTTGGGTCAGACAAAAGAACAATGGTTCATAAGCTGGCCGGGCTGGAGAAGGAGGCTCAGAGACTGAGGAGGATTCTGGGGTCCGACTCACCTCCAGCCACACTAGATGCTGGGGTCATGACAGAGACTCCTTCTATAGATAAGGGCACTGGTGGAGCAGAGGAAGAGACACCAGTGGTGGCCAATGCATCTAAACTGGACCTAAAGGAGGTAAGGAGAGAGAACTGGTAATGTCTGTGAAAAACTGAACGTTATAGAAAATGAATGACATCAAAAGATCATATCTGAACTCCTGGCCACAAACACAGACATAAACGCCCACAGACACTTACAAACAGAGACATGGGCGTTAGCCAATAAGCATTCTCCTCAAAGTACTCCAGCAAGCAATGTAATACGACGCAAGACAAATGGGCTGCATGTGCTTCAGAGAACAGATCCCAGTTTTCAACTATTACAAGCCCACTAGGGGTTGGCATCACAAATTGGAAACCAAAACATTTGCGGGAGGGAATATTAACGCCGGGCCTTTTATGAAATAACTGTATTGTTTGACCACTTCTCTGCCCACAGTTTGAGAACTCTGCGCCCCCTGGTGGCTCAGTGGTGGCAGGGCTGATTGTTGACGGGGTCCAGACACAGAAAGAACAGCCTGAGCTGGGCAGGCTGAGGGAGAAGGCTGAGTCCCAGAGCCGACTGAGACAAACTGATAGTCCAGTGACTAGAGACCAGAGCTTCCGGTGGGTACCCCACCCCCCTTCCCCACGCACTCACACACACAAAAACACATGGAAAAAAGCACAGAGATCAATAAAAACAATCATGTGCAGAGAGAAACACAGACAGAAACACACAGAGAATTAAAAAAAACATGCAGGCAGAAACACACATACAGGCGAAAGACAACAAACACATACTACATTGCATTGATTTTCCGCATCTGTATACATGTTATCTCTTCTCAAGTTTCGCCATTTCTGCTTGCTGTGTTCCAGCGTTCTGCAGGAGAACCTCCACAGGATCAGAGGGAACGTGGTGGCTCTGCTTTCAGCCATACTGCCGCACCTGGACCTACAGGGTATACGTCTGGACACACCAGATGTAGACAGTATCCTCCAGCAGATTATAGATGCCAACTCACTGTCTCCGCTCTAAAGCTCACACTTACTCTCATGGTTCTTTCTGTGTTTTTTTGTCAGCAATTGTTCTGAACGCGTTGGCCCCCGTATTGTGAGGTGTATATTCAACCTGAACATGTTGGCCCCCGCATTGTGAGCTGTATATTAACCTGAACATGTTGGCCCCCCCCTGAACATGTTGGCCCCCGCATTGTGAGGTGTATATTCAACCTGAACACATGTGAGGTGTATATTTAACCTGAACCCGCATTGTGAGGTGTATATTTGAACACATTGAGAGGTGTATTATTAACCTGAACATGTTGGCCCCCGCATTGTGAGGGTGTGCATATTATTTAGCCTGAACATGCATTGTGAGCTGGAACACGTTGGCCCCCGTATTGTGAGGTGTATATTCAACCTGAACATGTTGGCCCCCGCATTGTGAGCTGTATATTAACCTGAACATGTTGGCCCCCGCATTGTGAGGTGTATATTAACCTGAACATGTTGGCCCCCACATTGTGAGATGTATATTTAACCTGAACACGTTGGCCCCCACATTGTGAGATGTATATTTAACCTGAACACGTTGGCCCCCGCATTGTGAGCTGTATATTAACCTGAACACGTTGGCCCCTGCATTGTGAGGTATATATTTAACCTGAACACGTTGGCCCCTGCATTGTGAGGCTTGTATTTAACCCTTCCCCATCCCGAGTGACAATACAATGCAGAACCCTACTCAGGTTGTTAATCATTGATTCCCAGTTGACCCTGCCTCAGTTCAGATGCTTTACAGCTAAACTATTCCAACGCTGCCACTACACCGTAACATCTTTATGTCATGTTAGCTAGCTCCAGCGTGACGTTAGCTCCAGCGTGACGTTAGCTCCAGCGTGACGTTAGCTCCAGCGTGACGTTAGCGCCAGCGCATCATGTTAACTCCAGTGTTGGCATTTCCCTTGTTGCGTATAATCAATGCGATACTTCAACAGAAGAAAAACATGTACGCATTTACAAAGCGCAGCAAACTTAAAGCAGTCATTTTTATGCTTCCAATCTATTTTACTTCTCCGTTTGAGCGTTGGTGAGTAAAAAAACTTTGACTTGGACAAATATTTTGTAACTGAAATATTAACAGCTTTTTTAAGTAGACAGCAGCATCCAACAGTCACTAACTACACGTAGCATTCTGAAGGTTCTACATCAGAGCCACAATATAACTACATTTTGTGTTGCATGCCCAGGGCTGGACATTCTGGTAATAATAATGTGATGATCTGATAGGAAAACCCAAAATGCCCGAACATCATTTGATTTCAATTTTATTTCAAGATTTTTCTTTTTCAAATAAATTAAATATATTTTTTTTAAGATTCCATATTAAAGGGATAGTTTTATCTAGATTAAAATGTATACATAGACCCAAATGTGAATTGTGGTGTTCCATATAATCTTTGTGTTCCATTTACATATTTCCAATGATATGCGTGGTCAAAAAAATATGGCAATTTTACAATTAGGACAGATGCAAACATATTTAATGTGCTTAATAAGCCTAACATTTAAAATGAAATTTTATGAGCTATTGTCAGTGAACCAGAAAACCATACAAAATCTCTGCTATGACGGTCACCGTATGTGCTCTATGCTGCACTATTGTGGTCCTGGTGCTGCTTTTACTGAGTGTGGGATATTGACATTTTGTTGACATAACTCAGTTCAGCTTGTTATGCAGTTTTTCTCATCTTTATTTTTAACCAGTTATCTTCTTAATTAACATAATGTGTTATTACTGTCTCGCGTTTGAAAGCGATCTAGAAAAACAACATTTTTGTGATCGCTTAATTGTTTTGTTTTTTATTGTCAGAATATAATGGCCTACAAAATCTTAACTGTAATCAATGTATTTGTCATTGCAATGTTTACCCTGTTCTGAAGTCTGTATACTTTCTAAAATAATGATAATATAATCATTGTGTCATCCTTTGTCTCATTTGAGTATAATAACTGTTACCTCTCCCTATACACCGGCCTGCTGGTAGGACTCGGCTCCTGCACTCGACGTCACCAGTCTACTAGCTGCCCCTGCCCACTCATCTCATTATCCATCCATGGACTGCCTTGTCTCATCATTAAACACACCTGGTCCTAATACCCTATTTATCATGTGTATATCTGTTGTCTCTGCTTCCCATGCACATTATGCATTATTGTTTAAAGTCTGTACGTTTACACATCCTCGTTTCTTTGGTCGGTTCCTTTTTTGTATTACGTTTTTATTAATAAATTCCTTTAAGTGAGTTTTGGGTACACCATTCACTCTACTCCTCCTGCGTATGGCTCCTACTTCTTCATGACTCTGACAACATCTGCAACAGTTGTGCAATTAAAACACC
Source organism: Dallia pectoralis (assembly GCA_029465975.1). Classification (NCBI taxonomy): domain Eukaryota; kingdom Metazoa; phylum Chordata; class Actinopteri; order Esociformes; family Umbridae; genus Dallia; species Dallia pectoralis. Next base: position 10,149,031 of record CM055729.1, on the reverse strand, counting down.
CTAATCATTTTACCTGGAGTACTTGCCAAGTTTGTTTGAATTCTGACAATATGCAAGGCAGAATTTACCACAAAATCGGTGAAGTTGCTGAAAGAAAAAATACTGCAGTCTGGATGCCTATTTTATTGTTGCTTCTCCTCCTGTATGTCCTACAAGTCCAAATGTCACATAAGGTTAAATTAATCAACGTAAACAGTTGACAACATTGTCCACGGGGAGGCAGAGTGACCATTATTATGTTTAAAGAGGAGCCTTGATAAGCGAAACTCAACAATATCCCATGAGGTACAGCCCCTACCCAATGTTTAATTCCCTCTCTCTCACACACTCGGACTAACTCTCTGCCTATAAATACCCTCAGTATGGAGAAATAGCGGTCGTAAACTGCCTACCCGCTACGCTCTGGTCACGGTCTCCGACTTCTTTATCACTAGTAAATTCAGGTGCCTTTGGCACTTACAGTGCGATGAGATCCCTGTGGCAGTTGATCTGGTGTATTATCTGTGGGGTGGCGGAGCACTTTACCGTTACTGCCGTAGCACTACCTCCCACTAGAGAGTTGTATATCGCCGCAGTAGAGATCGGTTGGGACTATATCTACGCGGGCATCGGAGACTCTGCGTCAGAACAAAGGTGATGTTCGCAACTTTCATCATATATCCGGATTTGTATTGCTTTTATTTACAAATATGCTCTGTTAGGCAATCAAAAACGGTCATATTATTTTTACTACTTTTTATTAGATTGGTGTTGACGTTTTCATATCGGATTTCATCTCATTGCATTTTAGTAGGAACTTATTAACGTATTATTAATATTATTTAGTTGATGGTTTTCTAGCACTACAATTCATACCAGGATTTCCATAGGAACAATTAGTTTAATATCAATCCTTTATAATAGTTCCAATATATTTTCGATAATCCAAATGTTTTTCGATACATTAACTTGTTAAAACTGTAATGGGATTACTTATTTTTTCTTTATTTTTAAGATTTAAACATAAACTTTAGATGATTGATTCATTACCATATTCATGTTCAAAACATTTTCCAGGAGGAGTTCCAAAGATTCACCTCAGAAATACATCAAAGCTGTTTATAGAGAATACACAGATTCAACCTATTTAGTACTCAAGGCTAGACCAACATGGGCAGGTGTGTGTACTCATTTTATTATTTTTTCATCAAGTAAATCTGTGGACAAAATTAATGCTACGACATGCGCCAAAACACACAGACGGACCCAATGTTATGTGTTCGATAGGTATCCAAGGTCCAGTGATCCATGCCCAGGCTGGTGGTAGAGTGGTGGTTCACTTTAAAAACCTAGCATCCAAGCCTTACAGTATCAGCCCTGTGGGAGTGAGCTACTGGAAACAGTCTGAAGGTGATTCGTTTGTCTCTATCTACTATCTTAATGCAAACACTAAAGCACACTTGATACGTCCCAATACTGGTGTTACATTATTAACACGAAGTTAAAGGATTTGAGTCAAGTCTCACACGATCTGTGTGTTTCTAAGTGTGTGCTTGTGTGCCTGGGTTAACCTCATGTCTCTCTGTAGGGGCTGGATATGACGACTTCACATCAACACAAGAGAAAGAAGATGATGCAGTCGCTCCAGGAGGATACTATAAATACATCTGGCACATCGACCAAAGAGACGGCCCGTCCATGAGCGATCCAGAATGCCTCACATACTCCTACTCCTCTCAGGTGGAACCCGTACAGGACTTCAACTCTGGACTCATCGGGGCTCTACTCATCTGCAAATCAAGTTAGAATATGTCTCTAAAGGCTACGTTACTCACACGCGCAGACACACACACACACACACACACACACACACAACATACAGTCAGAGCACAGTCTTCTCTGTATGCATGACTTACCTTACAGTGTAGTCAGGTCCTCTGATACATATGTGCCTGGCAACGGAGGAAAGGAAAGCTGAACTCATAGTTGCTTGGACCTTGGTAAGTACACTCTCTTGCTAGTCATGCACTGACCAGATCTTACCTGATGGAAAGTATTAGTTCACTATAGGAACGGCTCTGAATCATAGAATCATTTTACTCTACAGTGAGTGTCGATACTTAACTGCACCTGGTAAAACTGTGGACTGCCACAATGTCATTATACAAATGAGTCATTCCAGAAAATGAGTCAGTACACCATATAGTGATTTTACCAGATGAATCATTTCACCAGATGAATCATTTCATCAGATGAATCATTTCACCAGATGAATCATTCCACTTGATTACTGTAATGTTTTCATAAAATGAGTAAATTCACCAGATAATTTATATATCGATTTGTTTCTATTTGGCAATCGACAAATATGCTTTCTGTATTCTTATTGTTTTTCTTTACCAGCTGCATTCACCGATTCAGGATTCCGGAAAAGAACAGAGTTTATTCTGCTTTTTGCTGTTTTCGATGAGAGCATGAGCGTGTATGGAGAGGTGGGCAGTTCACGAGAAAGATTCAAGAAGCAGAGTGCACGAAAGCAGTACCACACAATCAACGGATACGTCAACTCAACTCTACCAGGTCAGAACATGGATCTTTTGCCTACTACAATATACAACATAAGAGTAAACCGGTTAGTCTTTTATTTAGAAAATAAATATTACCATAATGAAGATGTATTGTATGTGTGTGTTTGTGGCTTGGTTGGTGTGTGTGTGTGTGTGTGTGTGTGTGTGTGTGTGTGTGTGTGTGTGTGTGGTGTTTGTGTGTGTGTGTGTGTGTGTGTGTGTGTGTGTGTGTGTGTGTGTGTGTGTGTGTGTGTGTGTGTGTGTGTGTGTGTGTGTGTGTGTGTGTGTGGTGTGTGTGTGTGTGTGTGTGTGTGTGTGTGTGTGTGTGTGTGTGTGTGTGTGTGTGTGTGTGTGTGTGTGTGTGTGTGTGTGTGTGTGTGTGTGTGTAGGTCTGGCAATGTGCCAAAAACCAGATCTAGTCTTCTGGCATCTCATTGGAATGGGCACTGGGTCTGAGATCCACTCCATTGAGTTCCAGCATCATACTCTAGAGGTACAGTAGATGGTCAACGTTTCAAGTGCTGCCTAAGGGCCAATTTAGAACCTTCATGATATTATATTAAACACATTATTTAAATAGCAAACAACGTTTCCCTTTAATAATGTTAATCACATATTGTTGTTGTCAGTCATGTGTATTTCGTTTACCACAGCAGTACTTCTCTTAGTATACTCTTGGTATATCTTTCCCAGGTACTGTCCCACCGTAAGGTAACCATAGAGATGACCCCTATGACCTTCACCACAGCAATGATGAGACCTAGCACTCAGGGGAGGTTTCTCATCAGCTGTCAGATTCACGCACATCGCTATGGTAATGTCCACGGCCGTGGTTTTCACTTTAGGATTTGCCATAGGTGCATTGTGGATTTGAGGCGTGACGCTGTCTTTTTCTCAGGGGGTATGAGTGCCATCTTTGAAGTGCAGGACTGCCCTGAGGCTCGGACAGTGCCCAAACCTGATGTGCGTCAGGTCAAGCAATCAGAGTTGGAAGAGGACTATGGAGAGGAACTATATGACATTGTAGTGTTTCCAATTGGGAAACGTCAAGCTATTGGGCGTTCCCGCGGAAGAAAGAACAAAGTCTGGGTCCACTTTATAGCTGCTGAAGAGATCACCTGGGACTATACACCTCACCTCAGTCAGGTAGACAGGTGAGGTGAAGAGTAGGAACAAACGAGAACGGAAATGCTGGAAAGAACTATTATCTGAGAAATGGGTGTTTAAAGATGATATGGATGGGATGGGACTGATATGGATGGGATGGGACTGATATGGATGGGATGGGACTGATATGGATGGGACAGATATGGATGGGACTGATATGGATGGGATGGGACTGATATGGATGGGATGGGACTGATATGGATGGGACTGATATGGATGGGATGGGACTGATATGGATGGGATGGGACTGATATGGATGGGATGGGACTGATATGGATGGGACAGATATGGATGGGACTGATATGGATGGGATGGGACTGATATGGATGGGACAGATATGGATGGGATATGGATGGGATGGGACTGATATGGATGGGATGGGACTGATATGGATGGGACTGATATGGATGGGATGAGACTGATATGGATGGGACTGATATGGATGGGATGGGACTGATATGGATGGGATGGGACTGATATGGATGGGACAGATATGGATGGGATGGGACTGATATGGATGGGATGGGACTGATATGGATGGGATGAGACTGATATGGATGGGACTGATATGGATGGGACTGATATGGATGGGATGGGACTGATATGGATGGGATGGGATGATATGGATGGGACTGATATGGATGGGACTGATATGGATGGGATGGGACTGATATGGATGGGATGGGACTGATATGGATGGGATGATATGGATGGGACTGATATGGATGGGACTGATATGGATGGGACAGATATGGATGGGACTGATATGGATGGGATGGGACTGATATGGATGGGACTGATATGGATGGGATGGGACTGATATGGATGGGACTGATGGATGGATGGGATGGGACTGATGGATGGGATGGGACTGATATGGATGGGACTGATATGGATGGGATGGGACTGATATGGATGGGATGATATGGATGGGACTGATATGGATGGGATGGGACTGATATGGATGGGATGGGACTGATATGGATGGGACTGATATGGATGGGACTGATATGGATGGGATGGGACTGATATGGATGGGATGGGACTGATATGGATGGGACAGATATGGATGGGACTGATATGGATGGGATGGATGGGACTGATATGGATGATGGATGGGATGGGACTGATATGGATGGGATGGGGATGGGATGGGACAGATATGGATGGGACAGATGGATGGGATGGGACTGATATGGATGGATGGGACTGATATGGATGGGACAGATATGGATGGGACTGATATGGATGGGATGGGACTGATATGGATGGGACAGATATGGATGGGACTGATATGGATGGGATGGGACTGATATGATGGGATGGATGGGACTGATATGGATGGGACTGATATGGATGATGGGACTGATATGGATGGGACAGATATGGATGGGATGGGACTGATATGGATGATATGGATGGGACTGATATGGATGGGATGGGATGGGATGGGATGATATGGATGGGACTGATATGGATGGGATGGGACTGATATGGATGGGATGGGATGGATGGGACTGATATGGATGGGACTGATATGGGGATGGGAGATATATGGATGGGATGGGACTGATGGATGGATGGGACTGATATGGATGATATGGATGGGACTGATATGGATGGGATGGGACTGATATGGATGGGATGGGACTGATGGATGGGATGGGACTGATATGGATGGGATGGGACTGATGGATGGATGGGACTGATGGATGGATGGGACTGATATGGAGATGGATGGGATGGGATGGGACTGATATGGATGGGACTGATATGGATGGGATGGGACTGATATGGATGGGATGGGACTGATATGGATGGGACAGATATGGATGGGACTGATATGGATGGGATGGGACTGATATGGATGGGATGGGACTGATATGGATGGGACAGATATGGATGGGATGGGACTGATATGGATGGGATGGGACTGATATGGATGGGACTGATATGGATGGGATGGGACTGATATGGATGGGACAGATATGGATGAGACTGATATGGATGGGACTGATATGGATGAGACTGATATGGATGAGACTGAGAAGAAACGGCAGGATTTCTCAGGATTAGATTAACAGCATCCAGATGTTTGCGGTTTTTACAATAATGCTACTATCGTCTTTTGTCTTGATTTATAGAGAACTATCTTACCAATACATCCCAAACAGTCCCTATCAACTGGGGCACAAGTATAAAAAGGTGGTGTTTGTAGAATACACTGACAAGACCTTTACCAAGAAGAAATCACCCATAAAGAAATTGATGGGACCACTGCTTAGAGGACAGGTGCATGAGGAGATCCAGGTGTGTCTGCCAGACTCCACCAAGTGAAAACCAAATGACACTACTGTACAATTACATGGGGAGATTACATTATGATTAGATGAGGAGATCCAGGTGTGTCTGCCACACTCCACAAAGTGAAAACCAAATGACACTACTGTACAATTACATGGGGAGATTACATTATGATTAGATGAGGAGATCCAGGTGTGTCTGCCACACTCCACCAAGTGAAAACCAAATGACACTACTGTACAATTACATGGGGAGATTACATTATGATTAGATGAGATCCAGGTGTGTCTGCCACACTCCACAAAGTGAAAACCAAATGACACTACTGTACTATTACATGAGGAGATTACATTATGATTAGATGAGGAGATTACATTATGATTAGATGAGGAGATTACATTATGATTAGATGAGGAGATCCAGGTGTGTCTGCCACACTCCACAAAGTGAAAACCCAACAAACAAAGCATGTGAACACAAATGACACTACTGTACAATTAGCAAAGAAAATACAAACGATTGTCGTTCATCCTTCAGATTGTGTTCAAGAACTTGGCAAGCCGTCCGTTCAACATGTATCCAAGTGGCCTTACCGGGATATCTCCGTTGACGAAAACAGGGAACGGTGAGATAAACACAGACTTGAACAAATTAGTCGGAATAATATTTATCATATTGTCTCCGGATTTGCTCATTTGTAGATTGGGTTTTGGAGATTGGCTTTCCCTCTCCAAGTCATTTTGAGTCTAGACTGTAGACATCTCTGTTCCTCTCCTGTGTTGTTTAGAGTCTAGACAGTTATACAACTCTGTTCCTCTCCTGTGTTGTTTAGAGTCTAGACAGTTATACAACTGTGTTCCTCTCCTGTGTTGTTTAGAGTCTAGACTGTTATACAACTGTGTTCCTCTCCTGTGTTGTTTAGAGTCTAGACAGTTATACAACTGTGTTCCTCTCCTGTGTTGTTTAGAGTCTAGACAGTTATACAACTGTGTTCCTCTCCTGTGTTGTTTAGAGTCTAGACAGTTATACAACTCTGTTCCTCTCCTGTGTTGTTTAGCGGGTGAGAGTGATCTTCGCTCGCTGGCTGTGTCCCCAAACGGGACGTATGGATACATCTGGAAGCTGGGAACCGAAGATGGACCCCTAAGAGATGACCCACAGTGTCTGACGCGTCTGTACCAGAGCACCATCAACCCGGAGAGAGACCTGGCCGCCGGCCTCGTGGGTCTGTTTCTCATCTGCAAGGCAGAGTCCATGGACACCAGAGGAAGGCTGGTGAGCATCATCACCTCATACGGTCTTATCGACCCATGGATGGTTGTTTCTTCAGAACCAGAACATACCTGCCTTACGTTGTTTAACAGTTTGAAAGGATGTGGTTGTCCTCCTTCACCCATGATGTATAGAATAAATATTATATGGCAATTAGAACATGAGGAAAAAGCATGTTGTGAATCTGTAACGTTTTACACTCGAAGGATTTATACTCACATTCTAGACATGTCTAGTTCTTAACACAATATCATATAAGATTGAAGGAAATGCATAGTGAGCTGGAGTTTGGAGAACTATTTGGATATATATATATATATATATATATATTCCATTACAACAATGTGAAAACCCCAACAATTCTAAGCATACGATTAAATAAACACTATGTCACATTCCTCAAACTCATTCACTGGTCCACCTTCATGGCTGGGTGACACTCCAGAAGATAACCAAGCTGATACTAGCTAGCTCATGTAAGATCCTCTGCATGGCCACTGAGTACCAGATCCTTCGTCCCCTCCTCACATCGTCACAAGTTGGCAGGTATCACAGCAGGTGTCTCAGCAGGTATCACAGCAGGTATCACAGCAGGTGTCACAGCAGGTATCACAGCAGGTGTCACAGCAGGTGTCACAGCAGGTATCACAGCAGGTATCACAGCAGGTGTCACAGCAGGTGTCACAGCAGGTATCACAGCAGGTGTCACAGCAGGTATCACAGCAGGTGTCGCAGCAGGTGTCACAGCAGGTATCACAGCACGTGTCACAGCAGGTATCACAGCAGGTGTCACAGCAGGTGTCACAGCAGGTGTCACAGCAGGTATCACAGCAGGTGTCCCAGCAGGTGTCCCAGCAGGTGTCCCAACAGGTGTCACAGCAGGTGTCACAGCAGGTATCACAGCAGGTGTCACAGCAGGTATCACAGCAGGTGTCGCAGCAGGTGTCACAGCAGGTGTCACAGCAGGTATCACAGCAGGTGTCCCCGCAGGTGTCCCAGCAGGTGTCCCAACAGGTGTCACAGCAGGTGTCACAGCAGGTATCACAGCAGGTGTCACAGCAGGTATCACAGCAGGTGTCGCAGCAGGTGTCACAGCAGGTATCACAGCACGTGTCACAGCAGGTATCACAGCAGGTGTCACAGGAGGTGTCACAGCAGGTGTCACAGCAGGTATCACAGCAGGTGTCCCAGCAGGTGTCCCAGCAGGTGTCCCAACAGGTGTCACAGCAGGTGTCACAGCAGGTATCACAGCAGGTGTCACAGCAGGTGTCACAGCAGGTATCACAGCAGGTGTCACAGCAGGTGTCACAGCAGGTGTCACAGCAGGTGTCACAGCATACACAATTAACCATGATGATAGACAGCCCATCTGAACATGTCAGAATATGTTGGCTTTCATTAACAAAAATGGTATTCGAAAAAACTTACTACTTTACTGCTGACTACTTTGTTCAAATTAATAGTTTATTGGCGGCCATTTGTAGAGAGAGACTGAGGTGGGCCTTACATTATGGTTTATGCCTCTAATCTCTATAACTGTCTCTGTTCTAAACTAAGCTATATGATTTGCAGGTGGGTCCAGATAAAGTGAAGGAGTTGATGTTTGCTGTGTTTGACGAGAACAAGAGTTGGTATATCAATGACAACATCCAGAAGTACAGCAAAGACCCCTCCATGGTCGACTCAAGCAATCCTGACTTCTACAACTCCAATGTCATTTATAGTAAGTGTGTTTTTCCTGACTGGAAATGTGTGACATTTCTTGATAAAAGTACACTATTATATAGTCATCTTAACCTTTCGCTTATTCAGTGTACTTCGAATGGTCTAAAGATTAGCGTGTATGGAAAAAACATTTACTAAACAAAATCTGACAAATCTCTTTGGGTAAATTTGCTAATTCCTCTAAACTAGTTCAGCAACATGTCCAAATCTGGGTGCCTTAATGAATTTGAATAAGCTTTTATAGTGTTCTCAATCCCCAAAATATTTACAGTTTTCAGTGTTCAAATTTTAAATTTATTTATTTGTCACTTTCTGTCAAACAAATTATGACTCACAAAAAACAATTAGAACTCCAAAAGTTACCAACTCACCCCATCTTTAGCGATGTACCTTGTTTCTAATCCGTGTTAAATTATATTTTTATCGATGGAGATGTTATTCGAGTTTTGTGTCAATGAAAAAATGCTTATTTTTGTAAAGTTTGTCTCTATTGGTAGGGACAATGGCTACCAGTCAGTTTGACACAGGTGTTCATTAGATTCAAGTCTTTCCTCCACTATGTTCTGAAAACTCTGATGAAGGCAGTGTCTGAAACGTGTTAGTGTTTAACATGCTTTACAGGTAACACTTGATCATTTTACCAACATCTAATATGACTGCTTTCACTTCCTACCATTGCATACATTTACATGGAAGTCGTTGAAACTCATTTTCAACCGCTCCACAGATTTCATGTAACAAACTATTGTTTTGGCAAGTTGTTTTGGTTATCTACTTCGTGCATGACACAATATATGTATAAAAACAGATTATTTCACTGTTATTCTTTTTGTCATCAATCCAGTTGATCAGAGGTTTACATATAGTAAGTTGACTGTGCTGTTAAACAGCTTGGAAAATTCTTAAAAAAGGATGTCATGGCTTTAAAAGTTTCTGATTGACATCAATTGAGTCAATTTGAGGTGTACCTGTGGTCTACCTTCAAACTCAGTGCCTCTTTGCTTGGCATCATGGGAAAATCAAAAGATGTAGAAACTGAAAAACATCATAACTTAATATATATTTACCAGAGCCAGTATGCAGATGTTTTATATAAATAATAAAACAGTAATTGTTGATTAAAGAAATTATAAAAAGATTAAATAAATCACTCTCACTACTATAGTTCAGACATTTCCCATTTATTAAAATTAAGTGGTGATCTAATTGACCTAAGCCAAGGAATATTTACAGGGAATTCAACTGTAATACTCCTCTTTCACCAGTGTGTTATACAATAGACTCAAACAACCATCACGTTTACTCTGTCGTGACTAATGAGCTATGTTGTAATTACAATCTGAAAATGAATTTCTTCTACAGACGTGAACGGGATAATGTTTAACAACCAAATCTTCAAGGTATGTAAGGACGACGTGACCTTTTGGCACCTGGCCAACGTGGGGACACAGAGCGACTTCCTGTCCGTGTACTTCACAGGAAATCCCTTCCTGAGAGACAACGTGTACGAGTCTGTTCTCACACTCTTCCCCATGTCCGGGGAGACCGTTACCATGGAGACAGAGCTCATCGGTAATATAAGACAGAGCTCATCGCTCAAATAACCATATCATGTGAAGCATTATTGTTCAAAGGTGGTTTGGGTAATATGCTGGGCCACGAATGGGCATCAAATGAAATGACTCTGAATTAATCAGAGAGGTTCTTAACCCTGACCTGACTTTTTTCCGGTGCTTTTTGAGCTCATATTTAATTTGTGCCTCAGGCGAATGGGAGGTCAGTGCGTTCGACCACAGTCTGAAGAGTCGAGGCATGAGCGTCCGCTACTCTGTCACGTCCTGCAACATGAACCTGCTGGTGGACAATGATTATGACGACCAGGAGGACCATCAGCAAGACTATGTTGACCTGGACCAGTACATCAACCCAAAATCCTTCCGCCCGCGGGCTCAGAAGAGGATCATCGCTGTCCGAGTTTGCAGGAAGCAAAGCGACATAAACCAGAACACAACCACGCCTCATACAGGAAATGACACGGATAACGAAGTGGACAGCGGAGTATCGGCGGACCAGGGGTCTGCTAATGATGTCGCATCTGAGGCAGGCGGCCCGAGGTTGATCTGTGAGGTCAGGTATGTGACAGTGTCATCTAGTGAAGTAGAGGGCAACCTGCCCTTCCAGGAAGAGATCCCGTCAAAGGTCCTTGAGGAGCTTGAGAAGAATGGAGAGTGGACGATTTCAGAGACCCTGGAGAGAGTTGATCTGGGTGGGCAGCTGGGTGGGCAGCTGGATGGGCAGCTGGGTGGGCAGCTGGATGGGCAGCTGGGTGGGCAGCTGGATGGGCAGCTGGGTGGGCAGCTGGGTGGGCAGCTGGGCGGCAGGAAACAGGGACACAAAGCTGGGTCTAACGGGGTAGAGAGTGCGGAGAGCAACCAGCTGGTCGGGAACTGCGATGAGAGGTTGCTGAAGGAGTGGAATGGTCGAGTGTACGGGGAGGTGCTGGACGAGCAGCTAGTAGATGGTGTGGTGGGAGCGTTAGATCAGCAGGAGGGAATAGAGGGGGTCATGCAAGTGAATGTGCCGACAGAGAAACCGAAGATGGAGACGCTTGATCGTATGACTGTGCATCTGCCAAGCAACGACACTCACACGGATCCAAACAGCACTCTTCCAGATTCCTTGGATCGAGGTCTTTCCAATGCCTCCGTTAAGAACAACACGGGTCCCAAACACGCTGTGTCTCTGGACTATGATGACTACAGTGATGAGAGCAACAGGACAGACATCTCCACAGAGGAGAACCCAGGCGTTAGGACCACAGACGGACATCACCGCAACTACTACATCGCAGCACAGGAGATCACGTGGGACTACGGCGTCAGGAAACCACACCAGCTCATCAAACCAAGGTAGGGTTTTGCCTTTGTAAGTATCTGGGTGCTTTTAATGTGTTTTAGGACAGAACTTGACGTGATCACAGTCTGGCACATTTGTTTGGCCGTTCATTGGTCTCTAAACGATTGCAGATTACGATGGATCCGATCAATTGATCAATTAGTCCCCTGGCAACTGTCTCTTCCACAGTGAGAGACGTCGGGGGATGAGGAAGTTTCTCTCCGAGTATAAGAAGGTGGTGTACAGGGCCTACATGGAGGGAGACTTCCAGACCCCGGTCACCAGAGGAGAGCTACAAGAACATCTGGGACTCCTGGGTCCTGTTATAAAAGCTGAGGTCAACGAGCTCATCACTGTGAGTGAAAATCAGCGGTCGTCAAATCTATTCACTGATGATTTTGGTCAGTTTCTATTGCTGTGTCCTTTTTTTATTTTTTTTTATTTAACTTTTATTTATCCAGGGAGACAAATTGAGATCAAGGTCTCATTTGCAAGTATGACCTGGGAACATCAACTCACAAATACAACAACAATTATGGACAAATGAAACAATTAAAATACAATCACATAACATTAATCATCTCAGTCGTCAGTTAAAAATCAATCGTCAGTTAAAACAAACACAATTCACACTTTAAAAAAATCTCACATATTTTTTTTTTATTAAACCATGTTAAATTAAACTGAATAATATTCCACAGCTGAGGTTCCACGGCAGAGGTGTTTTTAAACACTTAATCTTTTTAACACGCTCATTGGCAAGTTTCTTAAATGAATTAATTCAAATTCCACGGTGAGGTGACCCGTTGATATATAGAACCATCCAACGCACCTGGAAACCTCGTTAGGATGTGTAAGACGTATTTGTGTGAGCAAACGTTTTGGAGTGCTGTGGACACTGGTTACTCGGCTGAACTCAACTCAACCTTTAACGTTGATTTGATAGGTGACCTTTAAGAACATGGCGTCCAGGCCATACTCGTTGCACCTCCATGGGGTGTATGACAAGAGCCAGGGGGAAGGTCCTGCCCAGGGGGGGTCTGCAGGGGTTCCTGGGGAGGCGGTCCAGCCTGGGGAGGTGAAAGTCTACACCTGGAGAATCAGCAAGAAACAGGGTCCCACCCCTGATGAGTTTGATTGCAAGACTGGGGCCTACTACTCCACATTGAATAAGGTTAGTTAACACTTTCTCTAACCTTAAACTTGCAACGGTCATGGAAATGTTGACAGGTGGGTGTTCGACAGGGCAGCCTGGTCTCTGCATTTGTTTTTTAATCTATTGATCTTTTTGATTCACAGTGATGACATTTGGCACACATGCTCAGGAAGTCCCGTTAACGCTGACAAATAAATTAGGGTGAATGCTGCGATTTGTCATAAAGATCCAACATTTACAGCAGTGTCATTCATGTGGGACAACTGTTTACTGTTAGCTCATAGTTAGGCGTGTCATATATTTTCATTGTACGCCTTATCAGTTTGACATGCTTTCCCTGCATGCACGTGTTGCTTCGGGGCATCGGTTTGACTCCTGCGTCCTCTTCCCACGCCCTCGTACAGGAAAAGGATGTCCACTCCGGTCTGATAGGCCCCCTAGTAATCTGTAAGCCAGGCACCCTCCACCCACAACTCAACATACAGCCCAACATACAGGAATACATCCTCTTTTTCCACACCTTTGACGAGACCAAAAGCTGGTACATGGAGGAGAACATCCGTCGTTTCTGCACCCCACCCTGCTCGGCCCGGGTGGACGACCCGTGGTTTCAGATGAGCAACAAGTTTCCAGGTACCGTGACTCACTCCGTGTGTCCATGAAGGTTTAGAATATCATCTCAAGCTGAATTCTCTGTTCGTTGTGGTTTATAGTCATATTGGATTTGGCTGATTCAACTTAGATGTTTCAGTTCCTCTGTAAAACCATTCTTTGTCACTGTAGCGATCAACGGCTATGTGGCGGAGACACTTCCTGGTCTGCTGGTTGCCCAGTACGTGAGAGCTAGGTGGCACCTGCTGAACGTGGCGGGCGACGGAGAATATCACGCCGTCCACTTCCACGGTCTTCCGTTCAACATCCAAAAGGAGACGGTGCACCACATGGGGGTGTACAACCTTTATCCTGGTAAACACTTATAATAACACCTGTCTATAACACCTGTCTATTCAGTTATAATATTACCTGTCTATTCAGTTATAATAACACCTGTCTATTCAGTTATAATATTACCTGTCTATTCAGTTATAATAACACCTGTCTATTCACTTATAATATTACCTGTCTATTCAGTTATAATAACACCTGTCTATTCAGTTATAATATTACCTGTCTATTCAGTTATAATAACACCTGTCTATTCAGTTATAATAATACCTGAATATTCAGTTATAATAACACCTGTCTATTCACTTATAATAACACCTGAATATTCAGTTATAATAACACCTGAATATTCAGTTATAATATTACCTGTCTATTCAGTTATAATATTACCTGTCTATTCAGTTATAATATTACCTTTCTATTCACTTATAATAACACCTGTCTATTCAGTTATAATATTACCTGTCTATTCAGTTATAATAACACCTGTCTATTCAGTTATAATATTACCTGTCTATTCAGTTATAATATTACCTGTCTATTCAGTTATAATATTACCTGTCTATTCACTTATAATAACACCTGTCTATTCAGTTATAATAACGCCTGTCTATTCACTTATAATAACACCTGTCTATTCAGTTATAATATCACCTGTCTCCTCATTTATAACACATGCCACTGATGTCTCTATCCCCCTCTCCAGGTGTGTTTGGCACGGTGGAGATGATTCCTACCATGGTGGGGTCCTGGATGGTGGAGTGTACTGTAGGAGAGCACCAAGTGGCCGGCATGAGAGCTAAACTACTGATCTACAACCCAAGTAAGAACTACATGTAAACCACATACAGCCAATCTAGGTACCACATCTGTCAACCCATGTAACATGCATAGTTGGGTACCACACCATACAGACAATATGTATAGTTGGGTACTACACCATACAGACAATATGTATAGTTGGGTACTACACAGACAATATGTATAGTTGGGTACCACACCATACAGACAATATGTATAGTTGGGTACCACACCATACAGACAACATGTATAGTTGGGTACCACACCATACAGACAACATGTATAGTTGGGTACTACACAGACAATATGTATAGTTGGGTACCACACCATACAGACAATATGTATAGTTGGGTACTACACAGACAATATGTATAGTTGGGTACTACACAGACAATATGTATAGTTGGGTACTACACAGACAATATGTATAGTTGGGTACCACACCATACAGACAATATGTATAGTTGGGTACTACACAGACAATATGTATAGTTGGGTACTACACAGACAATATGTATAGTTGGGTACCACACCATACAGACAATATGTATAGTTGGGTACTACACAGACAATATGTATAGTTGGGTACCACACCATACAGACAACATGTATAGTTGGGTACCACACCATACAGACAACATGTATAGTTGGGTACCACACCATACAGACAACATGTATAGTTGGGTACCACACCATACAGACAACATGTATAGTTGGGTACCACACCATACAGACAACATGTATAGTTGGGTACCACACCATACAGGCAATGTGTATAGTTGGGTACCACACCATACAGACAATATGTATAGTTGGGTACCACACCATACAGACAATATGTATAGTTGGGTACCACACCATACAGACAATATGTATCGTTGGGTACCACACCATACAGACAATATGTATAGTTGGGTACCACACCATACAGACACCATGTATAGTTGGGTACCACACAGACACCATGTATAGTTGGGTACCACACAGACAACATGTATAGTTGGGTACCACACCACACAGACAACATGTATAGTTGGGTACCACACAGACAATATGTATAGTTGGGTACCACACCATACAGACAACATGTATAGTTGGGTACCACACCATACAGACAACATGTATAGTTGGGTACCACACAGACAATATGTATAGTTGGGTACCACACAGACAACATGTATAGTTGGGTACCACACAGGCAACATGTATAGTTGGGTACCACACAGGCAACATGTATAGTTGGGTACCACACAGCCAGTATAGTTGGGTACCACACCATACAGACAACATGTATAGTTGGGTAGTTGGGTACCACACCATAGAGGCAATATGCATAGTTACCTCACAAGCCCGGACACTCAGTACACTGACACAAAGTGAACTATGCTCTCAGGAAATTGTAGGATTAGCATTGTTATTTTTTGTTTTCTTTCTGGTTGTCTTTGTACAAGTAATGAAATGAAATTTCCTGTAATTACATCGTCTGGCAGGATGCCTCCAGCCACTGGGTTTGAAGTCGAGGAGGATAGACGACTCCCAGATTACCGCATCAGACCACATAGGTAAGCAAGCTTCAGCAGTGTAGTGGTGTTATCACCCGAACGCTACTGCCAACTTGTCTGTCACATTTGACATGATGTGTGGTTGGCGTTTTGTCCTTGATTATTAGCTAATCGCATCAAACATCGGTGGTGGAGGAGATTAGTTTTCCCCTGAAAAAAGTAGAAGCTCGTAAACAGTGTTTGGCCCTGAATAGAGAAAAGTTATCATGATCATAAAACACAATATGCACGTGACATAACTTCAGGTGTTCCAAAATAAACATAGGTTCTCTGGGCAGAAATAATAAAATGGCCTTAATAATGATGATATTAACTGGCAAATAAATGATAATCTAGTAATCTCCTAAACAAATGAGTTTGAATAATTTGAATAATACCTTTATTGGTGTGTTGAACATGTATTGGTGTTTTGTACATGTATTGGTGTTTTGTACATGTATAGGTGTTTTGTACATTTATTGGTGTTTTGTACGTGTATTGGTGTTTTGTACATGTATTGGTGTTTTGTAAATGTATTGGTGTTTTGTACATATATAGGTGTTTTGTACATGTATTGGTGTTTTGTATATGTATTGGTGTTTTTATATGTATTGGTGTTTTGTACATGTATAGGTGTTTTGTACATATATAGGTGTTTTGTACATGTATTGGTGTTTTGTACATGTATTGGTGTTTTGTACATGTATTGGTGTTTTGTACTTGTATTGGTGTTTTGTACATATATAGGTGTTTTGTATATGTATTGGTGTTTTGTACATGTATTGGTGTTTTGTACATGTATTGGTGTTTTGTATATGTATTGGTGTTTTGTACATGTATTGGTGTTTTGTACATATACAGGTGTTTTGTACATATATAGGTGTTTTGTACATGTATTGGTGTTTTGTACATGTATTGGTGTTTTGTAAATATAGGTGTTTTGTACATATATAGGTGTTTTGTACATGTATTGGTGTTTTGTACATGTATAGGTGTTTTGTATATGTATTGGTGTTTTGTACGTGTATTGGTGTTTTGTACGTGTATTGGTGTTTTGTACATGTATTGGTGTTTTGTATATGTATTGGTGTTTTGTATATGTATTTTTTTTTTTTTTACATGTATTGGTGTTTTGTACATATATAGGTGTTTTGTACATGTATTGGTGTTTTGTACATGTATAGGTGTTTTGTACATGTATTGGTGTTTTGTACATGTATAGGTGTTTTGTACATGTATTGGTGTTTTGTACATATATAGGTGTTTTGTATATGTATTGGTGTTTTGTACATGTATTGGTGTTTTGTACATGTATTGGTGTTTTGTACATGTATTGGTGTTTTGTACATGTATTGGTGTTTTGTACATGTATTGGTGTTTTGTACATATACAGGTGTTTTGTACATATATAGGTGTTTTGTACATATACAGGTGTTTTGTACATATATAGGTGTTTTGTACATGTATTGGTGTTTTGTACATGTATTGGTGTTTTGTACATATACAGGTGTTTTGTACATATATAGGTGTTTTGTACATATACAGGTGTTTTGTACATATATAGGTGTTTTGTACATGTATTGGTGTTTTGTACATGTATTGGTGTTTTGTACATGTATTGGTGTTTTGTACATGTATTGGTGTTTTGTACATGTATTGGTGTTTTGTACATGTATAGGTGTTTTGTACATGTATTGGTGTTTTGTACATGTATAGGTGTTTTGTACATGTATTGGTGTTTTGTACATGTATAGGTGTTTTGTACATGTATTGGTGTTTTGTACATGTATTGGTGTTTTGTACATGTATTGGTGTTTTGTACATGTATAGGTGTTTTGTACATGTATTGGTGTTTTGTACATGTATAGGTGTTTTGTACATGTATTGGTGTTTTGTACATGTATTGGTGTTTTGTACATGTATTGGTGTTTTGTACATGTATAGGTGTTTTGTACATGTATTGGTGTTTTGTACATGTATTGGTGTTTTGTACATGTATAGCTTTAAACAAGTATTCTTCTTTGCCTGTATGTGTTTGCCAGGCAACTGGGAGCCCCGTCTGGCCAGACTGGATCTGTCTGGTTCTGTCAATGCCTGGATGGGACAAGATGAGAGATCATGGATCCAGGTATATCACCTCCCCCATCTAACGTTCTTGTAGGTAGAAAGGCTCTGGTTGAGCTGTCTTTTGTAGAACTTGAGTCGGTTATTTTCTTATTGGGTGAACATATATTATAGCGTTTTTTTACGATTATTGGAGTTGGTCTGATCCGGTCACATCCCGATATAATAGTGGACTTAAATTTATAAAATCAAATTTGGTTCACACAAATGATCCAATTACATGCTTTTTTGTCTACCCTTCATACGTGGAGGGCGTATATGTGTTACAAATGCACAAGTGCTTTTGTTTTTACAGTAACATTATGTTCAAATCAAATGATCAATTGGAGATGCTTTTCCGATAATCCGGATGCGATGGCCAAAAGCAAGTAGATAGTGCCAGTACATACATGACTTGTGAAACCCACAATAAAACATTCAATGCTTACAGGATTAGAACGCCAATGTGAAATTCAGCAATTAGGGTGCGCAATTATTTAAAAATGATATGGACCAAACCCTGGTCTCCTGTTGTGTCTTATAGGTGGACCTTCTCAGACCCACCTTGCTGCATGGCATTCAAACCCAGGGTGCCAGATCGTCTCTTGGTCTAAAGGACTACTTCATCACACACTTCACCCTCTCCTACAGCCTCGACAAGGAGACATGGATGGACTATAGAGGGAACAGCACCAAGGCAGCCTATGTTAGTATACTGTAGAACCCAACAGAAAACCAATGCCCACGGAGTACCAAACAAATCCAAACAGTTAAAACCAGTAACAACAAGTAGCATGGTATGGTATAATACATTAGAACAGTAGTTTAGCTACAGTCATCAAAACGTCAATAGGTAAAAGTCCAGTAGCGATATAATGTAGTAGTTGCATAAGAATCCAGACATTTTAGTGAGACTTTGAAGTTCAAATATAAGATTATCTTGCTGAAAATACATACAGTATATGTGCAAACATAATTGGCTAAATGTCTGTGGATCTTGTTGGCTCTACAATTAGCGGCAGCTGTTTTGTGTTGCCCTGATTGGGAAGCCTATTTAAGTTTTAGTGTGAAGCAGCCATTATAGGGGCTCATTGTTTCCTGACCTGAGTTGCTGCCGGTCATTTTTTGTTTAGTGTCTTTAGTTTTGTAAAATAAAGAAGCATGTACGAAGAAAGATCAGCATTTGCATCCTCTTACCAACAGCACTGTGACACATTATGCGCTGATCACAGGTGAAATGTTAATCATCTCCTAACATGGGCACATGTCATGGTCTGGGTAGATCGGATAGTAAACGAGCAATCCGATCTTGTAGTGAACCTGTTAACTGCAGGAGAGATTGGCTGGGTAAAGACCCGAACAACTTACAAGGGCCAAATTGTACAGTGCATCGCAAAGCACCAGGATCAATGTGGGAAGACGACAAGCTCTCGTATGACGCCCTGGGCAAAGGTTTGCTTGGAAACCCTGGGCTGCACATTCACTTCTGGAATGTGCCGGACCAACAAGTCCAATCCATGGTGGCTTAAGACCTGCATAGTACTTTATGTATGTATGATTTAATACATGTGGAGGAAATGACTGTAATCCGACCCAGGACATACTGAGGTTCCTGACCAAATGCAATTTGAAAGTGCCCCTCGCACACAATGGCATTCCCCTAATGATGCACAACATTACCTATTCATGATTGGTGTCATCTACAATTGTAAAACACAAGGTGGAAATCATTTCTAACTGTTTTGGCCATCAACATATTGTATAATTGTAACGATCTGCCCTAGGCAGATGACAGGAAGCTGACCCAAACGCAGAGAACTCCATTTACTGGTTTTATTGGTAATCACTGGCAGACAGGCACTAAAACAGAGAACTTTAACAATGACCCAACAATGACAGACAGACACCGACCAAACTATATACAGACACTAACGAACTAACACTGAACAGGTGTGACGAAAAACACAGGTGCAAAGAATGTCTTTGATTTTCCCTCTGCTGATTGGGGGAGTGTCAGCACCAGCATAGAGGGGAACAGAGGGAGTTCCTTACAGAACCCCCCCTTAAGCGCCCTAACACAAGGGCAGGGAGGACTGAGATGCTGGACATGCGCCGGACGGAGAGACGGGTCTCAGGCAGGACAGAGGGACGGGTCTCGGGCAGGACAGAGGGACGGGTCTCGGGCAGGACAGAGGGACGGGTCTCGGGCAGGACAGAGGGACGGGTCTGGAGCCCGGTTTGGCGGATGCAGGTCAGGTGATTGACCCGGCAGAGACGAGTCAGGGAGTCGACCAGGCGGTGGCGGATCAGGAGGACGTCCAGGAGGTGACGGGTCAAAAGGCCATGCCGGCGGAGACGGATCAGGAGGTCTACCCGGCGGGAGCGGGTCAGGAGGTCTACCCGGCGGGAGCGGGTCAGGAGGTCTACCCGGCGGGAGCGGGTCAGGAGGTCTACCCGGCGGGAGCGGGTCAGGAGGTCTACCCGGCGGGAGCGGGTCAGGAGGCAGCGCCGGAGGACACGGGTCAGGAGGCAGCGCCGGAGGACACGGGTCAGGAGGCAGCGCCGGAGGACACGGGTCAGGAGGCAGCGCCGGAGGACACGGTTCAGGTGGCCGTGCCGGAGGACACGGTTCAGGTGGCCGTGCCGGAGGACACGGTTCAGGTGGCCGTGCCGGTGGACACAGTTCAGGTGGCCGTGCCGGAGGACACGGTTCAGGTGGCCGTGCCGGAGGACACGGTCCAGGTGGCCGTGCCGGAGGACAGGGTTCAGGTGGCTGTGCCGGAGGACACGGTTCAGGTGGCCGTGCCGGAGGACACGGTTCAGGTGGCCGGGGAACTGGCTTTGGCCCGACAACAGTCCTTGGCCCGGCAACAGTCCTTGGCCCGGGAACTGGCTCGGCCAGGATGACGGCCTCGGTATTGGACGGGGCTCGAGAACAGGACGGGGCTCGAGGACAGGACGGGGCTCGAGGACAGGACGGGGGACAGGACTGGGGTCAGGCAGGGGGACAGGACTGGAGTCGGGCAGGGGGACAGGACTGGAGTCAGGCTGGGGGACAGGACTGGAG
This sequence comes from Dallia pectoralis, assembly GCA_029465975.1. Lineage (NCBI taxonomy): Eukaryota > Metazoa > Chordata > Actinopteri > Esociformes > Umbridae > Dallia > Dallia pectoralis. The sequence continues at coordinate 10,127,509 of CM055729.1, read as the reverse complement.
TCAGGCTGGGGGACAGGACTGGAGTGAGCTCGGGGTCTGGACTGAGCTCGGGGTCTGGACTGAGCTCGGGGTCTGGACTGAGCTCGGGGTCTGGACTGAGCTCGAGGTCTGGACTGAGCTCGGGGTCTGGAGTGAGCTCGGGGGCTGGAGTGAGCTCGGGGGCTGGAGTGAGCTCGGGGGCTGGAGTGAGCTCGGGGGCTGGAGTGAGCTCGGGGCTGGAGTGAGCTCTGGGGCTGGAGTGAGCTCTGGGGCTGGAGTGAGCTCTGGGGCTGGAGTAAGCTCTGGGAGCGGGTCAGGAGATGGCTGCCGCCCCGCAGCACAAGATGGCTGCAGTTAGCTCTGGGGCTGGAGTGAGCTCTGGGGCTGGAGTGAGCTCTGCGGGCGGGACAGCCACGGGGACAGGCTCAGGCACGGAAATGGGGACAGGCTCAGGCACGGAAACGGGGAAAGGCTCAGGCACGGAAACGGGGACAGGCTCAGGCACGGAAACGGGGACAGGCTCAGGCAGGAGGACGGGAGTGGGCTGACTGTCAGAACCATTTCCTGCCTGCAGTACCCTCTTCCCTCCCCCTCTGGCGTCTTCCAAAGGAGGAGGGTCATCATCCATGTCCTCCTCGTCAAAAAACTCCAAGTCCTCACCACTGTCCAGCAGTGAGACTTTCCCTGCCCTTTTTGCCGAATGAGCCTTGTCAGCCATCTTTTGCTGCGGACCGGCAGCCATCTTTTGCTGCGGGCCGGCAGCCATCCTGTGCTGCGGGGCGGCAGCCATCTTGTGCTGCGGGGCGGCAGCCATCTTGTGCTGCGGGGCGGCAGCCATCTTGTGCTGCGGGGCGGCAGCCATCTTGTGATGCGGGGCGGCAGCCATCTTGTGCTGCGGGGCGGCAGCCATCTTGTGCTGCGGGGCGGCAGCCATCCTGTGCTGCGGGGCGGCAGCCATCTTGTGCTGCGGGGCGGCAGCCATCCTGTGCTGCGGGGCGACAGCCATCTTGTGATGCGGGGCGGCAGCCATCTTGTGCTGCGGGCCGGCAGCCAACTTGTGCTGCGGGGCGGCAGCCATCTTGTGCTGCGGGGCGGCAGCCATCTTGTGCTACGGGGCGACAGCCATCTTGTGCTGGAGAGGAGGCTCGAGTCCCAGCCGGACGCTATGCTCCCTGCTGATCCTCTCGACAATGTCCTCCTCCTCAGACTCCTCCTCCTCTGATTCCTCCCACACCCCTCGGAGTCGGAGCCCTGAAAATCTCTCCACGCCCGTAGCGCCTCGAAATCCGCAGGCAGCCAAATCGGTAGTGGGACGGATGGCCATGGAGGCAGAGGTTGTCCGCGTCGTATCGCGCACCGGCGAAAGCATACAGGGAACTCAGGGACTTGTTCCCTCTCGGACGAGCAGACGTTCGTTCTCTGCTGGAGGCACTAAAACAGAGAACTTTAACAATGACCCAACAATGACAGACAGACATCGACCAAACTATATACAGACACTAACGAACTAACACTGAACAGGTGTGACGAAAAACACAGGTGCAAAGAATGTCTTTGATTTTCCCTCTGCTGATTGGCGGAGTGTCAGCACCAGCATAGAGGGGAACAGAGGGAGTTCCTTACAATAATGCTCCGTGCAGTCTAAGAGGAGATTTTCTAATCAAGGGACTTTACAGGTTTTCAATAGGATATTGCCACACTAAGTAAAAATGACATAATGGCCTTTTTGTGCAAGAGCAGTTTGAAACTAGTCTGAGACATGAAGACATTTTTGGTCTAGTAACATCACTAACCAAAATTCCTGTTTTCATTTACAGCAGTCCCATTCGAGTATTCCAAGTTAGAGAGTAGTTGATTGAACTGAGTCGTGTTGTAAGGTGCTTGAGCCTATAAGGTGTCAGTGGAACACTATTAGAATGCCACTTATATCCAGTGTTGTAAACATGAGGTTCTTGTCCATTTCAGATATTTCATGGGAACATGGATGGATCCAGGGAGACAGAGAACCGCCTGTCGCCCCCCATCCTGGGTCGTTACATTAGACTGCGGCCGAAGAACGTCCAGAGGAACCCGGCGCTACGCATGGAGCTGCTGGGCTGTGACCTCAACAGTGAGTCCCTCTGTGAATCTCTAATTGGCGCCTCTGATCAGCCCTACCAGTTACTGAGGTCTGCCCCACCAGTTACTGAGGTCTGCCCCACCAGTTACTGAGGTCTGCCCCACCAGTTACTGAGGTCTGCCCCACCAGTTACTGAGGTCTGCCCCACCAGTTACTGAGGTCTGCCCTACCAGTTACTGAGGTCTGCCCTACCAGTTACTGAGGTCTGCCCTACCAGTTACTGAGGTCTGCCCCACCAGTTACTGAGGTCTGCCCCACCAGTTACTGAGGTCTGCCCCACCAGTTACTGAGGTCTGCCCCACCAGTTACTGAGGTCTGCCCCACCAGTTACTGAGGTCTGCCCCACCAGTTACTGAGGTCTGCCCCACCAGTTACTGAGGTCTGCCCCACCAGTTACTGAGGTCTGTCCCATCAGTTACTGAGGTCTGCCCCACCAGTTACTGAGGTCTGCCCTACCAGTTACTGAGGTCTGCCCCACCAGTTACTGAGGTCTGCCCCACCAGTTACTGAGGTCTGCCCCACCAGTTACTGAGGTCTGTCCCATCAGTTACTGAGGTCTGCCCTACCAGTTACTGAGGTCTGCCCCACCAGTTACTGAGGTCTGCCCTACCAGTTACTGAGGTCTGCCCTACCAGTTACTGAGGTCTGCCCTACCAGTTACTGAGGTCTGCCCCACCAGTTACTGAGGTCTGCCCCACCAGTTACTGAGGTCTGCCCCACCAGTTACTGAGGTCTGTCCCATCAGTTACTGAGGTCTGCCCCACCAGTTACTGAGGTCTGCCCCACCAGTTACTGAGGTCTGCCCCACCAGTTACTGAGGTCTGCCCTACCAGTTACTGAGGTCTGCCCTACCAGTTACTGAGGTCTGCCCCACCAGTTACTGAGGTCTGCCCCACCAGTTACTGAGGTCTGTCCCATCAGTTACTGAGGTCTGCCCTACCAGTTACTGAGGTCTGTCCCATCAGTTACTGAGGTCTGCCCTACCAGTTACTGAGGTCTGCCCACCAGTTACTGAGGTCTGCCCCACCAGTTACTGAGGTCTGCCCTACCAGTTACTGAGGTCTGTCCCATCAGTTACTGAGGTCTGCCCCACCAGTTACTGAGGTCTGCCCCACCAGTTACTGAGGTCTGTCCCATCAGTTACTGAGAAGGTGATGTGATCAGTAAAGCCATTCACTTCAGGACATCTGTGATAATTTTTAAATAGCACAATGAGCATAACCATCAACAGGTCCCGCTGTCATTTGATTGTAACCTTTAACCCAAGTAACATTTAATCATTGGTATGTGTCACATTTTGAATGGCTTAGAAATCTCTGATTTAATCCAATAACTGTTCTATTTTGACATAAAAATTGTTAAACTTTTAAACCTTCTAAAATTTAAATACAACGTAGTGAACGACAGAGCAGAAAAATAATTCAGTTTGTAGCTGCCAGGCAAGTAGTTAGCAAAATCTTCAGTTCTCATTGGTGGCTTGTGGTATAAATAGATGATGATGATGATTGATGATGATGATGATGGTATAAATAGATGATGATGATGATGATGATGATGATGTAATTTGTCTCTGTTTGTCAGGCTGTTTCTTTCCATTGGGCCTCCAGAGTACAATTCCAAAGACCAGCTTCAACTCCTCCTCGTTCCTGAAGACCTGGATGCTCTCCTGGCACCCTTTTCTGTCACGGCTCCATCAGGAAGGAAGTGCTAACGCGTGGCGCCCAGCGGTATAATCACACACTCAACAACAGTTACACACACAGTACACTAACACACAGTTACTGAATACACACACAGTTACTGAATAAACACACAGTTACTGAATAAACACACAGTTACTGAATACACACACAGTTACTGAATACACACACAGTTACTGAATAAACACACAGTTACTGAATAAACACACAGTTACTGAATAAACACACAGTTACTGAATAAACACACAGTTACTGAATAAACACACAGTTACTGAATAAACACACAGTACACTAACAGACACTTACTAAATAAACACACACAGTACACTAACACACAGTTACTAAATACACACACAGTACACAAACACACACTTACTGAATACACACACAGTACACTAACACACACTTACTAAATAAACACACACAGTACACTAACAGATACTTACTGAATACACACACAGTACACTAACATAAACTTACTGAATACACACACAGTACACTAACACACAGTTACTGAATAAACACACAGTACACAAACACACAGTTACTGAATACACACACAGTACACAAACACACAGTTACTGAATAGACACACAGTACACAAACACACAGTTACTGAATAAACACACAGTACACAAACACACAGTTACTAAATAAACACACACAGTACACTAACACACACATGTAATGAATACACACACAGTACACTAACAGACACTTACTGAATACACACACAGTACACAAACACACACTTACTAAATAAACACACACAGTACACTAACACACACATGTAATGAATACACACACAGTACACTAACAGATACTTACTGAATACACACACAGTACACTAACAGACACTTACTGAATACACACACAGTACACTAACACACACATGTAATGAATACACACACAGTACACTAACAGATACTTACTGAATACACACACAGTACACTAACAGACACTTACTGAATACACACACAGTACACTAACAGATACTTACTGAATACACACACAGTACACAAACAGACACTTACTGAATACACACACAGTACACTAACATAAACTTACTGAATACACACACAGTACACTAACACACACATATAATGAATACACACACAGTACACTAACAGATACTTACTGAATACACACACAGTACACTAACATAAACTTACTGAATACACACACAGTACACTAACACACACATATAATGAATACACACACAGTACACTAACAGATACTTACTGAATACACACACAGTACACTAACAGACACTTACTGAATACACACACAGCATGCACAGTCACGTACACACTATTACAGAAACTCTCAATAGACACACACTCCCGCCAACTTCTCTCTTTGTTCCAGGCTCTACTGGTGTTCCTTAGTTCATTAAAGTCTGTATTTCTCTTTTATTTTACTTCTAAGGCACCCCATTTCTGTCTCTCTCTGGCTCCTCCTCATCTTGCTAATCCTATTTTCTGTTTCCTTTTGAGACCTCTCGACAAGTGTGATTGGCCCATGTATCAGACCGTGTGTGGTCTTTAAGAGTCAGTAGAGTTTGTATCAGACCGTGTGTGGTCTTTAAGAGTCAGTAGAGTTTGTATCAGACCGTGTGTGGTCTTTAAGAGTCAGTAGAGTTTGTATCAGACCGTGTGTGGTCTTTAAGAGTCGGTAGAGTTTGTATCAGACCGTGTGTGGTCTTTAAGAGTCAGTAGAGTTTGTATCAGACCGTGTGTGGTCTTTAAGAGTCAGTAGAGTTTGTATCAGACCGTGTGTGGTCTTTAAGAGTCAGTAGAGTTTGTATCAGACCGTGTGTGGTCTTTAAGAGTCAGTAGAGTTTGTATCAGACCGTGTGTGGTCTTTAAGAGTCCGTAGAGTTTGTATCAGACCGTGTGTGGTCTTTAAGAGTCAGTAGAGTTTGTATCAGACCGTGTGTTGTTTTTAAGAGTCAGTAGAGTTTGAGATTCTTTTTATTGGCAAATATCAGTCAAGTTTGTCAAATGTTGCAGCAGCTTTGCAATTGAGTAATCCGGAATAGGTAAAGAAATAATGTAGATTGTGATGTACATCAGTGATTCTGTGTAACAGGGAGGTAATTGTAATTGCATTATATCCTCTGCCACCATGTCAGACTGAGAATACAGAGAAGAATTTGATCACGAAGATTTGACGAATATCCGTGTGTGATCGAAACGTTCTCAGCTTGCGTGTTTAAATATATCGTTGGAGCGTTACTAGAGTTGCAGACTTTCTTCTATGATCAGACATAGATGTAACCCTGTTATAACCTGTCATAACAGTTTTTGTTCTTTCTCCAGACCAACAACCCGCATGAGTGGCTGGAGATTGACCTAACCAAGGTGAAGCGTATCACAGGGGTCGTGACCCAAGGAGCAAGGTCATTACGGACACCAATGATGGTCACTGAGTTCTCCGTAACCATTAGCGATGATGGCAAATCCTGGTCCACTGTGACTGACGAGGGATCAAACAGAGAGGAGGTATAACACACACACATTATATCTGTCGAGCTACATCTGATATCCACACAGGTACACACACACACACATTATATCTGTCGAGCTACATCTGATATCCACACGGGTACACACACACACACATTATATCTGTCGAGCTACATCTGATATCCACACAGGTACACACACATTATATCTGTCGAGCTACATCTGATATCCACACAGGAACACACACACACACATTATTAAATCTGTCGAGATACATCTGATATCCTCACAGGTACACACACACACACACATTAAATCTATCGAGCTACATCTGATATCCACACGGGTACACACACACACACATTATATCTGTTGAGCTACATCTGATATCCACACAGGTACACACACACACACACATTATATCTGTCGAGCTACATCTGATATCCACACAGGTACACACACACACACATTATATCTATCGAGCTACATCTGATATTCACACAGGTACACACACACACACATTAAATCTATCGAGCTACATCTGATATCCACCCAGGTACACACACACACACATTATATCTGTCGAGCTACATCTGATATCCACACAGGTACACACACACACACATTATATCTATCGAGCTACATCTGATATTCACACAGGTACACACACACACACATTAAATCTATCGAGCTACATCTGATATCCACCCAGGTACACACACACACACATTATATCTGTCGAGCTACATCTGATATCCACACGGGTACACACACACACACATTATATCTATCGAGCTACATCTGATATCCACACAGGTACACACACACACATTATATCTGTCGAGCTACATCTGATATCCACACAGGTACACACACACACACATTAAATCTATCGAGCTACATCTGATATCCACACAGGTACACACACACACACATTATATCTATCGAGCTACATCTGATATCCACACGGGTACACACACACACACATTATATCTGTCGAGCTACATCTGATATCCACACGGGTACACACACACACACATTATATCTATCGAGCTACATCTGATATTCACACAGGTACACACACACACACATTAAATCTATCGAGCTACATCTGATATCCACCCAGGTACACACACACACACATTATATCTGTCGAGCTACATCTGATATCCACACGGGTACACACACACACACACCTTGACATGCAGGGGAAGTGGGATTTAAAATCCCAGACAGGTAATTAAATGTAAAAATGCTACCAGAAGGATCGAAAGGTAGATTATTGTAAAGGGTAGAAATATTAACAAAGCTGTATCACGTTTAGCTAAGGTATAAAAATCTGGAATAAATGGAGACCATGGCAACGCTGCCAAAGTGTGATTTCCTAAACGTGATCCTGCCCCATGTGACCCTGCCACCTGGTTCTTGCCAGATCTTCCAGGGGAACAACGATCCAGATGAGGAGATGCTGAACTTCTTCGATCCTCCTCTGTTCGCCCGGTTCATACGGATCCACCCCAGAGGATGGCTAAACAGCATCGCCTTGCGCTTGGAGTTCATGGGCTGTGACACGCAGCCAGGCGTCTGAGGCATGGAAACACACTGCAGGGGTCCCTGTTGAGCAGCAGGTCACGGAGGTCGACTTCCTGAAGCCCATATATGGCATGTTTAATGGAGATGATGTCACCGATGAAGGAACAATGTGAATGTTGCTGACACATGTTGTAAGGACTCATATACTGTGCTATTTCACTTTTGGAATAGCATAAATTATACTGTTTATGTGTCAATTCATACGTCGCACACTGTATTGGTTATATGTTATAGATTTCATGTGCCTATTGATAATTTATATTGTATTATTTATGAGTATTGATTGATTTATAGATTGATTTATATATTGATGAACAGCTGGGAATGGCTGTTAGTCTCATGTCTCGATTACCAGCATGTATAGTTGCTCTGTCGTCTTTACACTGTATGCATTCCAAACACTATTGCCCTGTTTTAACCGGCCTCCAAAATAGCTCTGATCTGATCGTGTCCGTTTACACAAATAAGATATGATGACTATAGAATGACAAGAGGATTCCTCTTTCATCTTCTAATTTTAAAGATGGATAGCATTTTTGTGATGAACTACAAACAAATATTACACTAGAAATACTATGTTGTGTCTGTATGGATAAATGGATGACTGTATACAATGCAGCACTGTATGTATATGCAATGTTATTATTATGCACTGATGGGGGAGGGGGGTAGATTTATATTGTTAAATAAATATGGGTTATATAAAGACTTGTTACAGATGTCATTGTTACAACTCCACACAGACACACACACACACACACACGTTGTTCCATTCTAAACATAATCTGGCCTTTATGCCTTAACGTAACCCTTTAGCAGTAAAAATTAATCTACACTAATGTGGAAATCCATATTCTCTATCCCCTAGCACTAAACATAAACAGACCCATACTCTATATTAACTACACTAATCTGGCCCATACTCTAAATTAACTACACTAATCTGGCCCATACTCTACATTAACTACACTAATCTGGCCCATACTCTACATTAACTACACTAATCTGGCCCATACTCTACATTACCTACACTAATCTGGCCCATACTCTACATTAACTACACTAATTTGGCCCATACTCTACATTAACTACACTAATCTGGCCCATACTCTAAATTAACTACCCTAATCTGGCCAATACTCTAAATTAACTACACTAATCTGGCCCATACTCTACATTAACTACACTAATTTGGCCCATACTCTACATTAACTACACTAATCTGGCCCATACTCTACATTACCTACACTAATCTGGCCCATACTCTACATTAACTACACTAATCTGGCCCATACTCTAAATTAACTACACTAATCTGGCCCATACTCTACATTACCTACACTAATCTGGCCCATACTCTACATTAACTACACTAATCTGGCCCATACTCTACATTAACTACACTAATCTGGCCCATACTCTACATTACCTACACTAATCTGGCCCATACTCTACATTACCTACACTAATCTGGCCCATACTCTACATTAACTACACTAATCTGGCCCATACTCTACATTAACTACATTAATCTGGCCCATACTCTACATTAACTATACTAATCTGGCCCATACTCTACATTAACTACACTAATCTGGTCCATACTCTACATTACCTACACTAATCTGGCCCATACTCTACATTAACTACACTAATCTGGCCCATATTCTACATTAATCTGGCCCATACTCTACATTAACTACACTAATCTGGCCCATACTCTACATTAACTACACTAATCTGGCCCATACTCTACATTAACTACCCTAATCTGGCCCATACTCTACATTAACTACACTAATCTGGCCCATACTCTAGATTAACTACACTAATCTGGCCCATACTCTAAATTAACTACACTAATCTGGCCCATACTCTACATTACCTAAACTAATCTGGCCCATACTCTACATTAACTACACTAATCTGGCCCATACTCTAGATTAACTATACTAATCTGGCCCATACTCTAAATTAACTACACTAATCTGACCCATACTCTACATTACCTAAACTAATCTGGCCCATACTATACATTATCTACACTAATCTGGCCCATACTCTACATTAACTACACTAATCTGGCCCATACTCTACATTACCTACACTAATCTGGCCCATACTCTACATTAACTACACTAATCTGGCCCATACTCTACATTACCTACACTAATCTGGCCCATACTCTACATTAACTACACTAATCTGGCCCATACTCTACATTAACTACACTAATCTGGCCCATACTCTACATTAACTACACTAATCTGGCCCATACTCTACATTAACTACACTAATCTGGCCCATACTCTAAATTAACTACACTAATCTGGCCCATACTCTACATTACCTAAACTAATCTGGCCCATACTCTACATTAACTACACTAATCTGGCCCATACTCTACATTACCTACACTAATCTGGCCCATACTCTACATTACCTACACTAATCTGGCCCATACTCTACATTACCTAAACTAATCTGGCCCATACTCATTAACTACATTAACTACACTAATCTGGCCCATACTCTATATTACCTACATTAATCTGGCCCATACTCTACATTAACTACACTAATCTGGCCCATACTCTAAATTAATTACACTAATCTGGCCCATACTCTACATTACCTAAACTAATCTGGCCCATACTTTACATTAACTACACTAATCTGGCCCATACTCTACATTAACTACACTAATCTGGCCCATACTCTACATTAACTAAACTAATCTGGCCCATACTCTACATTACCTACACTAATCTGGTCCATACTCTACATTACCTACACTAATCTGGCCCATACTCTACATTACCTAAACTAATCTGGCCCATACTCTACATTAACTACACTAATCTGGCCCATACTCTATATTACCTACATTAATCTGGCCCATACTCTACATTAACTACACAAATCTGGCCCATACTCTACATTAACTACACTAATCTGGCCCATACTCTACATTATCTACACTAATCTGGCCCATACTCTACATTAACTACACTAATCTGGCCCATACTCTACATTAACTGCACTAATCTGGCCCATACTCTACATTAACTACACTAATCTGGCCCATACTCTACATTAACTACACTAATCTGGCCCATACTCTACATTAACTACACTAATCTGGCCCATACTCTACATTAACTACACTAATCTGGCCCATACTCTACATTAACTACACTAATCTGGCCCATACTCTACATTAACTACACTAATCTGGGACAGTGATTAGAAAGACGGATGAAGGCAATAATAACAAACAGGTCAGGAGCTTAGAATTATAAGATTCCATGTCACATTTTTGTTGACATTTACATATTCTGGATGATTGGTGTTATTTGCTGAAAACAATCATTATTATGACTTAGGAAACATAATAGATCTTACAGGTCCTCAACATGCAGCTGCCTCAAATAGTACCATTAAATAATATAACATCATGGGACCACCATGGGAGGCCTCCTGTTGAAGTGGACATCAGGGGCTCAAATAAACACACCTCTCAGAAGCCAGAAGCGTGACCTCAGGTCAATGTTCAAGTACATGTCTGCTATTGATAAGCAATACTTCAGAGCGCTAATAACACATAAAACATAAAACAAAAAGGAATAATACTTCTATGTAGAGTAGTAAGATTAATAGTATTGCCTAACTGAATATGAAAATGCGTATGAACTGAAATAAATTGAATACAAATGTTTAATGATTCAAATATATAAATATCAAATTCTAAGTATTTTGTTTCTTTTATGAACCTAATAACATAACATCATTCGAAAGTAAATTAAATTTTTGCGACATGGTACGTTACCCTACACAGTAAAATTTAAGAAAAAAGCTAAAATAATATAAAAAAGATGTAAAAAAAAAACTAGTAGCAATTGGAGAATTTTTTTTATAATAATGTCACGTTAAAAGGAAGCCGGTATTTCCCGGTTTTCTTTTCATTCATGAACTCATCCCGGAGTGTGTACGTGTCTGCTGTCATGTCGTACAACATCACTCACATCAGGACCCAATCAGTCATCAGTCCCCTGTTTGTGGTTCATTGTTGATTGTCATGTCCTTTGTCTTGGTGAGAGTTATAGCTGATGTCTACAGTTTTCTAATTTAGTAGTCGCTATAGTGATTGTACTTTTATTTCATTAAAAGGTTATATATGTTTTCCATCCGTTATTCGATTACTTCAATAAACCATTGAACGAGAGGTTTTGTCTGCATCTGATTCCTGTATGGAGATTCTATAAATATAAGTGCAATAGTTAATATAAATGGGTACATTCAGTTATAATAGTGTGCATTAAATCTATGATATGAATATGGTGTATGAAATATGATGTTATGTTATTTATAAATATTATAAATGTATATATTGTATGTACACCCTTCATCCAGCTCCACACACACACACACACACACACGCCCACCCTTCATCCACCTCCACACACACTCGCCCACCCTTCATCCAGCTCCACACACACACACACACACACACGCCCACCCTTCATCCACCTCCACACACACACCACCCTTCATCCACCTCCACACACACACCACCCTTCATCCACCTCCACACACACACACACACACACACCTCCACACACACACACACACACACCACCCTTCATCCACACACACACACACACACCTCCACACACACACACACACACACCACCCTTCATCCCACACACACACACACACACACCTCCACACACACACACACACACACACCACCCTTCATCCACCTCCACACACACACACACACCTCCACACACACACCACCCTTCATCCACCTCCACACACACACACCTCCACACACACACACACACACACACCTCCACACACACACCACCCTTCATCCACCTCCACACACACACACACACACACACCTCCACACACACACACACACACACCACCCTTCATCCACCTCCACACACACACACACACCTCCACACACACACACACCACCCTTCATCCACCTCCACACACACAGACACACCTCCACACACACACACACACACACCACCCTTCATCCACCTCCACACACACACACACACCTCCACACACACACACACACACACACTCCCACACACACCACCCTTCATCCACCTCCACACACACACACACACACACACCTCCACACACACACACACACACACCACCCTTCATCCACCTCCACACACACACACACACACCTCCACACACACACCACCCCACAGAAGCCCATTCCATACATTCCAATCCTTTCCTGCTCTGTTCCTTATCCATGTTCATTGTCAGGACAGTTGTGTTTTCATCCAGCCCAGGGGAATACTGGCAGCGTCTTTGTTGTGTCACGATTACGTTGGGATGTTATTCTGCCTCTTAAGACTTTTAAATCAGTCTTATCCACTTTTCACAGTCTCTTAAGCCATTGACATAAGTGATTGATTTGACCATTGTTAAATTTGATATAAAAAACACAAATCAAAATACAAAGATGAAATATAGTTCTTCAGAAATATCTGTAATCTAGTAGAATAACAGTTAGGGACACAGAGGAAGAGGGAGTGTGTGGGCAGTGTGTGTGTGTGTGTGTGTGTGTGTGTGTGTGTGTGTGTGTGTGTGTGTGTGTGTGTGTGTGTGTGTGTGTGTGTGTGTGTGTGTGTGTGTGTGTGTGTGTGTGTGTGGACGCTGTGCGCGTGTAATTCCTCTAGTTATCAGCCCCTCACTGAGGAAGTTGACCACAAAGCCACAATGTTTGGTTTGGATGGAGAGAACAGACATACAATCCTGCTGAACAAATGTTGGGAAAAACATGACAGACTGTAGCACAACATCTCACTCCTTGTTCAAACAACAACAGAACACTATCGCTATGGGAACAGGAACCCTGACACATGAATTCCGCACCATTAAAATTACTATACTATTCTACACTGCAGGAGGGCATCGTGAAAATGAAAACTCATTTTATTAGCATTTCAGACTTCATAAATGAGTAACAACTTTTAAAAATGAGTAACTATTCCATCCATGACAATTTATAGGGTCAAGTGATAAATTGGGCCCAAAACCGAATTGAATGCTGTGTCAGGGCATATGCTTAACATTCTTTTGAATTTTCTTCTTATCTGACTATCCCGGAAACATGTGCATACAAACACACAACTGGGCTGAAGACCCAGATAATCAAGTTACCTATTGCTGAGCCATAAACTAAATCCTACCTTTACCCTAACCTTTACTCTAACATTTACCCTAACCTTTAGCTTAACCTTTAACCTAACCTGTAACCTCACCTATAACCTAACCTTTACCTTACCCTATACCCTAGCATTTACCCTAACATTTACCCTAACATTTATCCTAACATTTTGCTTAACCTTTATCCTAACCTATAACCTAACCTTTACCTAACATTTAGCCTAACCTTTAGCCTAACAATTACCCTAACCTTAAACCAACCTTGATCTAAACATCAATAAACTAAAACCAAACACCATAATATTAAGCAAACAGTTCTTAGGGTCTAAAACTCAAACTTAGTTTATCCCAATTGATTTTTCAGTTTTTATATTTTTCTTTGTTTGGACAGATTTTTCTGTTTTTATATTTTTCTTTGTGGGGACATCAGCAACACATTGATAAATATCACAGATATTATCTTATAATTTAAAGACTTAATAAGATAAAGTAGTTTCTATGTAATAATCTTGTGTCTGGTAGTAATTTCCATTAAACTAGGCCAGATTTACTGAAAATGTATTGAACAACATGCCAAAAGTTTTATGGTTATGCAATCTTATGCAATATGTGTGGTAATAATGTACTATGTTTACTTTTTATATCATGTATAACGAGCGTCAGATGTGCTCATTTTTGGGTTGTCCCAAGACAGTAGCATTAAGTGTCCAGTCTGACAGTGTAATGAAAGGAGAAGGCTCCCTCTGCTGTACACATTTTGCTATTACATCAGTTGAGTACTGCTGGATCTCTGAGTAACATATTGTACTTCTCACAGCAGCCATGTATCTCTGAAAGATGCAGAAAATCATCTTTGTAGCATTTTGAAACCCAAGCCATTTACCTCTACTTTGGTCCATATGTTCTTCCGTCTCTCCACACAGGCCTTTCTGTAAGTCACATGGGTGCAGATGGATAGTACACCAGGCTGGGTGATAGAAGTTCTGAGAACTAAACGGAACTGGAGGGTCTTTTCTGCAACTTTCAGCAAAGCATCTCGGGAGTAAATCGGTGAAACAAGAGTGCAGGGTGACGGGGGGGAAAACACCATCCAAAATTACATTTTGTATTTTATAGACAGTAAAGGGAATAGGCTGCAATTTGGGACAAATAAACACTCTGACGTCTGGCTGCACTGAACCATGCTCATATGGAAACATGTGGAAACATTTGGCAATGGGGGGTTGGCTCACAAAGGCTGCAATATCCTCATGTATGTAAGAATGAATAAGGAAGAGACACTCATATCATCTCTCCATGAGTCATCCTTGAGGTCACACATCATTATATAATGCAATGTCACAAGTAATGGGTAGAGACCGGTCACAAATCAATGGATTAAGAGAAATTAAACCATGGCCATAAAACAGCGCTTACAACAGCATCCAGTCTCCAATCCAGGATGGACCCAAATTAGCTTCAGAAGCAAGCTAGCGATGGTAAAAGCACTTAGTGAACACTGCTGGTGTAAAAAGGCTTTAAAATGCATTTGATTGATTGATCCCAGAAGCTATACATGACAGTTGCCAGCACAGTGTAAATGACACAAAGTGCATAGAATACTCTCAGACACAGTGGTTGGGTTAACTATTTCCAAATCTTAACACACACCTTACATTTTACATGTAGTTCAGTCTCAAAAACCATTTAACAACAGTGTAAAGTCACTTGTTGACATAATCTTCACTCAATCATATATTACATTGTGACACAATTTTGTGGGTCTGGTTCTTGATGAAGATATTTAAATGTAAAAGTTTTTTTTAACAAGTGGCCAGTTTTCAAATCACCATGGGCAAGTGTATAATGCAGTAAATGTAACAAAAGTTGATGAGTTTTGATTTACATTTAAAAAAACTTTTGTGTGGACGCTTATTTATATATAATTGTAACAGTAAGACACTTGCAAGTATGTGCTCACAAAACGATTCGCATGGTTAAAATAAAATGTAATAATGCCCAGAAACTATGGTTAAATGGTGGCTAAAGATGGCATTTTCTTAGCCAAACGAGTAAAGGTGAGGTGCTATCTAACATGTAAGCTAAAACCAGCCTGTGTGCGTGTGTGTGTGTATACTCATCAGGCTCAAAGCATTATCTACAGATGAGTCCGATCTCACTGAACATCTCAACTCTCACCATCAATAATGCGTTACATTTCACCACAGCAAAAGGGGGCTGTGGTGAAATGCAGGTCACTACGTAGGTTATGAAGAAGGCAATACCTCATCATTAAAACCAAAACATGTTCGTAAGAACAGGTGACATTCATTGGACAGCACACATTGAGAGTATGGCAGATTCCGCCTGAACACCAATGAGTCGTACTGGGTTATGTTTGAAAAGACACAGCTGTACTGGTAGGATATAATCTATATCCATAGGCTTGTAATAATAGAATTGGAAGGATGTACTCAGCAAGCCAGAGAAAAACCAGACAACTCATATCGTGTTAGCACATTAACTGTTGGTTTAATAGAAAACAATCCCAAATACTTTGTTACAGATACAAAATATCTTCAAAAGAAATTACACTCGTCTAGCAGCATAAGTCTTTGTCATTGTAAATATTGTCACTCCTATTGTTAGAATACTTTTTGACAAAATACAAGGATAGTATATGAAAAGTTACGTTTCTGTAGAAGACTGGTGACATGTTTGGAAAATCAGTTGTGATAAAAATAACAGCAGGTGCACAGAAAATTGTGTAAATATGAGCAAGGATAACATGAAAAAAGTCTACAGGAGCAGCACAAGTTGTTTACTTGGGAGAAACAGCTAAAGACGCACTACCCTATGAAAGGGAACACACTAATCTTCTGTCCAAGGATGTAATAAAAAGAGAAAATCATTGTATTCTATTGTACAATGTCCTGTTTAACAAACACACACATCCAGCTGGCTGAGACTGAAAAGATTTCATAATCATGACGATAAAAAAGACCACTGAGGTTCAGAATGCTATACAATTAAAATACCAACACCTTTAGCACAACTAAAATAATGTTGCTATGGAAGCTGTGTGTGTGTGTATATATATATACATATACACACAGTGGATATAGAAAGTCTACATACCCCAGGATTTTGTAATGTAAAAAAAAGACTAATTTCAGAACTTTCCTCCATATAATGACCACTCATGGGAACAATTCAATTGAAAAACAAACTAAAATCTGAGGGGAAAAATATATAAAAAAACGTACAATAACCTGGTTGCATAAGTGTGCACACCCTCTTATAACTGGGGATGTGGCTGTGTTCAGAATTAACACAATCACACTTAAACTCATGTTAAATAGAAGTCATTACACACCTGCTATCATTTAAAGTGACTCTGATTAATCACAAATAATTATCAGCTGTTCCAATAGGATGTTCCTGACATTTTCTTAGTTGCCTCCGCAGAGAAATTCCAAAACATCAAAGGGATCCCAATGTTGAAAGATATCAGTCAGAAGAAGGGTACAAATCAATTTCCAAAGCATTAGATATACCATGGAACACAGTGAGGAGTCATCATCAAGTGGAAAGAGGAAATATGGCACAACAGAGACATTACCAAAAACTGGACGTTCCTCCAAAATTAATGAAAAAACGAAAAGAAAACTGGTCAGGGAGTTTACTAAGAGGCCTACAGCAATATTAAAGGAGCTGCTGGAAATTATGACAAGTACTGGCTGTGTGCTACATGTGATAACAATCTCCCGTATTCTTCGAATGTATGGGCTATGGGGTAGGTTGGCAAGACAGAAGCCTTTTCTTATGAAGAAAAAAAGTGCAAAAACAAACATCAAGTCTCTGAAGAGCATGTGGGCACATGTGTTATGGTCTGATTAAACCAAGGTTGAACTTTTTGGCCATAACTCCAAAAGGTATGTTTGGCGCAAAAACAACACTGCACATCACCCAAAGAGCGAAGCATGGTGGTGGCAGCATCATGCATTGGGGCTGTTTTTCTTCAGCTGGAACCGGGGCCTTAGTCAGGGTGGATGTAATTATGAACAGTTCCAAATCCAAAGGCAAATTTGGCACAAAAACCTCAGGCTTCCGTTAGAAAGCTGAAGATGAAGTTCACTTTCAGCAAGACAACGACCCAAATCCACAAAATGATGGCTTCACCAGAATAATTACGTTTTTGAATGGCCCAGTCAAAGCCCAGACCTGAATCCAATTGAACATATGTGGGGTGATCTGCAGAGGGCTGTGCACAGAAGATGTCCTCGCAATCTGACAGATTTGGTGCACTTTTCAAAGAATTGTGGGCAAATATTGCCACGTCAAGATGTTCCATGCTAATAGCTTCTACCCAAAATGAAGTAATAAAATTATACGATGTTTCAACAGTGTTAGTGCCCCCAGGTTCTTGTAAGGTTTTTCTTTTTTTTCCCCCCTCAAAGATTTCCGTATGTTTCAATTAAATTGTTCACGTTTTAAGCCACATTAAAGGTGGAAAAAGTTCTGACATGATTTATCTTTCTATCGCCACAAAAAACAGGCATTTAAACAGGGGTGTGTAGACTTTTTATATCCACTGTATATATATATATATATATATATTTATATATATATATAATGAAGTTAGCATAACATGTGATACAGCAGTTTCCCTTGAACTGGTACATGGCCTGGACATTTAGGGTGCAACCTGCACAAGTGCTAATTCAGAAGCTTGTGTTCCTGGTGGCCCAGAATTGGCTGCATAGACAACATGCCTTTGGCCCAGCCAATCACTGGCTAAACTAGCAAATAACACTTGTGTTACTGTTCATTTACTCATCTCAGATAATACAAATAAAATATTGTTACACAGAACAGATTGATGATCTGAACAACTTGCTAACATAAAAAAGATGATAATAGTGTTTGTCTATAAACTACAACTAACTACAGTATAAGGGACAAAGAAGCAGCATGGAGGGTTGGATTCACTGAACATACAGAGCAACCTAATTAGGTGATAGTAGTGATGACCGGATGACCCGATCCATTCAGTCTGCAGGAGGCTAGAAACAGAACAGCTACACTTTGGCTGTGACTTAACGGTCAGAGGAATGGCTTTTAGACAAGAACGAAGGAAAATAAACAAGCCAAGATTTCTCACAGCCACACAAAGAAGGTGAACCACAAAAATCTGAGAGTTTACTCTACATACACACCGAAATGAAAATAAACCCACATAAAACAAACTTTTACAGTTGTATAAGGAATGTGAATTGTTATATGTTTTTGCCACAATTACTAAGCAACCAAGTATTAATACAAGGTGTAAATTAAAAGCAGGCTTCGGCAGAAAAACACGACAAATGTTTGCTAATTGTAAAGCTCTGTCTTTGTAGTTAACAACTGTTAAAAAAAATTACCAGCACATTTAACACAATTACTGAGGTATTGTGGTATTTGTTGACTCTCTGTTTTTCTCCCTGTACGAGAACACTTTAGACTGCTTCCTAAATGGCACTCTATTCACTTTATTTTGCTCTACACTTGACCCATGCCCCTAATCTGTGCATCGCAAAGAGAATGTAGTGTCATTTACTGAACTTTTGTTTACCTGACCTGTCTCCCTCAGAGGGCAAGTGTCCAGTTAACGTGTATGAAACGTAACAGCAATATTTGGTTATATTTCCGTGACAATGTACAAACCCAACAGTCAGTACAGGGATATAATCAGGTGGTAGAAAAGCAGCAAAATCATTAAAACGTTGACATTGGTTTGATGTGGACCAATGAGGGTGAGGCTGAGGAAGGCTCGAACAATGGGTAACATCAATAACTGTCCGGTCACACACACACACACACACACACAGACACACACGCATGCACACACCAGTGACCCAGTGGATAATTAATATGGACTTTTAGCACCCCTCGATTTAAAAAAACAGACCGTGGGTATCTCTGGCTAAACTCTTGACTAAACTTTCACCTAATTCCAAAATGTACATAATAAGTATTTCCCTTACTCATGAATTAACCATGGAACAGTGTACATGACTAATTGGAAATTGCACAAAAAATACATTTTAGGATTCACCCCCATGGGAATACCGAGATCCCAATGCCATCTTTAAAAAGACAGTAACATTAAAAAAACATATTTAAAACAAATGCTGAGAGATTTAAAAAATATGCATACCTAATTGGATTTAAGGCTCTACAAAGTCAGAAAACCAACAGATCTGTTCTGTTTGGTCTTGCCGGATGTGGTTCTGCCATGTCACAAGTTGAAAAACAGCATAAGTCAATTGTATCTGGACGAGGGGATTTTATGTAAGTGGCATTTAAAAAATAAATCACAATTGATACCTTTAGTTTGATGATACAGGTATTAATGTAGCGCCTTCATTAATTAAGGATGAATTGAAACTAGTTCAAATGTAAACTGCAAAACAATGTCGTAACTGAAATCAGTAAATGATCGATATTGTGTCCTAGACATAATCTACAGAAAAACATATCACATTAAAAAATAAAGTGTAAAATGCTTCTTGTCTAGACAGAGTACAAAGCACTCAGTTGAATTGTTGAATTACTCCTTCATGTCCTAATAATCTCTGATTCAAAATCTTAGGAAAGAATATTAAATAGTTTACATTCTCGGAAATACATTAAGGACATAAAAAGACACATGCATTTCTGATCTCCAAAGCAATAGGATTAAAAATACTTCCCATGTGCATTCACGTTTAAACCCTAAATCCCACTTTTTGCGTAATTCCCAGATCTGATTATAATGCACTTCTTCTCTCTCTTCATTGGAGGAAATCCAACAGTGATGCCCTCCTCTTTTTATTAAGAGTGCAATACCTCCGTCCCCTCTCCTGGGACCACAGAGATCACTACGAGGAACTCTGGTGTCTAAAGAAGAGGGGTCTCTTTCTACAGAGACTGTGTCAGATGTCAAAGATCCATCAGCAGGTGATTGGTCTGTGGTTAGAGGGCGGGGCGTGGGAGGCGAGGCATGGAGGACGGGGTTCATTGGTAGGCTGATCTCAGATGCTGGTGAATAGAATCCCTAACAGGAAAAAAATAAAAACATGAGATGTCTGCCAGTAGCACTATTGGTTTGTAGGTGGGTATATATATTCACAACTTCACACATCTCCCGTCTTGTACCTTTATGTAGTGCTACTCAGATGTGTGTAGGTCTGTATATATATTCACACCTACACACATCTCCCGTCTTGTACCTTTGTGTAGTGCTACTCAGATGTGTGTAGGTCTGTATATATATTCACACCTACACACATCTCCCGTCTTGTAGCTTTATGTAGTGCTACTCAGATGTGTGTAGGTCTGTATATATATTCACACCTACACACATCTCCCGTCTCGTACCTTTGCGTAGTGCTACTCAGATGTGTGTAGGTCTGTATATATATTCACACCTACACACATCTCCTGTCTTGTACCTTTATGTAGTGCTACTCAGATGTGTGTAGGTCTGTACATATATTCACACCTACACACATCTCCCGTCTTGTACCTTTGTGTGGTGCTACTCAGATGTGTGTAGGTCTGTATATATATTCACACCTTCACACATCTCCCGTCTTGTACCTTTGTGTAGTGCTACTCAGATGTGTGTAGGTCTGTACATATATTCACACCTTCACACATCTCCCGTCTTGTACCTTTGTGTAGTGCTACACAGATGTGTGTAGGTCTGTATATATATTCACACCTTCACACATCTCCCGTCTTGTACCTTTGTGTAGTGCTACTCAGATGTGTGTAGGTCTGTACATATATTCACACCTTCACACATCTCCCGTCTTGTACCTTTGTGTAGTGCTACACAGATGTGTGTAGGTCTGTATATATATTCACACCTTCACACATCTCCCGTCTTGTACCTTTATGTAGTGCTACTCAGATGTGTGTAGGTCTGTACATATATTCACAACTACACACATCTCCCATCTTGTACCTTTGTGTGGTGGTACTCAGATGTGTGTAGGTCTGTATATATATTCACACCTACACACATCTCCCATCTTGTACCTTTGTGTAGTGCTACTCAGATGTGTGTAGGTCTGTATATATATTCACACCTACACACATCTCCCGTCTAGTACCTTTGTGTAGTGCTACTCAGATGTGTGTCTCTACATCGGTGTATCCAGGCAACGTGTCTCCATTAGAACAGTCCTTGGGACTCGTTGCCGGCGGCAGCATGTGGTCCTCCGCCCCTCCGATCTGACCCCCCAGGGTTCTCTGCTGTCGCTGGTGTATCAAGGGCACCAAAAACAGCACCAAGCCCCCCACGATAGGAGGCACCCCCGCCAGGTAGAAGGCCATGTGGTAATCACCAAAGTAGTCATGAAGGAGCCCTGACGAAGAGGGAGAAAAGCAGAGGAGAAAGAGAAGTACAGATGAAAAGAAGCAGAGTAGGTAGAGAAGCAGAGTAGGTAGAGAAGCAGAAGAGGAAGAGAAGCAGAAGAGGAAGAGAAGCAGAAGAGGAAGAGAAGCAGAAGAGGAAGAGAAACAGAAGAGGAAGGGAAACAGAAGAGGAAGAGAAACAGAAGAGGAAGAGAAACAGAAGAGGAAGAGAAACAGAAGAGGAAGAGAAACAGAAGAGGAAGGGAAGCAGAAGAGGAAGAGAAGCAGAAGAGGAAGAGAAGCAGAAGAGGAAGATAAACAGAAGAGGAAGGGAAACAGAAGAGGAAGAGAAGCAGAAGAGGAAGAGAAGCAGAAGAGAAACAGAAGAGGAAGAGAAGCAGAAGAGGAAGAGAAGCAGAAGAGGAAGGGAAGCAGAAGAGGAAGGGAAGCAGAAGAGGAAGGGAAGCAGAGGAGGAAAAGCAGAGGGAAAAAAGGTCAGATGCAGGCAACATAATTATTACTCATTATAGAACCACAGGGTGAGTCTCCATTGTATTTGAATAAATGAGAGCATCAACCTCAGTTTACCCATGTGCCAGTGGGGAGAAACCTCAGTGTACCCATGTGCCAGAGGGGTGAAACCTCAGTGTACCCATGTGCCAGTGGGGTGAAACCTCAGTGTACCCATGTGCCAGTGGGGAGAAACCTCAGTGTACCCATGTGCCAGAGGGGTGAAACCTCAGTGTACCCATGTGCCAGTGGGGTGAAACCTCAGTGTACCCATGAGCCAGTGGGGTGAAACCTCAGTGTACCCACGTGCCAGTGGGGTGAAACCTCAGTGTACCCATGTTCCAGTGGGGTGAAACCTCAGTGTACCCATGTGCCAGTGGGGAGAAACCTCAGTGTACCCATGTGCCAGTGGGGAGAAACCTCAGTGTACCCATGTGCCAGTGGGGAGAAACCTCAGTGTACCCATGTGCCAGAGGGGTGAAACCTCAGTGTACCCATGTGCCAGAGGGGTGAAACCTCAATTGTCCAATGTGTTTCAAAATATCCAATAACGGAGTGATTTTTAGGTTGTTAGATCTGGTCATTGCTTTTTTGGTAAAACAGAGTGACCATGGGGGCACGGGTCAAAGTATTTAGTCAGGAGCTACCAAGTGCCACTTTCAACCAGGGATAAAAACGAGGTAAATAACTCAATTCATCTGGCATGAAGCAGAGAAAGATATATTAAAATAACGAGGCTCCACAGGACGCACAGCCAAGGCTGAGACACTGAAAGCTTTAAGAGAGAGGGAGACGGACCTGAAGGCCTGAAGTAATATTCTACATCTTTAAATATTTTAGGTGTGCTTGACAAGAGCTTGCCTGACACGATGAACTATTGCCCACCGCAACCCTCTATATATACATATACATCAAGTTGTATATTCGCTGGATTAACATCCAGAAGCCAATATACAACAAGATGTTGTAATATCAGCTGTTTTAATAGTCATGATAAACCCGGGGGAAAAAACTATCCTGATGCAACTCTGCTTTTATTCCACATGGCTTACATCATGCTATTCCACATATGGTCAGACATCACTACTGTCAATGGATCCTAATGGAGACTCAGGCCTAAACACCATCCTTATTGATGGGGCTTTTATTCCAGTTGAGAGAACATACTCAGTGGCACTTGCTTTGCAGTAGACGAGAGCACTCGATTACCGCTCAATCAATCAAAATCTGTTAACGCATGTAACCCCTGTTTTGAGGTTAGTGTATAGTAACGTCATGGGCCAGTGACACTCACCAGCGATAGGGGGTCCTGCGGTCATGGGCAGGGCCATGAGTCCCAGTAGGTAACCTATAGCCTGGGAGGCCTGCATGGGACCCACCAGTTCAAAGGCGATGGGAGCCATGATGGTGATAAAGCAGCCGTCACAGAGTCCCAGAAACACACAGACTACTATCAGGCCTTCAAACACTGTGCACAGGGGGATCAGAATAGACATCAGACCGAGGACCATGAAGGACGCCGTCTGGAAAAGAGAAGGGCAGAGAAAAATGTCAAGAATACATCTATGCCGCTGTCTACAGGCGCACACATATGGCTCTCCATCTTTCCCCACTTAATAAAGCATAAAAAATATATGTAAGAATATACATATATATTTATAATGCTGCCTGCTATCACATGTAAATGAGCTGACAGTCACTCTAAGTGACATGCAACTTGACTAATGTTACATTTCCGTCACGCATCTATTCTGACTAATTCACATTTCTACTGCCCTTGGTCAGTGATTAAAGTTAGATTATTATTACAGGCGTTGAGTTGTTCAGTGATAGCAACAAATCCCTCGAATAATTGGTTGAGTCGGTAACACAAAAAGCATGCAGAACCACTCACCAGTGAATGGACAGACAATTCTAAAGAGCCATGACCGGACAAGACTGTCGTTCACACAACCTCTATATTGATTATATGTAATATTGATGATATGTTATATTATATATTATATGTTATATTGATTATAGGTTATATTATGTTATATTGATTATATGTAATATTGATTATATGTTATATTATATGTTATATTGATTATATGTTATATTATATGTTATATTGATTATATGTTATATTATATGTTATATTGATACTATGTGATATTGATTATATGTTATATTATATCGATTATATGTTATATTATAGGTTATATTGATTATATGTAATGCTCCTGGAGGATGGGGGTTGTCTCACCTGCATCCAGATCTTCTTGGCTCCAGGAATGAGGTCACCTACTTTCCCGAAGAGCAGGCGTCCCACACCAGATGAGGCTCCAATGCAAACCAACAAGATCCAGTCCTTCCCGGTGTCCTTGAACTGCTCTTTCACAAAGTTAATCTGGTAAAACAAAAATACTTTGTTCATTTTGTTTTTTCAGATGACAGAGATGTGTCTTGTTGCTTTTAACCCAACCCCCACAGAAACATATGCAAAAACACACCCTGAAATTGGAAAAAGCCAAAGAAAATAGCAGTGGAAAACCTCCAAACAAAACAAAGAATAATGCCTCAAAGGTGTAGTATTACACTGTTAAAATCTCGTAAAGTCATTATGAAGTGTGTAGTTATAGATATGAAAACCAACAAAGCACTAATAACAATAGGATTCCTTGTTATGGGAATTTCATGGAACACGGGGGCATAAACATTACAAGAACTAATGATTCCTTTGAAGAACTTGCAACAGTGAGGCAAGAAGGGGCAGAGTGGATTTATATCTAAGTGATTTCCCATACCTTTACACTTTTTCCTCTGCCCAAATCCTGAAACAAAACGCTATTCCCTCTGATGTCTAGTACTAACCAAAAGCTCCTAGCCCGTCTCAAGTTCACGTGAAATATTTCCGTTGCTTTGATACTGCACGATATGGCAGCAAACAACATCAATGGCCATAGCATACCATGGTAAGGGCTGACCTAAAGCAAAGAGCTTCCTGAGTCCGTTGAGCAGCATGGAGCTTGCACAACAAAAGCCGGTGGCTTTGTTTACATTTAGGACTTGCTCTGGGGCCTGAAAAAACAGGACAGGCAGTGGGGAGGCTGCCTAAACATCTGAAATCTGTAGCAAGAACTTCACAACTTCACACTACACATCTACCAGAGCCAATATTCCTCCCTGTCTCTCTTTTTCTCTCTTCCTTTGTTTTCCTCTCTCTGTCTTTTTTCTTCATCCTCTGGTTGTCTTTACATAACATACTGTGTAACAAGGTATTTCTTTGATGGTACTCACATCAACATGCACCAATGTCACTAACTGCTTATTTTAGTGGGCTGTCAGAGCAAATACTCAACCCAACACAATACATTGACAAAATATAACTCTGAAGTCAACCTCCACAATCTGAGATTAATTATTAATAGAAGAGATTTGTTTAGGGAAACGTAACATGCCAATCATTGGAACAATAAAAAACATGCCGGCAACATAATTTTTCTCTCTGCACAATAGCAGGTAAATTAAGTACCGCAAGCTTCTAAATGATCATCTTGTATACAGATAAACCAAGCACCGCAAGCTTCTAAATGACAATATTTTATACAGGTAAACCAAGCACCGCAAGCTTATAAATGATCATCTTGTATACAGGTAAACCAAGCACCGCAAGCTTCTAAATGATCATCTTGTATACAGGTAAACCAAGCACCGCAAGCTTCTAAATGACAATCTTGTATACAGTAGATAGAAACCAAGCACCGCAAGTTTATAAATGATCATCTCGAATACAGGTAAACCAAGCACCACAAACTTCTAAATGGTCATCTTGTATACAGGTAAACCAAGCACTGCAAGCTTCTAAATGATCATCTTGTATAAGGTAAACCAAGCACTGCAAGCTTCTAAATGATCATCTTGTATACAGGTAAACCAAGCACTGCAGGCTTCTAAATGGTCATCTTGTATACAAGTAAACCAAGCACTGCAAGCTTCTAAATGATCATCTTGTATAAAGGTAAACCAAGCACCACAAGCTTCTAAATGATAATCTTGTATACAGGTAAACCAAGCACCACAAGCTTATAAATGATTATCTTGTATATGTACATTGTAAATCTTTCTGCAGGGCAGATGTCTAAAAAACATTTTCCAAAATGTGACATGATACAAACAACAGCAAATGAAACTGATTGTCGAGTCCTCACCAAGTGGATATAGGGCACGAAGTAGCCCAGCACAGCCGTAGCAACACCAAACGCCCACGCCCGGTAGGTGACTATATGAAACACCCGCAGGTTGAAGGCCTTCTGGACCTGAGCCAGACCCCTGTTCCAGCGGCCACCCCGGGGAGTGGTCCCTGTCTGGGTTGTGGATCCATCAGCTCCCCCAGGTCCCGGTGGTCCCATTGGAGTTCCATGTGGCAGCAGGGGTCTGAAGGTTAGCGCCAGCAGGGCCTGGACCAGCATGAAGAGGCTGAGTATCTGGAAGGTTCTGGCAAGGCCCAGCGGCTCAGCCACCTTGGTAAGCAGCACAGGAAGGCCCATGGAGAACAGGCTGCTCCCAGCCGTCACCACTCCGTTGGCCAGGCCCAGACGCCGACGAAAGTAGTGTCCCAGGATCACCAGGGAGGGCTGGAAGGCAAAGGATGAGCCGCAACCAAACAGGATCCCATAGGTGAAATACCGCAGGCTGAGAGACCTGGTCAGAGCATGGAAGTAAAGCACAATATCATACCAGGCTGAGAGACCTGGTCAGAGGATGGAAGTAAAACACAATATCATACCAGGCTGAGAGACCTGGTCAGAGGATGGAAGTAAAGCACAATATCATACCAGGCTGAGAGACCTGGTCAGAGGATGGAAGTAAAGCACAATATCATACCAGGCTGAGAGACCTGGTCAGAGGATGGAAGTAAAGCACAATATCATACCAGGCTGAGAGACCTGGTCAGAGGATGGAAGTAAAACACAATATCATACAGATTTATGGAAATACATGATAATGGGTTCATTGCAGATAATTATGACCAGTAAAAGTGTACCCTGTAAATAGCTTATGGATTGTATGACCCTCATTTACAGACATTTCTAATTTCAGTTGAATAGATGCAACCAATCACAGTGGTTGAGGGTATGTAGTAGTAGGGTTTTCAGAACTGGAGATATTCTTACGTGGCGAAGGCGGTGCTGAGGAGTCCGATAAAGGCTACGGTGGCTCCGCCCACTGCTGTCTTCCTGCAGCCAAAGTGATCGGTGAACATGGAGACCACTGGGGAGCAGAAGAAGATCATGCCCATCGCCAGGGCTCCCACCCAGGCTAGAGAGATGGAGGGCCAGGCGAAAGGCAGGAGTGGTGGGTGAGAGGTGGGAAGATTAGAGGTGCTGTAAGAAGGGTTAACATAATCCATCAATCCTAACAAAAACCCAACTTCTGAATTAACTTGACGGATCTCTAATATCAGCCAATCCTAACATAAGCCCAACTTCTGAATTAACTTGACGGATCTCTAATATCAGCCAATCCTAACATAAGCCCAACTTCTGAATGAACTTGACGGATCTCTAATATCAGCCAATCCTAACATAAGCCCAACTTCTGAATTAACTTGACGGATCTCTAATATCAGCCAATCCTAACATAAGCCCAACTTCTGAATTAACTTGAGGGATCTCTAATATCAGCCAATCCTAAAATTATAAAAAATAACAATGAATTACATTGTACAATAATGATAATATAATAGATATAATATAAAGGGTACCAAAAAAATCAAACAACAAAAGCTCTACCTACATATAACGTTTCTTAGTTCATTATTAATTTACTGAAAAGCTTAAACATAAGATATAATTTTTTTAAACCTGTCTTTTTTTAATTTCAATCCCGAAAATCCACAGCCTTGTTTTATAACCAATCAAACACAGCACCATAGCTTGTATCTATAAGCCCCCCGTTGGACTGGATCTCCAGTATAAAGCATGTACTTGGCATCCCAGCAGGAGTATGCGTGTAGCTGTGTAACCTAGACAACCATCTATAATTTCCATGTATACCACACAGCAAGTTGACCCGTATTTAGCACGCAGTACCCTCTTCAATAGGTCTGCTTGTCGAAAACTGAAGCCACCTTGCATAACGTTTGAACACGCTGGTTTAGAATAATAAACTGCTGAGTGAAAGACACAGGGTGCTCAATAAAGAATATTTGAGAAATCCTATCACAGTGTCATTACTGTGTAAATCTCACCTGAACACAACATGTTGCACATCCCGTGGCTATATTTTCCACTTATCACCTGAATATCTTAACTAATG
Organism: Dallia pectoralis; assembly: GCA_029465975.1. NCBI lineage: Eukaryota > Metazoa > Chordata > Actinopteri > Esociformes > Umbridae > Dallia > Dallia pectoralis. The sequence goes on along the minus strand of CM055729.1, from coordinate 10,098,272 downwards.
CTTTGTTGATAAGAGTTTCACAGGAATATCCGGGGGATGTAGGTTTCCTGTTTTTAAGATTTCCATCCACCAGGGTAACATCAGGTCATCACAAAAAAAAACTTTGGATTGTCTGGGGTTTGTAGTCGACACAGTATTGCTCAAAATGTGTTTGTTATGTGTGTATTACTTTACGTATATCTCGGATATTGTTTCTTATGAAGAAATGTTCAACAGTATCAGGAGTGGGTGTTTAACTTAGACAAGTTAGACAAGACTATAATACAAATAATATGTTATACGCCAGTACCCAGTGGCTTTGAAGTGTTCTAAACAGCTTCTGCCTATTTATCTTGTATCACATCAATTGGTCATTATGTTGTAGTCTCAGCTGTTTATTTATCTTGTATCACATCCATTGGTCAATATGTTGTATTCTCAGCTGCTTATTTATCTTGTATCACATCCATTGGTCAATATGTTGTATTCTCAGCTGCTTATTTATCTTGTATCACATCCATTGGTCAATATGTTGTAGTCTCAGCTGCTTATTTATCTTGCATCACATCCATTGGTCAATATGTTGTATTCTCAGCTGCTTATTTATCTTGCATCACATCCATTGGTCAATATGTTGTAGTCTCAGCTGCTTATTTATCTTGTATAACATCCATTGGTCAATATGTTGTAGTCTCAGCTGCTTATTTATCTTGTATCACATCCATTGGTCAATATGTTGTAGTCTCAGCTGCTTATTTATCTTGTATCACATCCATTGGTCAATATGTTGTAATCTCAGCTGCTTATTTATCTTGTATCACATCCATTGGTCAATATGTTGTAGTCTCAGCTACTTATTTATCTTGTATAACATCCATTGGTCAATATGTTGTAGTCTCAGCTGCTTATTTATCTTGTATAACATCCATTGGTCAATATGTTGTAGTCTCAGCTGCTTATTTATCTTGTATAACATCCATTGGTCAATATGTTGTATTCTCAGCTGCTTATTTATCTTGTATAACATCCATTGGTCAATATGTTGTATTCTCAGCTGCTTATTTATCTTGCATCACATCCATTGGTCAATATGTTGTATTCTCAGCTGCTTATTTATCTTGCATCACATCCATTGGTCAATATGTTGTAGTCTCAGCTGTTTATTTATCTTGCATCACATCCATTGGTCAATATGTTGTATTCTCAGCTGCTTATTTATCTTGCATCACATCCATTGGTCAATATGTTGTAGTCTCAGCTGCTTATTTATCTTGTATAACATCCATTGGTCAATATGTTGTAGTCTCAGCTGCTTATTTATCTTGTATCACATCCATTGGTCAATATGTTGTAGTCTCAGCTGCTTATTTATCTTGTATCACATCCATTGGTCAATATGTTGTAGTCTCAGCTGCTTATTTATCTTGTATAACATCCATTGGTCAATATGTTGTAGTCTCAGCTGCTTATTTATCTTGTATAACATCCATTGGTCAATATGTTGTAGTCTCAGCTGCTTATTTATCTTGTATAACATCCATTGGTCAATATGTTGTAGTCTCAGCTGCTTATTTATCTTGTATAACATCCATTGGTCAATATGTTGTAGTCTCAGCTGCTTATTTATCTTGTATAACATCCATTGGTCAATATGTTGTAGTCTCAGCTGCTTATTTATCTTGTATAACATCCATTGGTCAATATGTTGTATTCTCAGCTGCTTATTTATCTTGTATAACATCCATTGGTCAATATGTTGTATTCTCAGCTGCTTATTTATCTTGTATAACATCCATTGGTCAATATGTTGTATTCTCAGCTGCTTATTTATCTTGTATAACATCCATTGGTCAATATGTTGTATTCTCAGCTGCTTATTTATCTTGCATCACATCCATTGGTCAATATGTTGTATTCTCAGCTGCTTATTTATCTTGCATCACATCCATTGGTCAATATGTTGTAGTCTCAGCTGTTTATTTATCTTGTATCACATCCATTGGTCAATATGTTGTAGTCTCAGCTGCTTATTTATCTTGCATCACATCCATTGGTCAATATGTTGTAGTCTCAGCTGCTTATTTATCTTGTATAACATCCATTGGTCAATATGTTGTAGTCTCAGCTGCTTATTTATCTTGTATCACATCCATTGGTCAATATGTTGTAGTCTCAGCTGCTTATTTATCTTGTATCACATCCATTGGTCAATATGTTGTAGTCTCAGCTGCTTATTTATCTTGTATAACATCCATTGGTCAATATGTTGTAGTCTCAGCTGCTTATTTATCTTGTATAACATCCATTGGTCAATATGTTGTAGTCTCAGCTGCTTATTTATCTTGTATAACATCCATTGGTCAATATGTTGTAGTCTCAGCTGCTTATTTATCTTGTATAACATCCATTGGTCAATATGTTGTAGTCTCAGCTGCTTATTTATCTTGTATAACATCCATTGGTCAATATGTTGTAGTCTCAGCTGCTTATTTATCTTGTATAACATCCATTGGTCAATATGTTGTATTCTCAGCTGCTTATTTATCTTGTATAACATCCATTGGTCAATATGTTGTATTCTCAGCTGCTTATTTATCTTGTATAACATCCATTGGTCAATATGTTGTATTCTCAGCTGCTTATTTATCTTGTATAACATCCATTGGTCAATATGTTGTATTCTCAGCTGCTTATTTATCTTGCATCACATCCATTGGTCAATATGTTGTATTCTCAGCTGCTTATTTATCTTGCATCACATCCATTGGTCAATATGTTGTAGTCTCAGCTGTTTATTTATCTTGTATCACATCCATTGGTCAATATGTTGTATTCTCAGCTGCTTATTTATCTTGCATCACATCCATTGGTCAATATGTTGTAGTCTCAGCTGCTTATTTATCTTGTATAACATCCATTGGTCTTCCATAATAAACTGCCATTGGGTTCACCCTATTCTGCACACATTGCACAGAGACGTGCTGTACTCTCCAGGGTAAACAATCGCCGGGTCCAACCGGCCGAAGGTAGCTTCCCATATCTGTTTTGGATCCCATCGGGCTGGGCTGAGTCCTAAACTGCAAACTATCACCTAGGTGATTGCAGCTGTTGACCTAAGCATTTGCTCAAACGTAGTGTACTATGAAGGGAACAGGGGACCACTTGGAAACCATCCTGGGTCAATGAACAAGCTCACAGGGTACACATTAGCACAGACAGTTGAGAGGATGGGAATGGACGGGGCTGTTCATGTGCCATCCTAGCAAACTCATTTGCCTTGGCAGCCGCACAATTTATCTTGGCAAAAGCAGCACGCAAACAGGACAGTTGATGGTTTTTAGAATGACAGGCAAGATTGTGTACTGCCCAGACTACAATTTGATATAATGTAGTTTAGTAAACTAAATCATAAAGGTATAAGCATATGCATCCATAAGTTATGTTTTTGTGGTTAATAAATATGGACCATTCTATGAGACGTAGGGGGATAACTCGATACACATTTTAACATCAGTTTTACGGAAACATTCACAGGTTTACCAAAAAGAAAACTGCCTGGGGCCAGGTCCAGGAAAGTGCAAGTAACGGACGAAATTAAAACAGGTCCTAGCATGTGCATTGTATCACAACAGCAAAGTTAAGCGAGGCTTCCTGCACAAGACAAAGGAGTGTGTGCTTTTGTTGTCCCGTCCTTACTTACAGTGGAGTGGTTTGAAAGGCAGGCTTAACAAAAAGGCAGATCTACAGTACAGATCAACCAACTGAGCAGCTGACATAACACCGGCTATGGTAGTTCGTATCATGGTATTCCGTTACTTTCCCTCACCTGCCGTGGCCCTATTTCACAATATTAACTACAAAGTGCACTACATTCGACCAGAGCTCTGTGGAGCCTGTCTAAAACATGCGCACAAGTTATGCAGGAAACAGGAAGCCATTTGGGATGCGCACACATGGAAACCAAAGACTGGCTAAACACCCCGTGAACCTACATGGGGGCGTCATGGCTCATGCCAGCCTGGTCATAGGCACTGGGGGTAGAGTGCCATGTCAAAGAGAGCAACAGCAGAGCACAGAAACCCATAATGTGTGACCAGCTGAACAAACCAAATAAGCTTCTCAACATCTCCACTGACCCACCGACCAGCCCATGATCTCATCATCTCATTCCTCCATCCCGGCACCTCCCTCTTCCTCTTCCTCTTCCTCTCCCCTCATTCCTCCATCCCGGTAACTCCCTCCCTAATTTCCCCTTTCTGTCCGACCAGCCCACCGGTCATATTAAAGCACTCATTATGAAGAAATAGGTCTGAATGCTCCAAAACAAAGGAGAGAGAGTGAGAGAGAGAAAGAGTGAGGGCAAATAAATGAGAAAAGCAGGCGTCTAGTAGCGGTGATAAATTCCCACTGACAGGCATGCATGTCGACTCCCCTGCCTCTCCCACCTGCCTCTCCCCCCCTGCCTCTCCCGCCTGCCCTGCCTCTCCCGCCTGCCTCCCGCCTGCCCTGCCTCTCCCGCCTGCCCTGCCTCTCCCGCCTGCCTCTCCCGCCTGCCTCAAACACAGGGAAGAGCCCATTATGTACATGGAGCTGGAGTATAATGAACCCGGAAATAGCTTTTCACTGATGTCTAACTGATCTTTGCACAGGCATACAAACGTTTACAGTATAGCCAACTCAGAATGACCTTGGTCAATATTCCTAAATACACTATGAGTGAGACTTTTGTGATTGAGTGGCCCGAACGACATTGTGTCAAACTGGGCACGCGTTGTGAAAGCTTGTAATGTTTTACATAGCTTCTGGGAAATGGTTAATTCCCTGATCTGGAGTTCACAGGAGGCTCACTAGACTAAACTCAGAGACAAGTCGTTAATTGTGTATCAAATGCATCGGAGGGGAAGGGATTGTGGGGATAATAGCTGATCCTATTGTGGTCTGTCCAATTCTGCAGCCCTTGGGACAAACATGTGAAACGGCCCAATCTGCAGCAACTACATCCATTTCCAGACAAACTATTGCTGACATGCACTGAGTGAAGTGTAAATGAGTCTCAACAGCTTAGGAAGACCACAAAACACTAAGCTACTCCAAAATGTAAAAACAAAGCAGCAACACACTTTTAGCCTCAAACCATAATTAGAACTACCACAGTTATTTTATGGACGGTTAGTACTCGGCACAGAAGGTTTTGTCTATGAATTTCAATGTGGCTACATTTCAACAGGGACATCTCTCAGGACATCGCTCAGCTTTGTACTATAAGAGTGCTGATTGCTGCTTTAAGGATGCGTAGTTTATAACATGGTATTGTAGACCACAGAACCTAGAGGAAAAGTGCTGTAACAAATAGATTGCTCATGAGTAATTTGTCCTGGTCATTATGGCAACAATCGATTTTCTTACAGTGGTCTTCTCTAAAACCCGATGAGACCATAAGACAGGAGGGACCCTACTTGGGGTTTCTGTAACGAGATGCCGCCTGGAAACAAAATGAGAGCATCACATGACACAACGGAGATTCATCTGGAAAAATAACACAATCGCTTCTAAACACGGTATATATAGTTGTCTCAATTGGAACTGCTACAGTTGCCTAAAGTTGGGCGAACATGACATGTCTTATTCTGGAGAGGTATTTGGAGCGGCTTCTGAGCAGTGTGAAGATGGGTGAACATGACTATCCATGTCTTAATCTGGAGAGGTATTTGGAGCGGCTTCTGAGCAGTGTGAAGATGGGTGAACATGACTATCCATGTCTTAATCTGGAGAGGTATTTGGAGTGGGTTCTGAGCAGTGTGAAGATGGGTGAACATGACTATCCATGTCTTAATCTGGAGAGGTATTTGGAGCGGCTTCTGAGCAGGGTGGGCTAAGCTGAGTGATTTGGTGCCAGGCAGCCTTTAAGCTCTTTCTGCACAGTACCGTTTAGCTAGAGGATCAGAACAGCCCAACACATATAATCTCTTTTAAATTAAGAACAGTAGAGGGGGGGTGAAGATTAGGAATCCGGATCCTGGCTGGACCCAAATAATTCAAAAGAGAAGGGTCTTGACTCAGCATCTAATAAAGCTGGGAGGTTGTACATTGGACAACGGATGGCAAACGTATTTGTCGGAGAAGAAATACACTCCCAAAGACAGAATTAATACAGAGTTAAACATGTGTTGGCTTATCCCGGCCTACTGGTGTGAGAACTGACAGAGTGATAGAGAGAAGATCATGGGCTTTCTTTTAAACCACATGTTTCGTCCCCCACGTTATTGGTGAGTAAGACAGATCAGGCTGTCATGGTGAGTGTTTACTGTGGCTCCTCTAAAACTGCATTAAAACATTAACTGAGCTGCAGCTAAATGACAAGTTAGATCTCAGGACACTAACTGAACTAACTGATTGTTCACTGGGTCATGTCCTGTGTCTGTATTCACAAGGTATCACAGAATATGAGTACTGTTCTTAAATAAATTACTTTTTTGATAAAATGTAAAAATATAATTTCTTGTCAATATGTCCCAGATGCGATGAGGCAAAATCATTTAACAGGGTCAAACTTTTCTCTGGTAGCTACCCTCTTAACCTCCTACCTCACACCACTACCTAAAACAATGGTCATGTCAAAACAGTTACAATATGTGGATGTGTGTGTGAGTGTGCGAGTGTGTGAGTGTGTTAAATCCTAACAGACTGAGCGTGAGAATTAAGGACACAATATAATAGAGTACTTATTTTGACAGACCCAAAAACAATTAACAACATAAGAGGGGAACTGATGTGTATCGTCTAGTGGAATGACAGAATTAAAGCTGAGGCCAAAAAGTTAATGTGGAGCAATTGTGGTGTTATACATCTGTATGCATAGCATTACATACAATGTCCATCAGACAGAACAGTACAACATTTGGAAGAGAACAGTATAATATTTCAGAGAGAACAGTATTAGCTTTCAGAGAGAACAGTATTAGCTTTCAGACAGAACAGTAGAAGCTTTCAGACAGAACAGTAGAAGCTTTCAGACAGAACAGTAGAAGCGTTCAGACAGAACAGTAGAAGCTTTCAGACAGAACAGTAGAAGCTTTCAGACAGAACAGTTGAAGCTTTCAGACAGAACAGTAGAAGCTTTCAGACAGAACAGTAGAAGCTTTCAGACAGAACAGTAGAAGCGTACAGACAGAACAGTAGAAGCGTACAGACAGAACAGTAGAAGCGTACAGACAGAACAGTAGAAGCTTTCATACAGAACAGTAGAAGCTTTCAGACAGAACAGTAGAAGCTTTCAGACAGAACAGTAGAAGCTTTCAGACAGAACAGTAGAAGCTTTCAGACAGAACAGTAGAAGCGTACAGACAGAACAGTAGAAGCGTTCAGACAGAACAGTAGAAGCTTTCAGACAGAACAGTAGAAGCTTTCAGACAGAACAGTAGAAGCGTACAGACAGAACAGTAGAAGCGTACAGACAGAACAGTAGAAGCGTACAGACAGAACAGTAGAAGCGTACAGACAGAACAGTAGAAGCGTACAGACAGAACAGTAGAAGCTTTCAGACAGAACAGTAGAAGCTTTCAGACAGAACAGTAGAAGCTTTCAGACAGAACAGTAGAAGCTTTCAGACAGAACAGTAGAAGCTTTCAGACAGAACAGTAGAAGCTTTCAGACAGAACAGTAGAAGCTTTCAGACAGAACAGTAGAAGCGTACAGACAGAACAGTAGAAGCGTACAGACAGAACAGTAGAAGCGTACAGACAGAACAGTAGAAGCGTTCAGACAGAACAGTAGAAGCTTTCAGACAGAACAGTAGAAGCGTTCAGACAGAACAGTAGAAGCTTTCAGACAGAACAGTAGAAGCTTTCAGACAGAACAGTAGAAGCTTTCAGACAGAACAGTAGAAGCGTACAGACAGAACAGTAGAAGCGTACAGACAGAACAGTAGAAGCTTTCAGACAGAACAGTAGAAGCTTTCAGACAGAACAGTAGAAGCTTTCAGACAGAACAGTAGAAGCGTACAGACAGAACAGTAGAAGCGTACAGACAGAACAGTAGAAGCGTTCAGACAGAACAGTAGAAGCTTTCAGACAGAACAGTTGAAGCTTTCAGACAGAACAGTAGAAGCTTTCAGACAGAACAGTAGAAGCTTTCAGACAGAACAGTAGAAGCTTTCAGACAGAACAGTAGAAGCGTACAGACAGAACAGTAGAAGCGTACAGACAGAACAGTAGAAGCGTACAGACAGAACAGTAGAAGCGTACAGACAGAACAGTAGAAGCTTTCAGACAGAACAGTAGAAGCTTTCAGACAGAACAGTAGAAGCGTACAGACAGAACAGTAGAAGCTTTCAGACAGAACAGTAGAAGCTTTCAGACAGAACAGTAGAAGCTTTCAGACAGAACAGTAGAAGCGTACAGACAGAACAGTAGAAGCGTACAGACAGAACAGTAGAAGCTTTCAGACAGAACAGTAGAAGCTTTCAGACAGAACAGTATTAGCTTTCAGACAGAACAGTAGAAGCTTTCAGACAGAACAGTAGAAGCGTACAGACAGAACAGTAGAAGCTTTCAGACAGAACAGTAGAAGCGTACAGACAGAACAGTAGAGGCTTTCAGACAGAACAGTAGAAGCTTTCAGACAGAACAGTATTAGCTTTCAGACAGAACAGTATTAGCTTTCAGACAGAACAGTAGAAGCGTACAGACAGAACAGTAGAAGCGTACAGACAGAACAGTAGAAGCGTACAGACAGAACAGTAGAAGCGTACAGACAGAACAGTAGAAGCTTTCAGACAGAACAGTATTAGCTTTCAGACAGAACAGTAGAAGCTTTCAGACAGAACAGTAGAAGCTTTCAGACAGAACAGTAGAAGCTTTCAGACAGAACAGTATTAGCTTTCAGACAGAACAGTATTAGCTTTCAGACAGAACAGTATTAGCTTTCAGACAGAACAGTAGAAGCTTTCAGACAGAACAGTAGAAGCTTTCAGACAGAACAGTAGAAGCTTTCAGACAGAACAGTAGAAGCGTACAGACAGAACAGTAGAAGCGTACAGACAGAACAGTAGAAGCTTTCAGACAGAACAGTAGAAGCTTTCAGACAGAACAGTAGAAGCTTTCAGAAAGAACAGTAGAAGCGTACAGACAGAACAGTAGAAGTGTACAGACAGAACAGTAGAAGCTTTCAGACAGAACAGTAGAAGCGTACAGACAGAACAGTAGAAGCGTACAGACAGAACAGTAGAAGCGTACAGACAGAACAGTAGAAGCGTACAGACAGAACAGTAGAAGCTTTAAGACAGAACAGTAGAAGCTTTCAGACAGAACAGTAGAAGCGTACAGACAGAACAGTAGAAGTGTACAGACAGAACAGTAGAAGCGTACAGACAGAACAGTAGAAGCGTACAGACAGAACAGTAGAAGCTTTCAGACAGAACAGAAGAAGCGTACAGACAGAACAGTAGAAGCTTTCAGACAGAACAGTAGAAGCTTTCAGACAGAACAGTAGAAGCTTTCAGACAGAACAGTAGAATCTTTCAGACAGAACAGTAGAAGCTTTCAGACAGAACAGTAGAAGCGTACAGACAGAACAGTAGAAGCTTTCAGACAGAACAGTATTAGCTTTCAGACAGAACAGTATTAGCGTACAGACAGAACAGTAGAAGCGTACAGACAGAACAGTAGAAGCGTACAGACAGAACAATAGAAGCTTTCAGACAGAACAGTAGAAGCTTTCAGACAAAACAGGATTAGCTTTCAGACAGAACAGTATTAGCTTTCAGACAGAACAGTAGAAGCGTACAGACAGAACAGTAGAAGCGTACAGACAGAACAGTAGAAGCGTACAGACAGAACAGTAGAAGCGTACAGACAGAACAGTATTAGCTTTCAGACAGAACAGTATTAGCTTTCAGACAGAACAGTAGAAGCTTACAGACAGAACAGTATTAGCTTTCAGACAGAACAGTAGAAGCTTTCAGACAGAACAGTAGAAGCGTACAGACAGAACAGTAGAAGCGTACAGACAGAACAGTAGAAGCTTTCAGACAGAACAGTAGAAGCGTACAGACAGAACAGTAGAAGCGTACAGACAGAACAGTAGAAGCGTACAGACAGAACAGTAGAAGCTTTCAGACAGAACAGTAAAAGCTTTCAGACAGAACAGTATTAGCTTTCAGACAGAACAGTAGAAGCTTTCAGACAGAACAGTAGAAGCGTACAAACAGAACAGTAGAAGCTTTCAGACAGAACAGTAGAAGCGTACAGACAGAACAGTAGAAGCGTACAGACAGAACAGTAGAAGCGTACAGACAGAACAGTAGAAGCGTACAGACAGAACAGTAGAAGCTTTCAGACAGAACAGTAAAAGCTTTCAGACAGAACAGTAGAAGCGTACAGACAGAACAGTAGCAGCTTTCAGACAGAACAGTAGAGGCGTACAGACAGAACAGTAGAAGCTTTCAGACAGAACAGTAGAAGCTTTCAGACAGAACAGTAGAAGCGTACAGACAGAACAGTAGAAGCGTACAGACAGAACAGTAGAAGCGTACAGACAGAACAGTAGAAGCGTACAGACAGAACAGTAGAAGCTTTCAGACAGAACAGTAGAAGCTTTCAGACAGAACAGTAGAAGCGTACAGACAGAACAGTAGAAGCTTTCAGACAGAACAGTAGAAGCTTTCAGACAGAACAGTAGAAGCGTACAGACAGAACAGTAGAAGCTTTCAGACAGAACAGTAGAAGCGTACAGACAGAACAGTAGAAGCTTTCAGACAGAACAGTAGAAGCGTACAGACAGAACAGTAGAAGCGTACAGACAGAACAGTAGAAGCTTTCAGACAGAACAATAGAAGCGTACAGACAGAACAGTAGAAGCGTACAGACAGAACAGTAGAAGCGTACAGACAGAACAGTAGAAGCTTTCAGACAGAACAGTAGAAGCTTTCAGACAGAACAGTATTAGCTTTCAGACAGAACAGTATTAGCTTTCAGACAGAACAGTAGAAGCTTTCAGACAGAACAGTAGAAGCTTTCAGACAGAACAGTAGAAGCTTTCAGACAGAACAGTAGAAGCGTACAGACAGAACAGTAGAAGCGTACAGACAGAACAGTAGAAGCGTACAGACAGAACAGTAGAAGCGTACAGACAGAACAGTAGAAGCTTTCAGACAGAACAGTAGAAGCTTTCAGACAGAACAGTAGAAGCGTACAGACAGAACAGTAGAAGTGTACAGACAGAACAGTAGAAGCTTTCAGACAGAACAGTAGAAGCTTTCAGACAGAACAGTAGAAGCGTACAGACAGAACAGTAGAAGCTTTCAGACAGAACAGTAGAAGCGTACAGACAGAACAGTAGAAGCTTTCAGACAGAACAGTAGAAGCTTTCAGACAGAACAGTAGAAGCTTTCAGACAGAACAGTAGAAGCGTACAGACAGAACAGTAGAAGCGTACAGACAGAACAGTAGAAGCGTACAGACAGAACAGTAGAAGCTTTCAGACAGAACAGTAGAAGCTTTCAGACAGAACAGTAGAAGCTTTCAGACAGAACAGTAGAAGCGTACAGACAGAACAGTAGAAGCGTACAGACAGAACAGTAGAAGCTTTCAGACAGAACAGTAGAAGCGTACAGACAGAACAGTAGAAGCTTTCAGACAGAACAGTAGAAGCGTACAGACAGAACAGTAGAAGCGTACAGACAGAACAGTATTAGCTTTCAGACAGAACAGTATTAGCTTTCAGACAGAACAGTATTAGCTTTCAGACAGAACAGTAGAAGCTTTCAGACAGAACAGTAGAAGCTTTCAGACAGAACAGTAGAAGCTTTCAGACAGAACAGTAGAAGCGTACAGACAGAACAGTAGAAGCGTACAGACAGAACAGTAGAAGCGTACAGACAGAACAGTAGAAGCTTTCAGACAGAACAGTAGAAGCTTTCAGACAGAACAGTAGAAGTTTTCAGACAGAACAGTAGAAGCGTACAGACAGAACAGTAGAAGTGTACAGACAGAACAGTAGAAGCTTTCAGACAGAACAGTAGAAGCTTTCAGACAGAACAGTAGAAGCGTACAGACAGAACAGTAGAAGCTTTCAGACAGAACAGTAGAAGCGTACAGACAGAACAGTAGAAGCTTTCAGACAGAACAGTAGAAGCTTTCAGACAGAACAGTAGAAGCTTTCAGACAGAACAGTAGAAGTGTACAGACAGAACAGTAGAAGCGTACAGACAGAACAGTAGAAGCGTACAGACAGAACAGTAGAAGCTTTCAGACAGAACAGTAGAAGCTTTCAGACAGAACAGTAGAAGCTTTCAGACAGAACAGTAGAAGCGTACAGACAGAACAGTAGAAGCGTACAGACAGAACAGTAGAAGCTTTCAGACAGAACAGTAGAAGCGTACAGACAGAACAGTAGAAGCTTTCAGACAGAACAGTAGAAGCGTACAGACAGAACAGTAGAAGCGTACAGACAGAACAGTATTAGCTTTCAGACAGAACAGTAGAAGCTTTCAGACAGAACAGTAGAAGCTTTCAGACAGAACAGTAGAAGCGTACAGACAGAACAGTAGAAGCTTTCAGACAGAACAGTAGAAGCTTTCAGACAGAACAGTATTAGCTTTCAGACAGAACAGTATTAGCTTTCAGACAGAACAGTAGAAGCGTACAGACAGAACAGTAGAAGCGTACAGACAGAACAGTAGAAGCTTTCAGACAGAACAGTAGAAGCGTACAGACAGAACAGTAGAAGCTTTCAGACCGAACAGTAGAAGCTTTCAGACCGAACAGTAGAAGCTTTCAGACAGAACAGTAGAAGCTTTCAGACAGAACAGTATTAGCTTTCAGACAGAACAGTATTAGCTTTCAGACAGATGGGGATCAGGCTGATAAAGTCTAGCTTTCTTGTCAATAAGGCAAAAATCATTTAACATGGTCAACCCTTTCTCGGATAGTCCCTCCTTGCTGGCACCACTACCTAAAACAATGGGTATTTAATCAGGAGATCGAGGACCCACCCAGGTCCTCAGATTTACTTCAGGGTTCTTCGGATGAATATTTTTTTGTTATGCTTGATCTAACCATGAAATTAAAACAAGTCATATGGAGTGCATAAAGTAAAAGGTGCAGGCAAATTTCTTATGTGACAAACATGATGACGGTCTGTGGTTGACCAATGACCTGAGTGGCAATCGGTTGAAGACCACTGGTGTAGTTCTCACATTAGTGTTAAACAAGTTATAACTACATTTGGGGAAAGCTTGGTCTACTGGTAAAATAAATCTGTTTTACTATGATAAAATGTATATCTTGTTTGTCTCTGAATTCGGAAAATCAAGTCGTAATTCTTCAATTGTGAGAATGAGAATAAGAATAGCATACTATGAAATTCTGTTATGCTTGTGGTCCCGGAGTGGTCCTGGTGTGGTCCAGTGGTCTAGGCCGCTGTCTACATGCGCACACACATCGCTCTCTATCTTCCTCACTTTCACTATCACTAAATAAAGCATGAAAATGCAAAAAAAAATCAAAAATAATAATAATCCGTAATGCAATTAAAACAACTACCTGCACCCTAGATTCCAATTCAGTAATGAGATAATGTGCGCACTAGGGCTGTCAACTTTAGTCGTTTAGTCGACTAATCGGTCGAAGCCGTCTTGGTCCACTGACATTCTCATTGGTCGACCAGTTGCATATTTTTCATTTTTTTTTTACACCAATAAATACATTTTAATTGATTTACTCCTTGATATTTATTGCTTCATACGCAGTTATATATTACTGTATTCTAAATATAATTAGCCTGTTTTATCCCCAACTTTAAATGCTTTAATTTAGGCTGTTTTGTAACAGTGCCACAGTTTAACGCACTGCGTAGAACACTCGGGAACCGCACGTGACTGGCTGCACTGCTGCTTTTTGTAGCGTGTGGTGTAGAGGTCTGCACGGGCTTTAAACTGAAGCCCGAACCCGGCCCGTACCCGCGATCATTTAACCCGACCCGACAGTTACATACATGTTAAGCCCGAACCCGACCAGAACCCGACCTGACCCGAGGTCCACTCTGTTTCTTACATCAAGAAACATTTTTGCATTATGTTCTATTTAATGATTGCTTGAAACGGTAAACAAATAACGTTACATAGAGAGAGAGGGAGCGCCTGTGTCTGTGTGTAGCCTATGGCATGCAGTGCACATTGCACATCTGCGCACGCATGTACTTTCTCTGTCTCGTCTCGCGTGCCGGCCACCACAACAACACACAGCAAACAGGCAAAGCACACGGTGACGGCACGCAAACTATATATAGCCTTTTTAGTTTTCGTACTTACAAACCCGAACCCGACCCGACACCGAGGCTGTTCATTAAACATTAACCCGAACCCCGAACATTTTTCGGGACCTGTCGGGCTCGGGTCGGGTAGCAGACCTCTAGTGTGGTGTGGTCAGGTGCGCGGTTGTGACTGTCACTATAAACCTAGGACAGAGGTCCTCACTTTGAAGTTAATAATAATCACTTAATTTTCAAAAATGTTTATTATTATTATTATAGTTTTATGTATTATTGATGTTTTTTCGTTGTTGTTTCATAAAAGCTCTATGACAATTGTTTAATAAATGTTCAATCAAAATGCAAAACATCACGACCTTTTTTTATTTTTAGTCGACTAATCGTTGTGCAGGACAAGACTTTGGTCGACTAAGCATTTCTTTGGTTGACTACAGCCCTAGTGCGCACCATCCATGAAAAGCTCATGAACAACTAAATATATCTTTGCCGGCCGACCAATTTTTATGTTGATATAATTAATATGCTTGGGAACAAGGGTCACCCTGAATTCTATGCTGAGGGATCAATTTGGATCTAAGGAAAATTCCCTTTAATTTCTCTGGTGTCATATTGAATCTTAGGAGGACCTGAGGCCTGACTAATCCAAGCTGTCCCTCTCTTAAGTCTGTATGGTTGTGTTGCAGATCAAGTTACTGCCCTCACGACTCCTGCTGTTACTGCCCACAGCAGACCTGATTGTCCCTGTCCACCTGGTCGTCCCTGTCCACCTGATCGTCCCTGTCCACCTGATCGTCCCTGTCCACCTGTCCACCTGATCGTCCCTGTCCACCTGGTCGTCCCTGTCCACCTGGTCGTCCCTGTCCACCTGGTCGTCCCTGTCCACCTGGTCGTCCCTGTCCATCTGGTCGTCCCTGTCCATCTGGTCGTCCCTGTCCACCTGGTCGTCCCTGTCCACCTGGTCGTCCCTGTCCATCTGGGCGTCCCTGTCCACCTGGGCGTCCCTGTCCACCTGGTCGTCCCTGTCCACCTGGTCGTCCCTGTCCACCTGGGCGTCCCTGTCCACCTGGTCGTCCCTGTCCACCTGGTCGTCCATGTCCACCTGGTCGTCCATGTCCACCTGGTCGTCCATGTCCACCTGGTCGTCCATGTCCACCTGGTCGTCCCTGTCCACCTGGGCGTCCCTGTCCACCTGATCGTCCCTGTCCACCTGATCGTCCCTGTCCACCTGGTTGTCCCTGTCCACCTGGTCGTCCCTGTTCACCTGGTCGTCCCTGTCCACCTGGTCGTCCCTGTCCTTGTCCATTTGGTTGGGTTTCATATTTGAATTCTATTTTTCATATACCCCAGCCAGAAGACAACTGGCCATCCCTCAGAGCATGGCTCATCTCTAGCTTTCTTCCTAGGTTCTAGTTGGCCCTAGGTAGTTTTTTCTATCCACTGTGTATGCATTTCTTGTTGTTGCTTGGTATTTAGTGTATTAAGCTGGGTATCTGTATTTCATGTTATGTGTGTCTGTGTCTGTGTATATATATAATATACACTATAATATACACTTATAAATACACTTAAGTGCACATATAATGGACAGTATCAATAACTACAAATATAAGTCAGGGTTTTCTGGTTCTGATCGTTGACTTTGGGGTACTAAACTTCAATAATGAAGTCAGCACCAATAACTTGGTCCAACAGTTACAGTATAAACGTACCTATTTTGAACTGCGACGTTTTGTCACTGGGGTCTGCGTGATCGTTCACCAGCATCATGTGGAGGATACCGAAGGAGTTTTGTATCCCGAAGATGGATCCATTACACCAAGTAGCAGCGAAAACAACTACCCATCCAAACCCGCCCTCCGGGGGGACGAACCCGGGGTCCTGGCCTGCAATCGGTGCTGGGAACTGAGACTCAGAATCCGGGGACACGTCTGGTTTACTATCGATCAGATGGAGTGTACTATCATCGTGTGTAATATGACACTCGCCATCTCCCTGCTCCTGTCCGTGCTCCTTCGGTCCTGCGTTGTTCTCCTGGTCTAGTGGAGCACCACCTTTATGCTCCATTTCAGAGTCTGATGTAGTATCACAGTGTTCAGCCGGCAGCTGGCGGTTAGACAATTCCTCATTGGTCCGGCTGTGTCCTATCCGGTCGACCCCCACCGTCTCCGGTACAGTAGAGTGGAGGCCGGAGTGTTCTGGGTGCCCGTGCATTGCTCCGGCATCAGACCCCGGATGACTGCTGCAAAAAAGTAGACAGAACGGGTCACTCGCTCATCTGTTTTTGCAATAATTGTAGTCTTAGTTAAATCTGCAAATCAACTTGAGAGATTAAACCACTGGGAACGGTTTCCCGGTCTGTGACTACGGCGTGTGTAATTGTCACGTTTGCTTTCCTGCTCCAGACCAATGTGAATCCACCTGTCAAGACCTCAGATGTTTTCCGACCTCAATCTCGGAGTCGCAGCGGTCCAGTCGAGGTACAAATCCCGTTATCGTCGACTCCTCCCGCGTGCTTAACACTTACATGGACTATTCAACACCAGCTGCAATGCAGAATCTGGAATCGCGAACAGGAAAGTTCCCGTCCACAATGTAAACATCGAGAGTAACCTTCATTCAGCACGCTTGTGCCCGCCCGTAACCCCATTACCAATGGCCGAGCTCGGGGACGGATTTAAAATTCCTGTGGGACGAGATTACCGAGAGTCGAATGGTCGCCCCGCCCCTTCTGTTGTTGCTGCTGCAGAACGCATAGAGAAGGATAGAGGACTCAGGTGGTCATAACACTGTTAGGCGTCGCCATTGAAGGCGCTAGTCATTTTGATGTAGTGCACCGGGTGGGATTTATGTTGCATAAAACCTGCCTTATGTCTGCTGGATTGGACTCATCTGAATTTACTTTTGAAATGTGATTTTGAGGTTAACAAGATCCCTACCAAGCTTTCACAGACAGATTCTTCAGTACTGGAGTTGATATTTATCCATAATTTTTCTCCACATGGATAAACTTTGTGAAACAACTGAGTGATTACAATCAACATCATACCAAGGGATTGGTGTGAGAGGGGCTCTGTGTTTGTTATCGATTTGTTGGACCACAGTGGTGACCTTTTGGACTATACTGCCTTTATCGATACATTTAGTTTGAAGGGTACTTGTAAGAGTTCAGTAAGATCTGTAAAGGAATACCTCCTCCCTTGATTCAGTTGATCAAAAACACTTTGATGTACTCTATAGTTGAATCTGTGTTGCCAAATTTAGAGATTGATGGTCTCAGCTTAATGGAAGTCAAGTGTAATAACAGATGTTTTAATGTGGCTCTGACATCAAGGGTGTTTCATGACTACAACAGAGGGATGTATGCAGAAGTAACTGATGTGCAACATTTGATTGTGTTAAAATAAAATAATCCATAAGGTTGATCCAGTTGCAAAATTTCTTAGAGGACATTTTAAATTTGAAGTGGACCCCTGTGCCTTTTGTAATAGCAGACGAAACACTGGAACACTTGTTCTTCTCTTGCCCGGTATCCAAAAGATTTTGGTAAGATTTGAAGAATTAGTTATCACAAAAAAATGTATGACATTCCGTCTTTTGTCTCCTCTCACATCTTCCTTTATGTGTACAATTTAAACTCATCCGTCTTTGACTTGATTATATGATCATTCTTATGGGTAAATATCATACTCATTGTAGAAAGTGGAGAGATGGCAAGCCTTCGTTTTTTTTAATGACTTCAAACTGTTTTTCTTATCTTTTAAGAAAATATATTCAAGTAAACTGGCACAAAAGATTTGTAAAGATATGTCTGTATTTCTCACTCTCAATTGTGTAATTGCATATCCACTATGCCTGAATGTTATTATGTATGGTCTTTAACACAATGTGTTCTACCTTAAGAATCCCCTCTATATTTAAATCTTCAAGATGTTCCTAAGTTATGTATGTATTTTGCAAGAGATGTTTGTTATGGTGTTCAATAATAACAAAACAAAAATGATTAGGATCCGCTTTTTATATTGGTAAGTGAAACTAAATATATATTATAATATATGTTTAAAAAAAACCTTAATTGACTGGTTCTTCCTGTTGAGCCCGGTAAAGTCATGTGAAAACATGTCTTACCCACGTGACTACATTCAAATGACTCACATATAGCCTCAGGAAGACATTTGTACATTGCCACGGCCATGTCCCAGGAATCTTACCAGCAAAACACTCAGGCTCAGGCAGATCGTCATGGGCTCCAGGGGGGCGAGGTGCTCCACAAATATGCAGCCACCAACACATGCGCAGTTGAAACAAAACGTGCATTGTGGAAACGAAGATTACCTTGGCTCTGGTTGAGCAGCTTCTGATCACCATCACAGCTGTGTTAAAAGGGAGGAACAAAAATCATGATTATCTGCGTAATAAAACAAATGTTCTATCTTAAATCAAATCAACCGTGATATAGTCCAACACCTGCTTCAAGCAATACATGACCTTAGATCTAAGATATTGATTGTTAGTTATTTTCAATGTCAGCTCGACCATAACTCATCCAGGCCAAAGCACCTACATGAATGCGTACTCTAACCTTCTCTGTGGACAATCTATTTGACTAAGCATGCATTGGAAGTCGCAGTCGCAACTCACCGAATGACGTTGACCGCTCTTAAACAGCAACTGACTGTATTGTTGTTATTGTAGTAGGCTATTGTTTCTCCCTATTGTTTGGGATATTTTATTAATTCAGCACATATTCTTTTCAACTTGATGTTTGTATAAACATTAAAGTACTATGGGCCAAGAATATCTGTAATCCATAGTTACATTTTCATCAGGTTTAGCAACTGCTTGTTTATATGGCCAAATCTTCAGTAATACAAATAGTGCCTTGTTGGAATAAAAATCGCCAGTACCTATGTCACGGCAGGAGCCATGATTCGTACACCTACTCTGTACAGGCCACAGGATTGATTGGCTGTAATTGCATACATTCGCCAATAGATGGTGCCCAAATGATACACAGGAAGTGATTCCTTGACACATGTAGGGAGAATGTCAATTTTTAGCTGTCCTTATAGAGCTAGAAATAAGATATGGATGACCACAACGATGGCAGATGATTCCATTCAGATGAACTGGTCGACACAATGAATGAATTAACATAATAAAATGCACTGTGGTATGTTTAAAACGCTGAGCAGGCACAGTTTTAGAAAGATTTTGGATCAGGTGACCAGATTAATGGCTCATCCACTGGGGGAAATGCCTGTCGCCCCCCCAAGACCTCTCCATCACAGTTGACAACTCCAGAGTCCAGCTAGAGGCCGTGGCATCACCCTGGACAACCCAGTCGCACTCCACAAATGTCAAACAGGGGCCTTTCTGGAGTTCATTTTAACTGACACACAAATCCGATCATGGGGGCAAGTGCTGGAACTTGACATCTCACGGCAGGACCATTGCATTTATTGTTGATAAGGGATCAAACGCCTGGTGTTCTCCCACATCACCACTCATAAACCCTCTCGACGGACTTGCATCTACAACAAAGGGAAGTACTCCTCCCTAACTCCAGTCTGTATTCACACATTATGTTCCTGCCTGAGCTCTTTATTCTGCCAGCTCCTATGTCTAGGACATCCCACACCCATGGGAGGGGAGCAGCTCAGTCCAGTCTATGTCTAGGACATCCCACACCCATGGGAGGGGAGCAGCTCAGTCCAGTCTATGTCTAGGACAGCCCACACCCATGGGAGGGGAGCAGCTCAGTCCAGTCTATGTCTAGGACAGCCCACACCCATGGGAGGGGAGCAGCTCAGTCCAGTCTATGTCTAGGACAGCCCACACCCATGGGAGGGAGCAGCTCAGTCCAGTCTATGTCTAGGACAGCCCACACCCATGGGAGGGAGCAGCTCAGTCCCGTCTATGTCTAGGACATCCCACACCCATGGGAGGGGAGCAGCTCAGTCCAGTCTATGTCTAGGACAGCCCACACCCATGGGAGGGGAGCAGCTCAGTCCAGTCTATGTCTAGGACAGCCCACACCCATGGGAGGGGAGCAGCTCAGTCCAGTCTATGTCTAGGACAGCCCACACCCATGGGAGGAGCAGCTCAGTCCAGTCTATGTCTAGGACATCCCACACCCATGGGAGGAGCAGCTCAGTCCAGTCTATGTCTAGGACAGCCCACACCCATGGGAGGGGAGCAGCTCAGTCCAGTCTATGTCTAGGACATCCCACACCCATGGGAGGGGAGCAGCTCAGTCCAGTCTATGTCTAGGACATCCCACACCCATGGGAGGGGAGCAGCTCAGTCCAGTCTATGTCTAGGACAGCCCACACCCATGGGAGGGGAGCAGCTCAGTCCAGTCTATGTCTAGGACAGCCCACACCCATGGGAGGGGAGCAGCTCAGTCCAGTCTATGTCTAGGACAGCCCACACCCATGGGAGGGGAGCAGCTCAGTCCAGTCTATGTCTAGGACAGCCCACACCCATGGGAGGAGCAGCTCAGTCCAGTCTATGTCTAGGACAGCCCACACCCATGGGAGGGGAGCAGCTCAGTCCAGTCTATGTCTAGGACAGCCCACACCCATGGGAGGGGAGCAGCTCAGTCCAGTCTATGTCTAGGACAGCCCACACCCATGGGAGGGGAGCAGCTCAGTCCAGTCTATGTCTAGGACAGCCCACACCCATGGGAGGGGAGCAGCTCAGTCCAGTCTATATCCAGGCATCCCAATTGTGCATCCCTGCCCCATATTCCCAAAATGTCGGAAACCATATTTTTTCAAAGAATAGATAAAATGATAATTAGTTTGTCAATTGCCTTTTTTAGATATTGCGTCAATAGATGTTTGCGCCGATGTGAGACTGGTAAACTGTTTTTTCTCCATGGAAATCAAGGTGGTTAGTCAATTCTGCAGGTTCACGCTCTACAACATTCATGGTGGACGACCTCACCTCACACAGGATGTGGCGCAGGTATTAAGGTACTTGTTATGTCACGTCTGGACTACTGTATTCAGGTTTTTGTTCTTCTGGCAAACATATTTCACCTATTGGTTAATGTAAAGGAAATGTTCTAGTCCTCTAATCTCCTGGCATGTCAGTGCCATTATACACAGGTAGTTTAGAAGTGATCTTACGCAGACACAATGTAACCGATTTTCCAGTCCTTATTTGTCATTTTAGTTGTTGTTTACTGTGTCCATACATATGGAACCCCATGCATCCTGGCTGCCGCCCCATGTCCAAAATAATTCTGACAGTTCTATCTAACCAAATAATATGACAGGCCAACCATAAACACAAATGACAATTAACCTTACCCAGTATGTGTCAGGAGGCCACAAGCGGATGTTTAAGCAAGCCACTGACACAAACTACAAATGCTAATCGACAGAAAAAGTATATGACAACAATTTCACCTGTCACAACAACCATATTGGTCCTTACCCTAACCTTTGTATTTAACTTGGCTATGTGTAAACCTATGAATCAAATAAAACTAAATCCGATTTTGATTATGCATACACAACAGATACAGCAAATGCGTATTGTATTTTTAAAGCATGTTACGGGTGGTGAGGGGTTTTGTTTCACACGGGACAGTATGATTAGGTTTGTTATTGAATGTACACAGCTGGGCATAGTTAGCGGTTAGCAGGGTGATTAGCTTTGTATTTATGTCACGGGGTGACTATGTCACCAATTTGTCGTTTATTGTATTTACATCACGTTAACTTTGTTGGAGAGTGTTGGTTCATGGTTCAAGTTGCTGGAATTTGTAAAAGTATTTAATCACTTCAGAAAGCGCAATTTGATTTACGTTCAGTTTTTTGTTCTGTGTCTGTTTTACGTTTTTAAAACCTAATCGAAGGTGATTTACCCGCTCTGCGCCTGACTTTTTAATCTTACTACAACGTGATTCATGAGTTCGCACTTACATGCCAATTAAGGGATAGGTTTAATGCGTATTTGGCGTGCTGTCCGGAGGGAGGGTTCCGGGCTCGGAATCCGGGCCCGGGGCTCCGGGCTCGGAATTCGGCCCGAACCCAGAGTACCCCCCCCCCCCCGCATGTAAGTGGTTAGGACTAGAATTTGAGCGGAGAAGGGGTGGTGGGGGGATGCTGCGAGCTGTCAGAGGAGCGAGGTAAGACTGCAGAGTCTATATGTACCCTAGCCGTTGATTGCTGAGAGCTTCCACCTGTAATTAATTAGCTGAAAGTCCTCCTCCCGAACCTTGTTAGTAAACCTCATTTAGTGACAAAGCAGGTATGCAGAACAAGGCTGAAATATGCTCAAGCAATGACGAAATATAATTGCTGAGCGTGGGACAACATTTTTAATGAATCATGAATATTCTAATTATATCATATGTCTAACAGTCTATCTGTGGGAACATTGGCTAACACATTTATGAGTCCTATTATGAGTTCTGCAGTTCATGTATCTAAGGGGGGAAAGTCGGTCAGGGACTTCCTGATGGAAACCTTATTCTGGGATTTTTAGATTCCTCTGAGAGGTTGGGGGCGTGTGGTCAAGGCATGACTGAGACGTCATGTAATCACATGGAGGAAGTCTGGGGTAAGAAATTTCAATATGGGTCCGTTATGTAATCTGTCTGTACCTGAGATTATGGGAAATGGTGGTTGTATGTGACTGAGGGGGTGAATGGGAAAAAAGACCGGAGAAGTCTGAGAGACCCAGAACGGGTGAGTAGATGTGAGAGGTGAAGGGTGAGAGAGACGTGTGCAATGTAAGTGGTGTTCAGCTTGCCTGAATATGTAGAAGCCAGCAGGGGTGCGTGGGTGCTGAATAAAATCCTATCACATCATGACTCATCACATTTCTCATTTTCAGAATAAGATGGTTTGTTTGATATAATTCAAGTCACCCGTGTACGCATGTCTGCCAGATAAATGAAAATTCCCCCGTTGCCATGCATTGATGATGATGTGTGTGTATTTGGAGGGTGAAGACCTCCTGGTGGTGTTCTGTGTAAGCTGCTCACCTGTAAGAGTCAGCTCACGGTGACGCAGAGAGAAAAATCATGTAGACAAAACAGTGCTGCCTGCCACACAGTGCTAGACAATCTCATCAGAGTGCATGTGACCAGACAGCACTTATTTCCATGGCCGTGTAGACTGCTCTATGGAAAAGTACATGATACATCTTCCCCTATGGCGACCATTTGTTTAGGTATTCGTATGTATAAGAATGTTTTTTTCAAGGCCCGTGCTCCCAGTAATATCAGACAAAGACCACCCTGCTGTCAATATTCTGGTCGTCTATCTATCTTTTTTAACAAGAGTAAAAATGCTAGTAAAAAACATGTCATGTCGCAACACACACATAAAGTTACGTGAGTAGTCCTTTGCTCTCGCTCACTCTCTTTCGAAAAATGTCATGCCCGCCGATGCAGTTATAACAAAACCTTTAGTTGCCTGTATTGGGTAACTGCATGTTATAAACAAGATGAGTTGTCCGGAAGAAGTAATGGCTAACGATTACTATTCAGGGTGTGTTTGTGGTGATGAGGTGTCATATTTTTATTGTAGCTAGGGAAAAAGAGGAAGTATTGTGTTTTTGGAGTGTTGAACAACAGGAACATAAAGATAGTTGATTGCTGATCTGGTTGGGAGGCTGTTAAGTTGATTGCTGATCTGGTTTGGAGGCTGTTAATCTCTTCGGGATCTCAACCCTCTCAGACAATGCTGGTACTTCTGTCATGTCCCAGCATATCCAACCTCCCAACTCTCCTCTTTATAAGGGCTTGAGCCACATCTGTCCTCCTCTCCCTCAGGTCGGCAACAAAGCACATAAAGGGGATTCTTCACACACACGCGCGCGCACACCGTGCATCTACTTACCCTTACAAGCGCTGACATATTTCCCAAGCTCTGGTATGGGACTGTGAGTCAAATACTCCTTTTCTTTATACATAGTGACAAGCACACCCTCCAATATTCTCTTACGAGAGAAAACAGTGTCTCTGTCTCAGCTTTTCAGCGAAAGAGTTATGCAAATAAACTGCTTACTTTTGTCATGAATTGTGGTCTTCAATGATTTGTGTTGTTGCTACGTTATATTCCTTCTTGTTGTGACATGCTTTGTCTCTGCCTCCCGTTGGCTTTTGTCTGCCCTGATTTAAACTCGTACCAGGCTTCTCCCTTTCTGTTTTACGGGTTAATCTACCCTTTTTCACTTTCTGTCTACTGATGTGTCTGTGCTGTTGCTACTGTGTCCTGTCAATGCTGTCATTCTGGTACATTTGCTTTTAATCCCTTTCCCATAGGAATTTGTTTGCCTCTTATAATTGTTAATAATAATTTGTTTTGAACTATTATAATAAAACTGGATTGAAATTTTTATATGACCTGATCCAAAATAGAAGTTATATTCAAATACATTAGACGTAGATAACATAAGCACATATAGTAATACAACTATAAGTCACACTCACAGTTATACACATACAAGCTCTGGCTTGCTTATGGCTACTGATTAATATATTAGTATGCAAGGAGGGACACACATGAAAAGTACAGACTCTCCTCGTGAAAGAGCTCAGAAGGCAATGAATGAGCAGGGCAAAAAGAGAGAGAGAGAGAAGCCTAGAGGGAAGGAAAAGAGGGGGTGTTACAAAAAAGGAGGGGAACAAGCAGCACAAATAAAATAAGCCTTCAGTGTGAAGAGAGCGGGAGACCGCAGTAGTTACGAAAAGAACAAAGAGTGAAAAGTAAGACTGGAAGGTGACATAAGATCCTTCAATTCTTTAAGTCAGGTATAGTAAATGTTTAACTACTCACATTTCTGTTTGTTCTTTTGTTCAGATTCACTGGGTTGCTATGGTGATAGCTTTGAGACAGGCTGTATTTATATTTCTCACTGTCTTGCCAGTACAAAGATTTTTTTAAATTAAGAAGTAGACATCAACTGAAATATATGCTTACAACAATTCCAATAATTTAAATATTATACAATTGAAAGTACAGTGTGTTGAGGCTAAAAGGAGGAATAATTGTATTGAGAGTTCAGCTGGGGTCCTTACAGATTTGTTAAGCAATCAGCCAACTGGAAAGAAAGTACTAAAGAAAGTAGCAAAAGTGTTGATATGAACACATAACACAAAGAGTTGTTCATCTTGGTAGAAACAGAATTCATTCATCTGTTTTATTTTCTATATCTGTAAGTCTCTTCACTTTAATGTTCTCGAGGTTCTTATTAGTGGCAGTTGTAATCTAACAGTATCTGTCTCCTAAGGATGATGTCATTCTGCTGGTACTCAGCTGCATTCCTCCTACTACTACTGACTCCAGACCTGCTTTCCACCCGTCTCCTCCTCATCCGTGCCGTCCCCACCTCCTCACCAGTCACACACCACAAGATCCAATACAATACTGAGGTTGGTTTCGACTATGACTATGAAGATAACAGGGACTCTTCTCATTCCCCTCCCAACTACAACAGAGCTGCATCAGCTTCTCCTCCACTTGTCCAGCCAAAGCCCTGTGATTATCAACCCTGCCAAGAAAACCAGGTCCCTTGCTCCCAGCTCTCTTCCCAGACGGGATGCCTCTGCCCTGGGCGAAGCGGGGACGACATGCCCCCTCATTCTCCACACCTCCAGAAGCTTGTACCAGCGGCTGATGGAAGAGCAGAGATACGGTGGTGTGCCCCGTCCTCTGTAGTATCTGGGTACAGGGTTTTGATTGAACACAGAAAAGAACCTCTCCATTTTGGGGCTGATTCTCGGAGAGGGTTCCTGGTGGAACTTGAGGCAGGCGTCAAGGTGTGTGTGGAGGCGATTAACATGGCAGGAATCAGTGCCCACTCTGAGCTGTCCTGCCTGCGCTATGAACCCGAAGACACGACCAACCTGGCCCTCAAGGCGGGGGTGATCGGGGGAGGGTTGGGGTTACTCTTGCTCCTCTCCCTGATTGGGCTATTGTTCTGGAGGAGAAAGACATGTGGGAGAGCAGGGGGAGACTCAGCAGAGGGGCTGGGAAATCCCTCCTATAACAGGGAGGGAACACTGTGATCCTGTTCTGGGATGAGACACGGTACAGTGATTCTGTCACACAGGCAGGGTTTTGGATTATACAGAATGTAAAAAACATACAACAAAATACAAGACAGGACAGAGTGGTGTCACTGACATGCCATTTTTTAGTCCTACGCTGTTTTTAGAATTGTAATAGGAACTTTGGACCCTTGTGGACTAAATTAATCTAACAAAACGTCGCGTAACGTTTGTAACTTCAGAGTCTGCAGGTTGTTTGCTGGCAAACGAACTTGTATACTATATGATCATGACAGGGTAGTGGTCTCGCAATTCTATGTAAAAATCGTGAACGGCAATTTTTTATTATTAATTCAACTGTTTTTATGCTTGTGTCTAAGCTTATTTGTGATTTGTAATTATTTTATTAGAATTTACAACATGTTGAAAACTATTTCATAAATTATCATTGAATTTATAATTTTTTGGTACAAGTTATGTAACTTTTATTTTAAAACTGCAGTTAGCTAAACTGGGAACAATAATTTTGATTGGCTATTCATAGTTTTCATTCACGTGGTTACTCGGACACCCTGGTGGGGTAGTCAAACTGTCAACTCAATCTGGAGCTTGTGCACAAGCCGGTAACATGTTCTACTTTTCAAGCCCATCATTGTTTAGATCATCTCACAAACAACAACGGTATGCAAAAAACCTGCAAATCTAAGGCTCTATTATATTTTGTAACTGAGTAGTTGGCTTTGTGAACCATTAATCTGACAAATTGTTTCAAATAAATTGTCCTACATTTTTTTATTTACACTCTGTACAACAGGGTTTGCCAACATGGATTGCCATGCATATGCTATTACCGGTTATATTACGTTTTACTATGTCTCATGAACTGTCAATACTTAGCAGCACCAGAAGACCTTTTTGAATCTTACTAACCTGTAAAGTTGTACATATTGTTTTCTTAACAAGTGTAATTATTCAAGTATCTAGCACTAAGTTATAACCAATGTTGATACTATATTATTATTTATTTATTTTCTTAGAATGTTCCTAATAACCATTTGTGGGAAGCTGTCTTGTTTTATTTAGGTGGCCAATTATGTGCCTGTAAAACAGTGGTGCATGTTTAAACTTTGTACAATTTCATGAGAAAAATACAATTTAGAGCATGTCATTTTTCTTCAATAATTATGCACTTATTAAGCATTCATTAGTTTACTCGTACTGTTTTAATCTATTTTACCAGATGCAACTGCCAAGCAAAGTAAAAACCACTCGCCATAGGCAGTGTGTTAATTCTGACCCAGCAGCAAGATCTTCACCTTGCTTAGAGAAGAGAAGGCATGTTAAAAATTGCTAAACAATGAAAACTATAAACAAAGCAATATAAAGAACATATTGATCTTGTGCGTTTTCATTACCTGGAGGAAATGCATTTTCTTCTACTGTCATCTATTATGCATCCAAAATAAATGAAAGCCTATACACCTTAGATTTATGGAATGATGCTAAATAATTTTTTCTGCTACCAGAGGAAATGCTTTTTTATGTGGCCACAAACTCCAGATGTAATTTTCTACCATAAGATAGATCTTCATGCTGTCATCTCAGAACCTGAGCCGGCAACCTCACACTACTCGTAAGTTGAGCAGCAAAGATTGGGAAATGTTCAGAAGTAGCTGGGGTTAAAGAAAAGCCTGCAGTTAAGACCATGTACACAACTTTCACGTGACCATTCAAGGTACCCATCTGCAACATGATGATTGTCTAGTTAAATTAAATGTTTGTTCAAATCAAAGACATGACATGCGTGCTGCACAAAATTGTGATGAGATGGTTTTGTTGTTGTTCAGTGAAATGTTAATATAATCTTTTTTGTGTGGAATTGATCTCTTTTAAATATGTTTTAACAATATAAGGGTCTTTATGTCATTTGGAGCGTCCACTCATCATGTGGTGCGACCAGTAATTTCAATAACTATTTAATTACCCAGACCTCTGACACATCTGCAAGGCAACAAAGGTCTCAGGCAAGATGCTGCAAAATATATGAAAAGTGGGTTTGTTTAAATAGAAACGGACAACGCTGACTTCTTTGAGCTAGAGTCCAAGTCAAGTCTCAAGTCTTTGAGCTCGAGTCCAAGTCAAGTCTCAAGTGGTAATAATGAGTGGCGTATTGCCTGTTGCTATCCACCCAGGCTGCTTAGAACACTGCATAGAATGAAAAGCATATAGTATGTTATTATGACTCCTTTATCTATAAGCACCGTATCAGCTTTGAATAGTTGTTTGCTACATAATCAGTGTAAACGGGCTATTGCAATATGAAAAAAACACCAAGAATGCTTTACTTTAAAGTTAAACTGTATTTTGCTTAGTAACATTAATATACAGTACAGATCAAACATTGAGGTACTGAAGAAGAAAATACGTGTTTGTCTGTTGCTGAATCATAATGACAGACCGTGCATCCTATTGTGGACAAATGCAGAACATGTTATCCCTCACAGTGCCATAATTAACATCCTTCCAAATAGTGAAAACTGCAAAACACATGCTACAATGTTAACACACTACAGATCAATAACTTGTGATTGAGAATCATCAATTATATGTTATTTACCCTACTTAGTGACTGGATAGCACAACCATGTAATGTGCACTGCGTCTACAACTAATGACATCTTATAAACTGATGTAAGCAAACACATACCCGGCACTCTCAAACCCAAACTGTGAACATGGATGTAACATCTTCCATCATGCAGTCAGTAGTGTCACTGATGCCTTGTGTTGTCATACAAACTGGACAGACCCTTTACCATTTAGTTTTTATTGCTCCATGGGTTTGTTTTATGTGTCCTTCAGGCCTCCCCTGTCAGTAGTTAGAGGCCCCTGGTGCCAGAGGGTCCACCCACTATCAGGAATGGGGCTGCCTTTGCTTATCCCTCCAGAGGCCATGGAGACGGGTCTGTATGGGGAGCTGAAACTGCTACACGCATGCAGATATCCTTTTATATGTCCTTATCTATGACACACACACAACTCTGATTTAGAGGTGACATCTGATCATCTGTATTTCTAATGACCAGTCCTTAATCTTGGAGTTACGTGTTCCTGTACAGCCCCATCAACCTGCCCATGATGGGGCACTCAGTCTTCCTAGAGCAGCCACCTAACTGGCTAGGACTGGAGAAGCTTGGACTCTCTGGGCTCACCTTTACTCCAACACACACCACCACTGGTACTGGAATAAGCTAAATGTCAAGCCTTACCAGATTTTATTTACCTGTATTGTTTCATTATGAAAACGAGTCTACAAGTGTAATAACATGACTCATTTTATTTGAGAAGTGTCAATGAAAATAATTAACCAAACTTTTTAAATAACTTATCACACAAAGTTGTTTTACTTATTTGCTCCAGACCTAGATTATTCTATCAACATTGTCCTAACATCAACATGGCTTTGCTCAACAGGTCCTGTATGTAGTGATATTGTGTACAGTATAGACAGAGCATATTGTGAAGACACTGAGCTGGAATGGATCCCTGCTGTAAAGCAGACCCTCAGTCTGTTCCTGTTCTTCCAGCACGTTGACCCTTTTCACTCCCAGCTTTCTGACTTTATGGGTGAGGAAATCAAGAAGACAATAAACACATCTGTTACTCGGACTGAAGAACCTAGTTTATTTGAGAATATCATGAGTCTGTCTCCTCACCACATGCTTTTTTATTCAGTTTCAACATCACATGATGTGACATACAGTTAATACTCACTGTGCTCAGGAAGGCAGACTAGTTAGACTACATTTTTTGTCAAACTGATTAAATTCAGCAACTACGGTTTTTTATTATATATTTTACAAAGTTTCAGCTATTTGTAATTTCCCCCTGCATATAGTGAACATTTGTCTGACTTGCTGACTGTCTGTCTAACTGGTCCATCTGTCTGTCTGTCTGTCTAACTGGTCTATCTGTCTGTTTGGCTGTCTAACTGGTCCTACTGTCTGGTCCATCTGTCAACAGGGTTTGTAGTGTTCAGTTGCTGGTGTTGCATGAGATACAGGGTTTGTAGTGTTAAGTTGCTGATGTTGGTGAGATACAGGGTTTGTAGTGTTCAGTTGCTGGTGTTGCATGAGATACAGGGTTTGTAGTGTTCAATTGCTGATGTTGGTGAGATACAGGGTTTGTAGTGTTCAGTTGCTGGTGTTGCATGAGATACAGGGTTTGTAGTGTTCAGTTGCTGATGTTGGTGAGATACAGGGTTTGTAGTATCCAGTAGCATTAGCCTGTGTGCATGACATAAAAGATTGGCTTCATTCTAATTTTCTAAAACTTAACATGGACAAAACTGAGATCATCTTTATTGGTACTCCATCTTTTATGGGAAAAATTCCCACTGATTTCATGTGCGAGATTGCGGGCACTTTCGTCAAACCATCCAATACTGTTAAAAATCTAGGTGTACTTCTCGACTCCTCCCTCTCACTACAGGCTCATATCAAATCTGTCACTAAATCGGCTTTCTTTCACTTACGTCGGATCGCCAAACTTCGCCCATTCCTCAACACTAAAGATGCTGAAACTGTAATTCATGCATTTATTACATCACGTATTGATTACTGCAATGCCCTTTTTATCGGTCTTCCTGCCAGCTCCATATCCAGGTTGCAGTACATTCAAAACCCTGCTGCCAGATTGCTTACTCACACCAAGCGTTCTGCTCATATCACCCCAATTCTGTATGATCTTCACTGGCTGCCAGTGGCCTATCGCATTAAATTTAAAATCCTCCTGCTCACTTTCAAATCCCTGCAGTCTAGCTCCCCCATATCTTAGCAACCTGATCCATCTCTACAGACCGACACGCTCACTACGATCCTCTGACTCTAGGCTTCTTGTAGTCCCCAAGCACCGGCTAGCTTCCATGGGGGCTAGATCTTTCAGTATTGTTGCACCAAAAATGTGGATCTCTCTCCCTCAATCACTCCGTTATGTCTGTACTGTTACCGAATTTAAAACCCTACTCCCTACCACTTATTTTACGAATGTTATTTGTAAATGTGTACTGTCTGTTATTGTGCTTCTGTGTACTCTTGGTGGTAATGTTTGCTATTACTACCTATTGTTGTCTGTGCTAATTGTAAAGTGTCCTTGAGCCCTGGAAAGGCGCTATATAAATAAAACATATTATTATTATTACCGGTAAGCATGTAGTCTAAGGGCCTGCTTTCCACACCTCAGAAAGTTAATATAGATGGAAAACATACAGTCACTACTGAGCTTTTTGTTGTTTTACCCAGCTTCCTTTCAAAATATAGACTGATGTTACGTATATCAAATGTTTATTGTTTGTGCCAATGTTTCTGTGTTTGAATGGTGAGCTTTAGTGTCCTTGTTTTTTAAATCAAAGTTCAATGTTTACTTAAATGGTGTAAGAAACTTTGGGAAAGAGGTGTATGTGAATGTGGTCACAATTCTTGGTCATTTTGTGTGTAGCAAGCTAAGATATTTGCACTCTTGTGTTGTGGGTATTTGTGAAACTGTATGTTGTCCTGCCAATTTGTTGCCTTATCTTGGTCAGGTCGCCGTTGCAAATGAGAATTTGTTCTCAATCGACCTACCTGGTTAAATAAATAATATATATATATATATGCTTTGAATCTAAATACACTGCAGGTTGTTTGCTGGCAATAGGATATGTAGGGTCATAAGATTGTAGGGTTCTGGTTGTTTCCTGTATCACTCAACAACAGGTAAATAACAAAAGCATTTTACATTTTTAAACGGTTTTTCTATTTGTGTCTGAGATTGTGCAATTTTTTAATAGAAATTACAACATGTTGACAACAAAATAATAAATAATATTTAATGGATTCGTAATTGGTACATGACACGCAACTTTTATTTGTAAACTGTCGTAAGGTAAACCGGATGAACAAGCGTTCTGATTGGCTAAGGCGTTAATACAACTGTCAGATGTCCCTCCTTTTCCAGAGTCTAGTCCAATGGTTACCCCACAAACACTCCCCTTAGAATGAGGAAATAATCTGGGACATGAAAATAATACATTCAATTACAACAGTTTTACAGAACTAGTAACCGACATGGCAAACTCAGGTTAGTGCTTTGACTTGTTATAACCGTTTTCTGCATTGTTAAAATTAGGGGTGCTCGGATTGTTCGGCTGGTGACCAGAATAGGACTTTTATGCTGATCTGCCAAGACCAGTAACCGGCTGAGCAGCGTTATTTAACAGATTCTGTACTTGTCAGACTGACAACCACACTCCGCTCGAAAGTTAATGTCGGTGTAAAAGTTTTCAGCGTGTGTAGTTGACACAAATTCGTAATAAAATTATAATGATTGGCTGCTGCTAATGTAAGAGTATAACGTTTTGTTTCATGCGCAGCAGTACCGGTCTTTGTTACTCCTAGTGCTGAGCAAGTTTAGTGCGCTCCTGGCTCTCGGTTGCCTTGGTTTTAGTGGGGCAAGCAGACTCCTTGTTGACAACAATCTATATATGCCTTGTTTTATTTTTCTGTTTACCATTTGGGCTTATTTAATTATTTACAAATACTAAAAAAAATGATCTCAGTCCATTAGCACTTTTTTATTTTGAGATTAGTTTTGAGTGAGGTGAAAGGAGGTCCTGTAACCTGGTGCATTTTGGAGAAGTTATTCAATGTTTTATTATGAACACAAAATTAAATAAAACATTTCCATCTAGCATTAACGACGTTGTGAAATATGGATATTTCAGTTTTGTATTTTTAATATTGTTGTTGTTCTCAGAGAAAACATTCCCCATAAATGTTTTGTTTGTGGATATGTTGAGGAAAGATAACTTTCCAAAGTCACAGTATTTGTACCAAACTGACCTAATCTCTGACAGATATCTCATATTCTGACTTAAAGGCCCTCCTGGCCAAGAGCAATGAGGGTCTGGTGGTGGTTGATGTCAGAACCAATGAGGAGGTTGAAGGAGGAAGCATTCCAGGATCCATCCATATTCCAGGTGAACTTAAACTAAATACTATATTGAAGTTACACTCTGCCGTTCTTGCTGGGTCTAATTTTAGCCTGGCTGACATATGTGAATAACTTGGAGAGCAGTCAGGATAATGTTGGGTCTAGGGTCAGCTAGGCTTGTGTACTCAGAACTTACTGTGTCTTCTGGTGTAGTTGATTCAGTGGAGACGGCCCTAGCACTGTACCCTGTTGAATTCCAGAAAAAATATGGGGTGACCAAACCCCCCTTGGATGCCCCTGAGTTGGTGTTTTACTGTCAGCTGGGCCGTCGAGGACGCCTGGCCACTGACAGAGCGCAACGTCTGGGATTCCAAAAGTATGAGATTAAACCATAAGATACAGTTTTTATGCCTCACCAAAAATATGTACCTGATGATATCTCATTTTTTCAGGGCTGTCAACTATGCTGGAGGATACAAAGACTGGTTAGAGAAACAAAGGAAATAAGACGTACGACGGGCATTCTTTGTAAAAGCATAAAGTAAAAGTGCACAAACTTATGCACTTTTTTCTTCAGCATGACAAACTTGTCTGGAATAAAAATGGTTCTACTTGACTTTTTGCTAAATATATTGATTACAGGTGTGTTCTGTGTGGAGGTTTCGCAGACAGTGATTAGACCTAGTTAAGAACTAAAACTAAAATCCAAAACTCTTGTTGTATAAATGTATTGATTCGTTGTGCTAATAAATGTATAATGAAAACATTCCTTGTGAAGGATTTATTTATTACCTAATTGATTAACGAAAATTGCATATATATATGCAATACTGTATATGTATTTTTATTTTTTTGTAGTATTAAATGCCACCCATACAGTTTGACTGAATTTGTTTATTTTAAAGATTAGAAAAGTACTATTGTCTAACTATACTAAACGACAGCAGGATTTAATTATTTTGCAATATATTCATTGGAGCAAATGAAATATAAGTCTGTATGTTGTTTAGAATGCATTCAACTGTTTTTGCAACTAGAGAAACCCTGAGAAAGAAACACATTTCCAGTGTATAGGTTCATATAGCTCCTTTACAGACAAATTATCATCCCTTCTACCTCAATGTACATTATATTATACACTCAGGAGATAAAATGATCTGTCACACCCTGACCTGTTTTACCTGTCTAGTTATTGCCTCCGACCCCCCCACCAGGTGTCTTCCATTTTCCCATTATCTCTTGTCTATATATGTATGTGTGTACTGTTCGTAAACGTGTACTCAAATAATTGCCAATTTCTCTGTTCTCCCAGTTTATTTAGGTACTGTTGGAATCTATTGCATAAAAATCAAAAGTGCATCTACATTTGAATGTGTTCATATGAAAGACAATTTATTGATTTATTGTAGTAACAACTTTAAAGGCATATAACAAACACATGCCCTTAAATTGTGGGAACCATTGTTGCGGCTATTTAAGTATCCCCATCTCTCAAGAAGGCTTCACTACCTCAAGGTCCTCCATAGTCACCTTCACCATCTACACAAAGGCCATGAGGAACACAACATTGCAAAAGCTGTAGAATTACATTAACATTTCATTGATACCAATAGTCTACTACAACCTATAACTCATCCAATCTTGTGCAATTTTAACCCAATCCAAGAGCCTCAAATATATACTTGACCTAAATGTCTGGTCCTACCTGTCTATGGCAAGGGTCAGGGAAATCACAGACATCCTCTGGGAACACAGTTCGCAACAACTGTTTTAGCTCTGTTGGGTAAACATAGGTTGGATAGGGACCTACGCCTTTCTGGCAGCCCACCCCTTTATGATACTATGTGGAGGGAGAAGAGTTAAGGGTAGACCATTATTATTACTATATATTATACAAATGCAAGATCCAAAAGTCCTATGATCAATGCTGTTCTCGGTGGTGACAAACAGTCCTGCGTGTGAAATCCCCACACAGTCACACGTAATGCTCACACGTAGTGCTCACAGGTAATGCTCACCAGTGTCCGGTGAATAAGTCTGTAGGCCTTCTTGCGCCGAGCGTGGTCACTTCTATGCCGCGAGGCGGCATGGAGCAGTGGTGCTACCCACAGAGGTATCCTGCAGCGAGAAAGAAGTGCATAATAAATTAGAAAAGTAGCAGTTAATCTCCCTACAATCATTGTAAATAACATATAGCAGGTCTAAATCACGTGTTACCCAAAAGTCTGGCAATGAGTCGTGTATGTGTCCATGGCTACAGTGACTCTGGGTAATTAACAAAATGTAAGACAATATTGCCAAAACATTCACGTGCACCGCAATGGCGCGAGACTCTAATCCGAATTGCTGTTAAGGTAATATTTGTATTTCGATATTGTAATTATATTCGGCAGGATTAAATCGACCGCATACATATCTAAAAATAACCTTACCAGAGTAACAGTAACCGACATATTTCTGTGAATAAGTAAAAGTATTTATTATTTACCCATGAAACATCGCGACTTGATCTTCTACATAACCGCGGTGTTCAAGTCTTCATCGTCATTCCCTCATCTATGTTGCTAATGTACTTAACCCATTAAACCAGACCTCTGACACAACTGCAAGGCATCGGTGGTCTCAGCGAAGATGCTGCACAATATACGAAAAGTGGGTTGTTTATATAGAAACGGACAACTGACTATACCCGAGCTATTATTTCTAAAGCTGATAAGCCATTTATATTGTTTAATGCCTTGTTAGCCAGTTTGCTAGCTTATACGTGGCTACGTAATATGCGTACAGTAATATGACGCACACATCTAACAACGTTCTTTAATAAATTAACGCCAATCACGAGTTATCCTATTGATATGTTGTTAGGTTTTACGTTTTTTAATGTTGCTGGCCCGCCGGGGGAGGGAACGATTAAAAAAGCCGATGGTTTTAAATGGAGGGGGACTACTTGTCCTCTTGTGGGCCTCGCCCAGCACCCCGCTCAGTGCCCAGGTGGTGAACTGCACAGGTATAGAGAAACAGTCTTAACTAGGCTAATTACCGAAACAAATAGTTTAATGATAAGCTCAGAGCCATAAATTGTTTGTTTTTTGTACAGTTGCAGCTGCTGGACCTTGGTGCACAGCAGTCCCAATGGAAGAAATCCAACATGGTTCTTTGTGCTCTACAAAAGGTGTGATTAGTTAGACATGAGGTGACAATACTTTGGTTTTACAACATACAACTCACTAGTCTTTCTGTAGCAGTGTGTATGAGTTATTATTACTAAGTCAACTGTTGCTTGTAGTCTTGCCGGATAATGTGTCTTAGATATATTTTTTGTTTGCTAACTTAGTTCTTGTGTTTATCCATTTTGTGTGTCAGAGTTTTGGCAGAGATTGGGCCCCTCTGCCTCCCCCGGCGCCACCCCAGACCCAGAGGAACTGTGTGCCTTTACTGAACTCTATGGGCCTCTACACTTCTTAATCTCATTACAGGTGGGTGAACCACACCAGTCATCAAGCCCAGCTACACTACACCCCATTGGTCAGTGCCAATATTTCTATCACAGTGAACATTAGTGAAGTTCAATCACTGTTTCAATATGCAGTTGGTGTGGAATATGCAGTAGGTTGCCCTCCAACCTAGCTTTCACCTGCTAGCAGCATGTCTACATTGCTGTAGGGTTGTTTAAAATATGTTGCATGATAATTTTCCAGGTGTTCAACCTGATGACCTCCATTGTTTGTCTAATGACATCAAAGTGACTTGCTGTCATTTGATTAATCAAAGTTCTGAAAGGTAGTCAAATCCAGAGGTCAATACAGCTGTCTTTGAAGCAGACTAAAGAATTGTGGATCAAAAATTCACCTTGCATTATAAATAGCAAAAAAAAAATGTTTTGCCATACAATGAAAACTGTGGTCAAACTCCAATAACACTTAAGCTGGATACTGCATGTAACTGTGTTCTTTTCCATTTATTTTATAGATTAGAGAAATGACACTGGATAGATGTGCAGTGCGTTTTCACACAGAATGCTTCCTGCACAAACTAAATCTAACAAATGGGGGGGTGAAAATTCACCTGAAATCTAAGTTGGAAGAACAAATATACAGTAGGGTTTTTAGGTATTTTGTTCCTCAATCATGGCTTTCGTGAATGCTGTTTTCAAATGTTTATTGTCAAATAATGTTCAATTGACATGTTTTGTGTTTCTTAGTGGGAAGGTAGAGAAACTCAACCTGAAGGACCAAACTGTGATCATGGATGTAACATCTTCCATCATGCAGTCAGTAGTGTCACTGATGCCTTGTGTTGTCATACTAACTGGACAGACCTTTTACCATTTAGTTTTTATTGCTCCATGGGTTTGTTTTATGTGTCCTTCAGGCCTCCCCTGTCAGTAGTTAGAGGCCCCTGGTGCCAGAGGGTCCACCCACTATCAGGAATGGGGCTGCCTTTGCTTATCCCTCCAGAGGCCATGGAGACGGGTCTGTATGGGGAGCTGAACCTGCTACCAATCTCTGTATTGGCTCCTTGTGTGCTGTGGTACCCCAACCTGGCAACCAGAGTAACACGCATGCAGATATCCTTTTATATGTCCTAGGGCACATTTTGTATGTTTTATATATCTATGACACACACAACTCTGGTTTAGAGGTGACATCTGATCATCTTTATTTCTAATGACCAATCAGTTCTTAATCTTGGAGGTATACGTGTTCCTGTACAGCCCCATTAACCTGCCCATTATGGGGCACTCAGTCTTCCTAGAGCAGCTACCTAACTGGCTAGGACTGGAGAAGCTTGGACTATCTGGGCTCACCTTTACTCCAACACACGCCACCACATCTGGTACTGGAATAAGCTAAATGTCAAGCCATACCAGATTTTATTTACCTGTATTGTTTTTTTATGAAAAGGAGTCTAAGTGTAATAACATGAACATCATTGACAGAACTGTTTAAATAACGTATCACACATTCAGCACAATTTAAGAAATTTGGGTATTTGTATTTGCTTTAATGTTGTTTTACCTTATTTACTCCAGACCTGGATTAATCTCTCAAGATTGTCCTAACATCAACATGGCTTTGCTCAACAGGTCCTGTATGTAGTGATATTGTGTACAGTATAGACAGAGCATATTGTGAAGACACTGAGCTGGAATGGATCCCTGCTGTAAAACAGACCCTCAGTCTGTTCCTGTTCTTCCAGCACTTTGACCCTTTTCACTCCCAGCTCTCTGACTTTATGGGTGAGGAAATCAAGAAGACAATAAACACATCTGTTACTCGGACGGAATAACCTAGTTCATTTGATAATAATATGAATCTGGCTCCTCGCCACATGCTTTTTTGATTCAGTTTCAACATCACATGATGTGACATACAGTTAATACTCAACTGTGCTCAGGAATGCAGACTAGTTAGACTACATTTTTAGTTTAACTGATTAGATTCAGCAACTAAGGTTAATTTCAAGATATATTTTTATTATATATTTTAATATAATAATTTTAATTTCTAAGTTTCAGCTGTTTGTAATTTCCCCCTGCAGATAGTGAAGAGTTGTTAGAGCTCCACCTGGAGGATGTGTTGAGGTACAACAAGGAGCCACTCATTGGGGCTCTGAACTCACTGCTGCAAAACACGTTGAAAGATCAGCAGTTGAGACACGAGGCAAGCACTTTGTCTGTACATACTCACTGTACCGCACATCACAATCACAGACTGTCTGCTAATCACTGTTTGCAATTTTTCAAATGGAATTGCCTTAATTTCCCAGAACAAGAAAAGACTGACACGTTTTAGAAGAAAGTTCTTTGTTTCAGACTATTTTGAGCCTGTAATGGAACTCGCTGAAGCTCCAGATACTCAACAAGTTTAAAGAAGGACAGTTTTCAAAGTGACCTCAATCTTTTGACCCGTAGTTTACGTGATTGTCTGTCTTTTTGTCTGTGTAACTGGTCCATCTGTCTGTTTGGCTGTCAGGCTCAGGAGAAGATGGTCTCTGCCCAGGCGGTAATGCTAAACTCTGTCTGCAGTGTGGTGAGCAGCAGCACCAATGTGGAGTTCAGAACCGCCTGTCTGGATCTCATGAGGGTAGCTACATAACTAGCACAGTTACTGGGCTGAAATGGCCTGAGTGCCGTCAGACATTTCCATTAGTTTCAAACACAGCTGTTTTTAACATTTATTTGCTCTGTGTGTTATATGTTTTAGGTACACGACACATATGAGCTGTCAGCATCTCTCCATGAGTCTCTACAGAGAGCCACAAATGACCGCACAGCGTCCAGTAGCAGATGTCACTGTGAATCGGTCAGTGAGATACATAGCTGTTGTAGTGTTCAGTTGCTGGTGTTGGTGAGATACAGGGTTTGTAGTGTTCAATAGCATTAAGCATGTATGTCTAAGGGCCTGCTGTCCACACCTCTGGCAGTTAATATAGATGCAAAACATACAGTCACTATTGAGCGTTTAGTTGTTTTACTCAGCTAGCTTTAAAGGTATGGACTTACCTCATGTCTGTTAAATAGTTGTTATTATATCCCAGGCTGCCGGAGCTTTGTACCTTTGTGCTTTTGTTTCAGTGTTTGAATGGTGAGGTTTTTTGTGTCTTTTTTTTTTTAAATGGCGGGGTTTACTTAAATGGTGTAAGAAACCTTGGCAAATATGTTAATTAATAATAGCTAATTGGGGAGCGAAGGATGTGAATGTGGTATTTTGGTGTGTAGCTAGTGATGGGGCAACAGTAACTATGCCTTGTGGTTGTTTAAAGGACCACATTGTGATTAAAGGACCAGTAATTCATGCATTAGATGGTTGTAACGTGCTGGAATCCATAGTTATAACACTTACAACGATAAAAAATAATAATGCATTGTACTTATATTAGGACTGAAACGATTAGGCAACGTTATCGACATCGTCGACAATAGAATATTGGCGAAAAATGGAG
The DNA here is from genome assembly GCA_029465975.1 of Dallia pectoralis. NCBI lineage: Eukaryota > Metazoa > Chordata > Actinopteri > Esociformes > Umbridae > Dallia > Dallia pectoralis. The sequence continues at coordinate 10,058,098 of CM055729.1, read as the reverse complement.
GAGCAGAACATGTTGCATCTGGGAAAGTTCAGACAAAAAATAAACGTAATGTGCATGGCGGAACTTCCATGGAAGCATAACGTGCATGAGGGAGCATTAAAAAGGAAACATCCCGGAACAACAAGAGATGAAACTGGTGTGAGTTGAGTGTGCTCCAGCTGGAACTAGTAAGAATGCTTGTCAGTTAGTGACACCGGTTGATAAAAACAAATTAAATTATATTTCTCGCATACCTACTAACGCTATAGCAACATGTCCACAGACAGCAGTTAGACAGTTCAGTGTATGAGACCATTTTTATGAGTCAAATTTAGATAGTTTAAACTATTGTAAGTTTAGTCGATTATCAAAATTAGCGTTTATTGCAGCCCTAATTTTTATAGCGCTTTTCAAAGAACCAAAGGCGTTTTACAATATGAGTATGTGTAGGTTGATAAGGAAGAAGTTCAGAGAGATGGGCAGGGCCAATCTTGTTTAGGGCTTTATATGTAGGAGGATCTGGTAGTCAATGTGTTGGGAGAGTTGGAAGCCAGTGTAACTTACAAACATTATAGGGTGATATGCTGCGGAGACTTGGTGTGAGTGAGAAGTCTGGTCTGCTGAGTTTTGAATTTTTTTAAGCTTATAGAGGGATTGAGATTGGATGACGGTGAGTAGGGAGTTGCAGTACTCATATTGGGGGTTATGAACGCATGTTTTAGGGTGTCAGTAGCAGGACGGGAGAGGGAAGTTTGGCAATGTTAAGGAAGTGAAAGAATAAAGATTTAGTATAGTATAATGTACTGATCAAAAGAGATCGTAGAGACAAGAATGATGCCAAGGTTATGTGTGTGGGGGGTGGAGAAACAACAGTGTCATCAATGCGGAGAGTGAAAGTGCCGGTTTTGGTGAGGGAGAGTTTGGTTCCTATGAGTACTGTTTTGTCACTGGAAGTTTGCTTCGTCCATGCATTTATTCCAGTCAGTCTGGATTAAATATGGATCACCAATTGGTTGGTGAGAGATTTGGTGGCTAGATATATTTGTGTGTCACCAGTATAGCATTGAAAATTACAGTGAACTGACGGAGGATTTGACCATTGGGAAGGCTGTAGATGCTAAATTGTACGGGACCGAGTACTGAGCCCTGGGGCACACCTTGAGTAACTGTAGCCGAGTTTAAGCCTTTGAATGATATGTAATGGGTTCAGTTAGTTAGATACTTTTGTTTGTTTAGAGATTCGTTCAAGCATGTCATTTATTGGGGTTGAGTTTTCTCCTTTAGCCACACCTAGAATTGCATTGTCTGGTCTGAGACAAATATAATGGGATCTATTTAAATGTTTCACTGGGCAGTTATTAGCAACCTGAGTATAACACTTTTACTGTTACTTGTGTGAAATGTTCTAAGATGTGTGAGTGTTGTACTATGAATACTTTTGTACAAGTGGCAATAGTATGTAAGCCCATGATTCACTCATTCCTGTTTATGATTGTGTTCTTCAGACAGACAGACATACAGACATCAGAGTTCCCCAGAGAGACGCAACTGGGAATGAAATATAGATATCCTGCTATTTCTAACATTTTGAGCACTCCATTTTGTATTGTGAATATTTTTATAGAATGTATTAAGAATAAAATGCTAACAAATGATTGTCATGTCAACTTGAATAAAATTTTGGGAAAACCAAGATAACCGGTTTCTATGTATTTTCTAATTTATGCCTTAGATTAAGCTCTACAAGGTTGTAGTGAATTTAATTTCAATGCAATGATGAGATAATTATGTATCTGCATAAGAAGGGGATCATTGTTTACAAACTGGCATCACATATTATGTAAATAAGGGAAGGGAAAGCACATGGTAGGGAAAGAGTAACAGAACAAAACTATTTTGTGTGGTTGCTTAGGCATTTTGCATTGAAGCAACAAAGCTTAAAAGAGCATTTGGAGAAATAATTGAAGCTAATATATTTGTCAGTAAGTGTTTAATTGCTCCCAAAAATATACAACATACATGTAATGTCACAAAAAATAATAATCGATAGTACAATAAAATATAACAATTTATGACTATTGTGGTCAAACACTCTAGAGTGTTGCCTCCTTTGTCAATTTGCTTTTGCTGACTAGGTTCATAAGTTTGGTGTGTAAATGTTGGAAATATTTTTCCTGAAACAAAAACAATAAGTCTAAACCCGCATCTATCCTTTAACGCTCTGTTTAAAACCCGTTTGCACAGCACTACTGAAAACTAAATGAAATTAAATAAGCACTAAAACTGGCCTTCTGACTTTTTTAGTATCTGGAGCATCAGCATTTATGGGTTCAATTTAAGGCTGAAAATGACCAGAGACAAAAGACGTGCGTCTGAAAATTTCCAGTCTATTTTGTTCTGAGAAATGGAGGGTATTTTATGTGAGACATCCAAGACACTGAATATATTGTACAACACTGTGTACTGCTCCTTTCACAGAGCAGTGCCAACTGGCTCTAACTAAAACAGAAAGTGGAGTGGGAGCTTTGGTGCACAACTCAACAAGAAGACAAATACATTAGAGTTTCTGGAAACAGACACTTCACGTGTCCTCAACTGGCAGCTTTGTTAAATCGTTCTTGCAAAACACCACTCTCAACGTCACCACTGCCCATCAAGTCAATCCAACTAGTGGGATCTTCAGTAGTTGGATGGCGTCATAGAGCATGGGGTGAAAAACATTTGTAAATGAAAAAAAAATGCTGGAGGAATGCTTGACGCCATCTGTAAAGCATAGTTGAGGCAATTTGAATGACCTGGGAGTGCTTTGGTGGTGGTAAATTGTGAGATTTGTCCAAGGTTAAATAGATTTTAAAAAGGGAAGGCAATCAACCACAAACTAGGCAATAACTATTTAGGGAAGAAACTGAAAAAATATAAAATGTACTTGAGACAAGGCGCTATGTGTGTGCATTTTGTGAAAATGTGTGAACAGATCATATGTGATATCACGTATAGTAACGTATACTGGCAAAAAGCTCCTTATTTTACAGTACTTCAGGTTGAAATTTGATTTATTGTTAATGTCATGAAACGTACATATGTTTTAACATTAAAAACATTTACAAAAGACAAGACATGTATACACCATGATGTGAAGATTGTAAAATAGTCAGAAGCGTGATATTGAATCCCCTTGTTAAGGCAGAGACAGACAACACCACATAGCTGAAAAGCGCCGCTCTAAAAAAACGCTAGGTGGCAGCATGCCATTTCTCTAACATACTAACGCCCCAGCTGCTCTAGGTTTTGTATTTCTATGGCACACAGTACTGTGACGCGTACTGTGACGCATAATCCGGGCGCCAACATTTGCGTCCGAATTTCGCGGCAAAAAGCCCGGGTTGACAAGTGCACAGAGAAAGTGATCTTTGTTTGCGAGCCTCTGTTATTGTACAGTATTTTGGCATATAAGTGACTTCTCGTTAAATTGTAAACCTATTAGAGAATGTGGCGAAATACGTAGTTTAATTTACAATGTTGCGAGTAGTACTGTTGCAAAGTTATCAAAGGATATAGTGAGCAGGCTAGTCATTTATTACGACATTAGTCTTTCCAACCAGTTCCTGATATTTGTCTTCGTTACATAAAGAACAGTGCTTTTTACATCTAACAGTTGAATATCCTACACATTTCGATCATCTCCGTCGATATCATATTGTAGAAACAATGGCATTAGTCAGTACAGATGGCATCAAAACAGAGTTAGAGATGTTCGACATCACTTGTGAAGATGATTTGGTTTTCGATAAGAGTAAGTGCATTGTGGTATCTGCTCATTGGTGTTAGCCGACGGTATTTAACAGGGTGACTTAAAGTAACAGCTTGGTTTTTTGTCTGTTTATATCCTAGTGTTGGAGCAGTGTCTGTGTAACAGGTTACAGGGGGAGGACATTGTCCATGAGTGGGTAGCTTTTAGCACCACCAAAGGAGGAATACAGCTCAGTCTGGACACCTTGGAGCAGTTTGAGCATGAGGTAGAAGAAAGAAAATCAAAATGGTATTTATTATAAATTCTTTGACACGCGTTTGGTGTGTTCACTTTTGGAGATGTTATTTCAGGTTCTAAACAAGAAGAATAAGTCTAAACTTGGGTTATCAAAAAGAGAAGATTACCACAACAGAACCAGGGACATCAACTCCCTTCAGGACCTGTATCCTCCAATGCAATGCTTAGTCAGGGTTTCTGCAGAACCATTTAGTGGGTATACTTTTCTCATTTAGTCTTCTTTGTATGGCCGCTAGGTAAACTCAATCCTTTAGACAGTGTTTGGTGCCCCTTAATTTGCCCGTCTAGAATCAAAGCTGAGGAGGAAGAAGAGAGCCTTTTAGATTCCTACTCCACCCCAGCCAAGGTGAGGTTTAATGAATGGCAGCCGTCAAAAATAGTAGCAATGTGACTTCCATGTTTATTGTATTTGTTGTTGTAAAATACATTATAGTATCCGTTTGTGTTTAGGGGTCTCAGAAACGGTGTCTTACAACCCCAGAACACCCCCAGTCTAAGAGGACTGCAGCCCTTATAGCCAGCCCTGTTCTGCTGCTGTCCCCAGCCAGCTTTTCCCCCAGGTACTCTCACAAACACACACACACTGACACATACACGGAGCCTTTACTATATTTTATATAGTTCTTTGGTATCTACAATGTTTGTCTGCTTTATCCTCAACCCCTTCCTTCTCTGCAGTTCGACCCCGTCTCAGAAGTACAGTCAGCGTGGAGCTCGAGGGGAGGTGGTGTCTACTCATGGAGCCGTCCAAGGCACTCGGTGGACGGGAAGAAGAGAGCCGCAGCAGGTGGTTCAGCTGGAGCTCCTGGAGGGATCAAAGGACTCACTGATTAACAACTACAAATACATGTTCCAGAGACTAAGGGATGTTCGTAACGGTAGGGCCACACACATTCATTTAAATAATAGTGGATTTCAAAAGGGTTTACCCTGGAGGACCACGGAAATAAAGACAGATAAAGTTGGGAGTATTAACAATATGGGCTGAAGCAAATGTGGTTTTAATATTAAAGAAATGGTAATTAGACAAGAACTGAAGTGTTACTATTCACCACTGGACTCAAATGTAATTATATTGATGATTCAGACTCTAAAATCGCATTTATGGACTAATGTAATGATGTGACTTATTGGCGTTTAGGTTTTTCTTTATGTGTCATAGAAATGTTTGTTCATACCGTGGCTGTCAAGACTGTATGATTTAGTTTTTTGTATAAAATGCATTTTTTTTCAACTTAATGTAATGATTTTTACTAATTGTTCAGTTGGCTGACTTTCATCCTTTTGTCTTCGTCAGTGTTGACAGAGAAGATTGAGGAGCTGGGGGATGAACTGAGGACACACTTCAGCATAGGAGAATTCTCCCCTGTATCTCTGCCTGCACAGGTACAATGTACAGCTATCTCTCTTCCAGTCATTGGGATGTTTCTTCTAAAGGATTGAAGTGTGTCTTGTGCATGGGGTTCAGGACATGGGCAGTTGGGCCTTTGTGTGCTTTAAGTTCTTCTGTCTCGCTCCCTGTCTTTCTTTCTGTAGGACTGTGTGACTGTCTTGGGACAGGTGTGCTGTGACAGCAATGGGAAGCTCAACGCCCAATCAGTGCTGTTGGAGGCGGGGCCAGAGCAGGGCGGGCAGCAGGTGGCTGTAGACCTCACTGAACTGCGGGAATATTCACTCTTCCCTGGACAGGTACCGATAATAAACCAAGAGGTCAATGTAAGCCTGTCAGCCTGACTTATGCTCATTAGTAAAAGGAATAAAACCTTGGCTGATCAAACTTCTTCTCTCCTTCAGGTTATCATTATGGAGGGGATGAATACCACAGGCAGAAAGCTGGTGGCATCTAAACTCTACGAGGTCAGTTGGATTCGTCTAACAGGCCTTGATTTTCTGGATCTTGATTGAGCCTCTTTTAGGATGCAAAGTAATTTCAATACCTACAAGATGGCTTATTAGATATGGCCTTTTCAGAAAGCAAATGGAAAATCAGTTTTCCCATTGAGTACTACAAATGCATTTGCTTGATGGTCCTGCTGTTGTGGACTACATGGTGACATGTCAGGGCTTCTCTTTCTCCTTCATCAGGAACAGTGCTTCAGCATTCCTTGTTTGAGCCTGGCTGGGCATCTTTCCCACATCCCACTTCACCGCCCTTACTACTGAATCTGAATGGGTCTGTCAGCGTTTTACTTGACCATTGTTTGTATCGTGTGTGTTTCAGGGGGTCCCTCTACCGTTCTACTCAAGTCCCATCAAACAGGAAACTGACATGGATATAGATAGTAAGTGTGTGTATATATATATATATATATATATATAGCTACAAATAATTTCACACACACGCATACAAATTAATTCTCTCTTTTAGCACCAGGGCAGGTGATGGCGATGGTGGCCTGTGGTCCTTACACACCTTCTGATGGCCTAACCTTTGACCCCCTCGTTGACCTCATCAATGTAATCGTCAGGGATCGGCCTGATGTTTGCATACTGGTCAGTTGAATTTACCCCTTGTTTGGCTATAATTTTTAATTTAGCACATGTTTGGCTTTATTTTTGATGTAAATATATGTTTATTCATCTCTTTCCCCCATCACTGAAACACAGCTGGGACCCTTTGTAGATGCCAAGCATGAACAAATAGAGGTATTCTTTCCATATGTCTTTTGTACCAACTCTAGTTAGTTATTCATGTGTTTGCTGCTGAACTTGTGTCAGAGGGTGAACATTTTAAATTCTTTGATACAGAAAGCCCAGCTGACTGAGTCTTTTGAAGCGATTTTCTACAGATGTGTGTCGAGCATCATTGAAGGCACCAAAGGGTATTTATGAATTTACTTACATGTTCTACCTATACAGACAAATAGACCGGCTAACTCATTTGTCCCTGCCTTTTTGCATCACTAGCTCAAACTGGGGCCTTATTGCTGTAACCCTTGTTGTCTGCTTTCTCCAGAGTTGGATGTCGGTTGGTGTTGGTTCCTTCTCAGAGAGATGTCCATCACCACTTTATTTACCCACAACCACCTTTTATGCTGCATGACCTCATCAAGGATGATGCAGAGGTCATACTCCAATTACGTATTTATACGGTTGTGCTGTTCGTTAGTATTGCAATGTTCTTACCGTTTGGCAGTATATTAACATTATCTACGTTTCAGCGTGTGACCCTGGTCCCTGACCCCTGCACCTTACTCATTGAGGGTGTGACCTTTGGCTTGACTTCTACAGACATCCTTTTCCACATGGGAGCAGAGGAGATTAGCTGGTAAGTGTGTTGTCCAGACCGGTTATACTTTTGCCTTTTATGACTTTTTGTATTCAATGTGTTCCTGTAGCTGGTATATGATTGTGACATTTAGTATGTTTGTTTTAGTGCTGCTGGTTCAGACAGATTCTCCCGCATCCTGAAACACATGCTGACTCAAAGAAGGTGAGTGAGCTCAAGGTTCAGATGTCTGAGCTGAGGTATTCCAGTATACACAAAGCCCCATGAATGTATATGACTAACACTTAACTGTATTTCCCGCCCTTGACCACTTGCTGTATGTGTTTAGCTACTACCCTCTGTACCCACCTGTGGAGGACATAAACATGGACTATGAGAAATTCCAGAGCTATGGCCTGATGCCAGTCTGTCCTGATGTGCTCATTGTCCCTTCTGAGCTACGTTACTTTATCAAGGTGAGCAATGATTTTTGTTTTTTTTACAGAGATGTTTTTGTCACTGACACACATATTCAATCGTGAATGCCTTCCTAAACTCAAATGCCTTAAAGACATACATCTTATCTTTATTTCCCTCGCTCACAGGATGTGATTGGCTGTGTGTGTGTAAATCCTGGACGACTGACCAAGGGACAGGTGGGCGGGACCTACGGCAGGCTGCTCATTCAGAGAAGATCCACATCAATTGATGGAAAGAGATTGAACCCGTGTGTGGCTGGCCAAGTGGTCAAGATCTGAACTCATTGAAGGATTTCTAAAGATTGCTCTCTCTCCCTCTTGCTACATTTCTTATTATCATGTCCTCTTCATATCAGTGACTAGGACTTTCAGTACATTGATTTTGATATTAATCTAACTAGCTGTTTAACATTTAATACGATTTTCTTCTGACCTGTATGCACTTGGTAATTTAAATCATTTATTGTCCATTGGGGTTATTCCAGGTAGATGCTATTGTAAATAAATTAAGTGTTCATTTACTGTTTGTCTTATTCATTTTTATTATTTTTTTCCTGCTGACAAATTTATACACGAATGTGTAAAATCGGTCTTTTAGTTTGAAAAGTTGGTAGTGGTTCTTGAACGCACTTGCCCAAGCATGCGCAGTAGACAATTTGACAACTGCGCTGAGCAAACATGGCGGCGGCCGTAGATGGTGTTGTGAAAGTGTAAGTTTTATTATTTTTTTTAAAAGCAATTAGTTTCTGTTGACACGTTTAGACAATAGTATTCAAGAATGCAAAGAAAACTATGTAGAAACGAAGAATATGTTGGCTCAATTTAGAGTATCTTAACGGAGATGGTCTCTACACGTAGCCAGCTAGCTAGATGTGGCTATTGTTTCTCATCTATGCCTGCTCCTACTAGCACGTTTACCTTGCTGATGTTAGCCACGGATGTTCCAATAGAAACTACTATGAATAGTTACGTTATTATAGACGTTTGGATTGTAAGGCTAATCCTTTTAAACGTTTGAGATGTAGTGTATTGTTAGATTTTGCCTTTTGCCACCTGTCTTAGCTGATAAGTAGCATTAGCTGTGTTGTATAGGGCCCATGACTGAAGCGGAGCTAGCGAGCTAACCAGCTAGCGAGCTCTGCGGACATCTGCAGTCCAACCCACTGTCTCATCATGGCAGTTCTGCTATTGTCCCCAGTTCACTTAAAAAGATGGCGCTCAGCCTCTGTGAGGATGATACAAAGCTGTACTGTGTGTTTCACAATTGAAATGTTAACCGATTATCATTGTTATCCTGGCTTTACCCGCTTTGTGTGACTGATGTGTTGTAGCCTCGGGGAGCAGTACTATAAGGATGCAATGGAGCAGTGTCACACCTATAATGCTCGTCTCTGTGCCGAGAGGAGCATCCTCATGCCGTTCCTTGACTCTCAAACGGGTGTTGCTCAGAGCAACTGCTACATTTGGATGGAGAAACGGCACAGGCGCGCAGGTCAGTCTCAATGACGTGTTATCAGTTCATAATAAGCACACGCTTCCACGAGCTGCACTCATTATAATGTTACATTTGCTATGTTATTAGGCATGGCTCCTGGGCAGCTGTATACCTATCCGGCACGTCGCTGGAGAAAGAAACGGCGATCTCACCCACCTGAGGACCCTCGCTTGGCATTCCCCCCTCTAAAATCTGGTACACTTCCTCATCCTGCATCTTGTCATTGTGTATATATGTCAGTGGGCATAGCATGGACCAGAAGTCTTCTAGTTTGTTGGTATTCAACAAGTCTCTGTCTGACTTTGTAGTGGAGCTGGGTCTGAAGCGTGATGCCCTGGGAGCTGTGGACGGCAGCAGCCTGGAAGCCCTGTTGAAGGGGGAGCCTCTGGAGCGGAGGAGTCAGCCAGAACCCCGGGGCCCTGAGGAAAACCCACCCACACCTGAACCCGTTGCCGCCACAGCCTCCAGTCACACCTCGTCCGGACGCATCCGCAAGGTCACTAAGGATTACCTCAAACCAAATTTACCCAGTATGTTTTATACTTGCTCCAGATGCTTTGTCTGTGCTGCTGTCTTATCTTCACCTCGTGTTTTAGAGGGTGCTGGACCATGATGACTACCTAGATGACCTAGATGATGAAGACTTTGAGGACGAGACTCCCAAGAAACGAGGGAAGGGCAAGTCCAAGGGCCGTTCAGTAGGAAATGGAAAGAAGAAAATGGAGGCAGCTGCTGCAGCTTTGGAAGAACGGGACAAACCATACGCCTGTGACAGTGAGTACATTGATTACATGTCAATTTGTGTGTGTGTTTGTATGTGTGTGTGCATTGACTTACTTCATGTATGTGTTTGCAGTCTGTGGGAAGCGCTATAAGAACCGTCCGGGCCTGAGCTACCACTACACACACTCCCATTTGGCCGAGGAGGAGGGGGAGGACAGAGAGGAGATAGAGCCCCCGCCAACCCCACGTCGGGTTGAGGAACACAAGAGTGAGTCACACACATCAAATCACAGCTACTGGTATCAGTAGCTAGACTCATTATCGCCGACCACAGCTCGGTCAAGGGTATATGTCCATAATTGAATAATAGGGCTTAATTTACTACAATGGCATCAATTGGAATTACACCAAAAGTATATTTACTATACTCTAATCTAAATGACACTGTCGCAAAATGGAGTCAATCTGATATTGAGGAGTGATGTTTTTTCGTGAAAATTGTCAGTCATTTGTTGCCTCTTCTCTACCAGCTCCTAAGAAAGGCCCTAACGGTTTGGCAATGCCCAACGACTACTGCGACTTCTGTCTGGGAGACTCCGCCCACAACCAGAAGACCGGCCAGTCAGAGGAGCTGGTGTCCTGCTCAGACTGTGGACGTTCAGGTAAGGTGTCCCGCCCGTGTGCAACAACATATTTTCAGTGTTGCTCCCTGGTCCTGCCCAAAGGCTCCATTTCACGTGCACTTCCCTCCCGCCAGGTCACCCGTCCTGCCTGCAGTTCACAGATGTGATGATGGCAGCAGTGAAGACTTACCGCTGGCAGTGTATCGAGTGCAAATGCTGCAACGTGTGCGGAACCTCGGAGAACGACGTGAGTGGTGCCCTCCCCGTTCTCCTAGGTCTGTGTCCCCCGCGGTTCTGTCTCCCCCGCGGTTCTGTCTCCCCGCGGTTCTGTCCCCGCGGTTCTGTCTCCCCGCGGTTCTGTCTCCCCGCGGTTCTGTCTCCCCGCGGTTCTGTCTCCCCGCGGTCTGTCTTCCCCCGGTCTGTCTCCCCGCGGTCGGTCTCTTCTGGTCGGTCTCCTCACGGTCTCTGCTTCTCTCCCTCTCAGGACCAGCTGCTGTTTTGTGATGACTGTGATCGAGGATACCACATGTACTGTCTCAACCCCCCTATGACCGAGCCCCCAGAAGGTATGACCCCATCCCGTCACAATTCTGTTGTTCCAACGGGTGAGAATATATGTGTTAAACTCACCTGTGTGTGTGTGTGTGTGTGTGTGTTTATAGGGAGTTGGAGTTGTCACCTTTGCTTGCTTCTGCTGAAGGAAAAGGCGTCCATATACCAGCCGCAGAGCGCCAACACAGAAGATGAATAGGGGTTATTCACCCAAAGTAACCCACCTTGCCCTCTGGTTCCCACTGTACCAACCTACACGATGACAATTAGCCCTTCTGTGCCCCGTCCAGTCCCCCTTAACGACCAAGCCCTTCTGGGGTGAAGACACCACCAGGCTGACAGCCAACCCAGCCTCTTCTTGCCTCTCTCCTGTCTAACCATATAAAAGTAAATGCACCAAGACTGTTACACGCTCTGCAGAGACCTGAGAAACTAACCACCGTTTTATCGGAGTACGTGCCAGCTAATACAGGATTAGCATCTCACGCCAACTATTCAAATATAACCTCCCTCCACTTCCATGGGCTGGGCTGATAAGACAGGCAGTGTGTTTAATGTTTTGCCAAAATATCAGTTCTACTTGTAAGAACCTACTGTTTGGATTTATCAAATGAAAAATATGACCACGTTGTTGAGGGATATTAATAGTGGAGTTTTGTAGTGAAGTTTTGTCTGTGTACTTTTAGTTGTTTGAAGAACATGTTTTTCCTGCAGTCCAAAGACTGTCATGAACATCTGGTGCCATGGGTTGTCCCAAATGGCACCCTGTTTCCTAGTTTACTTTTTTCTACCATGACCCTATAGGGGGTCATTTGGGATACAAACGTAGTCATTCTACACTGCTGGTCTGATTTTATAACTCGCATCCAGAATTTGTCGCCCGTCATCTTCCTGGTTTATGTAGCTGTACCATACATGTGCCGACAGTGACGGAGGCACCCTGCATGCAAACCTGCACCTGTACTAAAGTACGTACGCACCGACACTCAGTTGTTTTTACTTTGTATTATTATTTCTACGTTTGATATATTACTTGTTATTTCATGAGGTTGGGGGGTTTTATAGTCAGATTTTCTAAAGTATATACTAACTAATGACGTCAAATAAAAAAACAAAGCATAGCCAAATTAACAGTACTGTATTATTACATTTTCCCGATTTCTTTTGAAAGTGATATTTTTTGTATTATTTTCTTGTGATTTTTTTGTGACATGTTAATAATCTCGATGACAAGTATTCGTTTTGGTATAAATGTATTTCTTTTTGGTATTGAAACTGCTTTTGCCCTATTAAAATGTACATGTATCTACTATGAAAAATGTGTCTCGGTAAAGTGTGTTCACTAGAAAAGCTTCTGTTTTAAGTCAGCAAAAGTTTTCTCCATGACTTACATGACATTCAGTGCTGGGTACATTTTAGCTAAATTGTGTATGTTTCGCAGGGAGACCATAGCATTGACTATTTCTACAGACAAGTTTTTCTTTATTGAATTTTAACAAACTTTAATTCCAAACAAAACAATGTATACATAAATTTATTTTTCAGCATTGAGAACTGTGCCAACTGACAGCATCATAAAGGTGCCATGATGTCACTTTGCTGTCAGTGGGTGAATAAAACATGCTAAACATATACAACTACATGTGGAGAGGGATTCTACAAGCAGAACATGATGTATAGTTATCTGGTAATAGTCGGACAATACAGCAGTTGATCTCACCACCTTTTCTTTCACTGTTTAAAAGTAACAAATCCTTATCACTGAACTGTAATCACAGTAGATACAAATTTACATAAATACAATTTTTGAAGTGCGTGTTCTCAACTGGTCATATCACAAATGTTTGTGATATAAAATGTATGTAAAGATAATCGTTGTAAACACTTAAATAAAATACCACACGTTTGGTATCTCATCGATATAACAATATAAATAAACAATAAATCCTAAATATATACCCGTACACATGATACTGATCAGTTATGGTAACAAGTGAAAAATGACATGAAATAGTATGGCAATCTCAGTGACGTGTGGACTCCAGGCCTACAGACCCTGGAAGCCCACAGAGCAGAGTAGGAACATGGCGTACAGCATCATCAGACACAAGCCCAACTTGCGGTCCAACCGCCAGCGGTTCAGATGAACACCCAAGACCTGCAGAGTGAGATAAACAGAGAACAGGGTGAAGAACTGGAACTGGAGTGCTACAAACGATCTACGGCTTCTAGAAATATGATTTTGAGAGACTACACAGAGGATACTTACAGTAAGAAACACTGAGCCCAACAGCAGAACGACGGAATACACCAACCCCTTGCTGTTGATAAACACCTGCCAATCACAAAATGAAAACCTTCAGGTGCACGTCTGGTGACCTCGGACACAACAGACTGGTGATTGAAGACTAGGTACACAGAGAAACCAAAGACGCCCCCTACCACTGATCCATAGTCCACCACCAGAGTCCTCAGGAACCAAGGGAACCCAAGACCCAGAAGCACGTCAAAGATGTTACTGCCAATGGAATTAGAGACAGCCATGTCTCCCATACCTACACACGCACCACACACGCACCACACACGCACACACACACAGTTAAGGACAAGCAGTTTAACAAGTAGGAATGTCCTCGATGCATCCACCACACATGCGCACGCGCGCACAGAGACAGGTTGGTTAGAGTTCTGGCACCTTGGCGTGCAACGATAAGGCTGGCCATGCAGTCCGGTACACTGGTGCCAGCTGCCAGGAAGGTGATGCCCATAACCACCTCAGGGATGCCCAGTGTGAAACTGATGATGGTCACCTGTCAATACAATGGGCATAAAGTGACATTGCGCTGTTTCAAATATGCTCAAATCCTTCAGGTCCTCCAAGTTGAGGTGTGTCATAAGCAATGTCTGTGCAATGTGTGTGTGTGTGCGCATGAGGTGCAGCCATGCAGTTCATACCATCCAGACCATGAGGTAGGAGAAGACAGCGATCCAGAGTGTGGAGGTCAGGAAGGTGAAAAGGTACCAGCGGCTCCAGCGTGGCAGTGCACAGTTAGGCACGGTGCAGTAGAGCAGCAGCCACAGAGGCCATGAAAGCAGCCAGCGCACACGCTCACAGCGCCCCCCTGTGGAACAATGTCACCATTACCATCAGAGTACAGCTCGCTCGCCAGAATCCAAATCAACGGCACCGATTATCTCAGGTGTGTGTATGTCGTTGAGGTTTCACCTGGCATTATGAAGGGACTGAAGTTCACCTCCTCTTCCTCCAGCACCTCCCCTTCTTCATCTTTGGTCTGTAACGCTGTGACCATGCTCCCCCCGGGGCCCCCGAGGCCCTCCTCCTCCAGCGGCTGCATGTCACTGTCCCCGGCCCCTCCGTTCTCCATCCCCCACGTGGCCCTGTCTCTCCCGTCATCCCCCGCCCCCCTGCTCTCCTCCTGGCCCTGAGTACGGATCAACCTCTGTCTCTGTGAGTGAGAAAGCAGGAGACTAACGTCACACGTTTCCCAATGCATCGTTTGACAGAGTGCGACTCAAACGAGGTACAACACAATGGCCCTGAGAGACATCCGGCAGAGCAATGATACGGGCCTACAGCAATAAGCCAGAATAATACCAGCTGACACGAGTGTGTGTCTCGTTGGCGAGCAGGAAGGATTGGGAGACGGGAGGGAATTTGGCATGTGCGTGTTGTTTTCGCCCCCTTCTGATAACAATGCATCGGTCCTCCATATGCTACTGCGTGGACACATAGTGCTGTTGTGGGTGTGTGGCGTCGGGACCGTCTCCAGTCCGTGTACCTCGTTGATGACCACGCGTCCGGCCATGCGGAGGCGTGTGTAGGGGGGGAAATGCGGTGTGATCAGGAGACGGAGGCTTGCCTCAGAGAAGGTCAGCTGGTGAGGGTGCAGACTCATTAACTCATCCACCATCACCACAGAAGAGTCCTGACCCGCACACGGGTCTGGGCAAACAGGGGAGGAGGTAGAGACGAGGGCAGACGTGGTAAGAAAAGGGAGATTGACAAAGGTAGCATATAAATTGAAGAAGCTAACGTATGTATAGTACGTGAATAATAGACCTCTATGGTCCAGCCCACCTGGCTTCAGCAGCACCATGTCCGTGTCACAGTCGACTCCTCCGTGCCCCACCGCGGTGGTCCGTCTCAGGGTACTGAGGCAGGGCTGACCCCCTCGACCACAATGCCTCTCCACCCAGCCTGACAGAGGCCTGTTGAACCTACACACACACACACACACACACACACACAGGCACGCACACACACACACACAGGCACACACACACAGGCACACACACACACACAGGCACACACACACACAGACAACCATACTTTTTCTACATGGTGATACCAACCAAGCATCTCCTGTGAAGGGTTGTGTCTGTGCAGAAGAAGAGGCAAACGGCCAGGAAAGAAGAACTCACTTCATGATGAGAATGTATACTGCATACATGGAGATCAGTACGATTGTCTCCCACCTGTGAACAGTGAACAATTGTGACGATACATACATTATAATAGAAACATAAACACCCCGGTAAACGTTTCAAAACTCCAGTCCTTGTGCTCACCAAATCACTTTCTCGTCGTAAATCACCACGATCAGCATCAGTATGGACATGATGTAATAGATTGAGTCACGGAGCAACGGCCACCAGCTCAGAGTTATGGGCTGAGAAAGAAGACACTGTTAAACACCACCGGCCAGTCTAAACACAACCATATTGTTGTCTAATGAGGTGTCACCTGTCCAGCGAAGATCCCACAGAGCCCGATGATGACGAGGATGTTGAAGACAGCCGATCCCACAATGGTGCCGACACCCAGATCTCCCTTGGTGATGAATACACCTGGAGGGGAGAGGGGCGGGGAGGAGGTGCACAGGAGCGCATTGATTCACTCAATCAGTCAATTTGGTAATAGACATTTGGTGACCAATCAATCGCTACGAGGGAGTAACGTAAATTATTAACCTATCAGAGAGGTGAAGAGCTCAGGGGCAGAGCTTCCAGCTGCCATGAACGTTGCCCCGGCAACATCCTCACTTAGCTGAAGATTCTACAAAAGACAGAAAAGTGTTTGAGGTAAATAAGAAATCGGTGAAATGTCAACAAAAAAACAAATGAGGGAAATAAGGCCAAGGTAAGAGTGAAGAAATATTCTCACCTCTGATATCTTTTCAAGGGAAGGAACAAAATAGACGTCACAGACAATAGCCAGGGCATAAAACATGTAGATCGCCTGGAAAATACAGAAAATGTTTGTGGACGGAGTTGGATGACATTGGGCCGTATTCTAAAGAGCATTGTTAATCAAGGCATTTGACAACTCACACAAACAACATGGAGAAGAACAGCCCCCTTTCTTCTCTGCTCCGAAGTGAAGATATCTTCAGGAAACTCATGGATTGCTGAATGAGAAAGAGGAAGGGACACATTGAAACTGTGAGTTTATCTGTGTGTGAGAAAAATAGAGGGTGTAAAATTAACAGTATCCTATGAAATGATCCAACCAAGGGAATGAAACACATTGAGTTGGCTGGGCTGAACTCCAGTACTTCTTGATACGTGGTAATGTGAGTGTTCAAGTTCATCTCCTAGCAACAGGCCCAGAGCTCCTGGTCAAAGTAGACTCAAGAATATATGCCACTGTCACATGACTCAGCTGTGCTCTGAAGGACAAAACCAGGCTGTAAAGCCTAACTCAGATTCCTTGACTACGATTCCAGCTCACCCCTGCACACACACGCACGCACACGCACGCGCACGCAGGCACGCACGCACGCACGCACGCACGCACGCACACACACACACACACACACACACACACACACACACACACACACACACACACACACAGACACAGACACAGACACAGACACACACACACACACACACACATGCATGACACAAATAGGGGGCACTGATAACAGGTGAAATTCAGCCAGCACTTTGAAAAGCTCCAAATAGGCTTCACTGCTCCTACAGTTCAGAATTTAGCATTTAGTTGCCTAGCAACGCGGACCTCAAAGGGGTATTACTGAGGGCTTAGGCATCTGTCTGAACCTCTGTCTGAATGATGACAGCCAGAGCAAGAGATTGATAGGTAGATATGGATGAAGATGAATGACGAGGAAGTGGAGCGAGACAGGGTCAGAGAACATCAACAACAGTGATACTAGGGAGCAAAATAATTACACAAGTTAAGGTAGATGAATGAACTATTTGAGGACACATAAATAGGCCTACACAGACACATGAGCATGTAGTGTACCGGCTCTGGGCGTTGAAGTGGTGTTGGAGGTGTGGTTCTCATCTTCTCTGCCCCGCATCAGTTCTCTCTTAGACCAGCTGAAGTCATGAACAGCATGAGAGTCTGTTATAGGAAGGAGTAGCATAAGTTATTTCCTAATATATATATTAATATATATATATATTAATATATATATATATATATTATATATATATATATATATATATATATATATATATTATATATATATATATAATGCTTAGACAAAGCAATCACATGTCTATTTATGTGGGGCTGTTAGTATTTGATAGTATTATACAGGTTCCATGATTCACTAAACCACCAGTATATTTTGAATGAATATAGCCGGACTCTCCGTGTTAATGATCTCCTTTGTAAAACGCACCTGTTAGGTGTAGGAGGTGCACCAGCCAGTTGGCTGTAATCATCCCCACTCCACAGACACCTAACCGCCAGAAGAGCCGAGTGCGCCTCGGTCTCGCCGCTGCCTTCATCTCGCTGTGATTCACCACTACTCAGAACATGTCGGTCACCATAACAGCGTCAGTTCTCCGGCTCGCATCTATGATCACGTTAAATAGTATTATTTTCATGCACTCTCCACGGAAGCTATGTATTTACGTTCAGCCATGTATCAGTCAGTCTCAGCATCCATGCACTTGGTCAGAAGCGATCCATCCTCCACAAACATATGCGATCCTCACGGAACCGAAAGACAAAATGAGCCTTTTGCTTAAGAAATCAAGTGTCGCACACAATAGCTGATGTTTTTACGCGTTCCACTGCATG
This sequence comes from Dallia pectoralis, assembly GCA_029465975.1. Taxonomy (NCBI): domain Eukaryota; kingdom Metazoa; phylum Chordata; class Actinopteri; order Esociformes; family Umbridae; genus Dallia; species Dallia pectoralis. The sequence continues at coordinate 10,039,910 of CM055729.1, read as the reverse complement.
TTTGTGATGATTCCAGAGATTCCCATCAGGATACTATTCTGCCAGTTCGAGTATATTCGGAAATCCGTCACCAGGGGTGTTTTCCGTGCGATCGTGGTGCCATCAGTGCTGATTGGGTGGGGCGCATCTAGGAAGATCTCAGGAACCAGATATGGATTCATCAACATACATGTATGAATGCGTCATTAGTGCATGATCATATACTGAATTAACCAGTGAAACATACTTATCCATCCACAAAAAGCGCATTCATTTAAATAATTTAGTCGACTATTTCAATTTCTACTTTTTAGGACAATGTTAATGCAGTACTTATAGATGCAGTACATTTGTGGATTTCCTCGCAACCCCCCAGCCCCCCAAAAAAGAAGAGCAAATACATTTATTTTAAAGAAAAACAATTGTACATTATTTATTGTAATATATGTGGGCTACTAATGTCAATATCTGAAATCAATCAAAATCTTTGTTGCATTTAAAACCCGTTTTGTCAATAAACTTGGAAAAGTTCCGTTTTTTTATTATGGGGAATCGCTGGATTATGTCCACAATTGACGTAGGAGGGCTTCAAAATCGCTCAATGATTCATAAAAGATTGAAAATAAAATTGTGACAAGACAGGCAAAGTGTTTTTTCTTTTTTTATCAACATAATAAAGCAGCATAGTGGCACCTCAATCTACAACATTTAGAGAACCCAGAATGGGTACACTGAACTGCAGTACGTTCAACATCTGGAGAACCCACAGGGGTACACTGAACTGCAGTACGTTCAACATCTGGAGAACCCAGAGGGGTACACTGAACTGCAGAACATTCAACATCTGGAGAACCCAGAGGGGTACACTGAACTGCAGAACATTCAACATCTGGAGAACCCAGAGGGGTACACTGAACTGCAGTACGTTCAACATCTGGAGAACCCAGAGGGGTACACTGAACTGCAGTACTTTCAACATCTGGAGAACCCAGAGGGGTACCTTATCATGTGGGCCTACATGTGCAGACAAACTGGTTGATAATAGAGGGGTTCTTCTTTGTCCACCACAGGAAATATTCAGATATAAACTTCCGTGTTTTATGATTTCCTGGCAAAGACAATTACAAACCTCAAGCACCCCTAAACATTTTTCAATTTTGTTGTAGCCCTGAACTAGCAAAAGAACGCTTAATTTGAATTACAGTGGCAGTTAAGTCTTTTATTGAAATGAATCTCCTCCATTGACAGGTTGTGGGCATTAGGCAAAATCCAATGAGCCGTCTTTAGAGGACATGTTAGGGAAAAAATCAATGTATGGAACCATTCTTACAAACTGAAATATTTAACTAGTTACTACAAACTAAAATTCCATTGAAAACAGATGGCAGCATGCATATCGCAGACAGATACAGAGAATGAATGCTATTAGGCTATAAGTCTCGTTCCATTGAAAACAGATGGCAGCATGCATATCGCAGACAGATACAGAGAATGAATGCTATTAGGCTATAAGTCTCGTTCCATTGAAAACAGATGGCAGCCTGCATATCACAGACAGATACAGAGAACGAATGCCATAAGGTTACGTCTCCTACCATCATCTTGTCCGTAACCTGCTCCTCTCACATCTTGGCACTAGCATTTTCTGTTATATCTCCATTTTAGTCTTTCAGTATTCTCAGCATTCTCTAGACTCTCTGCCTGAAGATTATTGTGGTCCCTCTTAACAACCTGAAGAACATATCGTTTATTATTCAATTAGGTCAATGTTTGGTTTAATTTGAAGGACATTAGCATTTTACAGCCAAAAAAGCACTAAATTAATTTTCCCGGGAGACTAGCATTGACTTTCCTGAGAGACTTGCAATGAATCTGTTCGTCATTGTAGACTTGTTTTACATTAGGCCTATAAAAGCAAAAGTCTGTTCACCTTTTTATTAGACATTTGGATTACCTTTTCTTTCTCCAAAGGTTTGTGTTGTATTTCAAAGAGCGTACCATGTCATCGAATACACGTTGTGTTTGTTTCATTCAAGTGAAGTTAATAGGACGTACGTTGAAATGACTTAAACGGAATATGCAGCGTGACACAATTATGGTGTACGGATAACGCGTTAAAACTATATGAATATTCCCAAAAGTAGCTTTAGTAAGCAATTTACAAATATTTTTTTTCCCTGGGGGAAGTCGGGAAAGGGGTGACACCTTGAGATACCTGGGTGACACAAACTGGGTGACGACTGCATGGACCATTATGACCTCTGAAATCGCAAGCTTTCGGCAAGGGGCCTGGCTCATCAGAACGTTATTATACATGAATAGGCTACACACATTTATTTCCTAAATATTTTACTAACAGGAAAAATACCGTAATTATGACATACACAATTTCCACGACGAAACGTTTTAGACCCTGCCTGCTTAAGGCCATAAGGTCGAACACGTGGCTCCTGGCACAGTCATAAATGGCATATAAACTATGATATGCCTCCCTCGTGTGGATATATCGGAGTATTACATGTTAGGTCAATTTATCCCAGTAAAATGCGAACACAAAAGCTGAGACGAACCTAAAAGCTTTGAAAAGTTTATATTAAATACCAATCATAAACACTCTCAAATACATGAATGGTGACTGTCATGTTAGTCATGATATAGTTAAGTCATGATATAGGCTAATTATTGCTTTCTAATTTGCTCATAATACTGTTTGAGGTGTAATCGAAGCGTCATGTCTTTCTTACTGCCACCTGTCTTATGTAATTAGACTACTTGGATCACGTTTGATGTTGTATTGTTGGTTTTCTTTACATGTTTGAATTTATAAAATTCAGTGGGATGACTACTATAATACAATGACACGTGCAAGTCAATAAACACAACTCAATTAAGTATACGCGCATCCCAATTCTGGTCGTTTTTAATTTGTCTTTATAAGTTAATCACATCGGCTGTGAAATATAATTGACATAATGATCGGAACTGCCTGTCTGTTCTGCTTTGCTGAGTGCAATTTAGTAATATCGACTTTACAGCAATATCTATGTTTGTCCGTTTAGCTTTGTATTTCAGTAAGCACTTCATGAAAAAATAAATAAAAAAACACCAGTACAACCAGACATTCTACGGTAATTAAATAATGTATTTTCCTTTGCATGTTTAACCAAGTGATATTTTGGATATCAATGATATTGTCCCGGAACCAACATTTAACACAGTCGTTCTGGTACGTCAAATAAGTTGACGGACTGTATACAATCACAGGAAAATCCAACGTGTGTTCTGACTTTTGTTTTTACCAATAAAAACCGCGTACCGTGATTTTATTATCACTTCAATTGGAAATAATAATAAGGTAAATAAACACCTAGTCGATAAACGTAACTGCCTGTGCGAACAACAATAGTTTGTCTTTTAGGGTCCCCGTTTGCTGCTGTTTCCGGGGTCCACAGATCCAACATCACATAATGCATAACATCAACTTGGATGTACTGTGTAATCTCCAAAGATCTGCATACATCTGATCTGATTTATTTTTCTGCAGAATGATCCACTGATGTTTGGTCCAGTGCCAAGTAGATTATCAGGATTGATCCAAACATACATCCCCACACCAGTTGGTAGGTTTTTCAGCTGCGGTATCGGAATGGCCAAGAGCAAGTTTGAGTATGTTCGCAACTTTGAGACTGATGACACCTGCCTGAAAAACTGTTACATTGTTGTGCGGTTGGATGGGAGGAATTTCCACAAGTAAGTAGCGTCTGTGTTTCTTTATAGCCTACTGTAGCATCCTCTACTCGTCTGGTGATATGTATTCTTCACAATGACACAATCTAGCAGAGACACTCAATGAAATGTGCTACACAAGGCAGTTGTTGAGATACGTTGTTGGACTAGACTGGAGGAACGATGAAAGCAAGCCAGATAACAGGTTCACTCTGTAGTGTGTTAGTATCTGAAGCTCAACCCACACTACTGAATGTCAGGCCATGCGTTGTAGGTTTTCAGAGCAGCACAACTTCTCGAAGCCCAACGATGGTCGAGCTCTGGGTTTGATGACGCGCAGTGCCCGCTCCGTCATGGAAGACATGGATGACGTCATCATCTCCTACGGACAGAGTGACGAGTACAGCTTTGTCTTCAAGAGATCGACCAACTGGTTCAAAAGGAGAGCCAGGTAACTGGTTACCACCCAAGTAGCAATGTTGTGTTGGCCAACCAATCAGCACAAATGCCGACTTAAGCTTAGTCGGGCCAACGATGGCAAACAAGCTGATTCCAACCGCGACTAATACCGCGACTAATACAACCAATGCCAACGTTGGGCCAACCCATCATTGATACTTGGGCAATGGGGTATTTTACTGTGTGACTTTTTATTTCAATTAATTGTCCGTTTTTTCTCTTCACTTTCATATTGTGGGTTACTGTAAAGCAAAGTGGAATATCTGATTTTCTGGGTTTATATTTCAGACTGTAACACTTCAGTAAGGAAAAATTTGAAAGGGGGTGGTGATTTCATATACACAATTTGACGGATACACTCTCACAAGCACGAATGACCCCCCCTCACATGCACACACATATCACAGATTGTAACAAAGTGACCCTGTCTTGCTTTCCCCTCCCAGTAAGCTGATGACCCATGTAGCGTCTCATTTCTCCTCTTCCTACGTGTTCTACTGGAAGGACTACTTTGGAGACCAGCCCCTCCTGTATCCTCCAGGGTTTGACGGGCGGGTGGTGCTGTATCCTAGCAACCGCAACCTGCGGGACTACCTCAGCTGGAGGCAGGCAGACTGTAAGGACACAAACGAGAAGCCTACCTACAAACGAGAAGCCTGACCTACCAAGAAGCCTACTCTAATTATCTCTCAAACATAGTGGCGATAGGCCAATATTAGTTAAATATAAATTCTAATAATTGTTCTTGGAATCCGAGTTCCTAAAGTTTTGCATTCAGCTTGGTTAAGTATGACAGCAATTGATTTCAATATTCAGCCGCAAAACAGGCATAGAGCCCTCAACTTGGCATAGGGGCGATCATGTTGAACAGGGAATTCCTGAAATTCTATATATACTTTGCCCCAAAATGCCTAGACCGTTTATGATGACCAACCCAGTGCACTACAGAATTAGATTTTCCCTCTGTATGAACCATGGTTTTATTACTGGGTGTGTTTCCTAATTACGTGTTTGTGTGATTTCTCTCAAGGTCACATCAACAACCTGTATAACACAGTGTTCTGGACGCTGGTGCAGAGAGGTGGCTTAACCACAACCCAGGCAGAGGACAGACTAAAGGTGAGAGTGACTCCACAGAGAGATTAACACAATAACACAGGTGTTACAGGGGGCATCTTCTTACGAGGTGCAGTATGTCATTTTCCATAGGCCAATCTGCTTGTTAGTTGGAATCACTTCAGAATTATTATAATAATAGCTTTCAGGTGTTGTTTACTTAACTGACCTTGCAGTTGATCATTTTAGATTTGATTTGCGAACACATTTACTTTCTTAATAGAACAGCTCTACCCCCCCACTTCTTTCTCTCTCTCTTTTAGAGAACGTTGGCAGCAGATAAAAACGAGATCATGTTCTCCGAGTTTGACATCAACTACAACAATGAGCCTCCAATCTACAGGAAGGGAACATCTCTTATCTGGAAGAAGGTGAGATCTCGAGTTATGCCCCCATATTCCCCCAAACAGTGCTCTACTTTCAGCCAGTCTGTTGGTGTTAAATGAAGCTTCGATCACTTCTGTCCCAGATGGAGGAGACGGTGACCAAGCACGTGGAGCTCCCTGACGAGGAGGAGAAGGAGGTGCTGGTGACACGGACCAGAAGAAGGGTCAGTGCCTGTCATTGTGACATTGTAGGCGACCAGTTCTGGGAGGAACATCCGGACATTTTAGAAGACGACAACTGCTGAGCAGACAGACGACACCTCCTAGTGGAACGGAGAGCAGGGCGGCTTGTTGCGGATGATGTTTAACACCAGACACCGTCCAGGCTGTGGGTTAGTGGATCCTGCTGTTACTGTCAGAGGGTTCTGAGCTCGGCTAGGCACTGTGGTCTGTTGTGGAGGACTCGGACTTACTACTGGAACTCACTGAACACAGGTGGATAGAGAACCAGAGGACTCGGACTTACTACTGGAACTCACTGAACACAGGTGGATAGAGAACCAGAGGACGTTTTGGCTACTGAACACTAGCATGCTTTTTGCTCATCTATTAAAATATTTTATAGTGTTTGAATAGTGTTCGTCTTTTTATATCTTGAAAAAAAAACCGCAAGGGAAGGAATCTGCCCCTGTTGATTATATTTTGCTAGTGATGGAGTTGGTATCAACATAATAAAGAAACGGGTTGGCGATCTGATTTTCCTTATTTCTCCCTTACATCTCACCCTCTTTTGTTACCTCTCTTTCTCTTTTTAATTCTCTCCCTTCTCACCCTCCCTCCTTATCTCGCTCTCTTCCTGTTTCCATCCTTTCATTTTATATTCTATGTGTTTGTAAGAAAGAGAACTATGGTTTTTAATGTCTCATAAATGAAATGTTCCTAGAATAGTTGAAGTGCACTTCATAATGACTAGGACTCTATACTTAACACTTTTTGATTTGAATTCAAACAATATATCAGGTTAAAGTGTAAATTATCAGCTTTCATTCAAGCATATTTGTGTAGCAAGCAAGTTTATTGATATAGCACAATTCATACATAGAAGCAATTCAATGTGCTTTACAGAGGAAAATAATAAAATTATAAAAGACATGCTTTTATCAGAATAAAAAAATAAAATACATGCATTTTATAACAATCTGTAATGCTGAAGTGACGGCATATGCAACCTAGGGCTCCCCTGTGGGAGAATGCTGGGCAGAGCCATCTACAAAAAAAAACTGTTTACCACCAGGGTCGCTACATTACCCCCACCAAACGGGAGAGCGTCCAAAGTCCCTCGCGGAGACACGCCTCTCCAATGGCCCTCGCTGCCAATCCCACACCAATGTAGCGTCCGGCGGGGGGAATCAAACCAGTGCCCTACTTATTTATTCAAAAGGTCTTTAGAACCGTGTAGGTATGGTTTTAGGAAATTACTTGTTTTGGGATAGCGTTATATATATATATATAATATATGTTCAATTTATAATATGTAAAAGTAATGGCCGATGCTCAGTATTTGATCACATATTTGTTTGATGCAATAACGTCCTAAAGTCTTTGATTCACTGACCTTGTAGATGCTGGGTATCTTCACTGGTGGTTCCCTGACTGGCCTGCACTGCAGCCATTATTAGTTGCTTGTGTTTAGGTCTTTTTGTGTCTCATCTTTAGCAAATAAAAGACATTTTTAAGATTTAAATCTAGAGATTGAGTTGCCAGTCATGAACTTTCCACTTTCTGACCCTGAGAACTTTCCTAGTTTCTCTGGCAGTATGTTTGGGGTTATTGTCTTGCTGTAAGAGGAAGAAGATCCAGTGAGTTTAGAGGCGTTTGCCTGTTTCCGTTTGCAATTTAGCATCTGACGTTCTGCTGGGGAAGTCATCTGATGATGGTGGCTGACAAAGACAAGCATTTCTTCTGGAATTTTTGTACAAACTTAAAACTAATATGTGAACAAATACCTGGAATTAAGAGCTGTGAGTCTATACTATAACCTTGCAGTGACTGTTTGATTTCAATTCCATACTTTTAAAGGAATGTAATTATATAGTTCAAATACAAAACTACATTCCACAGTCCCAATGATTACAGAGGGTAGGCTACTATATGTTGTTTTCTGATATTATTTTTAAAAGCCTACTTGTCCCTTCAGGTTTCAGCTTGTCCTTTCAGGTTTTAGCAGGTGTGTGATAAGACATGCACTCTGGTTTTTAATGTAATGGCAGTGAAACCAGTAGCAGCCCAACAAATGCTTTGTTTCAGTGCCAGAGTTACTTTTAGAGGCAAATAGATCACCCTGGACTAGGCTGGCTGCACACTCAACACTTCTAATAATACCACACACAGCTGATACACACCACCTCCCCCAGTTAGGGGGAACATGTTTTAACATGTAAGCTGGTATATTTCTCGGTCTGATGTTACTGTACTGCTAGAGTTGGGACACCAGATTCGAAGGGCTTTTACTGGTGACACCAATTGTCACAAGAAGTTGTCAATCCCAGAGCTGACAATATGCTGTTTATAATCGTTTCTCAAACCAAACAGCAGTGTCCAACAATAACACCCAGGATTCCAGCATTGGAATCTAACCTAAATCCGTGACAGATGTAGTCTAGTGGGTGACAGAGACATTTTCACCATGTTCACGAAATAAGAGTTTTAGGATATTATACGAAAACGGTCCAAACACTTTCTCGTTGATAAAAAAAACATAAAAAGTTAAACCAGCAGCCCAAGTAAACGCTTTACGGACGCGCGCACGGTTTCAAGACGTTCGACCAGAAATCGGTGGAAAGGGGAGGGGCTGAGAAGGAAATGGGAGGGACTGAGGGTAAACGGGGAGGGGCTGAGAATGCAAGACAAATACCATGAGAAGAGATGCTTGGTGAAAGCATCCCGGTACTGGGCTGCATACTGGGCTGCGGTGCTTCTGTACTCCACTCACTCCGCCCAGAGCAACTGTCTACCCGTTATATGTGCAGTGTTTTAGCCCTGTTTGCAGTTACATTGCCGGTTTTATTTTGACCGCTTTATTCTAGCATGAGTCCAGGAGAACCGCTGACTCGCGTTGATATTTGTCATGTTTCTGTATATTCCCGTGTCTGTCTGTATTTAGTAGCCGGTATCTGCTGTGTTGGGACTGTGATATCGAATCATGATGTGGCTGCTGGTGAGTCAGGTTCGTTAATGAATACATGCATGAATTCATCCAGTTTATATAGGGTTATTTGTTCAATAATTATCATGTTGATACCGTTTAGGCTGTTGTATCAGCATTGTAATAATTCATTTCTTATCAGAATCAGGATTATTTCTCCATGTCTGTTTACAGACACAAGGCATTAGTTCTGACCCCTTGCTGCAACACTTAATACACACATTAAAAAACGAATTCAAAAAAAATCATTAAAATATTTTTTTATAAAGTAAAATTTTCTTTTGACAACTTATCAAAGAAATGTATCCTACTGAGTTATTGATTGGTAACGGAAATTGTTATTATTTCAGTTACCAAACAAAATATAATGTGTTTATATACCCTTGGAAATTGCACATTGACAATGACTGCACAAGTCTTGTTTTCAATCTCTCCTAAAAGGATAACACAATTATAAACACCTGTCTGAAAATGGTTTGCGCTGGTTTCAATATTAAATACAATATATATAATATATATGATAATATATATAATTTGCATAAACAGTTACAGTAATTGTCTGCTGTCCACCTTGATGAACATGTTTGTAAATGTCGTGTATAGAGGAGCAGGGACGTAGCCGTGAAGACAGACTGGACTCCATTGAGAACTATGACATCACTTATCCACTCTGGCTACAGCCGGCCAGGCTCAGGAGGACTTCAGATGGAGAACAGGTGAGATCCGTAGTTGTCCTCTGAAACATGTGCAACACTTTATCCCTGAACCTCTTTAAATACACTTCCTCCAAACATGGTATCACACTCCCTAATCATTACCGGGATGTAATAATAGTGGTTACTGAGTTAACAAATAAAATGCTGTCTTGTCCATGTTCTCAAGTGTAATACGCTGTTAAGAGGTTCCTAATCATAGGATGATTCTCTGGATGAGTGTGTGCTCTCTGTGTAGAGATCTCATCCTAGTTTCTGTGCTTGTCTTCCCAGCAACACCCATCAGAGGCAGAGGTGCTGATCACGGCTGAAGGAGAAGAGATGACTCTCCGCCTACACAGAAATGAGTGAGAGTCCTACTGTACAATAATACCACTATAATATATAATATAGTATAATAATATATCTAGTGTATGATACTAGACCTGTAGCTGTGTCCTGTAGTGAAACAATACTAGACCTGTAGCTTTGTCCTGTAGTGTAAGATACTAGACCTGTAGCAGTATCCTATAGTGTATCTGCTGCAGGTCTAGTATCGTGCACTACAGGAAACTGCTACAGGTCTAGTATTGTACACTACAGGAAACAGCTACAGGTCTAATATGGTAGTGTCAGATACTAGACCTGTAGCAGTGTCCTGTAGTGTATCATACTAGACTTGTAGCAGTGTCCTGTAGTGTAAAATATTAGACCTGTAGCAGTGTCCTGTAGTGTACAATTCTAGACCTGTAGCTGTGTCCTGTAGTGTAAGAAACTAGACCTGTAGCAGTGTACTATAGTGTATCATACTAGACTTGTAGCAGTGTCCTGTAGTGTAAAATATTAGACCTGTAGCTGTGTACTGTAGTGTATCATACTAGACCTGTAGCAGTGTCCTGTAGTGTCAGATTCTAGACCTGTAGCACATCGATAGTTATGGTTGGGAACAGAGGGGACAGCCTATCCCATATATTTGAATTGACCCAAACAGATGTCAAAGTGAACATATGTACTAAATTGACTCTGCACTGCTCACTCTTCAATTATACACTCATAAGGAGGGTGAAAAGAAAAGAGAGAAAGAGAGGGTTAGAGAGGGCAGTTGTAATTTGATATATACAAGCCCCAGGCTGAAACAGAAAGTGACTATGTTGTCTGTTTGGACATCCTGTCAGTTAAAAGCGACAGATTGTGGCGAGAATGATCACTAGAGGTGCTGGGAGTGAAGAAGAGCTGTGTGTTTTGTTTTGTTGCGCCCGTGATATATAGTCCAACAACCACAACACATTGACCAGTGCCACCACTTCCCTGTCAGATCGTCATGCCGACAACACACTGACACAGTACGGTTTAACCAGAAGGGTCATCAGTGTGACAGTACTACTAATGACTTCCAGGGAACACTTCCCACATTAGGATAGGAGGGAAAGCAATGGGATAATGTCACCAAGGAAAACGAAGCCATGTATTACAGAATGAGGGATATGTTCTAAATAGGATACAGCATGGGTGTGACCACCTGAAATATCACCAATACCATATATTACAAATAGACCTTCACACACAAACGCGCACATTTATTTATGCTATGGTGTGTTCCATATCGTCTAACCACAAACCCCAGAACGTTGTACCTAAACCTTATCTAGCCCAAGCTCCTAACCCATCATGCTCAATCCTAAATGTAACCTCAAGGTCTACCACCTGTACGTTTTACCCTAAACCAAACCCCTGAGCCGCAAATGACCTTTTTTCTTGTGGCGACCCATTTGTCATATTTTACTGTGGAGTCCAGTCTTCTGGTTGTCATATGTATAGTTAGACCTGGATTACACACACACAGTGTCACTTAACCCATATGTATAGTTAGACTTGGGTTACACACATACAGTGTCACTCAACTCATATGTATAGTTAGACCTGGATTACACACACACAGTGTCACTTAACCCATATGTATAGTTAGACTTGGGTTACACACATACAGTGTCACTCAACTCATATGTATAGTTAGACCTGGATTACAGACACAGTGTCACTCAACTCATATGTATAGTTAGACCTGGATTACACACACATACAGTGTCACTCAACTGTGTCTGACTGCCCGTACCCTCTGGCAGAAAGCTCTCAGCAGTTGGTCATATTACAGCTGGAGGAGTGACTAACATCAGCTTGTGTGATTGTGTATTTAGCAGATGTTTGTTTTTGATTGATATAAAGGAAAGACAATTTTGCCAGATTTGCATACTTACCTAATTGCTCAAAGTCGTTTTACAGCACCTTAAATAAGGAAGAAGCCGGTCAATATTGCTAGAATATTTTTCGGTCAGTTGGAAGAACGTTTTGTGAATTCACTCAGGTTGAGAAAGATGCTGTGTTACAATCACTGTTTCTTCATACTGTTCTGTTCAGTTGTCATATTTCAACACCGTTCTCCTCTGTTTGCACATCTATTGTGCATTTCTTTTAGAGCTGTAGTGTCCAGGCAGATATCATTCTAGCACTGTTAAGCGCAGACTCTTAATACAGACGCTCAAATCAAGAACACTGATGGTAAAACCTAAATTAGATCTCAGTCATTCAGCTCTTTCATTCTGACTCAGGGATTGTTGGTCTACAATTACTTCCTCTGTCTGTGAGTTCTATGCTAATCCACTTCTTTAATTTATGGCAGACGCTGGAGAGGAGCCAGAGGAGTTAAGAATCTTCTATTCTCTCTCCCGAGTCCTTAGTGCTTTCCCATTAACTGCCTTAGTGTTATAGCCCAGACATAGCACAGTCTTATAGCCCAGACTCAGACACAGCCCAGTCGTATTGTCCAGACTCAGACACAGCCCAGTCTTATAGCCCAGACTCAGACACAGCCCAGTCTAATAGCCCAGACACTGCATCCAATTCCAGCCCAAGGTATCCTATTCTAGGCCAGCATCCAAACATCGTATGGTGATATTCAGGACGAGAGGAAAAAGGAATGATGCTATGCTCCCTTCATTCCCTTCATTCCCTTCATCTCCTTTACTGTCTCCTCCTCTCCGTTTTACCCTTCCATCATCTTTAATTAATTCTACTTCCTGTACTCCTGTCTTTTTTTAATAATTCAAACCTGCTATGAATCTTCAAGAGGCTAACATAATATTGTGTGTGTGTGTATATGTGTGTCTCAGGGATTTTAGCTTAATGAAAGCCTGCAACAAGGCCGGAGAAGGATGGTGATTTGGTTAAAAGCCAGGCAGAGTCGTGCTGACTCAGACAGAGAGAGGTGGAGGGAGGAAGAAATGGAGGTATGTTATAGATGGAGATAGACAATTAGAGAGCAAAGACATGGATATGGTTACAGAACCAGTCTGGAGGTTTACGATAGACGGGGAGAACCAAAGACATGGATCTGTTACAGAACCAGTCTGGAGGTTTAGGATAGACAGGGAGAACCAAAGACATGGATATGGTTACAGAACCAGTCTAGAGGTTTAGGATAGACGGGGGGAACCAAAGACATGGATCTGTTACAGAACCAGTGTAGAGGTTTAGGATAGACGGGTAGAACCAAAGACATGGATCTGTTACAGAACCAGTCTAGAAGTTTAGGATAGACGGGTAGAACCAAAGACATGGATCTGTTACAAAACCAGTCTAGAGGTTTAGGATAGACGGGGAGAACCAAGAACATGGATCTGTTACAGAACCAGTCTGGAGGTTTAGGATAGACGGGGGGAACCAAAGACATGGATCTGTTACAGAACCAGTGTAGAGGTTTAGGATAGACGGGGGGAACCAAAGACATGGATCTGTTACAGAACCAGTCTAGAGGTTTAGGATAGACGGGTAGAACCAAAGACATGGATCTGTTACAGAACCAGTCTAGAAGTTTAGGATAGACGGGTAGAACCAAAGACATGGATCTGTTACAGAACCAGTCTAGAGGTTTAGGATAGACGGGGAGAACCAAAGACATGGATCTGTTACAGAACCAGTCTGGAGGTTTAGGATAGACGGGGGAACCAAAGACATGGATCTGTTACAGAACCAGTGTAGAGGTTTAGGATAGACGGGTAGAACCAAAGACATGGATCTGTTACAGAACCAGTCTAGAAGTTTAGGATAGACGGGTAGAACCAAAGACATGGATCTGTTACAGAACCAGTCTAGATGTTTAGGATAGACGGGGAGAACCAAAGACATGGATTTGTTACAGAACCAGTCTAGAAGTTTAGGATAGACGGGTAGAACCAAAGACATGGATCTGTTACAGAACCAGTGTAGAGGTTTAGGATAGACGGGGAGAACCAAAGGGAGTATTGCTTTGTCAGGTGGGTGAACCTGGATTTCAATTCATTTTTTTCTTCTTTTCCCTTCCTCTTTAACCCTGCACGTACACTGCTTTATTACCCCATAGAGAACTGTCCTGGCCTCCTCCTTCCACTGTCCTCCCCCCTCTCCTGTCCTCTACTCCCCCCTCTCGTGTCCTCTCTTTTCTTCCCACGTCCCGAGGGAGTAGTGTAGGATTCAGGGCAACACTCATCACTCACTGTACATTGAAGATGTGGACCAATGCCAGGCCAGACAGATGATATATAAGTTAGACGATCCTCTCTCTCTCAGAGACAGTGCTGTGTTTGCTTGGCCTCTTTTCTTCTGGTTAATGTAACAGTCTTTCACTGTTAAAGATCTATGTGCTCGTCTGACTAGTTTGACCTCTCGCTGTGGCTGTATCAGTGTGTAAAACCCCTTACATCATTCATTGCTGAGTGGGCTCTAGATGTGCCAACTGTTGTCAGCCTTTTATGCTAGTAGTGACACACACACACACACACACACACACGCACACACACACACCCTCACAAACCCCAGTGATGTCATCTGATACCATGACAGAATGCGACCCACTGACCCTAGTGTGCATTAGCCTCCTTTCACCCTCTGCTACGTCATCCATCTTTCCGAACCCTCACATCTCCCCATTCCCCTCCAGCGCTGTCCAAGCTCAACTGAATCTTTTGTCTTAGCTCTGCCCTCAGACAACCATTCTTCAGATTAGCCGGTTCTCAGTCCCAGCATCTGTCTGGAGCCTGGACTGGACCCAGAACCCAGTATACATACACTGTGATCCACCACCATAGTTCCAGATAGGAGAGAAATAGACGACTCTGTCTGAGGGTGAAGGTGAGGTGAGGTGTGTGTGTGTGTGTGTGTGTGTGTGTGTGTGCATGCTAATTCACTTCTTGTCTTTCTGTAGAACAGATGTTAAACAGCAGCCATTTCTGAAACTCTGAGAATAATCTACTAGTCAACCGTTTAATCTGCCTGTCAGAGAGATAAGGGGACGATGGAGGGAAGATGGAGGGGGGGATGGAGGGAGAGATGGAGGGGGAGATGGAGGGGGTAGGAAGAGGGGGAGGGGTGGAAGGACGAAGGGAACCGAGAGATTGCCTAAGCAACAAGAGGGAGGTGAGAATGACGAGATATGTGAAGCAGAGAGAAAGAAGAGAGGAAGTGGTCAGCGGAGAGACAAATATATTCAATTTACTGTCATGTTAAAATGTGCATCATCCCCATCACAGGATTGGCTGTGAGTTATAACAATGAATAGCTCATAATGAATTCGAAGGTGTTTTCTACAACACTGTAAGAACAAAGTCCAAAATAGGATCCTGTGAAATAGACCAGAACAGAAGTGAGTGGGCGTGTCATTTGCCCGTGATCTACTGCAGTATGAGAATACGTTAATGACGTAATTGATGAGCCGCCCGTGATGTTTTCAAATGACACGAGGTATTCAGACAGTATTGGGAATTCCAATTTCCCTTTAAATAAAATCAAAATGTGTTTTCTACATTGCACTTAGTCTGTATAATTTCATTGTTGTTAGCTTAATACGATAATATTTTTTCAGACATTGCAATTAATTACTTTAACAACTGCACATTCAAATTACTAATAGTTAACTTGAGTTATTTGATTGACTCAGACAGACCAAATGTAAGCAAACATTTTAGGAATAGATTTTAGGCAAAAAATGCAAGATCAAAACAGGATGCCATCATTAAGCAAGATTGTGTTCAGACCAGAAAGACGTACACATGGAGAGCTAGCATTTCTGTTTCTACTCGGCTTCCTCCAACACATGTCCCTAGTGTTAATGCTATACATGTATATCAACACATGTCCCTAGTCTTAATGCTATACATGTATATCAACACATGTCCCTAGTGTTAATGCTATACATGTATATCAACACATGTCCATAGTGTTAGGGCCAGATATGTATATCAACACATGTCCCTAGTGTTTATGCTGTACATGTATATCAACACATGTCCCTGGTGTTAATGCTATACATGTATATCAACACATGTCCATAGTGCTAGGGCCAGATATGTATATCAACACATGTCCCTAGTGTTAATGCTATACATGTATATCAACACATGTCCATAGTGTTAATGCTGTACATGTATATCAACACATGTCCATAGTGTTAATGCTATACATGTATATCAACACATGTCCCTAGTGTTAATGCTGTACATTTATATCAACCCATGTCCATAGTGTTAATGCTGTACATGTATATCAACACATGTCCATAGTGTTAATGCTGTACATGTATATCAACACATGTCCATAGTGTTAATGCTATACATGTATATCAACACATGTCCCTAGTGTTAATGCTGTACATTTATATCAACACATGTCCATAGTGTTAATGCTGTACATGTATATCAACACTTGTCCATACTGTTAGGGCCAGATATGTACAGACACATGTCCCTATTGTATATAAATGCCTGCCTCTGGTGGTAGCGCTATGTGTTTATCAGTGCAATAGCCTGGACTAATGTGATACTAATTCAGTGGTGTCATTCTCTGCGAAATTCTGGAAAACTCTACCACCCACTTAATGATGACTGCCTTCACTGTGTTCCATGGTATATCTAATGCTTTGTAAATGATTTTGTACCCTTCTCCTAAATGATATCTTTCAACAATGGGATCTCTTTGATGCTTTGGAAGCTCTCTGCGTCTTTTGCAACTAAGAAAATGTCAGGAAAATCCTACTGGAACAGCTGGCCTTTATTTGTGACTAATCATATTCACTTTAGATGATGGCAGGTGTGTAATGACTTCTATCTAAAATGAGTTTTAATGTGTTTGGTTAATTCTGAACACAGCCACATCCCCGGTTATAAGACTGTAAGGTTTTTATTTTTAATTTCCCCCCCTCAAAGATTTAAATATTTTTTATTGAATTGTTCACGTTTTAGGTCACATTAAAGATGGTAAAAGATATGATATGATTTATCTTTCTCTCATTTCTTCACTTGAAACATGGCATTTTAACGGGGGTGTGTAGACTTTTATATCCACTGTTTATTCACTGAATTGTAGGGGTTCCGCTGTTTCTTCTCTTAAGCAAATTAGCTCAAAATTTGAAAGGAGAAGTAAGTCATTGTGTTCTGGCCCGGTCAGTTGATTTTTGGTATTGCTTTTCAACCTTTACCCAGGAAAATGGTAATCCTGTTTTTAGTTTCAGAAACTCACCGAAGCAGAGGTCCTAGCTGTCCTGTGTGCCAGTGATACTAAGAAATACTTAGCTTCTGACAATTTAGAACTGTACTTACTTCGGTGCGCTGAACTTATCATTGTTGGTTCAGTGACACGCATCTTTACTTTATAATTAGGTGTGGAAAGCAGCCTCTGTTCTGCAAAGGTGATTTGGATAGTTATTGAACCATCTCTAGGCTCCCTCGTCTGGCAAAGATCCTAGAGTATTTAGTCAACAAACAGTAAAATATTTTCTTACTGCTCACAGTATCATTAACATCAATCACAATATAAGCCTAAACACAATACCTCTTCGGCCACTATGCCGGTTGTAATTGATATTTAAAACGCCTTGATAGAAAGTGCAGTGCAGTGTAATTTGTACACTTGTCAAAAGCTTTTACAACTGTAGACCATGATATCCTTTTGAGTAAGTTGTCAAACATAATACGTGCCTGCAATTAGTGTGATAATGTTAAATACTGACATTTCCATCTATATGCATATTAAACAGTGATGTACTCTATCACTCCAGCAGTGGAATTAGTGACATGTGATAATGTTAAATGTTGACATTTCCATCTATATGCAGATGAAACAGTGATGTACTCTATTACTCCAGCAGTGGAACATGCGTTTACGCAGTTGCAGTCCGACCTGCAGATAGCGTTCCTTTAAACAAATGGGGGTTGTTTGTCCTCTGTAAATAGAAAACAAATTGTCCATGCTACATTTGTGTCCATATCATGGTGATATTATCTACAGGCTTTGGCAAAAGCAATAACCCACTGGTTTCTCTTCACCATTGTGCACCCAGGTTAATCACAGCTGAGAGTTGCAACACTCATCACTGTGATCTGTACCAACGTGGGTTGGGTCGCTCTGTCTGGAGAAAGCAATATGCTCTCATGTTTATTTATTAGGTGCTTTTTTTAAACTACCTCCATATACTGTATATGATCTTTAATTTCAACTGGACCTATCCTTTTTAAACCTTATCACAGATGTGGATTACATTCAGAACCCCTGTGGGCTCCACAGAGTTGGGTAGGGCTACTCCACAGAGTTAGGTACGGCTACTCCACATAGTTGGGTAGGACTACTCCACAGAGTTAGGTAGGACTACTCCACAGAGTTGGGTAGGGCTACTCCACAGAGTTAGGTAAGACTACTCCACAGAGTTAGGTAGAGCTACTCCACAGAGTTGGGTAGGGCTACTCCACAGAGTTGGGTAGGGCTACTCCACAGAGTTGGGTAGGGCTACTCCACAGAGTTGGGTAGGGCTACTCCACAGAGTTAGGTAGGACTACTCTACAGAGTTAAGGTAGGACTACTCCACAGAGTTGGATAGGGCTACTCCACAGAGTTGGGTAGGGCTACTCCAGAGAGTGAGGTAGGACTACTCTACAGAGTTAGGTAGAGCTACTCCACAGAGTTAGGTAGAGCTACTCCACAGAGTTGGGTAGGGCTACTCCACAGAGTTAGGTAGGACTACTCTACAGAGTTAAGGTAGGACTACTCCACAGAGTTGGGTAGAGCTACTCCACAGAGTTGGGTAGGACTACTCTACAGAGTTAGTTAGAGCTACTCCACAGAGTTAGGTAGGACTACTCCACAGAGTTAGGTAGGGCTACTCCACATAGTTGGGTAGGACTACTCCACAGAGTTAGGTAGGACTACTCCACATAATTGGGTAGGACTACTCCACAGAGTTAGGTAGGACTACTCCACAGAGTTAGGTAGGACTACTCCACATAATTGGGTAGGACTACTCCACAGAGTTAGGTAGGACTACTCCACAGAGTTAGGTAGGACTACTTTCAGTTGTTTTATTTATTGAACAAACTGCAGACTTAAGTTAAACACTCTGATGTCCCTTGCCCATTTAACATGTTATGGAGGATTAATATAACATTGCCTGTAAATATTTATATTTATTTAACTATCTTTGTTTTATATGATTTGATATTTTGTTTCTCTTATTTTTTTTTTGGTGTGTCTAAAACAGTATGTGTCTACATGATTACACAGGGAAAAACGAGATCCAGGTCTCAGTCGATTTTCCCAGTGAAAATAAAATGGAACAATAATATTATTTTTCTAAATGTTGTTTAGAATTTTTCAGAAGGCATCTAGGTGGATCTGAGAAAGAGTTGAAGGAGAGTCTATGGCCGGATGTGGGCTAAAATTCTGCTTTTTAGACTGCAACTATGTTTGGTGCAAATTTATACAAGCACATTCAAGCGCATCAAAGCATATCCAAGCTTATACAAGCACATCCAACACATCCAAACTTATCCAAGCTTATCCAAGCACATCTAAGCAAATCCAAGCTTATCCCAACGTATACAAGCACATCTAAGCAAATCCAAGCTTATCCAAGCACTACCAAACATATCCAAGCACATACAAGCTTATCCAAGCACATCCAAGCACATTCAAGCTTATCCAAGCACATCCTCTGGAGAACACAGCTTCTCTACGTTAGGACCTGGAAAGCTTGTGAAGACTGGGAGGAAAATGGATGGAGCCGAGTGCAGCCAGATCCAGGGCGTTAACCTGCTGATGTCTACAAGTGATCTGGGACTTGGCAGAAGCAGGACAACCATCCTTAATATACGAAGCGAAGGCCACTTGTGTTTGGGAGAAAAAAAGGTCTGTGTGCTTGATTGGCCCAGTCAAAGCCCGGACAGCGATTGAGCAAACATTGCTGTGTCCACATGTGCATAGCTTGTAGAGACTCATGGTTGTAATGCCAAAGGTGCATCGATCAAATACTTGGGGTGAATACTTTTGCAATCTACATTTTTTTGTTAGATTTTTGTAATTGATTTAAAACGATTTGTAGATATTAAATGTCACTTTTTTGTGTTGATTTGTGGCAATAAAACTAATTAATGTTGTAGCAATAAAATACCCATGGTTGGTGCCCATTTCCAAATGGCACAACATGTAGGGGGGTTGGAGGCAGAGGCACAAGAAGCTTGGGGCCACATGGCATGTGTCCTGCATGCCGTTCAGTAATCTGGCACTGAGGGGAGGGTATGGGTAGGGTTGTATCCAAATATAGCACTCTGTGGTAAACCGTTGAGGATGTGCCACATCTCCCTCTGTCTGTAGATGATTGGATCAACAGACAGCCCTTGTTTCATTGAGCATCTCTGCCTCAGGCGTCTGGGGGGTACTCATCCTTCATCAACTCTTCCTCCTTTACTCTCTTATACTGCATTTCCCTTTTCGAAGTTAAATGGCACACACCTCTGCTTCAGTGAGTTTCTGGAAACTAAAAGTTAAACTTCATAGATTTTTTTATTTTCCTGGGTGTTCTGTAGTATTTTTGATACCTTACAACCTAACTACCTGATGTGGTTTGGTTAGATCAGTGGTTCTCAACAGGCGGGGATATTTGTTTTTCTTCAAAAAACATTTCTAAAAAGATTTGCCAGAGCATCAGTTGGATCCTGTGTGTATTTTTATTATTTTTCAAGTAGAATGTACAAGTATCTTGCATTAAAAAAACTGTCTGGAGTCAGTTTCAAAGCAGGCACTGCAAATGGTCGATTTTCATCAAAGCCTGGTCATTAAATGCATGCTTGTTTTCCTTGCATTGTCAGGAAATGGGAGCCAAACATGAGCAGCTTCTATTTCACTCTGAGGTTCGCTGGCTCTCTAGAGATCGGCTTTTACATCGCCTCCACAAACTGCGTTCAGAGGTGAAGAGGTTTTTGTTGATGCGACGTCTGACCTTGTGCTGTTCCTGGATGACCCCTTGTGGTTAGCGTAGTTGCCATATCTTGTGCTGTTCCTGGATAACCCCTTATGGTTAGCGTAGTTGTCATATCTTGTGCTGTTCCTGGATGACCCCTTATGGTTAAGGCAGGTGTCATACCTTGTGCTGTTCCTGGATAACCCCTTATGGTTAGCGTAGTTGTCATATCTTGTGCTGTTCCTGGATGACCCCTTATGGTTAGCGTAGTTGTCATACCTTGTGCTGTTCCTGGATAACCCCTTATGGTTAGCGTAGTTGTCATATCTTGTGCTGTTCCTGGATGACCCCTTATGGTTAGCGTAGTTGTCATACCTTGTGCTGTTCCTGGATAACCCCTTATGGTTAGCGTAGTTGTCATACCTTGTGCTGTTCCTGGATAACCCCTTATGGTTAGCGTAGTTGTCATATCTTGTGCTGTTCCTGGATGACCCCTTATGGTTAGCGTAGTTGTCATACCTTGTGCTGTTCCTGGATAACCCCTTATGGTTAGCGTAGTTGACATACCTTGTGCTGTTCCTGGATAACCCCTTATGGTTAGCGTAGTTGTCATATCTTGTGCTGTTCCTGGATGACCTCTTATGGTTAGCATAGTTGTCATATCTTATGCTGTTCCTGGATGACCCCTTATGGTTAGCGTAGTTGTCATACCTTGTGCTGTTCCTGGATGACCCCTTATGGTTAGCGTAGTTGTCATACCAGATGCAAGGGAGAGATGCCAACGTCTTGCTACTTTCAGACAATGTCAGTGAATTCGTTGGCAAATCGGATCTTTGTCGTGAACGGCTGATTCACAAAAATGTATCCAAACTTTGCTGGCTGTGTGCACAAGACAGGGATAAATATCTCTCCTTTGATTGTTTGATTGTTGAAGGGCTGAAACAACAATTCAGACGAAATTTCAGTGAGGATTTCAGTTCATTTGTTTGGGTCAGAGATTCCTTCAGATGTCCGGCAAAAGACATTTCAGTTGACATGGAGGAGCAGGTAGTTGAATGAAAGAGCGCCACCCCATTGCGACCCCTCTGTAGCTCCTGCTCTCTGCCTTCGTTTCGGTTGAGTGTGATGATCGAATAGCCTCAGTCTTATGCCGCCGTAAAATTACTTATTTCCCTAAAGTTATCTGTCCATGTACGACACAGGATCGGGAAGGCTTGGGGGCTTTAGTTACAAAAGGTTCAGAACCCCTGGGTTAGATTTTTATTCAGTGATGATAGTTACTTACAGCTGTGCGTTTGAAAAAAGCCCAGAGGAAACGACTATCAAGAACAAGCTGCAGCGATGAATTGAAAAGCCAAATAGATGATGTCAGCCAAACCCCCGGAACCCAAACCCAATACGTTATGTTGCTAGTGTTTGTGTTTGTATGTGTGTGTGTGTGCGTGTGTGTGTGTTCCAGTTGCATTCCTAATTTAAAAGGTTTATGAGAGGGAGACATGAAGAGGGGCAGAGCAAGTAGGAGAGCTGTAAGTAACAGCTGGTAGTATCACTGGGTTCATGAATGCAAACAGGAAGAGTGGATTGAGACAGACCTGGAGCATGAAAACAAACATCTGTCTGAGATGAGTTGTGAATACACAGCCTGAGCTAACACACACACACACACCGACACACACACACACACCGTTTGACTGACTGTTTGTTGTTCCACACAGCATCTGCATGTGTTTTATGATTGTATTTTTTACTCATAACCTCTTGTGTTTACCCTGCGTGTACACCCGAGTCAGCATGGACCCATTCAGATCGGAAGTTAGAAATCGGTCTATGAACAGAACACTAACAGTTGCTTTTTTGGTGTACTCATGGTTGTCATCCAACCGCCTGGAAGAGGAGAAGAGCTTTCTGATATTTTAGTTTAGGATTTTTTATTTTAACCCTTATTTAACCAGGTAGGCCGATTGAGAACAAATTCTCATTTGCAACGGCGACCTGGGGAGCAGCTAGGGATTGCATGAACTCTCCAACTGAGCTACCAACTCCTCCAGGAGTTGCTTTGTCAGGATTGAGTTGGGTGATTCCTGTTATCTCTGTCTCTCTGTGCCTGTACTGTTTAGAGGCACTTATCCTGCAAGATTAGCTCACAATGTCACAATGAATGTTTTATGAGCTGTCGGATATCTCTCTCTCTGTGTCTCTGTCTCTCCGTCTCTCTCTATCTATCTCTCTCTCTCTCTCTGTCTCTCTCTCCCTGTCTCTCTCTCTGTCTCTCTCTGTCTCTCACTCTGTCTCTCACTCTGTCTCTCTCTGTCTCTCTCTGTCTCTCACTCTGTCTCTCTCTGTCTCTGTCTCAGTCTTAATCTCTCCTGCCTCTCTCACTCTCTCAGTTCAGTTCTTTAACGAATTGTCTTTAATAAAATAAGTAGTATGTGGACAAAAACTATTCAATACGATTATCATGCTATATCTTTAGCTGTGTGTGAATAGTAAACCGACTAATAACAAGGAAAAATAAATGAAGAGATGAGTATTGATTTGGTGGATAATGATGTTTGTGCTGCCTTTCCTCATGGCAACGGGTGACAAATGGCGCTGCTGTGATTGAACAGTGCAGTACTTCGCCCCTACAGATACATCAGTTATCAATGTTTGATTTGTATATCAGTTATCAATGTTTGATTTGATTTGTACATCACTTATCAATGTTTGATTTGTACATCAGATATCAATGTTTGATTTGATTTGTACATCAGTTATCAATGTTTTATTTGTACACAGGTATCAATGTTTGATTTGTACATCAGTTATCAATGTTTGATTTGTACACCAGGTATCAATGTTTGATTTGATTTGTACATCAGTTATCAAGAGGCTGATTTCTGTCCTCAACACAGAACAAAATACATGAACATAGATTCTGTGTTTGTGGTCCACCCCCTCAGTGTCTGCCAGGCTGACATTATTATATGTTGGATGATGTCAAGGAAATGTGAACAACGGGTGCCTATAGGTACTTTGTTAAAATGGCATGCATTTATATGCCCTGTGCAGGAGATCAGAAGCAGATCATGTCTGGTTACGTTCATAATGGTTACGTGCATGATGGTTACATTCATATTTGTTACATTCATATTTGTTACATTCATAATGGTTACGTTCATAATGGTTACGTTCATAACAGTTACGTTCATTATGGTTACGTTCATAACGGTAACGTTCATAACAGTTACGTTCATAATGGTTACATTCATATTTGTTACGTTCATGATGGTTACGTTCATAACGGTAACGTTCATAACAGTTACGTTCATTACAGTTACGTTCATAATAGTTACGTTCATAATAGTTACATTCATATTTGTTACGTTCATGATGGTTACGTTCATAACGGTAACGTTCATAACAGTTACGTTCATAATGGTTACATTCATAATAGTTACATTCATATTTGTTACGTTCATGATGGTTACGTTCATAACGGTAACGTTCATAACAGTTACGTTCATAATGGTTACGTTCATAATGGTTACGTTCGTAACAGTTACGTTCATAATAGTTACATTCATATTTGTTACGTTCTTGATGGTTACGTTCATAATGGTTACATTCATATTTGTTACGTTCATAATGGTTACGTTCATAAATGTTACATTCATATTTGTTACGTTCATAATAGTTACCTTCATATTTGTTACATTCATATTTGTTATATTCATGATGGTTACGTTCATATTTGTTACATTCATATTTGTTACATTCATATTTGTTACATTCATATTTGTTACATTCATATTTGTTACATTCATATTTGTTACATTCATATTTGTTACATTCATATTTGTTACATTCATATTTGTTACATTCATATTTGTTACATTCATATTTGTTATATTCATGATGGTTACGTTCATAATAGTTACGTTCATAATGGTTACATTCATATTTGTTACATTCATATTTGTTACATTCATATTTGTTATATTCATATTTGTTATATTCATAATGTGTGTGACAATTCACACACAAACATTCCTAATTATTCAAATGTTTCCATATTTTCCAGGCAACTTCTGGCACCTGGATATCAGGAAATATGGTACAGTCCCAGTGGTTCTCGCCAGACATCCAATCCACCAAGCACTGTGAGTTCAATGGGATGTTCCATAGCCTTTCACAAATCAGGGAATTCTTGAGTTATACAAATATCAAGCATGCAACTGAATAATTGTGTTTGTCATTAACACAAATCTTGTGTTACAGGGACACTGTTTCTACCACGGTGAAGTTCGTGGTGTTGAGGGCTCTAGTCTGGCACTTAGCACTTGTTTAGGACTTCGGTAAGAGTTTGCACTGCCGCAGACGCTAATCATTAACTAACAAACAGTACAACAAATATATAATACAGTATTCCCAATAAAGTATTCACGAAAATGAATAAAGTATATCCAATAATGTATTCACCATACATACACTGAATGTGAAGAACCATCTTCAGGCCGGTGAGGTTTCAAAACTATTAGTTCAGATGTTAGCCTCTCACTGTTAGGTTGTACCCTTTCTGGGGCTGGAGAGTGGAGACGAACAGACACATCTATTGACATCTGCAGGATAAGGCGTATGCAAATCTCCATGCTCTGCTTCTGCAGGAAAGGAACTAATACAAGACTCTGAATGTCAGTTAAATACAAACCAAACACACAGCTGTAGAAAGCATCTGGAGAATGGACGCCCACGGTCTGGCGTAGGATATCTCTGTCTGACTGGATGTCCACAGAACCCTACTGGCTGCTGTTTGCTGTGTGTCTTCATGTGAATAATCAAATCAACATCAATTGGTCCTCTAACCAGAGATGTTTGTCAGTTGTCCTTAATGAATGAATCAATCAATCAAATGTATTGTATAAGGCCCTTTTTACAACAAAGTTGTCACAATGTGCTTTTAAAGACACCCAGCCTGAACCTGACAGAGCACGCATCAACAAGTTAATACACAGCGGCTAGGAAAAACTCCATGATGGGTCAAATTTAGGAAGAAACCTAGAGAGGAACCAGGCACTTTTTTTGGCCAGTCCTCTTCTGGCCGTCATGAGTGAATTTATACTTAATGCTTTATGTATTTTAGGATCTGTTATGACCTGGATGTGTTTCTCCAGGGGACTGATAACATTAAACGTCAGTACTAGCTATCTGATAGAACCCCTGTCGCCCGCTGCCATGGATACGCAGCAGCCTCACGCCGTGTTCCGGGCGGAGCACTTCAGAATGCCCAATGGAACATGTGAGCATCACCATGGCAGTCATGGTCACAGGGAGGGCTTGAATGACTTCATCCAGGGAATGATGTCTACACAGGGTGGAAGGGTGAGTGGATTCAATGATTGGGGTCTAAATACCTTCCTAACAGAGAGAATATATTGCATATATGTACCGGTATGTATTGTAATGTATGTATTACTATAACAGTGTATAGTACCTGTACCTGTTATCTACTATAATAGTGTATAGTACCTGTACCTGTTATCTACTATAATAGTGTATAGTACCTGTACCTGTTATCTACTATAACAGTGTATAGTACCTGTACCTGTTATCTACTATAATAGTGTATAGTACCTGTACCTGTTATCTACTATAATAGTGTATAGTACCTGTACCTGTTATCTACTATAATAGTGTATAGTACCTGTACCTGTTATCTACTATAATAGTGTATAGTACCTGTACCTGTTATCTACTATATAATAGTGTATAGTAACAGTGTATAGTACCTGTACCTGTTATCTACTATAATAGTGTATAGTACCTGTACCTGTTATCTACTATAATAGTGTATAGTACCTGTACCTGTTATCTACTATAATAGTGTATAGTACCTGTACCTGTTATCTACTATAATAGTGTATAGTACCTGTACCTGTTATCTACTATAATAGTGTAGTACCTGTTATTTACTATAATAGTGTATAGTACCTGTACCTGTTATCTACTATAATAGTGTATAGTACCTGTACCTGTTATCTACTATAATAGTGTATAGTACCTGTACCTGTTATCTACTATAATAGTGTATAGTACCTGTACCTGTTATCTACTATAATAGTGTATAGTACCTGTACCTGTTATCTACTATAATAGTGTATAGTACCTGTACCTGTTATCTACTATAATAGTGTATAGTACCTGTACCTGTTATCTACTATAATAGTGTATAGTACCTGTACCTGTTATCTACTATAATAGTGTATAATACCTGTACCTGTTATCTACTATAATAGTGTATAGTACCTGTACCTGTTATCTACTATAATAGTGTATAGTACCTGTACCTGTTATCTACTATAATAGTGTATAGTACCTGTACCTGTTATCTACTATAATAGTGTATAGTACCTGTACCTGTTATCTACTATAATAGTGTTATCTACTATAATAGTGTATAGTACCTGTACCTGTTATCTACTATAATAGTGTATAGTACCTGTACCTGTTATCTACTATAATAGTGTATAATACCTGTACCTGTTATCTACTATAATAGTGTATAGTACCTGTACCTGTTATCTACTATAATAGTGTATAGTACCTGTACCTGTTATCTACTATAATAGTGTTATCTACTATAATAGTGTATAGTACCTGTACCTGTTATCTACTATAATAGTGTATAGTACCTGTACCTGTTATCTACTATAATAGTGTATAGTACCTGTACCTGTTATCTACTATAATAGTGTATAGTACCTGTACCTGTTATCTACTATAATAGTGTATAGTACCTGTACCTGTTATCTACTATAATAGTGTATAGTACCTGTACCTGTTATCTACTATAATAGTGTATAGTACCTGTACCTGTTATCTACTATAATAGTGTATAGTACCTGTACCTGTTATCTACTGTAACGCAGTTATCAACTGTAATTCTGTTATCTACTGTAACTCTGTTATCTACTCTAGCACAGTAACAACTGACCTGTGTTCTGGTGTCTTTAGGAGCGTAGGGACGTGGCTCAGCGTATGAAGTATGTTGAACTGTTGCTGGTTGCTGACCACGCTGAGGTGAGATGATGTCCATTTTATCTCTTACAGTTACTTGGATTGTTTTACTGCTCAATCTGTATTAGGGAGAAGGCAGAGGAAAAGGATGACCTTTGTATCACCTTCTGACCCCTCGTTGTCAAAACAATGTTCACATCTCTTTATGCTCCATGCCCATACCAGAACTAATTTATTTAACCATTTTCATCAGAAGACTTTTATCTTAACCACATCCTCAATGGAGGAGCACTTTTGACACACATACTATATTTAACTTGTTGGTACTCTTCACCCTCCATTATCACTAATAAACCACATCCTCTTTAGCCACAATCCCCATTTAAACTCTTCTAATTGCGTCAGTTCTATTTTCGCTTACTGACACACCTGATCGTGGAGGTTTTATGGAGGTTTTAGATGTATGTCCGTAACTGTGTGTGTATTCTGAGTAGTTTCAGAAGCACCAGGGGAACTTGGAGATGACCAAGAGGAAACTTCTGGAGGCAGCTAACTATGTAGACAAGGTAAGATTAGCCTACCGGTACTCATACTTGTGTTACTAAACATGTGGGAACCTTTTGGAGACAATATGTATTCATAAATAATACCTTCCCGAACCCTAATCCAAACACCTAACCTAACAAAATCTTTCTGTAGTTTACCAGATACTATCAGTATAGTAACATACGTTGCTACTTCAACATAGTTTACTATTGTATACTTGTTCACACAAATACTTGTTCACACAATCAATTAACTTTCTTTATGTAGGCCATCTTCTGTCATATGATCATTGATGTTTGTGTCTGCAGTACTACAAGGCTCTACAAATCCGTGTGGCCCTAATCGGTCTGGAGGTGTGGTCTGATCAGGACAAGATCAATGTGTCTGGGAACCCCTACAGCACCCTGGGAGCATTTCTAGCCTGGAGACGCAAACAGCTGTACAACCTACCTAATGACAACGCTCAGCTGATAACGTTAGTGTCACACACACACACACACAACCTACCTAATGACAACGCTCAGCTGATAACGTTAGTGTCACACACACACACACACACACCACCACACACACACACACAGCACACACACACACACACACACACACACACAACCTACCTAATGACAACGCTCAGCTGATAACGTTAGTCACACACACACACACCACCTAATGACACACACACACACACACACACAACCTACCTAATGACAACGCTCAGCTGATAACGTTAGTGTCACACACACACACACACAACCTACCTAATGACAACGCTCACTGACACAGTGTCACACACACACACACACAACCTACCTAATGACATATTGCTCAGCTGATAACGTTAGTGTCACACACACACACACACAACCTACCTAATGACAACACTCAGCATAACGTTACACTCACACACACACACACACACACACACACACACACACACACACACACACACACAACCTACCTAATGATATTGCTCAGCTGATCACGTTAGTGTTACACACACACACAACCTACCTAATGACAATGCTCAGATGATCGCGTTATTGTCTCACTCACTCACACACACACACACACCCTGTCTAATGATAATGCTCTGCTGATCATGTTAGTGTCTCAGACGCACACAAACTTCTCATCTCGTTCTCTCTATTCCTCTTTATATTCCTCCACAGCTGTAAGGTTAATTTTATTAGTTGTCCATATTCTACTTATAATTCCTAATATCCATCTGTCAGTCTCTCCTTCCATATGAAAACATCCAGGAACTAAAATGCTGTGGTCTTTGTTTCCACAGGGGCATGGCGTTTCAGGGCACCACCATTGGGCTGGCCCCTCTCAGGGCCATGTGTTCAGAGTACCAGTCTGGGGGGGTTAATTCAGTAAGCTTACCACACGGTCAAATATACAACACTATCTGGGTGTCAACTAAGAACAGCGGTCCATGAGAACTGTTTCGACTAACTCACAATTTCCCAATTTGATTAAAGCAGTGATTAACTGAGAAATGCCTGCACACCAGTGACCTAATTATCCCTGGTGCTCTTATTTACCCTTGACCTCAAACCGCGAACCTTTGACCTCTACAGGACCACTCGGAGAGTGCTGTGGGCGTGGCAGCGACTATGGCCCACGAGATGGGGCACAACTTTGGCATGAGCCATGACAGCAGTGGGTGTTGCCATGCCAACTCTGATGACGGTGGCTGTATCATGGCCGCTGCCACCGGGTCAGTAAAATCTCTGACAATTTTTCATCTACAATTACTTAACCTGCCTAGTGAAATACTTGCTTCTCTATTTAGACGTAGGAAATCTCTATATATATTTTTATATGTGTTTTTTAACACCTGTTGTGTGTGTGTGTGTGACCTACAGTCACCCGTTCCCACGTGTGTTTAATACCTGTAACAAGAGGGAACTAAGCAGGTACCTGGGCTCAGGAGGGGGGAAGTGTCTGTTCAACCTCCCCAACACCAGAGTCATGTACGGGGGCCAGCGCTGTGGGAACGGGTACCTGGAAGACGGGGAGGAGTGTGACTGCGGAGATGAGGAGGTGAGCTGGGGTTGTGGTGGGTTGGGCTGTAGGGCTGTGGGGCTGTAGGGCTGTATGGCTGGGGCAATATGGCTGTGGGGCAATAGGGCTGCGGAGTTGTGGTTGATGGGGCAATATGGCTGTGGGGCAATATGGCTGTGGGGTTGTGGTTGATGGGGCAATAGGGCTGTGGTTGATGGGGCAATAGGGTTGTGGGGCTGTAGGGCTGTGAGGCAATATGGCTGTGGGGCAATAGGGCTGTGGGGTTGTGGTGGATGGGGCAATAGGGCTGTCGGGCAATAGGGCTGTGGGGCTGTTTGGCTGTGGGGTTGTTTGGCTGTAGGGCTGTGGGGTTGTTTGGCTGTAGGGCTGTGGTGAATGGGGCTGTAGGGATGTGGGGCTGTAGGGATGTGGGGCTGTAGGGATGTGGTGAATGGGGCTGTGGGGCTGTAGGGATGTGGGGCTGTAGGGCTGTGGTGAATGGGGCTGTAGGGATGTGGGGCTGTAGGGATGTGGGGCTGTAGGGATGTGGGGCTGTAGGGATGTGGGGATGTGGGGCTGTGGGGCTGTGGTGAATGGGGCTGTGGGGCTGTAGGGATGTGGTGAATGGGGCTGTAGGGATGTGGGGCTGTAGGGATGTGGGGCTGTAGGGATGTGGGGCTGTAGGGATGTGGGGCT
Organism: Dallia pectoralis; assembly: GCA_029465975.1. Taxonomy (NCBI): domain Eukaryota; kingdom Metazoa; phylum Chordata; class Actinopteri; order Esociformes; family Umbridae; genus Dallia; species Dallia pectoralis. The sequence goes on along the minus strand of CM055729.1, from coordinate 10,008,905 downwards.
GTAGGGATGTGGGGATGTGGGGCTGTAGGGCTGTGGTGAATGGGGCTGTAGGGATGTGGGGCTGTAGGGATGTGGGGCTGTAGGGATGTGGGGCTGTAGGGATGTGGGGCTGTAGGGATGTGGGGCTGTAGGGATGTGGTGAATGGGGCTGTAGGGATGTGGGGCTGTAGGGATGTGGGGATGTGGGGCTGTGGGGCTGTGGTGAATGGGGCTGTGGGGCTGTAGGGATGTGGGGCTGTAGGGATGTGGGGATGTGGGGCTGTGGGGCTGTAGGGATGTGGGGCTGTAGGGCTGTGGTGAATGGGGCTGTGGGGCTGTAGGGATGTGGGGCTGTAGGGATGTGGGGCTGTAGGGATGTGGGGCTGTAGGGATGTGGTGAATGGGGCTGTGGGGCTGTGGGGCTGTAGGGCTGTGGGGCTGTAGGGATGTGGGGCTGTAGGGATGTGGGGCTGTAGGGATGTGGGGCTGTAGGGATGTGGGGCTGTAGGGATGTGGGGCTGTGGGAGGAGGGTTATTCTGGCATGTGTGTCTTGATCATGCCTCATCTATTCATAGGAGTGTTCCAGCCCCTGCTGTAATGCTAATAACTGCACTCTGAAGGCCGGAGCAGAATGTGCCCATGGAGTCTGCTGCCACAACTGTAAGGTACTGGAAACCAGCTCCGGCTTTTCTTTTGGCCTTTAGATTTATCTTTCTTTACACATGTGTCTATCATTCTGTTTTATACATGAAACGCCCCCTCCTCATCTCTCTCCCTCCCTCCTTGTCTCTCTCCCACCTCGTCATCTCTCTCCCTCCCTCATTGTCTCTCTCCCCCTCTTCATCTCTTTCTCCCTCGTCATCTATCTCCCTCTCTTCATCTCTCTCCCTCCTCGTCTCTCTCCCTCCTCGTCATCTCTCTCCATCCTCGTCATCTCTCTCCCCCTCTTCATCTCTCTCCCTCCTCGTCTCTCTCCCTCCTCGTCATCTCTCTCCTTCCTCGTCTCTAGTTAAAGAGTCCAGGCGTGTTGTGTCGTGCTCCGTCCGGGTCATGTGACCTACCTGAGTACTGTAATGGGAAGGTGGAGTCTTGTCCCGCTAACTTCTACCTGGTGGACGGTACTTCCTGTGCTGAGGGGCGGGCCTACTGCTACACTGGCATGTGTCTCACCCTGGACGGGCAGTGCCAATCACTCTGGGGGAAAGGTTGGTAGATTCCAATAGCTCAGGGCTGGTTTAATATATGATATTTCCCTTTTGAAATTCCATACCTCATGTCCCACTGTAGTGTTATTGCTGCCTGCTGATAACACAATGCCCCGCCCTAACTGGGTCCTTCAGATTGGCATTCATCAGGGAGCAAGATTGAACCAGTTTTACCTGACCACTAGAACTGGCCAACTGTTTTATGGGTCACATAGAACCATGATTGTGTTCCCGTCCCTGCAGATGGCCGCCCTGCTGCAGACCTGTGCTTTAAGCAGGTGAACAAAGCAGGGGACTCCTATGGGAACTGTGGCAAAGACTTTATGGGTAAATACAGAGGCTGCATGGATAGGTGAGGGGACATGTCTGTTATCTTCTATTCACATTGACACCTTGTGTTTGTGTCGGACGCAGGTCTGTCACCTCGGCTCACTATTCAACGCTCGACGTCTGTTGTTTGGTTTCTCATCCCAGGGATGCTAGGTGTGGTAAGATCCAGTGTGTGAGTTCGGCTGCAAAGCCTATTGAGGAAAACGCCGTTTCCATAGACACCACAGTCAGGGTGGGGAGCACACGGATTCTCTGCAGGGGGACACACGTATACCCGAAGGGCCATGTGGATGAGGGACAGGGGGACATGCTGGACCCAGGACTGGTGATGACCGGGACCAAATGTGGAGAGGACTCGGTGAGGTGGGGGGCAGTGGGATGGGAGATCTGCACTATCTGTGGTATTCTTAGAGATCTGCAAAAAAGACCATGTACATTTTGATCTTGTCTATATTTAATGTCTCACTGTTTTCACTCCCTTTTACGTTTTTCACTTCCTCTAATTCCCATCTCTTTCTCCAACAGATATGTTTTGAAGGAGAGTGCCGCAATGCGTCTTTCCTCAGAGCCGATGAGTGCAACGACAAGTGCCATGGTCACGGGGTACGTCAGTGCTAGCGTTCACTGAGAGTTATCGAAACCCCCAGAATTATGAAAGAGCTGCCTTTTGGCGTGAAGAGTTTACAGGTCAATAAAGCGTTTGGCCTGAGGGGTTTACGTGTCCATAGAGCTTTTGTCCTGAGGGGTTTACGGGTCAATAGAGCGTTTGACCTGAGGGGTTTACGGGTCCATAGAGCTTTTGTCCTGAGGGGTTTACGGGTCCATAGAGCTTTTGTCCTGAGGGGTTTACGGGTCCATAGAGCTTTTGTCCTGAGGGGTTTACAGGTCAATAAAGAGTTTGGCCTGAGGGGTTTACGGGTCAATAGAGCGTTTGACCTGAGGGGTTTACAGGTCCATAGAGCTTTGTCCTGAGGGGGTTTACGGGTCCATATAGCTTTTGTCCTGAGGGGTTTACGTGTCCATAGAGCGTTTGCACTGAGGGGTTTACGTGTCCATAGAGCGTTTGCCCTGAGGGGTTTACGGGTCCATAGAGCTTTTGTCAGAGTATAATAGGTGATACTGATATGCTGTTGTCGTTAAGCATCATTTAAAAGATGTGTTTCATCTTCTCTCGCCTGTCTGTAGCTGTGTAACAACAACCATAACTGTCACTGTGACTCCGGCTGGGCTCCACCTCTGTGTAACATGGAGGGAAATGGGGGAAGCTCAGACAGCGGACCTGTCAACGACCACAGTATGTTACCCATCCGTCAATCATAGACTCAGTCAATGAAATCCAATACCTGGTGTCATGTTGTGGAACTACTATGTCAAACATGTATTTGATTTTTAAGTTTTAGAAGTTAATGTATTCTCTGTTGTTGTGCTGTCTCCCAGGTTAATGTATTCTCTGTTGTTGTGCTGTCTCCCAGGTTAATGTATTCTCTGTTGTTGTGCTGTCTCCCAGGTTAATGTATTCTCTGTTGCTGTGCTGTCTCCCAGGTTAATGTATTCTCTGTTGTTGTGCTGTCTCCCAGGTTAATGTATTCTCTGTTGTTGTGCTGTCTCCCAGGTTAATGTATTCTCTGTTGTTGTGCTGTCTCCCAGGTTAATGTATTCTCTGTTGTTGTGCTGTCTCCCAGGTTAATGTATTCTCTGTTGTTGTGCTGTCTCCCAGGTTAATGTATTCTCTGTTGTTGTGCTGTCTCCCAGGTTAATGTATTCTCTGTTGTTGTGTTGTCTTCCAGGCAGTCTACTTCCTATTCTGCTGTATATCCTTCTGGCTGTCTTCCTGCTATTGGCTGGTATTGGACTGTTGTGCTGCTACAGACAAAAACTACATAAAACAAAGTGCCCAGCCTCCCTGTCCCTGCCAATGTGTGTAACTTGGTCTTTGTCGTTTTTTAAATGGTTGACATTGTGAATTTAAAGGAAATTATCTGACAGTTATGCAACATCTCAGATTTCCAGTTCCAGAATAAAAATCACTGCTTCACTCCTCAGTTTCCCAGTCACCTGTCCAGTCCCTGTTGATGCCAAACATGTTCAAGCTGATGACCATGCCAGTAGTCACCATGCCAACAGTCATGCAGGCGGCCATGGCAACAATCAGCATGACAACGGTCATGCCAACGGTCATGCCAACCCTACCTTTCTACTGAAGAGGCAGGGCATAGACCAGATGGTGAGGAAACATTTGGATAACATGGGCAGTATTTCAGTGATTTAAAGCACATATTTAAAAGATGAAGCTCATTTGAATAATAATATTCTGAAAAGGGTTTTTCACAATAACATTTTGGTCATTTAGTTTAGAAAACAACTTTAGCCGTTTAACGGTTAGAATGTTGTTGAGATTAACAGGAGTTTCAGTATTTTCCACTTAAAAAAAATAGTGTATTTCAACAAATGTTAATGCTTTGGTCTTTAGGGCATTTTAGTATAGTATTTTCACATTTCTGCCGCCTGTTTCCCCTATTACAATACATAATAATAACATAATAACAAATACCTTTTCTCAGTTGTGATTGTATTTGTCGTTCTTAGGGACATTGTACCCCCAGCCCCTCCACCAGGATGAGACACTCCGTTTCCCGCCCAACAGTGAAACCTCCTCCTATACCTCCATCGGTCCCCAATAATCGATCCCAGCCGAATGGGCCAGTCCCACTTATTCCTCCAGTTGCCCTGTCCCCAAACCCCCAGTCACCCCCCTCTCAACCACCCACACACAGACCTAACCCCCCTAGAAGACCCCCGCCTCCATGTCCGCTCACCAAACCAATTCAGGTAAGCGTTACCAAGTTCAACAGGAAGCAGAGATTGCTGTGCGCCTCTATATTCTTCAGCTCTTGCATATGTGTTGTCTCTCCCCTCCTCATCTGATTTTATGCTTTAGGTACAGTCGTTAGAAGAGGCTTTAAAGCAGGGAAAGTCCTATCTGGCACCATCTGGGGGACATAGAAAAAACAACAGGTGAAGTATATTGATGCTGCATCATTGCAACTTTCGGGAGTATCACCCTGCTTTTGTTAGCCTGCGCGGGGTGCCCTTTGGCTCAGAACATATTCGTGACTATAGTAATCACATGTCAACGTGTTACTTTCAATAGTTGTGTATTTTAGTTCTAGATTTCTGATTCTAGAGATCAGAAAAGATAGCATTTTATGATGTTCCTCTTTCTTTTCTAGACCTGAAAACCTGTCGACAGGAAAGAGTTAAGGACCAAAACTGGACCAATATTGTCTGTGATCTCTTGTCTTCTCTCTTTGTGTGCTGTCTTTTCCACAGTACTAGAAGTTCCATTACTGTCGACAGAAAGAACACAGGCATTCTGTAAATACAGGGAGTATAAAATTATATCTTAAAGTGTAGTGCACTATATAAGGAATAGTTTGCCATTTCAGATCTATCCAGGTATTCTAACACTTTAGCCCGGTACTTTCAACTGTGAGACCATCTCAGAATTGATATTTCATTCCAATGATATTAACGGAGGACAGTTCCTCCAGAGTTGTGCTGGGATTTTTTATGGATATTTTCTGGCTAAAATGCTTGATCTTTGCTGTAGAAAATATGACATTTCCCATGGCAAAATGCCATGATTTTGTCAAATGTATTAAAATGCACCATTTAGGGAAATGGTTTTGCCGTGTGGCTTAATGTATTCTGTTTAATGCAGACATATTGTGGTCATTGGTCAAATACATTATACGCGGGGTATTGTTGTTTTTGCTATCATGTTGATTTGCTGTTTCAGGTGTCTTTATTTGCAGGGCTTTACGGCAAAGAGACAAGTGTTTACTCTTAAAAGTACTGTATAAGAAAATGGCAGTCACTGAAAGTGTTTTACAAGCGCATGACTCTTAAGGGAATATCTTACGTTAAGGAAACGTAATGTATAGAATGTGATGCTTAATGCTTCTAGTATGTGAATAAACAATATTACTATTTAGACTGGAAATATACACAGACACAGACATGCATGTTTTATTATTATTACATGCATATGCCTACGACAAGGTACACACAAATGTCTCAGATGTAGCAATAACTGTTTGAAAATTGATCATTGTTTTTCTAATTTATGTTTTATATATTCTGTGTCATGTACTTTTTGGTGAGTTGCAATAAGTCTAATTTCAAGTACTCTGGACTGACTGAATTAATGGATGTTTGGTCACTTCACTTTGAAGCCTTATTCCTCTTATATAACTCTAAGTTATTTGTCCCTAAAATCATTGTATATAAGACTATCTTTATTTCATTTGATTACTGTTGAATTCCCCCATCTGATCTATGCAAGCAGTGTGCCTTCAACTTGATCTGAAATAAATCGTTTCAAAAACAGGAGTATGTCTCGGGTGTTGAAGAATGAAGTGCATATGAATTGTGTATCTAAACCACTAAACCACTTGCGTGTACTTGCCTCTTCTGCATCCCATATATCATCATGTAAGTGTTATAATGGCCCAGTCGAATTACAACAACTGACAATGAGTTTAGTACTTATTATTCCCTGTTTTTCTTCCTTCTCACTTGTTTTTTCTGATCACAACACTTATTTTGGGGAGAGTCTAACATCCATACCTGGCATTATGGCACCTATGAGGGCTCGCACACCCAAGGACCCGACTTGTCTGTGGGAAATCCTTGATTGGCCCGTTTGAAGCTCAACAGTATATGATGGCAAATTGGCATCACCCGCGGCGCTTCCCAGCTATTTCACAGCTTCTGGGACTGTCAAGGCTCAAACCTAGACTGTGGTGGATAGCTCGGTGCCAGAAAACGCAGTAGAACGCAAAGTCACCCAGAAAGCCCCCAGTACAAATCTCTGCATGTTGTTTTTTCCACTTGAAGATACTTGTTTTTATAGATATAGTTCACCCAAATCACAAAATGGCATATCAATGTTCATACTCTGTAAACAGTCAATGGAAAATGTTACAGGAACAAATGCTTTGGTTTAGTTTCCCTGTTTCCATATACTAGCATGTTAGCATTTGTGGCACAAAGCCTAGCCATACTAGCATCATATTCAAATTGTCCAAAAGTTTCTGAAATTGCTTTAAATGCTGGACAAAGGCCCTTTTATAGGATTGCTACATGATGATGCCTGATGAATGCTAACTGACACCATATTGATACTGACACTGATGAACGCTAACTGATATCATCACTTAAACAGGATTTTATTTACAAATTCCCAATACTCATGACACATTCATTTTAATTGTATGCGTGTCATATTAAAGTAATCTTTAAGGGTCAAACGTCAAACCCTGTAAATAGAATAGACTTTATTCAGGGTAAATATTCCAATGTGTAATTTTGTAATTTGTCTGAACTACCCCTTTAAATGTAATGGAGCATCTCCTGGATTCTATAGGTGGCAGGAGTTAAGAAGCAGCCTTAAGCAGCAGGCAGCTCTTATGGGCTTCATAATTGATGTAATGTCATCCCCATGTAATGTCACCTCCCCAGTTACAAACTGGTTGATGATGTTTACTGTGAGACTTACTATAATGCATGTAACAAACCTTCTTACCATGTTTATTCCAGGTTGTATACAGAATCAAATCCGCATAATTTACCAAGCATTTACACATAAACTTATACTTGGTGTAATGGCGCTTCTGGTGGTATGCAACATATTGGGACACGTTACACAATTTGTGTTAAGTTGGGTACATTTAAATGCGAATGTGAGAATATAAATTGCCTATCCAAAGTAGATGTACATACCTAGAGTTTTACAATTTCAATATTTGTCTATTTAGAACAAAGGAGACTTGGGAGGTTTGTCGTTGACAGCTCATGGCCTGATTGGTTGACAGCTCATGGCCGGGAATCATCACCTTAACGTGGTGGAGAGGTTTGTGTGCCCCTATGAACCTGAGGGCTGGGTTGTCTGGAGCTTCATGCTCCTGGTAGGGTTTCCCAAGGCAAAGTGGTCTCAGGCGAGGGGCCAGACTAAGAATGGTTCACCAAGACCCCATGAAAGATCGAGGAAAAAGGAGCGAGACCCTGCCTGGAGGAAGCCCAGGGCCCTCGTCTGGAGCCAGGCCCAGACGGCGGGCTCGAAAGCGAGCGTCTGGTGGCCGGGTTTGCCACGGAGCCCGGCCGGGCACAGCCCGAACGAGATACGTGGCATCTCTCTCCTCTCCATCCTGTGGGCCCACCACTCACAGGAGCAACCGCAGGGGTCGGGTGCGCTGTCATATGGGTGGCAGTGAAGGTGGGGGGTCTCGACGGATCAGACCCGGGCGGCAGAAGCTTGCTTTGGGGACGTGGAACGTCACCTCACTGGGGGGGAAGGACCCAGAACTTGTGCGTGAGGTGGAGCGATACCAGTTGGATCTGGTGGGACTTACCTCTACGCACAACCGTGGCTCTGGAACCTTACTCCTGGATAGGGGTTGGACTCTGTTCTTCTCTGGAGTTGCCCAGGGTGAGAGGCGGCGGGCTGGTGTGGGGATACTCACGAGCCCACGTCTGAGCACGGTGGTGTTGGAGTTTACCCCAGTGGATGAGAGGTTTGCCTCCCTACGCCTAAGGGTGGTGGGGGGGAAAACTCTGACTGTTGTTTGTGCTTATGCACCAAACAGCAGTTCGGAGTATTCAGCCTTCTTGGAGACCCTGAAGGGAGTCCTATATAGGGCTCCAGTAGGGGACTCCATCATTCTGCTGGGTGACTTCAACGCACATGTGGGCAACGATGGAGACACCTGGAGAGGCGTGATTGGGAGGAACGGCCTCCCTGATCTAAACCCGAGCGGTCGTTTGTTATTGGACTTCTGTGCTAGTCATGGATTGTCTATAACAAACACCATGTTCGAACATAAGGAGGCGCATAAGTGTACATGGTACCAGAGCACCCTAGGCCGAAGGTCAATGATCGATTTTGTAATCGTATCGGCTGATCTAAGGCCGCATGTTTTGGACACTCGGGTGAAGAGAGGGGCAGAGCTGTCAACTGATCACCATCTGGTAGTGAGTTGGATCAGAGGGTGGGGAAAGACTTTGGACAGACCAGGTAAGCCCAAACGGGTAGTGCGGGTGAACTGGGAACGTCTGGAGGAGGCCCCTGTCCGAATGATCTTTAACTCACACCTCCGGCGGAGCTTTTCAGGCATCCCTGTGGAGGTTGGGGGCATTGAACCTGAGTGGGCAATGTTCAAAGCTTCTATTGCTGAAGCTGCGGCGGTGAGCTGTGGTCCTAGGTGCCTAAAGGGGTGGTAACCCTAGAACACCGTGGTGGACCACGGTGGTCAGGGAAGCTGTCCGACTGAAGAAGGAGGCCTTCAGGGATATGCTAGCCCTGGGGACTCCGGAGGCAGTTGCAGGGTACCGACAGGCCCGAAGGGCTGCAGCCGCTGCCGTGTCAGAGGCAAAGCAGCGGGTGTGGGAGAAGTTTGGAGAAGCTATGGAGAAGGACTTTCGGTCGGCACCAAAATGCTTCTGGAAAACCGTTCGGCACCTCAGAAGGGGAAAACGGGGAACCATCCAAGCTGTGTACAGTAAGGATGGGACACTGTTGACCTCAACTGATGATGTGATCGGGCGCTGGAAAGAGCATTTTGAGGAGCTCCTGAATCCGACCTACACGCCCTCTAGTACAGAGGCAGAGCTGGAGGCTGATGGAGGGTCATCGTCAGTTTCCTGGGGAAGTCGCTGGGTAGTCAAACAACTCCACAGTGGCAAAGCCCCAGGGACTGATGAGATTCGTCCAGAAATGCTAAAAGCTTTGGGTGGGGAAGGGCTGTCTTGGTTGACACGCCTCTTCAACATTGCATGGAAGTCTGGGACAGTGCCAGAGGAGTGGCAGACCGGGGTGGTGGTTCCCCTCTTTAAAAAGGGGGACCAGAGAGTGTGTGCCAATTACAGAGGTATCACACTCCTCAGCCTCCCTGGTAAAGTGTACTCCAAAGTGCTGGAAAGGAGGGTTCGGCCAATAGTCGAACCTCAGATTGAAGAGGAACAATGCGGTTTTCGTCCTGGCCGGGAACCACGGACCAGCTCTTTACTCTCGCAAGGATCCTGGAGGGGCCTGGGAGTATGCCCATCCAGTCTACATGTGTTTTGTGGATCTGGAGAAGGCGTATGACCGGGTACCCCGGGATCTTTTGTGGGAGGTGCTGCGGAGTATGGGGTGAGGGGGTCTCTTCTCAGGGCCATCCAATCTCTGTACGCTCAAAGCATGAGCTGTGTCCGTGTCCTCGGCAGTAAGTCGGATTCGTTCCAGGTGGGGTTGGCCTCCGCCAGGGCTGCGCTTTGTCACCAATCCTGTTTGTAATATTCATGGACAGGATATCAAGGCGTAGTCATGGGGGAGGGGTTCCCGTTCGGTGGGCTGATGGTCACATCACTGCTTTTTGCGGATGATGTGGTCCTGATGGCCTCATCGGTCGGTGACCTTCAGCACTCACTGGATCGGTTCGCAGCCGAGTGTGAAGCGGCTGGGATGAGGGTTAGCACCTCTAAATCTGAGGCCATGACTCTCAGCAGGAAACCGGTGGAGTGCCTACTCCGGGTAGGGAATGAGTCCTTACTCCAAGTGAAGGAGTTCAAGTACCTCGGGGTCTTGTTCGCGAGTGAGGGAACAATGGAGCGGGAGATTGGTCGGAGGATCGGAGCAGCGGGGGGCGGTGTTGCATTCGCTTCACCGCACCGTTGTGACGAAAAGAGAGCTGAGCCGAAAGGCAAAGCTCTCGATCTACCGGTCAATCTTTGTTCCTACCCTCACCTATGGTCATGAAAGCTGGGTCATGACCGAAAGAACTAGATCGCGGGTACAAGCGGCCGAAATGGGTTTTCTCAGAAAGGTGGCTGGCCTCTCCCTTAGGGATAGGGTGAGAAGCTCAGTCATCCGAGAGGAACTCGGAGTAGAGCCGCTGCTCCTTTGCATAGAAAGGAGCCAGTTGAGGTGGTTCGGGCATCTTGTACGAATGCCACCTGGGAGCCTCCCTAGAGAGGTGTTCCAGGCACGTCCAGCTGGGAGGAGACCTCGTGGAAGACCCAGGACTAGGTGGAGAGATTATATCTCCACACTGGCCTGGGAACGCCTCGGGATTCCCCAGTCAGAGCTGGCTAATGTTGCCCGGGAAAGGGAAGTTTGGGGTCCCCTGCTAGAGCTGCTACCCCCGCGACCCGACCCCGGATAAGCGGTTGAAGATGAGATGAGATGAGCTCATGGCCTGATTGGTTGACAGCTTATGGTCTGATTGGTTGACAGCTCATGGTCTGATTGGTTGACAGCTCATGGCCTGATTTGTTGACAGCTCATGGCCTGATTGGTTGAAAGCTCATGGCCTGGTTGTGTGTAGATTTTCCACATGTTTGCCCGCAAACTCTCAGCCGCCAGGAGGAGCGTTTTTGACTTTCCTTCGCGTACAATTTCCGGAGTGATCCAGGTGGTTGGGGAAAGTTACCTCAACTAAAAATACACACAATTTCAGCCCAATAGTCAATATAACTTGCACACTCCTCTGGGTTTTAGTTAAATGTTAACGTTGCTATTTGGGATAGGATTCTAATTTTAATTTTGTCCACCAAAAAGCGGGCCATTCTTTGAAAAAGGAAATGCAATTTTTAAATTCCATTTTCATTTGAAATAAGTCTATTTAAAAGCTGTGCAGTCTTTGAAAATAAAAATGCTATTTCGGAATGGATTTTAATTAGTTATGTCCACGAAAATTCTTGTCACTATTTGAAAATGGAAATGCTATTTGGGATAGCATTTTCATTTAAATAAAGTCCATTAAAAAGCGGGGCAGTCGTAGAAAATTAAAATGCTATTTCGGATTGCATTTTTATTTTAATTTAGTACACTATATGCTTCCATATATTTCACCTCAGTTTATTGCTATATGATTCCAATGTATCTGATGCTATGTGGCCAGAAATAGTATGACATGCGATACTCATTTTAGCCAAACAGCATCGAATACATGGACTGTACATATGGACACAGAAGGGCGCTGTTTAGCTCATTTAGCCGTTTTATCTGAGATTGATTGGTTTAGGTATCTTGGTATCCTATCAAAGTATTTTATTTGCACTGGCACGGAAATACAGCAGTGCAGTCCAAACCCTTGAGCCCCACCTATGGCGCAGGACTTTAAAGTTTTGTCTTGATCAAAATGTTTTGCATCAACAAATGTTTTTCATATCATCGAGTGAATGTTTGTTTTTAATGGCTGATATAAATTGATTTATAGAGAGACCCCCGACAAGCCAACACTGGAGGCCTGAAAGGTTCCTGCCCTTTGGATGTTCAGTCACATGAAAGACAGACCTACTTCAATGAAAAGGCCCCAAACATCAAGGCTGGACCCCCTAACCCTCACCGCAAGCACGCACACACACGCACACACACGCACACACACACACACACACACACACACGCACACGCACACACACACACACACACGTGTTTCCTTCTTTTCTCAAGTACACAATAGTCTCACACAGAGACTCTACTTATGAGACACATGGATGTGATCAGATTCAGGAGAGACTACAGCTTCACATGAACACTGACTACACATAATGTGGCACAATACAATTACCCACAGCTCCAACCAAAGGAATATGTATATGAAAACGGAGAGAAAAGAGAGACATGTAGTGTGCTCTCTGAGGATTCATCTGATTTTACACATACACGGACGTGCATGTGCACGCGCACACACACACCCCATCGACCATCCGTTTGTGGATTGCTGCAAGGCGGGTTTCGCGTGGAGGAGAAAAGGGGTGACGCCTAAATGATCTCGTTTAGCAGGAGGAGGAGATGTTGGTTTATTTTAATTACCCTAGCATCTTCACCTCTGAGCTAATTATTATATAGCATGTTGTGAGACGCTCTTTAACCCCTGTGGCGCATCATCCATTAGAAATGATTGGCTGGTGGATGAAAAGCAGGCCAGTAACAACCCCGACTCCCTAAACACTGTGGGGAGAGCGGCATAATTAACTAATCAAGTCTGGGTCATGTCGTAATGTCGTAATGTCGTCGCTGATTCTCTGTCATTCTCTACATCCGTCTCTCTCAACTTTTACTTTGCCTTTGTAATAAGAAATATATTTTTTCCTCTTTCTATCCCTGCCATGGGCAAAATGTTTTCACTCAAATGCAATCTCAGGTGGTTGACTAATCTGTGCCATACCAGTTGACTTTGTAAAAAGTGATTAATTTCATGCAATTGTAATGATCATCATTATACAATCACTACTACTATTTAATAAACACTAGCTTGGTTCATGTAACGTAAGTCAGAGGTTAGTGGCATAAATGGTTTAGTGTGTTGGGCTAGTGTTAGTCCAGGTGGTAGTGGAGTGGAGGTTCCAGTGTGTTGGCCTAGTGTTAGTCCAGGTGGTAGTGGAGTGGAGGTTCCAGTGTGTTGGCCTAGTGTTAGTCCAGGTGCTTGTGGAGGTTCCAGTGTGTTGGCCTAGTGTTAGTCCAGGTGCTTGTGGAGGTTCCAGTGTGTTGGCCTAGTGTTAGTCCAGGTGCTTGTGGAGGTTCCAGTGTGTTGGCCTAGTGTTAGTCCAGGTGCTAGTGGAGGTAAGGTTCCAGTGTGTTGGGCTAGTGTTAGTCCAGGTGCTAGTGGAGTGGAGGTTCCAGTGTGTTGGCCTAGTGTTAGTCCAGGTGCTAGTGGAGGTAAGGTTCCAGTGTGTTGGGCTAGTGTTAGTCCAGGTGCTAGTGGAGTGGAGGTTCCAGTGTGTTGGGCTAGTGTTAGTCCAGGTGCTAGTGGAGGTCCAGTGTGTTGGCCTAGTGTTAGTCCAGGTGCTAGTGGAGGTTCAGTGTGTTGGCCTAATGTTAGACAAGGTGCTAGTGTAGTGGAGGTTTAGTGTGTTGGGCTAATGTTAGTCCAGGTGCTAGTGGAGGTTCAGTGTGTTGGCCTAATGTTAGTCCAGGTGCTAGTGGAGTGGAGGTTCCAGTGTGTTAAGCTAGTGTTAGTCCAGGTGCTAGTGGAGGTTTAGTGTGTTGGGCTAGTGTTAGTCCAGGTGCTAGTGGAGGTTTAGTGTGTTGGCCTAATGTTAGTCCAGGTGCTAGTGGAGTGGAGGTTCCAGTGTGTTGTCTCAGGGGCTAGTGGAGGTAAGGTTCCAGTGTGTTGTCTCAGGAGATAGTGGAGGTAAGGTTCCAGTGTGTTGTCTCAGGGGCCTGTGGAGGTAAGGTTCCAGTGTGTTGGCTCAGGGGCTAGTGGAGGTAAGGTTCCAGTGTGTTGTCTCAGGGGCTACTGGAGGTAAGGTTCCAGTGTGTTGGCTCAGGGGCTAGTGGAGGTAAGGTTCCAGTGTGTTGGCTCAGGGGCTAGTGGAGGTAAGGTTCCAGTGTGTTGTCTCAGGGGCCTGTGGAGGTAAGGTTCCAGTGTGTTGGCTCAGGGGCTAGTGGAGGTAAGGTTCCAGTGTGTTGTCTCAGGGGCTAGTGGACTGGAGTGTTAATTGTGTTAACCTTTTTCCGCCTAAGGACAAAAAAGAAATTGAGGGTTAAACGTGTTAAGTGTTCCAGTAAAATTGGTGCCTCTGTCATAGAAAGGTCAATATCAATGATTAATGAGAGAGAAATGTCGTCTGGGAGAAAGGAGAGAGGAGGAGGGAACGAAGACGAGAAGGGGGGGGATGAATCAGAAGGAGGGGGACTGGGAGTGAGACCACCAAGCCCTCCCCTCTATATTCACATCTCCTATTCCTTTAACCATCTCCCTCTGGGTATCTAGGTCTCTACTCCTCCTATCTGGGTATCTAGGTCTCTACTCCTCCTATCTGGGTATCTAGATCTCTACTCCTCCTATCTGGGTATCTAGATCTCTACTCCTCCTATCTGGGTATCTAGGTCTCTACTCCTCCTATCTGGGTAACTAGATCTCTACTCCTCCTATCTGGGTATCTAGATCTCTACTCCTCCTATCTGGGTATCTAGGTCTCTACTCCTCCTAACCCTCTGGGTATCTAGGTCTCTACTCCTCCTATCTGTGTATCTAGATCTCTACTCCTCCTATATGGGTATCTAGGTCTCTACTCCTCCTATATGGATATCTAGGTCTCTACTCCTCCTATCTGGGTATCTAGGTCTCTACTCCTCCTAACCCTCTGGGTATCTAGGTCTCTACTCCTCCTAACTGTGTATCTAGGTCTCTACTTCTCCTATATGGGTATCTAGGTCTCTACTCCTCCTATCTGGGTATCTAGGTCTCTACTCCTCCTATCTGGGTATCTAGGTCTCTACTCCTCCTAACCCTCTGGGTATCTAGGTCTCTACTCCTCCTATACGGGTATCTAGGTCTCTACTCCTCCTATCTGGGTATCTAGGTCTCTACTCCTCCTATCTGGGTATCTAGGTCTCTACTCCTCCTATCTGGGTATCTAGGTCTCTACTCCTCCTAACTGGGTATCTAGGTCTCTACTCCTCCTAACCATCTGGGTATCTAGGTCTCTACTCCTCCTAACCCTCTGGGTATCTAGGTCTCTACTCCTCCTATCTGGGTATCTAGGTCTCTACTCCTCCTAACTGGGTATCTAGGTCTCTACTCCTCCTAACCCTCTGGGTATCTAGGTCTCTACTCCTCCTATATGGGTATCTAGGTCTCTGCTCCTCCTATCTGGGTATCTAGGTCTCTGCTCCTCCTATCTGGGTATCTAGGTCTCTACTCCTCCTAATCCTCTGGGTATCTAGGTCTCTACTCCTCCTAACCCTCTGGGTATCTAGGTCTCTACTCCTTCTATATGGGTATCTAGGTCTCTACTCCTCCTAACCCTCTGGGTATCTAGGTCTCTACTCCTCCTAACCCTCTGTGTATCTAGGTCTCTACTCCTCCTAACCCTCTGGGTATCTAGGTCTCTACTCCTCCTAACCCTCTGGGTATCTAGGTCTCTACTCCTCCTATATGGGTATCTAGGTCTCTACTCCTCCTAACCCTCTGGGTATCTAGGTCTCTACTCCTCCTATCTGGGTATCTAGGTCTCTACTCCTCCTATCTGGGTATCTAGGTCTCTACTCCTCCTATCTGGGTATCTAGATCTCTACTCCTTCTATATGGGTATCTAGGTCTCTACTCCTCCTAACCCTCTGGGTATCTAGGTCTCTACTCCTCCTAACCCTCTGGGTATCTAGGTCTCTACTCCTCCTAACCCTCTGGGTATCTAGGTCTCTACTCCTCCTATATGGGTATCTAGGTCTCTACTCCTCCTAACCCTCTGGGTATCTAGGTCTCTACTCCTCCTATCTGGGTATCTAGGTCTCTACTCCTCCTATCTGGGTATCTAGGTCTCTACTCCTCCTATCTGGGTATCTAGATCTCTACTCCTCCTATCTGGGTATCTAGGTCTCTACTCCTCCTAACCCTCTGGGTATCTAGGTCTCTACTCCTCCTAACCCTCTGGGTATCTAGGTCTCTACTCCTCCTATCTGGGTATCTAGGTCTCTACTCCTCCTAACTGGGTATCTAGGTCTCTACTCCTCCTAACCCTCTGGGTATCTAGGTCTCTACTCCTCCTATATGGGTATCTAGGTCTCTACTCCTCCTATCTGGGTATCTAGGTCTCTGCTCCTCCTATCTGGGTATCTAGGTCTCTACTCCTCCTAATCCTCTGGGTATCTAGGTCTCTACTCCTCCTAATCCTCTGGGTATCTAGGTCTCTACTCCTCCTAACCCTCTGGGTATCTAGGTCTCTACTCCTCCTATATGGGTATCTAGGTCTCTACTCCTCCTAACCCTCTGGGTATCTAGGTCTCTACTCCTCCTAACCCTCTGGGTATCTAGGTCTCTACTCCTCCTATATGGGTATCTAGGTCTCTACTCCTCCTAACCCTCTGGGTATCTAGGTCTCTACTCCTCCTATATGGGTATCTAGGTCTCTACTCCTCCTAACCCTCTGGGTATCTAGGTCTCTACTCCTCCTAACTGGGTATCTAGGTCTCTACTCCTCCTAACCCTCTGGGTATCTAGGTCTCTACTCCTCCTATATGGGTATCTAGGTCTCTACTCCTCCTATATGGGTATCTAGGTCTCTACTCCTCCTATCTGGGTATCTAGGTCTCTACTCCTCCTATATGGGTATCTAGGTCTCTACTCCTCCTAACCCTCTGGGTATCTAGGTCTCTACTCCTCCTAACCCTCTGGGTATCTAGGTCTCTACTCCTCCTATATGGGTATCTAGGTCTCTACTCCTCCTATCTGGGTATCTAGGTCTCTACTCCTCCTGACCTGTCCTATTTAGGTCTTTCTATCCCTCTCTTGGTATTGAGATCTTCTATGCCCATAACCGTCTCTAGCTGTCCAATACTTTATTTAGCCAGATATCAGAGTCATTAATGAGTGTAATCAAACTAGAAGTATGAAGATAAACCATCAAGTTCAAACTGACGCCAGCCCTTAAGCAGTAATTAGCACCTCACAGTTTAATAGGCTCCTAATCAGTGGACCAGAACACAGGTTATGATGGCCCCTAAATGCCAGAATACAGGGGTCCTTCCATCCTGAGGGAGTCTGTATGTGTGTGTAATTATATGTGTGTGTGTGTGTGTGTGTGTGTGTGTGTGTGTGTGTGTGTGTGTGTGTGTGTGTGTGTGTGTGTGTGTGTGTGTGTGTGTGTGTGTGTGTGTGTGTGTGTGCGTGCGTGCGTGCGTGTGTGTGTGTGCATGGTTTACTACCTACTGGGGACTAAATAGTGTCATGGTTAGAATGAGGTTAGGGCTTAGGGTTAAGGTTAGGGTTGGGAACATGTAGAGTTGATTCATGTAGTAATACAGGGCTGTGTGTGTGTTTAGGGTTAGAAACATGTGGAGTTGATTCATTTAGTAATACAGGGCTGTGTGTGTGTTTAGGGTTGGGAACATGTAGAGTTGATTAATGTAGTAATACTGGGCTGTGTGTGTGTTTAGGGTTAGAAACATGTAGAGTTAATTCATGTAGTAATACAGGGCTGTGTGTGTGTTTAGGGTTAGAAACATGTGGAGTTGAGTCATGTAGTAATACGGGGCTGTGTGTGTGTTTAGGGTTGGGAACATGTGGAGTTGAGTCATGTATTAATACGGGGCTGTGTGTGTGTTTAGGGTTGGGAACATGTGGAGTTGATTCATGTAGTAATACAGGGCTGTGTGTGTGTTTAGGGTTGGGAACATGTAGAGTTGATTCATTTAGTAATACAGGGCTGTGTGTGTGTTTAGGGTTAGAAACATGTAGAGTTGATTCATGTAGTAATACAGGGCTGTGTGTGTGTTTAGGGTTAGAAACATGTGGAGTTGAGTCATGTAGTAATACAGGGCTGTGTGTGTGTTTAGGGTTAGAAACATGTAGAGTTGATTCATGTAGTAATACAGGGCTGTGTGTGTGTTTAGGGTTAGAAACATGTGGAGTTGATTAATGTAGTAATACAGGGCTGTGTGTGTGTTTAGGGTTAGAAACATGTGGAGTTGATTCATGTATTAATACAGGGCTGTGTGTGTGTTTAGGGTTAGAAACATGTGGAGTTGATTCATTTAGTAATACAGGGCTGTGTGTGTGTTTAGGGTTGGGAACATGTAGAGTTGATTAATGTAGTAATACTGGGCTGTGTGTGTGTTTAGGGTTAGAAACATGTAGAGTTAATTCATGTAGTAATACAGGGCTGTGTGTGTGTTTAGGGTTAGAAACATGTGGAGTTGAGTCATGTAGTAATACGGGGCTGTGTGTGTGTTTAGGGTTAGAAACATGTGGAGTTGATTCATGTATTAATACAGGGCTGTGTGTGTGTTTAGGGTTAGAAACATGTGGAGTTGATTCATTTAGTAATACAGGGCTGTGTGTGTGTTTAGGGTTGGGAACATGTAGAGTTGATTAATGTAGTAATACTGGGCTGTGTGTGTGTTTAGGGTTAGAAACATGTAGAGTTAATTCATGTAGTAATACAGGGCTGTGTGTGTGTTTAGGGTTAGAAACATGTGGAGTTGAGTCATGTAGTAATACGGGGCTGTGTGTGTGTTTAGGGTTAGAAACATGTAGAGTTGATTCATGTAGTAATACAGGGCTGTGTGTGTGTTTAGGGTTAGAAACATGTGGAGTTGATTAATGTAGTAATACAGGGCTGTGTGTGTGTTTAGGGTTAGAGACATGTGGAGTTGATTCATGTAGTAATACAGGGCTGTGTGTGTGTTTAGGGTTAGAAACATGTAGAGTTGATTCATTTAGTAATACAGGGCTGTGTGTGTGTTTAGGGTTGGGAACATGTAGAGTTGATTAATGTAGTAATACTGGGCTGTGTGTGTGTTTAGGGTTAGAAACATGTAGAGTTAATTCATGTAGTAATACAGGGCTGTGTGTGTGTTTAGGGTTAGAAACATGTGGAGTTGAGTCATGTAGTAATACGGGGCTGTGTGTGTGTTTAGGGTTGGGAACATGTGGAGTTGAGTCATGTATTAATACGGGGCTGTGTGTGTGTTTAGGGTTGGGAACATGTGGAGTTGATTCATGTAGTAATACAGGGCTGTGTGTGTGTTTAGGGTTGGGAACATGTAGAGTTGATTCATTTAGTAATACAGGGCTGTGTGTGTGTTTAGGGTTAGAAACATGTAGAGTTGATTCATGTAGTAATACAGGGCTGTGTGTGTGTTTAGGGTTAGAAACATGTGGAGTTGAGTCATGTAGTAATACAGGGCTGTGTGTGTGTTTAGGGTTAGAAACATGTAGAGTTGATTCATGTAGTAATACAGGGCTGTGTGTGTGTTTAGGGTTAGAAACATGTGGAGTTGATTAATGTAGTAATACAGGGCTGTGTGTGTGTTTAGGGTTAGAAACATGTGGAGTTGATTCATTTAGTAATACAGGGCTGTGTGTGTGTTTAGGGTTAGAAACATGTGGAGTTGATTAATGTAGTAATACAGGGCTGTGTGTGTGTTTAGGGTTAGAAACATGTGGAGTTGATTCATGTAGTAATACAGGGCTGTGTGTGTGTTTAGGGTTAGAAACATGTAGAGTTGATTCATTTAGTAATACAGGGCTGTGTGTGTGTTTAGGGTTGGGAACATGTAGAGTTGATTCATGTAGTAATACAGGGCTGTGTGTGTGTTTAGGGTTAGAAACATGTGGAGTTGATTCATTTAGTAATACAGGGCTGTGTGTGTGTTTAGGGTTGGGAACATGTAGAGTTGATTAATGTAGTAATACTGGGCTGTGTGTGTGTTTAGGGTTAGAAACATGTAGAGTTAATTCATGTAGTAATACAGGGCTGTGTGTGTGTTTAGGGTTAGAAACATGTGGAGTTGAGTCATGTAGTAATACGGGGCTGTGTGTGTGTTTAGGGTTGGGAACATGTGGAGTTGATTCATGTAGTAATACTGGGCTGTGTGTGTGTTTAGGGTTGGGAACATGTAGAGTTAATTCATGTAGTAATACAGGGCTGTGTGTGTGTTTAGGGTTGGGAACATGTAGAGTTAATTCATGTAGTAATACAGGGCTGTGTGTGTGTTTAGGGTTAGAAACATGTGGAGTTGAGTCATGTAGTAATACGGGGCTGTGTGTGTGTTTAGGGTTAGAAACATGTGGAGTTGATTCATGTATTAATACAGGGCTGTGTGTGTGTTTAGGGTTAGAAACATGTGGAGTTGATTCATTTAGTAATACAGGGCTGTGTGTGTGTTTAGGGTTGGGAACATGTAGAGTTGATTAATGTAGTAATACTGGGCTGTGTGTGTGTTTAGGGTTAGAAACATGTAGAGTTAATTCATGTAGTAATACAGGGCTGTGTGTGTGTTTAGGGTTAGAAACATGTGGAGTTGAGTCATGTAGTAATACAGGGCTGTGTGTGTGTTTAGGGTTAGAAACATGTGGAGTTGATTCATGTATTAATACAGGGCTGTGTGTGTGTTTAGGGTTAGAAACATGTGGAGTTGATTAATGTAGTAATACAGGGCTGTGTGTGTGTTTAGGGTTAGAAACATGTGGAGTTGATTCATGTAGTAATACAGGGCTGTGTGTGTGTTTAGGGTTAGAAACATGTAGAGTTGATTCATTTAGTAATACAGGGCTGTGTGTGTGTTTAGGGTTGGGAACATGTAGAGTTGATTAATGTAGTAATACTGGGCTGTGTGTGTATTTAGGGTTAGAAACATGTAGAGTTAATTCATGTAGTAATACAGGGCTGTGTGTGTGTTTAGGGTTAGAAACATGTGGAGTTGAGTCATGTAGTAATACGGGGCTGTGTGTGTGTTTAGGGTTGGGAACATGTGGAGTTAAGTCATGTATTAATACGGGGCTGTGTGTGTGTTTAGGGTTGGGAACATGTGGAGTTGATTCATGTAGTAATACAGGGCTGTGTGTGTGTTTAGGGTTGGGAACATGTAGAGTTGATTCATTTAGTAATACAGGGCTGTGTGTGTGTTTAGGGTTAGAAACATGTGGAGTTGATTAATGTAGTAATACAGGGCTGTGTGTGTGTTTAGGGTTAGAAACATGTGGAGTTGATTCATGTAGTAATACAGGGCTGTGTGTGTGTTTAGGGTTAGAAACATGTAGAGTTAATTCATGTAGTAATACAGGGCTGTGTGTGTGTTTAGGGTTAGAAACATGTGGAGTTGAGTCATGTATTAATACGGGGCTGTGTGTGTGTTTAGGGTTAGAAACATGTGGAGTTGATTCATGTAGTAATACAGGGCTGTGTGTGTGTTTAGGGTTAGAAACATGTAGAGTTGATTCATTTAGTAATACAGGGCTGTGTGTGTGTTTAGGGTTGGGAACATGTAGAGTTGATTAATGTAGTAATACTGGGCTGTGTGTGTGTTTAGGGTTAGAAACATGTAGAGTTAATTCATGTAGTAATACAGGGCTGTGTGTCTGTTTAGGGTTAGAAACATGTGGAGTTGAGTCATGTAGTAATACGGGGCTGTGTGTGTGTTTAGGGTTGGGAACATGTGGAGTTGATTCATGTAGTAATACTGGGCTGTGTGTGTGTTTAGGGTTGGGAACATGTAGAGTTGATTAATGTAGTAATACTGGGCTGTGTGTGTGTTTAGGGTTAGAAACATGTAGAGTTAATTCATGTAGTAATACAGGGCTGTGTGTGTGTTTAGGGTTAGAAACATGTAGAGTTAATTCATGTAGTAATACAGGGCTGTGTGTGTGTTTAGGGTTAGAAACATGTGGAGTTGAGTCATGTAGTAATACAGGGCTGTGTGTGTGTTTAGGGTTAGAAACATGTGGAGTTGATTCATGTATTAATACAGGGCTGTGTGTGTGTTTAGGGTTAGAAACAATTGGAGTTGATTCATTTAGTAATACAGGGCTGTGTGTGTGTTTAGGGTTGGGAACATGTGGAGTTGAGTCATGTAGTAATACTGGGCTGTGTGTGTGTTTAGGGTTAGAAACATGTAGAGTTAATTCATGTAGTAATACAGGGCTGTGTGTGTGTTTAGGGTTAGAAACATGTGGAGTTGAGTCATGTAGTAATACGGGGCTGTGTGTGTGTTTAGGGTTAGAAACATGTGGAGTTGATTAATGTAGTAATACAGGGCTGTGTGTGTGTTTAGGGTTAGAAACATGTGGAGTTGATTCATGTATTAATACAGGGCTGTGTGTGTGTTTAGGGTTAGAAACATGTGGAGTTGATTCATGTATTAATACAGGGCTGTGTGTGTGTTTAGGGTTAGAAACATGTGGAGTTGATTCATGTAGTAATACAGGGCTGTGTGTGTGTTTAGGGTTAGAAACATGTAGAGTTGATTCATGTAGTAATACGGGGCTGTGTGTGTGTTTAGGGTTAGAAACATGTGGAGTTGATTCATTTAGTAATACAGGGCTGTGTGTGTGTTTAGGGTTGGGAACATGTAGAGTTGGGATAGAGTTGATTAATGTAGTAATACTGGGCTGTGTGTGTGTTTAGGGTTAGAAACATGTAGAGTTAATTCATGTAGTAATACAGGGCTGTGTGTGTGTTTAGGGTTAGAAACATGTGGAGTTGAGTCATGTAGTAATACGGGGCTGTGTGTGTGTTTAGGGTTAGAAACATGTGGAGTTGATTCATTTAGTAATACAGGGCTGTGTGTGTGTTTAGGGTTGGGAACATGTAGAGTTGATTAATGTAGTAATACTGGGCTGTGTGTGTGTTTAGGGTTAGAAACATGTAGAGTTAATTCATGTAGTAATACAGGGCTGTGTGTGTGTTTAGGGTTAGAAACATGTGGAGTTGAGTCATGTAGTAATACGGGGCTGTGTGTGTGTTTAGGGTTAGAAACATGTGGAGTTGATTCATGTATTAATACAGGGCTGTGTGTGTGTTTAGGGTTAGAAACATGTGGAGTTGATTCATTTAGTAATACAGGGCTGTGTGTGTGTTTAGGGTTAGAAACATGTGGAGTTGATTCATGTATTAATACAGGGCTGTGTGTGTGTTTAGGGTTAGAAACATGTGGAGTTGATTCATGTAGTAATACAGGGCTGTGTGTGTGTTTAGGGTTAGAAACATGTGGAGTTGATTCATGTAGTAATACAGGGCTGTGTGTGTGTTTAGGGTTAGAAACATGTAGAGTTGATTCATGTAGTAATACAGGGCTGTGTGTGTGTTTAGGGTTAGAAACATGTAGAGTTGATTAATGTATTAATACAGGGCTGTGTGTGTGTTTAGGGTTAGAAACATGTGGAGTTGATTCATTTAGTAATACAGGGCTGTGTGTGTGTTTAGGGTTGGGAACATGTAGAGTTGATTAATGTAGTAATACTGGGCTGTGTGTGTGTTTAGGGTTAGAAACATGTAGAGTTAATTCATGTAGTAATACAGGGCTGTGTGTGTGTTTAGGGTTAGAAACATGTGGAGTTGAGTCATGTAGTAATATGGGGCTGTGTGTGTGTTTAGGGTTAGAAACATGTGGAGTTGATTCATGTATTAATACAGGGCTGTGTGTGTGTTTAGGGTTAGAAACATGTGGAGTTGATTCATTTAGTAATACAGGGCTGTGTGTGTGTTTAGGGTTGGGAACATGTAGAGTTGATTAATGTAGTAATACTGGGCTGTGTGTGTGTTTAGGGTTAGAAACATGTAGAGTTAATTCATGTAGTAATACAGGGCTGTGTGTGTGTTTAGGGTTAAAAACATGTGGAGTTGATTCATGTAGTAATACAGGGCTGTGTGTGTGTTTAGGGTTAGAAACATGTAGAGTTGATTCATGTAGTAATACAGGGCTGTGTGTGTGTTTAGGGTTAGAAACATGTGGAGTTGATTCATGTAGTAATACAGGGCTGTGTGTGTGTTTAGGGTTAGAAACATGTAGAGTTGATTAATGTATTAATACAGGGCTGTCTGTGTGTTTAGGGTTAGAAACATGTAGAGTTGATTAATGTAGTAATACAGGGCTGTGTGTGTGTTTAGGGTTAGAAACATGTAGAGTTGATTAATGTATTAATACAGGGCTGTCTGTGTGTTTAGGGTTAGAAACATGTAGAGTTGATTCATGTAGTAATACAGGGCTGTGTGTGTGTTTAGGTCTGTGAGCATGTATATATTAGTAAAGATATCTGATTCATGTTTTTTTCCGATGGGCTCAACGATTATAATTTTTTCTTTGTGTGTTCATCTGCAAAAGCAACTATGATTCCGAGGACCAAAATATTTAGATGTTATGAAAATGTTCTATTTTAAAGTAGGCACATATTTTCTTTGTCATTTCTTCATTCATTCTCTTAAATGTGTATTTATTGGGATGTTGTACACTATTCTAAACATAGAATCGCTTTTTTTATTTATATATTTGTCTTTACAGGTGTTGTCTTTAAATTTATTTTTTCAGCTCTGCACATTTAGTAACAGCAATTTTAGTCTTTGCAAAATTGCTGAATCTCTATCAATCTGGACAAGAATCTGTCATTCTCAGCAATTTCCTAGTCTTTCCAGATATTTTCAATTAAGTTGAGGTCTGGGCTTTGACTGGGTCAGTCCACTTCACTCTCTTGCAGACATCAGCAGTATTTATTCCAGGATTTCTCTTTACATTGCTGAATCCAGGAATCCTCAGGAAGATGTGACGCTAAGCTTCAAACCTATTTATGCCTTTGCGTTGAGGCCAAAAAGCTCTATTTCGCTCTCATCCGACCAAATAATGTTTTTCCACTCTCCAGCTTACATTCTGAACAAAGATTTGTGGTATTTTTGTCAAATCACTGTCTTTTTGCCACCTCCCATGAAAGCCATTTTTGTGAGGCATCCAGGCTGCTGTTGCAGTTTGCTTTGTGTCTCCCAGCTCTGCCATGAAAAACTGCAACTCCTTTTGAGTTGGCCTCTCTGACTAGTCTCACCTCCCCAGATACCATTTTTTCAAGGCAGATTTAAAGCTGTACCATATTCCCATTCTGATGGACTTTACTGTGCTCCAATGCCTCTCATATCTTACCATTGATTGATGATTTTGAAGAACCTTATTATGAATTTTCTTTTTTTATGTTCCTTAGTCTCCATGATGTTTCTATTTCTACCTATTTCTATTTCTACCTATTGCACACTGTTATAAATCACATGACTTTTACAGATTGTTGGTTGCACCAGAGCTCATCCAGGTGAGTCATAACCAAGGCACTAACCTAAATGTTTGATCAAATCCATTTTATTTCAAGTTGGATGATGACATTTGTACGTCTCAAGACGTGTCATCAGAATTCCAAACGTCTCTTTAATCCTTTAAAGTACAAAATATGCAGTACCAACGCTAGCCATTGCATTAAGCCAGCAATGCTACGAAATATCTATTGTATATATATATTTTAGATCCATATGAAAATTAATTTTGTTACTGTATCAAAAAGTAGAAATTGTGTTACAATGCATACAATCTGATTAATAATCTAAGACTTTTTCTGGGAAAAAAATGTCAGTAAACAAAGAGATTTTTTGGTAAAGGTAAAATATGAGGTCAAAGGTTAATTTCTGTGAGTTGGCACAAGTGTGAAGGTATTTGTTCAGCAGCTAGCTATGTGACATACCAGAAACATCCCACTCTGTTTCTCCACATCCACACATACTGTGTCCTGGAAATCAATTGACTTGTGGTTTGTTTTCCAATAATCCCTGAAACTCTAGTCATGTGTTATCAGATGTGTAATGTCGTGTAATGCTGTTGATCCAGGTTGGTTTGTCTACCAGACTTCTATCCTCGGCCCAGACGGCTAAATAATTAGGAGGTGATAAAGCAAATTCAATCACATTTAATAATTTTTATTACAATAACTTTTATTCAATAGAAAGCTGAAATTAATTTGAGCAGTACTAAACAATTTCTGATTCAGGGATTCACTTTATTTTTATGAATTTTCTACACAAATACGTATAATTACAAAACCACCGTAAATAGGATCAAATAGGATCTCCAAACACGGACACATCTAAAGCATCTACAGGACAATGCTAAAAGTATTTCTTATTCTGTACATGTATTCTTGGTGTGTTTGTCAAATCATTTTTGGATTTTGTACAGTCCGTATTTTAATATTGACACACACAGTGGGTAACTATTGATGATTAAAATAACTGACTCAATATATGTACAGTATACATAATTTAACACATATGCCAATAATATATGTTGTTCCCTCAATGAACATTATAAACACAGTGTAATAAATAACAAACATTGTCTTCTGATTAAAACTGACTTCAGTACTGACTGGCAGATCTTCCGTCCGGTTATACAGTCGCTGATGTAGTCTGCTGTTTAGGAGAAAGGCTATGCCCTAAAGAGTGGACTATCTGGTCTGTAGGTTCCACTGTGAGTCATTGTAACGGCTCTGCCCTCTTAAAGCCAGTGAATCATAATGTCTACAAAATAACAGTAACAATACTAGATGTACTCAATTCAGTCAAACCAAAATTACGGTATTCACCCAGTTGTTCTATTTCCTGTATGGGTTCTGTATTAAAAAGACTCCCTCACATGAGTGCTCGTAATTTGAAAAGAGCACAAAGTTAATATCCTTTGTACAGACACTGCATGAACATTGCTATGGCCGGTTTGAATGAATCCCAGCCCAAGACGAGATGACTATCTAACCAAACAATTTGACACAATTAGTGGGTACAGGTCATCTACTTCTTGGCTTCGGCAGCGACTCTCCCCTAATGCTCCCAGGGTATTGGATCATTCTCCTCTACCATGGACCCAGTCTCTCTCTCGTGCCAGAACTGCTCCACGTCCAGCAGCACAATCCCATCCTTGGGGCTCTCTCCCTCTTCCTCCCCCAACCCTCCTACCTGCTCTGCCTGGGGCTGGGGCTCGGCACTTGTCCCCTGGCTTGGGGCGGGTTCTAGACCCAGGCATCCGTCCCCTCCCCAGGGCTGGCCAGAGGTCTCCGGACGTGGGCAGGGGGAATGGGGAGCGGTGGGCGCGTGCGGGCCTGGCTTGGGCTTGGATGGGGGGTGTTTGCGAAGAGTCAGGCGTCTCCACAGACCCCTGTAGCCCTCTCTGAATTCCTCCGACAGAGAGAGCACGATGAGGGGGTTCACCAGGGACAAAGAGATGGTGAGCAGCAGGGCAGAAAGTGAGAGGAGTCTCGGTGGAGAGGAAACAACGATGGGCTGTCCCCGCTCTCGTCCCCGCGCCTCTCGCTCGGTGGCATGCCGATCCCACACCCAGACCACCCACTGGGGCAGCCACAGTGTCGTCATGGCTACAGTCAGACTGAACAGCATCAGAGTGAGTTTCCTGGACCGGATCTGCGTTCGGAGATTCTGGGTCTTGCTGCAGCGCCTCTGGCACCGACCGTAGGCCCGCCAAAAATACAGCAGGGCGAAACTCAAAGGGGCACAGTACGCACCCAGGGGGTATGCCTTAATGTAGATAGACATGAAGTCCCGCGCCTCTGGAGGGACCACCTGGACGCACATCAGGCCGCGGCTCTCCCTTTGCAGAGAGGAAAACAGCCAGGCAGGGACGGGGGCGGAGCAGGCCGACAGCCAGAGGAACCACATCACCAACAGGATCGAGCGAAGCCGGATGCTGACCTGCTTGGTCGGGTTGGAGACGTAACGGTAACACGCCTTGGCCATCACAGCCAACGTCACGCTCTTTACCGCCATGCAGCTCTGCAGGAACCAATCGCAGGTCTTGCACACCGCCCAGCCGAGAGTCCAGCTGGGTCTGTAGAAGGCGGCGGCACGGAACGGCAGGACGAATGCTAGGACCAGGCCGTCGGCGAACATCAGGTTGAGGATGAGAGCGTTGATGAGGGAGAGTTTCGACCGGCGTGCATTGGAGGCCAGGACACACATGGCTGTGAGGTTACCGGCCAGACCCAGGACGAAGATCAACCCGAGGAGGACAGCCACCAGAACCCGGAGCTCGCCTGGATCCAGGTGCTGGAAGGAACCGCCCTCAGAGGATGAAGGACGAAGACGGTCCAATGCCGAGCTGTTGGGAGCCGTTGAGTTTCCCCCTGGCTGTTTATCCATCGTGCGAGCAGTAGGGTATGAGTGATGAATAGAAATCAAAACTAAATCAAATGAATAGCAAAAGACTAATGAATATGAAAAACCTGAGATGAAAAGGTAAACTGCAGGAAAAATATGAAAATGAAATTAAAAAATTGTTCAGGCAAAGCAGTTCAAAAATTTCAATCTAAAGCTGCATTTTCGATTATTACCTAACCAATATCAATCTGCTGTCAAATGTGCTGTTCTCATCCACCTGTCTGGTGGGCTGTTCGTCTCAAAATGGCTTTATCCCGACAACAAGAAAACAGGTTCGTGTACGCGCCCATATAAAGGCAAAGGTTTGATTGACAAGCGACATCCCCAGCTGACAACAGCGTGTGAGCCAACCCTTCCTGGGCCAATAAGAAAGCTCTCTCTTAAATGCCATCCCCCCTACAGACACATAAAGACACAGGTAGGCCTATAGGCTCAAGTGCAGCAAACTAAACACAAATGTCTAATTTGAAGAGACAGCAGGCGATAACAATTAAATAATAAGGAAAATCTTCTTTGCCTTGTTATATTTGAACCTCCAGGGCTAGTGGGAGTAATGTACCGAATTGGTGATTTAAAACCCTTAATAAAATGTGTGTACACATATGAATAATACAACATATATATAACATGAACAATTGTTTAATCTAACTCATAATAACACTATTTGTTATATTGTTTTGTGAAATATTTCCTAAATGTGTACCTTTGCAAAGAATATGTACTCACAATATATGGTTATTCAAAACATGTATCGGATTGAAGAACATAATCTGCAAATAAAACAAGAAACAGCTTTGGGGACTCCAGTAGCATTCAGGTCCCAACATAAGCTTTTGTTTTTACATGTTATTTAAAATGTCTTACCATAAGAGGGCGCAATTGCTTCCCCAATCCAATCTGTGTATGAAATTGCAGACCAACAACACAATAACATACAAAAGACAGAAACCGTATGCGTAAACTTGCACAAACGTTTTTAATCAAAGTAATTCCAGTAAACATAAATAATGGTAAAATAATTGCATTTCAATACATTCTGAGCTATAAAAAACGTTTGGAACTTAGTAACGGGAGTATAGTGTTCATCCCAAATAACTCCCTAGTCCCTGTGCAGTGCACTACATCTGACCAAAGCCCTTTGGGTTGTATTTATATTAAAAACTGCAGGGTACAAACCTGAATTCTGATTGGCTAAAAGTGATATATTGGATTCTATAAACTGGGTGCTTAACATTCTGAATGCTGATTGACTGATAGCCAGGGCATATGAGACAGTATACCACAAGCATGATATCACATCACTTCTAATTGGCAACCAGTTTATAATAGCAATGAAGCATCTTGGAGTTTGTGGTATATTGCCAATATTCAGCCGCTAACTGCTGTGTCCAGGCACAATGTGTCCTGCCTACGAACAGCTATTAGCTGTGGTATATTGGCCATATACAACAGACCGTTGTGCCCTATCGCTTTTAGAAATATCACAATACCTTTTGCCATTCTAATTGCATTGCTCTCTGGTTAATAATATGAATACAGCATCTCGGGTTTTTGTGGTATATAGCCAGTATATTTCCAATATACCTCAGCTAAGTGCTGTATACAGGTACCCAGCGATGGGTTGTGCCTACGAACAGCTCATAGCCGTGGGAATACTGGCCATATTGCAAAAGTAATGCACCATGAAGTGAATAGGTTGCTATTTGCGATACAGAAATAACTAAAAGATCCTGATATCATTGAGCGCTAATACTTGTTCGGCGTGAAGTTATGGTAACGTCCTGTCTGGTTGGACAATGAGAAGTTGCCTGTAGGCTCTGATCTAATTCCAGTTCACAGTCGCCCAATTCTGACTAAAATCTGACTTTAGATTAGCATTTAGGGGCAACTTTATCTTGATTAGTCAACACACAAAAAAGCAGAGGTCTGTGGCAGATATAGAACACAACAGGAACCCCAGTGGACGAGAGTCATTGCTGTCTGTGTAAACTGACACAACTCTGTGCTCGGGTGTTGAGACTGTGGAGCCTGTGTTACAATACGACTGTCGCGTTTTGCCTTTTCCTTGGTTATGTTATCACACACAGCCCATGGTAATACTGCTACAGAGTTGTCAAAACAGGGATATGGATTAAAAAACCCTGTAAACCATAAACATGCAGCCGGTTGCTATAATTAAGTCATCAAGTCAAAACTCGTAGGATTTAGTTACCTCATTAAGTCCCGTTCGCGTCACTCCCTCGATCCCATGTTAATAATTCAAGGTGAAAACATTCACTGCTGCATTGTGTTTTCACAATCCCACCCCTGTCCCCCACGCCACATCAACCCCACACACCAAATAGAAGGCACCACATCTTTTAACAGGTCCTTGGCGAGACAAGGAGACTCGCGGACAAAACAACAGCATAGAACAAAATAAAAAGCATTGATCTGGCCTCAAAGACGCCTCGTCATTCACGTTATGAGCGGCTGTCTCGTCTCAGAGCGGCAGAGGAAGAGTCAAGTGAGAGACATCCCGACTCAGTTCACTGGCAGAAACACCCGAACCCTCGGATTGTGTTTCTGTCATAGTCCACATTTAGCATACCGTCTAGTATGCATAGATAAGACATCGACCGTGAGGTGGATCATTTGTAATGCTATAACCAAGGTTCAGTTAGTATAACAGTCATTATCATACGCAGAGTCGGACGGGATCCCTGTCAGCGACTTGCCGGGAGAGAACGGAGGTTCGGAGCCTCCATAATGGTCTGTGTGCTCACTGAAACAGAGACAAAATGGCCGACGCCAGACATCTGGTACATTGGTGCTCAGTTCCTCTCCCTGTTTCATCCGCGTGAACACAGTCCTTCAATTACTCTGTGTGCATGAGTAACTCCACCCCAATGTTTGGTCCACAAATAAATAAAATAAATAAAGCAGTTACTGGAGGCCACATAGAGGGTTGTGCAGGCCAGAGGCAAGAAGAAACATCTTCTTCAGTCTAACTTTGATCCAGGTTGAACAATCCTGAAATAAGAGCAGGAATTCCCAAGTATAATCTTGGAAATTCCCATTCTGGGAATTATAGCATTTCCTCCAGCCATTTCAGGCGGAGGAGGAAGAGGAGATGATCTCATTTTTCTCTCCCTCCACCGTCGCTCCATCCTCTCCCTCAATCTCTCACCCTGCGTAGGGTCAAGAGTCCGAGGTCAGGGGGGTTTGACCCCTAAGCGACCTTGTCCTGGAAGATGTAGAGGTTGTTACTGGCTGCCACGGCGATGATGTTCTCTTGCGGGTGCCAGGTGGAATGAAGAATCTTCTTGCTGAAGTCCAGACTGTCTACCGTCACCTCGTCTTTACGGCGTTTCCCTCCCATACATACCTGAGGACCAGAAAAGAAGAGGTCAGTTAAACTCGATCTTCCATTTTGACTATAGGAATCTTTATTATTAGACATTTTGCCGATAATACAATCTGGTCTGAAGGACAAGGTCTGCGAGTCGTTGTTCAGGCTGTGGTCAGTAGAACACAATGTGCAAAAAAGAGTAAGCACAATTATTAGTGCTTAATTCTGTCCAACTAAAATTAAAGTATTTACGCATAGTGTGTATAGTGTTATTGTGTGTATAGTGTTATAGTGTGTAAAGTGTATAGTGTTATAGTGTGTAAAGTGTATAGTGTTATAGTGTGTATAGTGTTATTGTGTGTATAGTGTTATAGTGTGTATAGTGTTATTGTGTGTATAGTGTTATTGTGTGTATAGTGTTATTGTGTGTATAGTGTTATAGTGTGTAAAGTGTATAGTGTTATAGTGTGTAATGTGTATAGTGTTATAGTGTGTAATGTGTTATTGTGTGTATAGTGTTATAGTGTGTATAGTGTTATTGTGTGTATAGTGTTATAGTGTGTAAAGTGTATAGTGTTATAGTGTGTAATGTGTATAGTGTTATAGTGTGTATAGTGTTATTGTGTGTATAGTGTGTATAGTGTTATTGTGTGTATAGTGTTATAGTGTGTATAGTGTTATAGTGTGTATAGTGTTATAGTGTGTATAGTGTTATTGTGTGTATAGTTTTATAGTGTTATAGTGTGTATAGTGTTAGTGTGTATAGTGTGTGTATAGTGTTATTGTGTGTATAGTGTTATTGTGTGTATAGTTTTATTGTGTGTATAGTGTTATAGTGTGTATAGTGTTATTGTGTGTATAGTTTTATTGTGTGTATAGTGTTATAGTGTGTATAGTGTTATTGTGTGTATAGTGTTATTGTGTGTATAGTGTTATAGTGTGTATAGTGTTATAGTGTGTATAGTGTTATTGTGTGTATAGTGTTATTGTGTGTAGTTTTATTGTGTGTATAGTGTTATAGTGTGTATAGTGTTATTGTGTGTATAGTTTTATTGTGTGTATAGTGTTATAGTGTGTATAGTGTTATTGTGTGTATAGTTTTATTGTGTGTAAAGTGTTATAGTGTGTATAGTGTTATAGTGTGTATAGTGTTATTGTGTGTAAAGTGTTATAGTGTGTAAAGTGTTATTGTGTGTATAGTGTTATAGTGTGTATAGTGTTATTGTGTGTAAAGTGTTATAGTGTGTAAAGTGTTATTGTGTGTATAGTGTGTATAGTGTTATTGTGTGTATAGTTATATTGTGTGTATATTGTTATAGTGTGTATAGTTATATTGTGTGTATAGTGTTATAGTGTGTATAGTGTTATTGTGTGTAAAGTGTTATAGTGTGTAAAGTGTTATTGTGTGTATAGTGTTATAGTGTGTATAGTTATATTGTGTGTATAGTGTTATAGTGTGTAAAGTGTTATTGTGTGTACTGTTTTATTGTGTGTAAAAGGTTATTGTGTGTATAGTGTTATAGTGTGTAAAGTGTTATTGTGGTAACCTTGCGTGGTTTGAGGACGGCTCTGGGTTTGCTGTTCTCTCTGGAAGCCTCCAGTGTCACGTCTCTCTTGGTGTTCCGATCGAACATCCGGAAGAAATTATTATAGGACCCGGTCATTATAACACTGGAGGGAGACCAGAGAAGATGGATTGATTGACTGATTGACTGGCAAAAGGACGGACAGAAAGACAGACACAATCAGGCACACACTCACTGATACAGAGACACACACACCCACCTGTCTGACCCGTTCCAGACACACTCAAACTTGTCAAAGATACAGTCGTTTTCGTACAGAGAACACAGCTTCCCCCTCAGGTAGTCATGGACCTGACAAAAAAACAAGAACATTTGGATTAAAAAACACTTTCAAAAGCTGACATTTGGCCTATTCCATATATCCTATTTCTTGAATTACGATCATGACAATTGACATGCATATTCAAGACACATACACACACACATACATCCACACATACACACACATATACACACATCCACACATACACTCACACACACACACACATATACACACATCCACACATCCACACACATATACACACATCCACACACACACACACACACATATACACACATCCACACACATATACACACATACACACATACACACACATATACACACATCCACACATACACACATCCACAAACATATACACACATCCACACATACACACACATATACACACATCCACACATCCACACAGATATACACACACATATACACACACACACACACACACACATACACACACATATACACACACACACACATCCACACATACACACAGATATACACACATCCACACATACACACACATATACACACATCCACACACATATACACACATCCACACACATATACACACACACACATATACACACATCCACACACATATACACACATACACACATACACACACATATACACACATCCACACATACACACATCCACAAACATATACACACATCCACACATACACACACATATACACACACCCACACATATATACACACACATATACACACACATATACACACACACACACACGTACACACACATATACACACACACACACACATCCACACATACACACAGATATACACACATCCACACATACACACACATATACACACATCCACACATCCACACACATATACACACATCCACACACATATACACACACACACATATACACACATCCACACACATATACACACATACACACATACACACACATATACACACATCCAAACATACACACATCCACAAACATATACACACATCCACACATACACACACATATACACACATCCACACATCCACACATATATACACACACATATACACACACACACACACACACATACACACGCATATACACACACACACACATCCACACATCCACACAGATATACACACATCCACACATACACACACATATACACACATCCACACACACACACACACACACACACACACACACACACACATATACACACATCCACAGCATAGAGGTTGAATTAAACCCATCCTACTGTATTATGACTGCAGTGTCTACAGCTGACTATCTAGAACAATACATTATTGGAAATAGGGGAGTGGATAATTCCAATGACTGCAACCCCATCGCTCAACCTAATAACGCCCCCGTTCCACTCCTCAGGTCTGTCCTCCACCAATTATCACCAGGAAGACCCATCGAGCTCCTTTACAAGACCCCTCCTGTCTGTCTGTGTTTATTAGCGGCATTTGGGATTCTGTCCTTTGTTTATCCGAGGCCTAAATGCGCCCTACTCTGGAGTTAGGATGACATTTGGGATGCCGTTCCCATTGTGAGTGTGGGTGGAGGGTCAACGGTCACAGTCGTTCCCGGTTTTCAATATGCAGGTTTTCACACCTCCCTGGTACCTGATTGATGAATCCTATGGGCGTGTTTTAAGACAAAGACATATCAAAGAAGACTCAATAGTCTATGTGGCTGTGTAAACTCGTAGATATTCAAACCGTCTCTGTTCGAGAGAGCGTCCACCACATTTTTAACATTGTACCCCTGGAGTTTTGCAAGAGTGTAGCCAATTTTGTCAAATGATCAAAAAGTCAATGAACGAACCAATCACACACACAAACCGACAGACAAAGCTACCTGGTAAGTCTCTATTGGTTTGTTCTCCATGTTTAGGTCCCAGACCTTAACGGTCAGATAGTCCCGTGTCATCAGGAAGCGCCCGCTGTGGCTAAACTTAATGTCAGAGATGGAAGAGATGATTTCAGAGAAAAAGGAACGAGTGGATGGGTCCTCAGGCTCCTCAAAGACTGAGAGATGGAGGGAGGGATAGAGGTGGAGATGGAGAGAACACAGAGAAAGCAATAGAAGTAGAGATGGAGAGAACAGAGAAAACGGGAGAAAGATAGAACAGATAGAGGGAGGAAGAGAGGTAGAGATGGAGAGAACAGAGAGAAAGGGAAAAGAGAGTGAACAGATAGAGGGAGGAAGAGAGGTAGAGATGGAGAGAACAGAGAACAGAGAGAAAGGGAGAAAGATAGAGAGAACAGCAGATAGAGGGATGAAGAGAGGTAGAGATGGAGGGAGGGATATAGGTGGAGAGAAAGAGAGAGAGATGGAGAGAACAGATTAAGGGAGGGATAGAGAAAGAGAGATGGAGAAAACAGAGATGAAGGAACAGAAGGAGAGAACAGTTAGTCCATAGTAACAACACTCAGAGCATCGAGTCTCTAATGAAACCAGCGGGAACATTCATGAAAAACCTCTCTGCTTTATATGTGTGTGTGTGTGTGTGTGTGTGTGTTGTGTGTGTGTGTTTATATGTGTGTGTGTGTGTGTGTGTGTGTGTGTGTTTATATGTGTGTGTGTATGTGTGTGTGTGTGTGTGTGTGTTTATATGTGTGTGTGTGTGTATGTTTGTGTGTGTGTGTGTTTATATGTGTGTGTGTTTATATGTGTATGTGTGTTTATATGTGTATGTGTGTGTGTGTGTGTTTCTCCTTCGCTTTGTTGACGTAGAGATAACATGTCTGACAGCAGGGAGTCTAGAGAGGGATGAAGAGTGTAAGAGGAGAGGATGAGGGAGAAAAGAAAACAAAATCAATGTCACAAGGTCTGTGGTATTCCAGATAGATTACTGTGTATGTGTGTTTACATATATATGTGTGTGTGTGTGTTTATATGTATGTGTGTGTATGTGTGTCAGATATTGGAGAGTGTCCACCTGCCAGCCACCCCACTCCTCCTCCTGCTGTGTTTAATAGTGTGTGTCTCTGTTCTGGGACCAGTGCCTTAGGAGTGCCTGCTGTGCAATGCTTTCTCTATTCCCCAACACCTCCCACTCACTCTCCCCCTCTGCTCTAGCCCTCCCCCTCCCCTCTCTATCCTCCCCACTCTCCCTTCCCCCTCCCCTCTCCCGCCCTCTCTATCGCCCCCCTACCACCCTTCCTTCCCCCTTCCCTCTCCCGCCCTCTCTATCCACCCACCCTCCCTCTCCCCTCCTCTCCTCCGCTCTCTCTATGCTGATCGATTCCAGCAGTCTCCAGCATGTCTAACAGATTTATTGGTCGGGATGACGGGGAGGGGGAAGGTAAACAATGTTCTCATCCACATGATCATCCTGTCCTCAGGCTAATGGACACACCTGCCTTTATGCTCATTGTGTGTGTGTGTGTGTGTGTGTGTGTGTGTGTGTGTGTGTGTGTGTGTGTGTGTGTGTGTGTGTGTGTGTGTGTGTGTGTGTGATCCAACCCAAAGGTACTACTGTAGTATGAGATTGGATCCAGCCCACAGGTACTACTGTAGTATGAGATTGGATCCAGCCCACAGGTACTACTGTAGTATGAGATTGGATCCAGCCCACAGGTACTACTGTAGTATGAGACCGCATCCAGCCCACAGGTACTACTGTTGTATGAGATTGGATCCAGCCCACAGGTACTACTGTAGTATGAGACCGCATCCAGCCCACAGGTACTCAGGCAGTAAGAGACCGGATCCAGCCCACAGGTACTACTGTGGTATGAGACTGCATCCAGCCCACAGGTACTGAGGCAGTAAGAGACTGAAATTAATCCTGCCGGACCGTCTTCGCCAATACAGAATAAAATACCTTTCGAAATTTATTTACAGAAACTAGTATATGTACTTATAACGATATCCAGAAAAGCCCTGAGCCAATTTTCTATTTCGCCTCAAGGCCAGAAGGGACCCCATATGTGCTGAAATATTCAGCCCTCATGTGATATTCAACAGGATGTGTGTGTACGGACCAGTGAACACATCAATACAATAAATAACTACTTCTATTGAACACCAACTGGTGCCCTTTTGCCATAGAGCTCTGGTCAAAAGTATTGCACTAGATAGGGAATAGGACCATTTGGGACGCGAACATGGTATTTCAAACAGCTTTTGCATCTTACACCATCAATTATTACACCATCACTTGTCGGGTTTAAATGTCAATGTATTCATTGTTTATTTCATTCAGAGGCATATGTATAGCATCTCAACGTCTGGGAAGCAGAGGCTTTAGCACTTTAAGCCTCCCGTTGTCTTGACTGACAAAGAGCCTCATTGAAGTGTGTGGTTATCCATCCTCTAATATTGAGCTTACAAAAGGTTACGCCCTGCCACTGGCTATTCCGGAATAAAGGTTACGCCATGCCACTGGCTATTCTAGAATAAAGGTTGAACCAAGGCAGAGACATTGACAGTGAATCTCCCCTGTCTTCCCTCCCTCCGCTCCGGGTCCCTTCATTTTATCAGCCTCAATTTGTCTAAGATGTTAAACCTGCAGTATTTATGTCCCTTTCTGAACACCCCCGCCCCCCTCCCCTGTTGCAGTCCGCATAGACATTGACTAGGCACTCACAGCTCTCACACTTTCTAGAATATGTGGAGACATACAGATACCTGGGTGTCTTGATATACATCTCTATCTCCTTCCAGCCCCACATGAACAAACTAAATTCTTAAATTAAGTCCAGAATTGGTTTTCTTCTCTGCAACAGGGCCTCGTTCACTCATGTTGTCTCAAACTCTCTCCTACAAAATTGGATGTGGTTTACCACAGTGTTATACATTTTGTAACCAATGCCCCATACAACACCCACCACTGCAAGCTTTACACAGTAGTCGGCTGGCCGTCGTTAAACACTCAGCCTTTAATTCATTGGTACCAACTCATTTACACGGCTCTGAAAAGTCCCACTTCACCAAAGCTCTCTAGTCACCATAGCTCTACCAGCCCGCAGTTTTTGGTCTCATCGGACCACAACACTCTCACCCAGTTCTCATCTGAATCATTCAGATGTTCATGGGCAAACTTCAGACCTGTCTGTACATGTGCTTTCTTGAGCATGGGGACCTTGCGGACGCTGCAGGATTCCAGTCCTTCACAGCGTACTGTGTTATCAATTGTGTTCTTGGTGACCGTGGTATCAGCTGCCTTGAGATCATTGACAAGATCCTCCTGTGTAGTTCTGGGCTGATTTCTCACCGTTCTCATGGACATTGAAACTCCCAGACCATGGGTGGTTGACAGTTATTTCGTGTTTTTTCCATTTGCGAATAATCTCACCAACTGTTGTCACCTTCTCACCAAGCTGCTTGTCTATGGTCTAGTATCCAATTCCAGGCTTATGTAGGTCTACAATCTTGTCCCTGACATCCTTGGACAGCTCTTTGGTCTTGGCCATGGTGGAGAGTTTGGAATTTGGATTGTTTGATTGCTTCTGTGGACAGGTGTCTTTTATACAGGTAACAAGCTGAGATTAGGAGCACTCCCTTTAAGAGAGGGGATCAAATGCTTTCTTCCTTCACTGTACAACTAGATATTGCTCTGTTG
Source organism: Dallia pectoralis (assembly GCA_029465975.1). Lineage (NCBI taxonomy): Eukaryota > Metazoa > Chordata > Actinopteri > Esociformes > Umbridae > Dallia > Dallia pectoralis. The sequence continues at coordinate 9,970,178 of CM055729.1, read as the reverse complement.
CACAATTTGAAACTAGAACCTGGATTCTTTTTCTTTTTTTGCAATCTGCTCACACATTTAGACATTGCTCCTTTGCACTATTCAGATACATATAACACATTCTATATTTACCCAGTACATATGCCAACTAGGCATGGTCTCCAGTTGGACTGTTCGTGTTGTGGGTTTTGCTTTGTTTGCTCTGGCCGTGCACGTTTGAAAATGTGCGTTTTAGATTCAGAACAAATTCCTTGTGTGTGAAACAGACTTAGCGAAAAAAAACGGATTCTGATATTGACTCTCCACTTGATCCTGAAATGCCTTGTAGAATCCCACTGCTATTTGCAGTTTATTATATTCTGTGTATTTATTGTGTAAATGTATGTTGTCTTGCATGTTTTTGCTTAATCTTGGCCAGGTTGTCGTTGCAAATGAACATTTGGCCTACCTGGTTAAATAAAATGTGAATAAAATAAATAAAAATTGCAGCACGTCTCTGTAGAGTGTGCAGCGCGAGTGAGTGTGGTTGTGTGGCGTTTCCTGCGTGTCTGTATATCGTATCCCTGTATGTGGGGTTTCCTGCGTGTCTGTGGATCGTATCCCTGTATGTGTGGTTTCCTGTGTGTCTGTGGATCGTATCCCTGTATGTGTGGTTTCCTGTGTGTCTGTGGATCGTATCCCTGTATGTGTGGTTTCCTGTGTGTCTGTGGATCGTATCCCTGTATGTGGGGTTTCCTGTGTGTCTGTGGATCGTATCCCTGTATGTGGGGTTTCCTGTGTGTCTGTGGATCGTATCCCTGTATGTGGGGTTTCTTGTGTCTGTAGATCGTATCCCTGTATGTGGGGTTTCCTGTGTGTCTGTGGATCGTATCCCTGTATGTGGGGTTTCCTGTGTGTCTGTGGATCGTATCCCTGTATGTGGGGTTTCTTGTGTCTGTAGATCGTATCCCTGTATGTGGGGTTTCCTGTGTGTCTGTGGATCGTATCCCTGTATGTGGGGTTTCCTGTGTGTCTGTGGATCGTATCCCTGTATGTGTGGTTTCCTGTGTGTCTGTGGATCGTATCCCTGTATGTGTGGTTTCCTGTGTGTCTGTGGATCGTATCCCTGTATGTGGGGTTTCCTGTGTGTCTGTGGATCGTATCCCTGTATGTGTGGTTTCCTGTGTGTCTGTGGATCGTATCCCTGTATGTGGGGTTTCCTGCGTGTCTGTGGATCGTATCCCTGTATGTGGGGTTTCCTGTGTGTCTGTGGATCGTATCCCTGTATGTGGGGTTTCTTGTGTCTGTAGATCGTATCCCTGTATGTGGGGTTTCCTGTGTGTCTGTGGATCGTATCCCTGTATGTGGGGTTTCCTGTGTGTCTGTGGATCGTATCCCTGTATGTGGGGTTTCTTGTGTCTGTAGATCGTATCCCTGTATGTGGGGTTTCCTGTGTGTCTGTGGATCGTATCCCTGTATGTGGGGTTTCCTGTGTGTCTGTGGATCGTATCCCTGTATGTGTGGTTTCCTGTGTGTCTGTGGATCGTATCCCTGTATGTGTGGTTTCCTGTGTGTCTGTGGATCGTATCCCTGTATGTGTGGTTTCCTGTGTGTCTGTGGATCGTATCCCTGTATGTGTGGTTTCCTGTGTGTCTGTGGATCGTATCCCTGTATGTGTGGTTTCCTGTGTGTCTGTGGATCGTATCCCTGTATGTGTGGTTTCCTGTGTGTCTGTGGATCGTATCCCTGTATGTGGGGTTTCCTGTGTGTCTGTGGATCGTATCCCTGTATGTGTGGTTTCCTGCGTGTCTGTGGATCGTATCCCTGTATGTGTGGTTTCCTGTGTGTCTGTGGATCGTATCCCTGTATGTGGGGTTTCCTGTGTGTCTGTGGATCGTATCCCTGTATGTGGGGTTTCCTGTGTGTCTGTGGATCGTATCCCTGTATGTGTGGTTTCCTGTGTGTCTGTGGATCGTATCCCTGTATGTGTGGTTTCCTGCGTGTCTGTGGATCGTATCCCTGTATGTGGGGTTTCCTGTGTGTCTGTGGATCGTATCCCTGTATGTGGGGTTTCCTGCGTGTCTGTGTATCGTATCCTCGTACTCACACTTGCAGTGTGTGTCGCAGAGTGCCTGCTTCCTCATGTCACACAGTCTTATGGATCCTCTACTGCTGCTGTAGGCAAAGGTGTTACACTGCTGAGGGTGGAACTCCGCTGCCGTTATCACCTCTGTCAGGTCCTCCATGTTAGACGGCTTGATGTCTACAATGTCTGAGGGGAGGCTGACTCAGGGACAAATAACAGGGGAAGCATTTCCTACAACCACAGGTTGGCTACGTCAAAGTTAGACGTTCCAAGACTACTTAGTACTTAGATTTGTTTCATTATAGAGGCGTAACTGGTCATGAAGTCCAGTACAACTGAACGGATGTCATGTCTGAAAACTGATAGGATACTGAAGCTCTGGTCAGTGATCTCCAGGTTCCACAGGTTGACCCTGAGGTCGTCGGTAGAGATGTAGGTCTGGAGGTCAGAGTTCACGGAGATGGAGTTGATGTGGTAGGTGTGGGCGTTGCTGAAAACACGCCGCGCTGACGCCTCCACCATCAAATCTGTAGGCTGTAACACAGGAACCTGGGAAGAGAGAAGACTCCAGTTACTACACTGAGTTCTGTTACTACACTGAGTCCTGTTACTACACTGAGTCCTGTTACTACACTGAGTTCTGTTACTACACTGAGTCCTGTTACTACACTGACTCCTGTTACTACACTGAGTTCTGTTACTACACTGAGTTCTGTTACTACGTTGAGTTCTGTTACTACACTGAGTTCTGTTACTACGCTGAGTTCTGTTACTACACTGAGTCCTGTTACTACGCTGAGTTCTGTTACTATGCTGGGTTCTGTTACAACACTGAGTTCTGTTACTACGCTGAGTTTTGTTACTACACTGAGTTCTGTTACTACGCTGAGTTCTGTTACTACACTGAGTTCTGTTACTACGCTGAGTTCTGTTACTACGCTGAGTTATGTTACTACACTGAGTTCTGTTACTACGCTGAGTTCTGTTACTACGCTGAGTTCTGTTAATACACTGAGTTATGTTACTATGCTGAGTTCTGTTACTACGCTGAGTTCTGTTACTACGCTGAGTTCTGTTACTACACTGAGTCATGTTACTACACTGAGTCATGTTACTACACTGAGTTCTGTTACTACACTGAGTCCTGTAACTACACTGAGTCCAGTTACTACACTGACTCCTGTTACTACACTGAGTCCTGTTACTACACTGACTCCTGCTACTACACTGACTCTTGTTACTACACTGACTCCTGTTACTACACTGAGTCCTGTTACTACACTGAGTCCTGTTACTACACTGAGTCCTGTTACTACACTGACTCTTGTTACTACACTGAGTTCTGTTACTACACTGAGTTCTGTTACTACACTGAGTCCTGTTACTACACTGAGTCCTGTTACTACACTGACTCTTGTTACTACGCTGACTCCTGTTACTACACTGAGTTCTGTTACTACACTGAGTCCTGTTACTACATTGAGTCCTGTTACTACACTGACTCCTGCTACTACACTGACTCTTGTTACTACGCTGACTCCTGTTACTACACTGACTCTTGTTACTACGCTGACTCCTGTTACTACACTGAGTCTTGTTACTACGCTGACTCCTGTTACTACACTGAGTTCTGTTACTACACCGAAATATTGATCCACTCCTGTATCTTAAGTAAAATACAGCAATGTGCAAACAAAGTGACCTGTTGCCCTGACAAACAGAAAATCTGTGGAAGAAAATGCAAACATTATAAACCTAAGAAGAATTAATCTACTAATGTCTTCTCCCTTGTCTGTCTTACTAATAACTATTTGCACATTGAAAATTCACTAAACAAAATATTTCATATTTTAATTAGACTTTTATTTTCATTCTTGTTATATATTTTACTTTTCCCCCTTTACAAAGACAGACAGAAAGAGAGATACAGACAGTCTGTCTGGTACAGCGGTTACTCTGCGGTCGACCGGAAGTCCCTGCAGCGGGTGGGGAAACCCGCCCAGCACATCATTAATGCCCAGCTCCCCGCCATCAAAGACATCTAGCACATGCACTGTTTGCGGAGAGCGTGTGGCATTATCACACCTGAGCCATAAACAGTTTGCCCCACTGCCATCAGGCAAGCATTACAGATCTCTAATCACCCGCACCAGCAGGCTCAGGAACAGTTTCTTTCCTACTGCTGTTAACATACTGAACCCTGTAAACCATCTGTAACCTTGCAGGCACACTGCTAACTTGTTTACTTCTGCCATTTGCACATATACATTCTGTTTGTACTCCTATTGCTACCTTTTGCCTACACACTGGCCTATTCATTATATTTGCCTTTTGCACTATGCTTACTGTTGGTACTATCCATTAGCCACTTGCACAGATGTTCTCCACTGGTGTTGCCCTCTGCACATTTGCATTTGCTACATTGTTGAACTGAATGCCTGCATATTTACTTATCCATGTCAATTGCACATCGTCACACTGTACTGTACATATCTTTTTGCACTTCTCTTTTGCACTTCTGGTTGCATGCAAACAGCATTTTGTTGTACTGAACTTGTACTGTCCAATGATAATAACGTTTTTATCTAATCAGAGGCCCCTGACAGCGGTAATAGATACACAGAGCTGGGAATTGAAGACCATAGTGTGTGTCTGTGTGGTCTGTGTGTGTGTGTGTGTCTGTGTATTGTGTGTGTCTGTGTATTGTGTGTGTCTGTGTGTGTGTGTGTGTGTGTGTGTATGTGTGTGTGTGTGTGTGTGTGTGTGTGTCTGTGTGGTCTTACCCGTAGTGAGGTGATGGTAGACGGGTCTCTGATGAGTCCATCCTCATCCTTAAGGTTGTATCCATCTGGTCTTCTGTCTCTCTCGCTGATCTTCCATAGCTTCACTGTCTTATCTACACAAACACACAGAGAGAGAGAGGGAGATAGCGTTAGAAGACAGAAAGACAACCAGAGAAAGAGAGAGAGACATACAGAGAGAGAGAGAGAGAGAGAGAGAGAGAGAGAGAGACATACAGAGAGAGAGAGACATACACAGAGAGAGAGAGAGACATACAGAGATAGAGAGACATACAGAGAGAGAGAGACATACAGAGATAGAGAGACATACAGAGAAAGAGAGAGAGAGAGAGAGAGAGAGAGAGAGAGAGAGAGAGATAGCATTAATAGACAGAAAGACTACCAGAGAAAGAGAGAGAGACATACAGAGAGAGAGAGACATACAGAGAAAGAGAGAGAGACATACAGAGAGAGAGAGAGAGAGACATACAGAGAGAGAGAGAGAGACATACAGAGATAGAGACATACAGAGAGAGAGAGCATTATGAGAGCATAGTCCAGTGAGTGAGCATGATGTGAGCTACGTCTGGAGTTACCTGTCACACATGTGGATTGATGCCAGCCTAGGTAGTGTTATACATGGATATGTCATACAGACGCCACCAAGATGCTATAACTACCTATGGCTGTGGTCATTTAAATGATATAACGTTGTTCTAAGTACTTGGACTGTGGTCATATAGATGACATAGAGAGTATTTGATTAGCGAGAATTGTAGTCATACATGAAGATGTTTTAATGGCTAAAGAATCTGATTAATCAATAAAACCAGGAGTAAGCATCTGAAGTAAGCATTGGAATAAAAGTCACCTCACATTTTTCCACAGCTCATAGCAAAGAGTGGAGCCTCTAGCCCTTTAATGCCCATATAAGGGCAATTTCTGTTAGATCTGTATGTGTTCAGCTTGACTGAACTAGTGCCAAATCCACACTCCTTGGAGATTGAGAGCTTCATGCATGATTGAAACAGAAAGACGCACACACACACACACACACACGCACACACACATCGCGCACACACAGACTGACTTATCCATGGACACACACACACCACACACACACACATCGCGCACACACAGACTGACTTATCCATGGACACACACACACACAAACATCGCGCACACACAGACTGACTTATGCATGGACACACATGCACACAGCAGGTCCACACGACCAAGAACAGATGGAGCTGGCTGTGGTTCCACTGCCTCCATCTCAAATGCGCGCACACACACACACACACACAGTAAGACACACACCGTTGGTGGATAAGAGGAAGTAGGCAGCATTCTGCTGTGGCAGCCATCTTATCTTGTTGATCTTCTCCTCAATTTCCAGACTCTTCAGATAGTCAAACTCTGGCTCGTGACTCTGGAAGGTACTGTAAACATTATACTCCCCTCGCCTCTGGGGTTGGCTTTTAGTCTGGGCGAAGGTCCGAGGGAAGATGAAAGTGAAAGAGACAGAAAGAGTTTGAGAGGGAGAAAGAGGGATGGACAGACGGAGAGAGAGCGAGAGAGAAAGAGAGAGCGAGAGAATGGGTGGGAGAAAGGAGACAGAGGGGGAAAAAGAGAAAGAAAAGCAGAAAGGGGAAATCGAGACACAATGCGTTAGTTATTAGTGTTGTAACCTTAGTGAGAGGCCAGCTTGCTGTGTGTGTGTGTGTGTGTATGTGTGTGTGTGTGTGTGTGTGTGTGTGTGTGTGTGTGTGTGTGTCTGTGTGTCTGTGTGTCTGTGTGTATGTGTGTGTGTGTGTGTGTGTGTGTGTGTGTGTGTGTGTGTGTGTGTGTGTGTGTGTGTGTGTGTGTGTGTGTGTGTGTGTGTGTGTGTGTGTGTGTGTGTGTGTGTGTGTGTGTGTGTGTGTGTGTGTGTGTGTGTGTGTGTGTGTGTGTGTGTGTGTGTGTGTGTGTGTCTGTGTGTCTGTGTGTGTGTGTGTGTGTGTGTGTCTGTGTGTCTGTGTGTGTGTGTGTGTGTGTGTGTGTGTGTGTGTGTGTGTGTGTGTGTGTGTGTGTCTGTGTGTGTGTGTGTGTGTGTGTGTGTGTGTGTGTGTGTGTGTGTGTGTGTCTGTGTGTGTGTTGATAAGGTGGCCTTACCTCTTGTTCTCTCTGGAAAACGACAACTCTTCCTCCTTTGTCCCCTGTGGCCAACAGTTCCCCCGAAGGGTTAAACTCCACCGTTGAGATTATGTCAGCTGGAACAAAACAAGAAAAATGTATTTTCAAATTTTAAGCAATTTCCATTTACATCAAATGAAGCCTGAAATCTTCGGCTTGACAACTAGTCCAATATCTTCTTCCTAGGAAACAAAGAATTGCCCTGGTGACCCAGATAAAAGGAAAAAATCATGGGTAAGAAATATGGGCTAAACGGCTGTCTGAAGCCAGTCTGAAACCAGATTGTCTTATTTCAAGTAATTCACCTCAATCATCAGACTACAGTAGTCTGGCAATCAGCCAGTTAATTAATGTAACAATCTTCACACAATCAAGAACTCATCAGTTCAGCAGAAGATTTGAATCACTATCATCACAGTATGAATGCTATTTGTTTCCTCTCCACTTCATCTAAGTACCTCCTTTCCCCAAAGGAGCCGTAGCACTGAACTAGTCCCTCGATGGGAGAGACATTGTCCTCTCATCATTCCTACTTGAAACCAGGCATCTTATATCCACAGACATAAAGGTGATAGGGAGATAATATGACTAATGACATCAGAACAAATGCTTGCTTCATATGATCCCAATTTCTGTGGCTTTCATAAACTCTATTTCCAAAATACACGTCTCAATATCTTCCCATTTTTGCCTGACAGCTTAAACCGAAACAATATGTATATGAAGACAATTAGAGAAAAGAGACATGTAGTTTGCTATCTGAGGATTCTATTATATTCACATATGAGCTCCCCCCACACACGCACGCACGCACGCACACACACACACACACACACACACACACACACACACACACACACACACACACACACACACACACACACACACACACACACACACACACACACACACACACACACACACACACACACACACACACACACACACACACACATGAAGCAAAAACTAGAGGAAAGAATAAGTGTTGCTATGGAGACCATTAAATTCTCAATAGGCTGTGTTTGTGCGGGCGTGTGCGGTGTGTGTGTGAGTGTGTGTGTGTGTGCGGTGTGTGTGTGAGTGCCACTGACTCTGACACTGTTGCTGATGCAAGCATTTCTTGAGAGCTGGATTGAGCATAGAAGTGGGTTCACTGCAATAGAGTGCAACACTGCATCAGGAAAACCGTTTAGCACGCAGTCTGGAAGCTGTCTTAGACAAATACATAAAACGGTAGCCTGCACATTCCCACAGAGAGCACTAGAGAGGTCTACATTCCCACAGACACAGAGAGCACTAGAGAGGTCTACATTCCCACAGACACAGAGAGCACTAGAGAGGTCTACATTTCCACAGACACAGAGAGCACTAGAGAGGTCTACATTCCCACAGACACAGAGAGCACTAGAGAGGTCTACATTCCCACAGACACAGAGAGCACTAGAGAGGTATACATTCCCACAGAGACAGAGAGCACTAGAGAGGTCTACATTCCCACAGAGACAGAGAGCACTAGAGAGGTCTACATTCCCACAGACACAGAGAGCACTAGAGAGGTCTACATTCCCACAAACACAGAGAGCACTAGAGAGGTCTACATTCCCACAGACACAGAGAGCACTAGAGAGGTCTACATTTCCACAGACACAGAGAGCACTAGATAGGTCTACATTCCCACAGAGACAGAGAGAACCTGAGGTTTACATTCTCACAGAGACAGAGAGCACTAGAGAGGTCTAGATTCCCACAGACACAGAGAGCACTAGAGAGGTCTACATTCCCACAGACACAGAGAGCACTAGAGAGGTCTACATTCCCACAGACACAGAGAGCACTAGAGAGGTCTACATTCCCACAGAGACAGAGAGCACTAGAGAGGTCTACATTCCCACAGACACAGAGAGCACTAGAGAGGTCTACATTCCCACTGAGACAGAGAGCACTAGAGAGGTCTACATTCCCACAGAGACAGAGAGCACTAGAGAGGTCTACATTCCCACAGAGACAGAGAGCACTAGAGATGTCTACATTCCCACAGACACAGAGAGCACTAGAGAGGTCTACATTCCCACAGAGACAGAGAGAACTAGAGTGGTCTACATTCCCACAGACACTGAGAGCACTAGAGAGGTCTTCATTCCCACGGACACAGAGAGCACTAGAGAGGTCTACATTCCCACAGACAAAGAGAGCACTAGAGAGGTCTACATTCCCACAGAGACAGAGAGCACTAGAGAGGTCTACATTCCCACAGACACAGAGAGCACTAGAGAGGTCTACATTCCCACTGAGACAGAGAGCACTAGAGAGGTCTACATTCCCACAGACACAGAGAGCACTAGAGAGGTCTACATTCCCAATCCCGTCAACCGCTCATGGGTTGCGAGGGAAGACAAACTACAATCACAGTATTTCTCCCCGCCCTCCTGCTCTTCCTCATCATTAACACATTATTGGAAACAGTAATTGATGATGCCGGTCTTTAATTAGTTTACACTACAGAATGTTCTCCTTCCATCATCTGATTGAAGGAAAAGACCCGCTGAAGCAAATACATTAGACAGCTCTGATGGAGCTCTTCTTCTTCTTTTAGACAGCTCAGATGGAGCACTTCTCGAAACGATCAGAATCCGAGAATCTCGTGGTGTAATATTGAAGCGTACCACACCGTTTGCCTGTTGGTGAAGGATATCTCCCAAGAAATGCAAACGCATCTTCACATTCATGGCAGATGTTTTGGTCACTAACGTTCCTCGGTGGTCACCTCGACCACTCAGAACATAAGTGAATATTGTCTATATATCCTGTGGCCAGTCAGGTGTGACAGGGGTCACGATGAGACATAAGATGGAACCTCAGGGAAAGATCAATCACAGCCAATAACAGAGACCACCTCGCAGCTTCAAAGTAAGAGTCTGATCTGGAACCCTCCCTGCCACTGTAAATATACCCAAAAAAATGGAAATGGACTGAAACTCGTAAAGATGCTGACCCATATTGACTATAGCTTCCGCTAAAACAGCCAGAAATACAGGCCAAAACATCACATGTATTCAAACGTGTCTATTTCGGCTAGTTAGTATCTGGGTCAAAACACCAAAAGGGAGACTCCGAAATCTGAGTCTGATCGTGAGGATGAGTTGCTCCAATCTCGGCTAGAAAGAGAGTAACTGGCAGAGAGATGCGTTGTGGGAATTATTTGGCTTAGGAATCATGGGATTCGTTGTCATACAGTAAGTCATCACCATAGTAGGTGGATTGGTTTAGGTGAAAATCATCAATATGGTAAAGAGTGATTATTTTATGGCAAACCTGTTTTATGGTTTTTACAAAATTAGTAAAAGCTAAAATGTGTGTGGGTGTGTGTATGTCCATACGAATGGTTGCCTTTCTTAGGCCGTTTTCATATCTCACAGCTGTCCAATGAATCTTAGCTAAATAAAATGTCAATAAGTGACCTTAACAGTCTGTGTAACATTTGGTCCTGGACAGACCACAGGAAACCAGAAATACCAAAAGGTCAAATCCAGTTTACCCTCCAGGGTGGTCCAGAGAACCCTTTCAATTGGACGACCAATTAGGCAAATGATTGGCTGATACCGATAGCCAATATTAATTGAACACAATCGACCCACGCTGATGCCGACGCTCTGTCATTTTGTGACAGTACATTTCCCTGTGTACTCTGGCATAAATTAAATACAAAATGTATTACGTTACTTTTTATTTCAACAAATATGCATTCATACATAAAAAACGTTATCTGTCTATCTATACAGTATGACCGAAAAATCTGATAATGAATGGAAAATGTATACTTTCTATGATTTATACACATTTTCTTTTTATCAGTTGTTTGCACAGTCGTGCCGGCTACCGAGTAGTCCAAATGTAGTGAGCTCTTCTGTACAGGTGAGTACTGTCACTGCCAAAGTCCCTACAGTACGTTTGACTATATTCAGTGTCATAAGATCGAAATGTATTAATACATATAAGATAACATTACAGAACCGAAGGTGAAATACATTTTGCTACCTAATATGTATTTTAAATGAAGTTAAATGTATTCAACACACAAACACTCTAAATTAAAAAAATATTGTTATTATCTGTATGGCTATGATAACTGACAACATGTCTTAGGTATTAGGCCAATTATTCAGTAGACTGTTCCTGAATTAGTCCTTGTTCCGGGTGTAGGTCGATCGTGACGTGCCGCCGTGACACCAGCTGCAACCTTTCTTTTTATTATCTGGGCCAATTCCCCCAGAATTCCCCTAGATATTTTGAGGCAACTGCCTGATGTGGCTGAGGGAACCTCACCATGTGAGAAACTGATGTTATACACCATCTGACTGTCCTGTAGAAATTAGGCATAGTCGCTACCATGAATTCAAGAAATCATTGAAAATCATTGAACAAAACCATTACAAAACACAAACGCTGGCTTCAAGAGATTTTCGGGTATCTTGAGCTAGAAATTAATCTCTCAACTATCCATTTTCCCCCCGTTTGCACAGTCAGCGGAAGTATAAATTCCTCTGAGCTACGATTGGTTTAAATTAGAGACCGTCCCCAGCGGAGGAATCTTATACTTGTGCAATATCCTGGCCAGTGTGACGGAGGAACTATCTAGGGTATTCTTTAATGAAACCCCATTAATGTTTCATTTCACCGCAGACGCAATACAACAGCTAATCAGGAAATTAAAAACCGAATCAGCGGTACAGGAGAAGGCTAAGGCTCAAACTAACACACCAACCAACACACATACTCAGACATAAATGCATACACACACGGTATGACGTTTAATTCGCAGCCTGTACACTGCTGTACATATAGTCCTAGCCATATTAAATGTACGCACACACAGCTAAAGCCTCTGTAATGCACAATGTGTTTGCTACTCCTACCCCCCACCCCCTGCCTTCTCCCAGTCTAGGCATAACAGTTTCAGAGTGTTTTCTAGTGAATTATGAATGCAGCCCAGGGGCAGAGAGAGAGAGAGAGAAAGAGAGGGAGAGAGGGAGGGATGGGCTAAGTCTGTTCATGTCCTAAAGTGTAGCCCGGGCGTATTTGCATTGGCACAGATTGTTTCACAGTTACAGTCATCTCACATACTGTCATACAGTGGCACTGGGTCTGGTCGACAGCCAGAGACACTGGCTTAACATACAGCAAACAAACTCACAGAGAGAAATAGAGAGACAAGGAGAGCAAGAAAGACTACACATAGATTATATGTCGTCTCTGTTTAGATCTTAAGGTCATTGTTCCTGTGGGTGGATTTACAGATGCAAAAATCAATGTAAATCCTGTACTGGATATTCTAGCTTCCTGCTCTAGCTCACGTGATAATTGTTATGTTATTACCTGTAGGTTAGGGGATAAACGTCTAATTATCCATTCTTAAAATAGGTAACTCTGTAAATTAATTCACTACTTGCATTTTAATTATAATGTGTTCCTTTGTGTTTTTTGTGTGTGTGATATGAAGGCATGTATTTATCTTTATTTAAACAGACACTCATCTTTGCTTCCTGCCCATCATTGCTGCTATTGGGATCACATTTCCAGTTAATGAAAACAAGTACTTTTTACCAAAATCTGCCTTTGCACAATACACATGATGTAACTGAATGTTGTAACCATTTAGGGAATGTTACAGTTCATTTGTTTTCCGCACTGCTCACACACTGCTCACACACTGCTCACACTCTGCTCATACACTGCTCACACACTGCTCACACTCTGCTCATACACTGCTCACACACTTCTCATACACTGCTCACACACTGCTCACACACTGCTCATACACTGCTCACACACTGCTCACACACTGCTCATACACTGCTCACACACTGCTCACACACTACTCATACACTGCTCATACACTGCTCCTACACTGCTCACACACTGCTCACACACTGCTCACACACTGCTCATACACTGCTCATACACTGCTAACACATTGCTCACATACTACTCACACACTTCTCATATACTACTCACACACTGACACTCACAAACACATAAATACACACACAGAACACCACAGCTGCATCCAGGCTAATGTTCTTTGCCAGATTTAATCTGTATTATCTGAATGTTTATTTTCCTAGCCTCCTATTCTCTCTCCTTACAGGGCTGGTTCTAGACAGAAGGGACACTAGTGGTTGCTTAGGGCCACCTGACCCCTAGTAAATAACATTTTGCATAGGGCCCCCAAAAGGCAAGAGCCGGCACTGCCTTAAAGCCTTTCTTTTAAATCGTTATAAGAACCCTGATCATTCATCGCTTCCTGTTATTATGCTGAATAGTGTGACGGTGAATGATGTGCCTCTCAGTGTTAGTAGGAGTACATTGTGAAGAGGAAGGATTGATGCTTGTATGTTTCTCGTGTCAGTGACTTCCTGTTTCAGCAAACACACATCGTGGTTCCACTCACTGCGGATCAGTGCTGTTTTTGGAATCTCACGGGGCGACACGTTGACACCTCCAGTCAACCGCAGCCACATCTTAGTGAGGTGTGGGATTGGTGCAAATTAAAGACAAGGATGTGACATCATTCAAATGAACCAGTGTTGCCTAGGGAACTGAGACAACACCTGACCTGACCTCAGCAGCGACTGTGGGTGCGTTTGGTGTGATTGTGTGTGTGTGTGTGTGCAAAGTTACTGGCTGATCCCTAGTGGACATTGCATCAGGCATTCCGGGTGTAAATTAAAGCTACAAAAAGAGAAAAACAGCCCTCCAAAGTTGAGGAGACACAGACCTTAATAATCAACCGAATTCAACCCTAACATAGAGAGACAAAGGGGAAGGGAGAGAGTGGCGTTTAGCTTGCTGGTGTTTCCTGATGTACCACCAAGTTGCATCTCATGTGATGAAACCCACTGTGTCTGTACCGACCCTGTCGTCTTAGTGTGAATCTTACTTTCTGCAATGGGACGTGAAAAAACGTGATGGAAATACCTCAAAGGGCCAATGAGTTTGCAATATATCTACAGGGCTGAGTGAATGCCAGCCAGACAGTCCTCCCATTGTAGCCACACAGGATAACAATGGAATTAGTATGTCCTGGTCAATCAATAGATGTGATCAGTGACTGGACCACACATCATTCATTGAATCCGTTTAACGATGGGACTGTGAATAATCAATTAATCATTGGCTTAATCCCTATCAACTAATCAGGCATACTCAAACACACATTTGATTTGCTATGCTTGTGAGGACCTAAAAACCAGATGACCATATTTCCTATCCCTAAACATAATCAGAACCCTAAACCAAATCTACCCTTAATGCTTGGCAATAAAATACCACAATTCAGTAAGCCCAATTGTACATTTTGCTCCAAAACTATAACCACTGTGCCCGATTTTTCCATGTGGGGACCTGCCAAAATACCTTTTGGGGCCAATCTTTCTATTCTAACTTTTCATATGACACACAGTCACTCCGCTGAATGCAGCACAGAGGAAGCCGAATTAGATACTCTGTCCACGGTCCTGAAACAAGTCAGACTAAAATTACCCAAAAAGACACTTCTCTCCTGTGAATTCCTCCCGTCTCCCACCCTCAATCTCTTTCGCGCTCTCTCTCTCTCACTCACACACACACACACACACACACACACACACACACACACACACACACACATATATACCCCCCCCCACACACACACACACACTTTCAAGTATGCTGCGTAAATCAAGTCAGCCAATGAAGCAGACATGTTCGGTATAAGTTTGATCTGTGACTACATTTCTCAGCCTAGATCGCCCCCTCCCTAAATGCGCCGGGTAACATGGCAGGGACAGACCTTTCCTGTTATCCGAAGAAATCAATCGGTACATGACACCAGGCACAATCGATGAGACCCAATGAAGACATGTCACTTAGTATTCTCCCGATGAACATCAATCAATCACCGTGACCATAAATATCGGACCATCTTCACCCAATACTTGACAATAGACCTGTGTAAATGTGTATAGCAACATGTTCTGGTGAATAATAGACAGCAGCCGAGAACATTTTCCACATCATACCTTCCGTGGCATAGTTGTGGTCTCGTAGGAAGCTGTTGTTAATCTTGCGGGTGTCCCTCTCCTCCTCCATGGATCAATCGGTTGGTTCTGGATGCGGATGCGACTGAAGACATGCTGGCCGATCAGCAGCGGTCGTGCCGCAGGACCAGCGGACAGGGTGTCATCATCCTCAGTCCAAGTGGAACCAAATGATCAACACAGTAATATTGGCAGGTCCCTTACAGGCATCAAATGTCGCAGGTTTCAATGACGCAGGTTCCCAATTGCAGCTTGGTTTTTGCGCATTTCACGT
Source organism: Dallia pectoralis (assembly GCA_029465975.1). Lineage (NCBI taxonomy): Eukaryota > Metazoa > Chordata > Actinopteri > Esociformes > Umbridae > Dallia > Dallia pectoralis. The sequence continues at coordinate 9,954,830 of CM055729.1, read as the reverse complement.
CGAATTGAAAATACGAGGGGGGAAAAAACTAATTATGATTACAATGTGCCCGGTGTGCGTAATGGCCACCGCTCAAGAACCGAACCGATGCGTGTGGATGAATCGTCTGCCCGGTTAAATAAGCCGGTGATGAATTGAATATAAACAGGCAGGAGTGAAAACTCTCATAGGTCGGTCCCTTGAACAGCGCTGCTGGGCGGAACTATGCGTCAGGCGTGGCTAGATGAAATCAATCTTCTTCCATGCCAGTTTCCTCGCTTGCAAATCTGCGCCACTTATTTTTCCTGCCCTTTTTTCCACTTCTCTCATCGCGATCTAAACGAACTCGGGTGCGGCGCAGCTGATCCACTGTTGCATACTGACACCAGCTCCTCCTCTGGTACTGAGTCTGACACCAGCTCCTCTGTACTGACACCAGCTCCTCTGATACTGACACCAGCTCCTCTGGTATACTGAGTCTGACACCAGCTCCTCCTCTGGTACTGAGTATGACACCAGCTCTTCTGGTACTGAGTCTGACACCAGCTCCTCTGGTACTGACACCAGCTCCTCTTCTGGTACTGAGTCTGACACCAGCTCCTCCTCTGGTACTGCGTCTGACACCAGCTCTTCTGGCACTGAGTCTGACACCAGCTCCTCTGGTACTGACACCAGCTCCTCTGGTACTGACACCAGCTCCTCTTCTGGTACTGAGTCTGACACCAGCTCCTCCTCTGGTACTGAGTCTGACACCAGCTCCTCTGGTACTGAGTCTGACACCACCTACTCTGGTACTGACACCAGCTCCTCTGGTACTGATTCTGACACCAGCTCCTCCTCTGGTACTGACACCAGCTCCTCTGGTACTGAGTCTGACACCAGCTCCTCTGGTACTGAGTCTGACACCAGCTCCTCTGGTACTGACACCAGCTCCTCCTCTGGTACTGATTCTGACACCAGCTCCTCTGGTACTGATTCTGACACCAGCTCCTCTGGTACTGATTCTGACACCAGCTACTCCTCTGGTATTGATTCTGACACCAGCTCCTCCTCTGGTACTGAGTCTGACACCAGCTCCTCTGGTACTGATTCTGACACCAGCTCCTCTGGTACTGAGTCTGACACCAGCTCCTCTGGTACTGACACCAGCTCCTCCTCTGGTACTGATTCTGACACCAGCTCCTCTGGTACTGAGTCTGACACCAGCTCCTCTGGTACTGACACCAGCTCCTCCTCTGGTACTGATTCTGACACCAGCTCCTCTGGTACTGAGTCTGACACCAGCTCCTCCTCTGGTACTGATTCTGACACCAGCTCCTCTGGTACTGATTCTGACACCAGCTCCTCTGGTACTAAGTCTGACACCAGCTCCTCTGGTACTGAGTCTGACACCAGCTCCTCTTCTGGTACTGACTCTGACACCAGCTCCTCTGGTACTGAGTCTGACACCAGCTCCTCTGGTACTGAGTCTGACACCAGCTCCTCCCAGACACAGATTGGTCTTTAAAAACGACACGCTGAAATGCAACTTGAACGTTTCCTGTGACGCTCAATCGCACCACCACAGAGCAGCCTACTGGCAATTGTCAAACACAGCTGAAAATCATGAATTATAAATAACCCAAGACACGATTGACATTGGCAGTACCGGTTTAGGTTAATGCCAGGGCTATGTAATACTTAGTTTTGGGCTGGATGACATTAAGGAATTAACTGACAGATTTAGCGGTAGTTACTGTTTTATAGGCAGGAAAAGAGAGAGATTGAGCAGCTGATTTGGAAACGTGTAAATTGGTGCAGCAAGAATGACTCAGAACGAAAGTGGGTTATTACAGACATGCAACCGTGATGGAAGAACGGCTTAGAGCGAGAGAAAAGGGAACGAGAATAAATAAGGAAGATGAGGAAAACAGGGATGATTAAGAATGAGTGCAGCAGCCATGGTGATTAATTGGATTACATTGCGATGTCGTCGGCAGAACTTATTGGATTGATCCCAACAAATCAGAACTTATTGGATTGATCCCAACAAATCAGATCTTATTGGACTGATCCCACTTATCCAACCCCTCCCCCCCAACCCCCACACCCACACAAACTAACCCTAACCCTATATCCAGAGGAACCCAGTCCCGCACACACACACCCACACACACACACTTTATTACCATCATCAAATGGTTAATAAATGCAAATGGATAATAGACTAAAGGCTGACAGTCAGTAACCGGATTTTAAAACATTTTAATAATCTAGATGTAGTTTATATGTTTTAGCAACACTGGAATGTTGGAAGATTTGAGTTACTTAGCCATTGAAAATATATTAGACTGGTCAAGCTTAAGGGGATAATTATATCAATTTTGCCAATGAGAATGCAGCAGTGTAAGGAGACATCCCACCATTCATCTTTCAGAATACTTCAGGTGACTCTGGGGGTTTGCTCAAGACCCAATAGCCCTTTGGTGAATTTAAGTTACAGAACTTGGGGTTCTATTGCGTGGATCTTTGCCCCCTAGGGGAAGCTCTACTCCTATTGGTTTAGGGAGGAGGCTGCACGATGTACTTCCTGACAGACTCAACAATACCCACAGGCAATCAGGTCAAGTCTGGCTAAAACCAAGCACGGCCGTATCCCACTAAATTGTATGCTCAGCTCTGGACCCGCCCTGCATATCAACAAACAAGCGGGCACGTATCATACGCTGCTTGTGTAAAGCGTTGAGCTCTTCACAACCTTGGGCAAAAAATCCAGATTGGGACGTAGAAAGGCCCTTCCCAAATCTCCAGAGATGTCCACAGATGTCTACTCACTCGCTCAGTTGATGCCAACACGAGTACAAGAAACGTTTTCAATGACAACATTTTGGACAACATCTCATCAATAGGCTTGAAAGGCGCCTCACAGAGCGCATTGAGCAGTAAAAACAAATCCCACCGGGGAACTCTGGCACGGATCACGGGTCTCGGGTTACAAGTTCCAAAGAGGAAAAGCTTAACCAGCAAGAGCTCAAAAACAGGCACATTGCCAATGCCCTCATGACAATCTGAAATCGTATACGCCTTAAAAGTAGAAGGAATGCACCACTCATCGATCAAGTGCTGTGTAAAACCGAGAGTTGCTCCTATCTCGCTCCTACCTCGCACCTACCTCGCTCCTATCTCGCTCCTACCTCGCTCCTACCTCGCTCCTACCTCGCTCCTATCTCGCTCCTACCTCGCTCCTACCTCGCTCCTATCTCGCTCCTACCTCGCTCCTACCTCGCTCCTATCTCGCTCCTACCTCGCTCCTACCTCGCTCCTACCTCGCTCCTATCTCGCTCCTATCTCGCTCCTACCTCGCTCCTGCCTCGCTCCTACCTCGCTCCTACCTCGCTCCTCCCTCGCTCCTATCTCGCTCCTACCTCACTCCTATCTCACTCCTATCTCGCTCCTACCTCGCTCCTACCTCGCTCCTACCTCGCTCCTATCTCGCTCCTACCTCGCTCCTACCTCGCTCCTCCCTCGCTCCTACCTCGCTCCTACCTCGCTCCTACCTCGCTCCTATCTCGCTCCTACCTCGCTCCTACCTCGCTCCTACCTCGCTCCTATCTCGCTCCTACCTCGCTCCTATCTCGCTCCTATCTCGCTCCTACCTCGCTCCTGCCTCGCTCCTACCTCGCTCCTACCTCGCTCCTATCTCGCTCCTGCCTCGCTCCTACCTCGCTCCTACCTCACTCCTATCTCGCTCCTACCTCGCTCCTACCTCGCTCCTACCTCGCAGCACACTGGGTCCATAGAATGACTTACTACCGTGAGAAGTGTTTCAATTTCACAAAATACACCTCAGAAGTGGACACAGCTCGGGCACCCTGTACTGTGCTGATTACAGCATACAATAGTGCACAGCATGCAATCCTGTCCCTGTCAGAAGCCACGCCCACATAGGGTTGGCCTAACACTGAACTCCTCCCCATCGAGGCCTAACGCATCCTCTTGTTGTTTGCCACGTGCTATTGGTCAACAACTGACTGAATTTCAGGATCAGTGACAGCTTCTCCAACCTTACTCTCACCAACAGCGACCTTGCCAGGGGAAACATGTAAAGGAGAGCGGCCTCCTCAATCTCCTCAGGAAAGCAGGTTTGGCCGGTAGGAAGCCAAGATAAGGAGGTCATCAGCAAGGCCAGTTTGAACCACATAGATGGCAGAAACACTGGAAATTATACCTGTCCATTGGTGTCAGAAGCAACAGTATTTTAGCCAAAAACCAGGCACCGGCTCCAGGCACCAGGCACAGAGCCAGAGGGGCACAATTCAGCTGGGTGGGGGGTGAAAGGACCTATTTCCTCCATACCACAGACACCTATAAGAGCTGCACTCTATGCTTCAAAAAGGTCCATCTGTGATAATACTTCCAACTTCCTCTACAATCTGCAACATGATTGGAGCATTTGTCATTATGGGGAATTGTGTCTAGATTTATTGGCCACAATTTACAACACTAATTAAAAATAAAGGAATTCCATAGCAAAAAAAATGTGAATGCTGTAAATGCTGCGCTTTTATATAGCTTTTTTAAAGCACTTTGTTTGTGTACCTGTGTGTGTGTATGTGTGTTTCCTTGCTTGTGTGTGGTGTTTGGTTGTTTACAATGGATGTGTGTTTGCCTAGTGTCACTTCACATGTTATTCACAGGCCCATTTACAGATACACTAGTCTGCTCCAGTGCTGATGGCTTCAGTGGGAGAGAGACTCTTCATGCCAGAAACATATCCTCTCGTCTGGCTCTTGCACTTCAATGCTCCTGCCCCCCCACTCCAACTGAATAAATTACACTGCATTACCGATGACACACACCACACACACACCACACACGCACAACACACCACACACGCACACCACACACGCACACCACACACGCACACCACACACGCACAGCACACACACCACACACGCACACCACACACGCACACCACACACACGCACACCACACACGCACACCACACACACCACACACATTAATTCATTAAATGACATTACCCATGCAGTGTTATATTGTAAGGATGCAGATTTAAATATTCACACTCTCCTGCTCGTCTGATTAAATATATAGTCTAAACCATTCAACTTCAGCTGAAGATATATCTGAGTGGTTAGTGGTGCGTCTCTTCTGAAATTGGACATCTTTATCATTATTTAAACAGCAGGATGATGACAGAAAGAAAGTAACCAGTTGTACTCAGTTGTGGATGAAGGGGTCCGCTAACAAAGACTTAAGCTGCTGGGACTTGGGTTGACGTTGGTTGGTGAGTTAGAGGATTAGACCGAAATGAATTACAAC
>CM055729.1:9727029-9947029 GCA_029465975.1 Dallia pectoralis | reverse complement strand
CTCAGAGCCACGCCAAGCCCAGGGAAAGAAAACACACGGGCCTGGGCAGATATACTCCATCTGCCTCATGCTGGATCGAGGTCTGGCCTGAAGAGGTGTCTTGAGAGAAATTATAATGATGGCGCATATTTGCCCGGCTCTCCGCGTGCCATGTATTAGTGCATCCTGGAAGGATCCATCGCCAGCCTGCAGATTACAGTGTTTAACGGGAGAACTGAACCAACAGCAAAACGCGTAAAATTGAATCTGTTGCTTTCTGATGAATGACAGATGGAGACGCATGGGGCTGAACACATGGAGGGGGGGAGGTGCGAGTTAGAAGAGGGGGAGAGCGAAAAGGGAATCAGGTATGGTGAAATAAGGGGAGAGTGAACTGAGACACCAAACGAGAGAGGAGAGGGGAAGGGAGAGAGGATTTGAAAAGATGAAAAGAGAGAATGAGATGAAAAGCATAAGTGCAACAGAGGGTGAGAGAAGTATCTGGGGTTGGGGGTTGTAAAAAGATGGATGCCTGGTTTTGGTTGAGTGCATTAAATCAAGACTGAAAAGCGTCGGTCATTAAATCACTAAATCATGTCATTTCATTTACAGGATAAGTATATTGCTCCATCTCTCTCCGTCTCTCACCCTAAACCTCCCTCTTCCTCCCCGACCCACCCCCTACTCACGTCCTCTTTGCCCCCACCCCTCTCACGTCCTCCTACCCCCCCACCAATCCCTCTGACAGCCCCCCTCATCTTCTCTCTCAGCGCTGATAATGATTCACTAAAATAGATGCATGCTCTTTGATTGTGGAAAACCTTTCGATGGGAAACCGGTCGATAAGAATGATTCTTTATGAAAACGAGGATACGCAGGCAAACACGTGTCGTTTATATGCGCGCGCTCGCAAGCAGACACAAACGCAGGAGCACGCACCCAAAATGAAGTTAGACTGCCAGTAGTTAAGGATAATAGATTACCGCATGGGGTACATTTCTTCAGGTTTCGTTGTTTAATAGGGCACAGCTATTCCGCGACATGTTCTGTGTGTAACCTCTCTTGTTGCTAGGTAACTGCCAGTGAAGCAGCAACCATGTCTACACAACAACTGTCTGTGTAATTGGACCATTAAGATGTCTAAATGGCGTCATCATTCCGTTACTCTGTGTGTCTTAATATAGTTCAGGCTCAGCAACACGCCATACGAGACGAGTAAACAGACTGCACAGGACATGCTCTTGTTAATTTCTCATAAAGCTCATAAAGATAATTGTCTGAATGTGACTCCATTTACAATGCATTGCACTTTTAATCAGAGCCCTTGTCAAATGCAGAGCAGTAACTGTCGTGGTCCCCATTTGGAAGACAACCCATTAACTTAAGCGGTAAATAGCGGGGAAACATCGCGGATAGACATCCCAAACGATCTCTCTAATATTCGTCCACGTATAGACATCATGTTAATGGTAATTGCTAAAAATAAGTTAATCTAATGTACTGAAATGTTGCTGCGAGCCAGGCTTCTGGTGATGGGTGTCTCATCCGTTTCCATTTGATGAACTCATTTACAGGGGAACTCCCTTTTCTGCCTACAGCTCAGTGAATTGGTGACCACCTGTTCAAGAACCCCTGGAAGCCTCACGGTTTTACAGCATGTTTAAGATGCATGGTCATTGACCTGATAAGGACTCAGAATACATACAAAAAAGCATTATTTTGTAGAATGCAGATCAATGTGCAGCAACATGGCTGTATTCAGTTTTGTTCTTCTTTTATATATATAATTTATGTATTCTATACAAACACAATATACCCCATAATGACAAAGCGAAAAAAATCCTTTAAAAATGTGTCAATTTATTCAGAATAAAAGCCTGAAACATTTGTGTCTCCGTATTCCTGACCTGTCTTCCAGTCTCTACCACTGAAAATGCTCCCACCACCGTGCTTCACAGTAGAGATGGTATTAAGCAGATGAGGAGTGGTAGCCTACCCTGTTTTCAACATACATAGAACTTGCATTTAAGCCTATAATATAGGTATCAAAAGACCAAATCAGATTTTTCCAGATTCCTCCAGGAGGAACTGAACATATTGCCGGGTTACCTAATTTGATTGGGCAGCCATCTCAAGGAAGAGTCTTGGCTGTTCCAAAACTCTACTAATACTATTGCTAGCTCATCATTCTCGTAGTTATTACTGTGCATAGATGTACGGTAAAATAATGTATTTAATCAATTATAAATTAAATCTGAATGCTTTGCAAAGAAATTGTATATCAATGTAAATGGCAGTTCAGAAGATATTATAGGGAATAAGGCACATGGATATGTGCGACGTATATCTGCCATATGGTGGGGTGGTGTTGACGCATATCTGTTGACGCAAATCTCCAGGACAATCCCATTAGGTGTATCTCATAAACCGAGGGCTCTTCTGATACCTGCTGGAATGGCAAGTTGTCCAAACACAGACACAGACACATACACATACACATACACATACACACACATACACATACACACATACACACATACACAGGCAGACACACACACACACATACACACACAGACAGATACACATACCGACACACACATACACACACACACACACACACACACACACACATACACACACAGACATACACATACAGATACAGAAACAGACACACACACACACAGACATACACACACAGACAGATACACATACCGACACACACATACACACACACACACACACACAGACATACAGATACAGAAACAGACACACACACACACAGACATACACACACACACACACACATACACACACACACAGACACACACACACAGACACACACACAGACACACACACACACAGACACACACACACAGACACACACACACAGACACACACACACAGACATACACACACACACACACACACACACACAGACACACACACACAGACACACACACACACACAGACACACACACACAGACACACACACACACACACACACAGACACACACACACACAGACACACACACACAGACACACACACACACACACAGACACACTCACACACACACCACAGACACACAGACACACACACACACACACACACACACACACACACACACACACACACACACACACACACACACACAGACACACATTTTAGGGATCACTCCTTATGAAGACACAATGTTTTTTCCAATCCAAATCCTAGTAACCCCCAAAACCCTATGTTATCATTGGACCTAACCTTAACTCTTCATCTAACCGACAATGTCATTTACCATTAACCTAACCCCTACAATGGAAATACACGTAATTATTTTCAGGACGGGCAGAATTTGCAAACAACATCTTGGTTTACTGTGTTAGTTGGACATTTCGGTCCCCAACGGTTTAGTAAAACGTGAACACACACAAAATCGCAACAAGGAGACAGAGCAGTGTTATCACACAATCCAATTACCATGTGATGTTCTGTGGATTTAAAGTTAACCGTTTAATCTCAAGTCCTCCAACCCATTTATACTCTGATTCATAGGCGGGTTTAGAGTTCGATGAGCCTCTATTCAGTCAGACTTACACAGGCTTTTCTATCCCCATCTCAAAACTGCAACATGTCAACCAACTCAGCCAGCCTGTAAATCACATTCAATGGGCTTAGTTTTATTCCACCCTCAGAGACACAATAAAGCCAGTATTGATCCAGTCTGGTTAACCGGTCAGGCTGAACTACAGTAGAGAACAAGATTCATGGATGTGTTGTCTTCAGGTCTGTCTGTCTGTACATCCGTACGTCTGTATATTTGTCGGTTAACACTAGATGGCGCAGTGAGGTTGACCAGAATTGGGCTGTGCAAACAGTTTCTGAGTGGTCTAGCTATTACAGCATTACAGCGAGGAAAGGTTTTGCAATGTTCCTTGTTTGGGGGATATGGAAAAAGTTATTGTGTGACACAACTTGTATAGTTTATAGAAAGTGTAGGTTAGCAAGCTGGTACTCAAACTGAATTCCATGCCACATTCACTTGTTTGGTTGAACAGAGTAGAAGACAAAATCCTCCAACACTTTCTTCTTTTTGTCAAGACCAGTATTTTCAGGTGTCTATTTAAAGGGGCACTGAGTAAAACCCTGCCTCAAAATAATGGTCTGACTTGGGTCCTCCTGGTCTTTCCTTACCGAACGAGACCTGTATAGTACTAGCTAGTACTGGGTGGTTGAATGAGATCTGTATAGTACTAGCTAGTACTGGGTGGTTGAACAAGACCTGTATAGTACTAGCTAGTACTGGGTGGTTGAATGAGATCTGTATAGTACTAGCTAGTACTGGGTGGTTGAACGAGACCTGTATAGTACTAGCTAGTACTGGGTGGTTGAACGAGACCTGTATAGTACTAGCTAGTACTGGGTGGTTGAACAAGATCTGTATAGTACTAGCTAGTACTGGGTGGTTGAACGAGACCTGTATAGTACTAGCTAGTACTGGGTGGTTGAACAAGACCTGTATAGTACTAGCTAGTACTGGGTGGTTGAACAAGACCTGTACTGTACTAGCTAGTACTGGGTGGTTGAACAAGACCTGTATAGTAGCTAGTACTAGCTAGTACTAGCTAGTACTGGGTGGTTGAATGAGACCTGTATAGTACTAGCTAGTACTGGGTGGTTGAACAAGACCTGTATAGTACTAGCTAGTACTGGGTGGTTGAACGAGACCTGTATAGTACTAGCTAGTATTGGGTGGTTGAACGAGACCTGTATAGTACTAGCTAGTACTGGGTGGTTGAACAAGACCTGTATAGGACTAGCTAGTACTGGGTGGTTGAACAAGACCTGTATAGTACTAGCTGGTACTGGGTGGTTGAACAAGACCTGTATAGTACTAGCTAGTACTGTGGTTGAACGAGACCTGTTAGACCAGCTAGTAGAACCAGAACTGTATAGTACTAGCTAGTACTGGGTGGTTGAACGAGACCTGTATAGTACTAGCTAGTACTGGGTGGTTGAACGAGACCTGTATAGTACCAGCTAGTACTGGGTTGTTGAACCAGACCTGTATAGTACTAGCTAGTACTGGGTGGTTGAACGAGACCTGTATAGTACTAGCTAGTACTGGGTGGTTGAACGAGACCTGTATAGTACCAGCTAGTACTGGGTTGTTGAACCAGACCTGTATAGTACCAGCTAGTACTGGGTTGTTGAACCAGACCTGTATAGTACTAGCTAGTACTGGGTTGTTGAACCAGACCTGTATAGTACTAGCTAGTACTGGGTTGTTGAACCAGACCTGTATAGTACTAGCTAGTACTGGATGGTTGAACGAGACCTGTATAGTACTAGCTAGTACTGGGTGGTTGAATGAGACCTGTATAGTACTAGCTAGTACTGGGTGGTTGAACAAGACCTGTATAGTACCAGCTAGTACTGGGTTGTTGAACCAGACCTGTATAGTACTAGCTAGTACTGGGTTGTTGAACCAGACCTGTATAGTACTAGCTAGTACTGGGTTGTTGAACCAGACCTGTATAGTACTAGCTAGTACTGGGTTGTTGAACCAGACCTGTATAGTACTAGCTAGTACTGGGTTGTTGAACCAGACCTGTATAGTACTAGCTAGTACTGGGTTGTTGAACCAGACCTGTATAGTACTAGCTAGTACTGGGTTGTTGAACCAGACCTGTATAGTACTAGCTGGTATTGGGTGGTTGAACAAGACCTGTATAGTACTAGCTAGTACTGGGTGGTTGAACGAGACCTGTATAGTACCAGCTAGTACTGGGTTGTTGAACCAGACCTGTATAGTACTAGCTAGTACTGGGTGGTTGAAGGTTAGTATTACGAGTAAAGCGAGTATATGGAGACGAGTCATTGCAAACTGTTAGACGGAGCGTTGAGGAAGTTTATACCGGGAATATGTTATTCTGATTTATTTTTGAGAAAAAATTGAATTGAAATGTTATACATTTTTGCTTATGTTTTTGCTAGTAAAGATCTTACATAGTGAATAGCTGCTAAATTGTGTCAGAATGGCACAACTGTGTATATATTAGCTTACATCTCCACCTTCTGGCATAAACTAAAATTACATGTTAAAATCAAAAACGTGGACAAGACGGCAGACGCCCAGCTGAGCTGCTGGAAAGATATCTGATTGAAACACTTCGGCTTTGTTTTCACAGTCAGCCTCATAACTTCTTTTTCACGCTAATTAGTTGGACATCCTAAATGCAGCAGTCTACACACACAAACGAATTCTCATCAAACCCACACGGACACACACAATATTGTTCTGTATTTCCATTAAAAATCATGTCCTCCCAAACACCAATACAAAAATTTAAAAAATGTACTTCACCACCTAACTCTAAACCCCTATATTCTAATCATAATCCCACTACTAGTCACATTTGAGTAAGTGGAACTCCATTGTTCCCTTCCATGAGGCTTACGTGATCAAAGCACCACATTGTTTTTGTACTTGCACAATTTAATCCAAAACATGGAAAGGCGTACCTATTTACATGTCAATTGCATTTCTTTGTCAGATTTCCAGATGTGACACGTGAAAGATGAAATAACTCCAAAAGACCTGACAATAGAAGACAGTCAGAGCAAGTAGATTGGACCGTAGGACTGGTTTGGAATTCATGGACAGTACTCACAGGAATATTTTATATGGGGACATTATTATATTTGATCTGGTCTGAGACATTTTCATGTGAAAGCAAGCCAGCAAGCAAAGCAAAAACCATTTAACAGTCCGTTTTTGAAAAAACCCAACAGACATTACAAAAAAAGCCCATTGTGTTTCTATGGATGGAACACACAACCGGGCCAGCTCCTGGACTGCTCCTGGACTGCACTCCCTCAATACTAATGAACAACAACACAAAGTGTCCCCATGACAACACCCCACTAGTCACTGACATGCTTTTCTTCCGGATCGCACCATTAGACCTGTTCAGTGAGAGGGACGTGGGGAAGGAGAGAACGAAAACAGAGTTGAATGAAGAGAGACAGAACAGTCAGAGCTGTGTGTTGATACCAAGTCTGACTATCACTTCCTCCAGAAAGCGACTTCTTTCTTCCAAAATCTGCACTCTCGTCTGTCTCTCCTCCTCCTACACCTCTATTCATCTCTTTTCTCACTTCTCTCGCCCCCATCACCTCTCAGTTCAATTTGATTCAAAGGGTGGAAACACATTTCTTCATCTCCTGCTTCTTGACGTTTTTTGTCCTGCATTTCCCTTTTGGCCTCAAAAACACCTGAATATGAAATGTCATGTCATGCATTGGACAAATAACAGTGTAGTTATCCAGAGTGTTCACTTGTTCCATGTCCTGTGTTGTCAATTTAAAAATGAAACCTGTCTGTGTGCCTTTGAACACGGCATGCCCTCCATTTTGCTCATGTATCTCACTCTGTGTAAAAGCATCTAACGGCTAAAATGTACATATCCGCATGTCTCACAGAAAAAAATATTAAATGCGTCCATAACATTTCCCACTGAATCGCTGCACATTTTGCCAGACTATGTCCTTTTGTAAAATCCCGACAGAGCCTCAGCACATAGACACCATTAAATGACCTAAAGAGGCAGTTTACCATAAAGACATGAAGTGTTTTATTGTTCTGGATTTCTAGTCCAAGACCAAGTTTTATTTTTAATGGGAAACTCTGGATCTGTGCCTGGATATGAGTCATGAGACATAGAGACAGATAGCGTTGCTATATGAACGGGGCACATTTCTATCTTAAGAATCACAAAGACAACACACTCATTCTGAACTGAAGGTAGTGTAATATTAGGAAGGAAATAGTGGCAATGTTCCAGAGCCTATTAATGAAGTCTGCCTTATTTCCAATGACCACAACCATTTTTCTTGGTTTAGGTTTCTTTAGGTTTACCTTTCTCCTCCATGTCTCTCTCTCACACTATTCAAGATTTTTTGTATTTGACTTAGACAAAATGGGAAGGATTTTACATAAGTAAGGTGAGACTTTTTGGAAAGCCTTCTTTTATAGTTAATCCTTCACGCATGCCTGTGAACGCATGTTATAAATGAGGATCTAAAAATCTGATCCCCACAGTCACTCTGACATAACACTTAAATCTCAAAAACTCTAATCCAGTGCTTGGTTAATCTCAAGTTTTAACAGAAAGAGTTTAATCTGAATACTTAACATATTGAGTCGTCTGTGTAGTAAAGAAATTGGGATATTTTAGGGAATCTATGCTGCATACCAGAAAGAATTACCATCATCAATCCTACTCAAAGTGTGAATCCAGTGTGAGCTGATTCAAAAGTGCACCTGGGTCATGTACCAAGACAATAATGCAAAGCACAAATGCAGGACTAGATCAGAGTGGCGGCAGACAGCTTAGTTGTTAGTGTGTGGGGCCAGTGTCACTAATGGAAAGGTGGTTGAATAGGGAGGGCCGAACCTGGACCCTGAATAGATATAAATAAACAGGTGCACGCATGGATAGATGAAAAAATATATATACCGGTAGCCTATATATATTTATAAATGCACAGTATGTTAAACAAGTATGTAAAACACGAGCGATGAATGTGTTTCTCCAGACATTCAATGCCTGCTGTCTGCGTTCTTTATATAGTTCATTGTGGCTCTTAATTCATTTAATAGAAATTGTACATTCTTCTGAACATGACGGTGTAACTAATGAAAGTTTCACTGTGTGTCACTGATGTGTCCGATAGACATTTATACAAATGTACATCATTTTATTTTACTCAACCTCGGCCCCTAGGTGATCCTAAGGGAGTTTGATGTCCCAGTGTTCACCTCTATATATATATTTGTGTATCATGACTTTGAGACTGAGTTGCCAACGGCCTTTTACAATATGGAGGGGAAAACTTAACTATTGTTATTATCGTTCTTGTATGGGGATTCCCGTGATATTATAGCATGAGACGACTTTCTAACAGATCCATTCCGGGCAAATTAAATTGAACAGCTCACCGTGGTTTTCATTCACCGACGGTGAGTTAGATAGACACCCACTCATCAGATTGGTGGAAGGACTACAGAAATAAATGAACGAGGAAATAAATGAATAAAGACAAATCATATTTTATGAATCATTGTAATAATAATGTATCCACTTATATGAGCATCCTTGTAAATATAGAAGGCAGGTTTGGTAATAAAGTGTACCTTGATATTATTCTCCTTTCTATAACTGACCTGAGTGTGACCAATATGTTTAAAACCTTCTCTAGCTACAGACGTTGTTGGAATAAGAGTGAACTTCGACTCAGCGAACACAGAGGGGACATTTGGAATATTTCTTCTTAAAAGTCTCTTCAATTATAATCAAGTAATTTTATGAATGGACTCTATGAATGGATTCGGATTCAATTTGTTTGGAATATAACTAAACACAAAAATTACATTTCAATTCACAAATGTAATAGCATGCTAATAAAACAATCTTTCAAAATGTGTCCCAGTTCTGGCAAACATTTAGCTGGTACTGAAATAGCTCTGTCTGTAGTGCTGAAAGAAAAAATAGGACAGAACCATACTGTCTATAATAATGACTCAGCAGTTGACTGCCTCCCAAAGAGACCTATTTTCACTCAGTAGTGTGCCAACTTTGACCAGAGCCCCTAAATAGGGCACTATGTAGGCAATAGACTGCTCTTTGGGATGCAGCCCTGGGGAATTATTTTAGAGCCCCGTGGACCAGGAGGAGTGTGTGTGCGTGTGTGTGCGTGTGTGTGTGTGTGTGCGTGTGCGTGTCTGTGAGTCTTATCACACGTCCCAATGCTGTTGTGTTATCTTGACAGACAGCCACTTTACGGATCTAACCACTTCTCACACACAGTCACACACACACTATTTGCACGCGATCACACACAAACAAACACTATTTGCACATAGTCACACACTGCCAGGTCGGTCGCTATCTACATGACCCAAACCTACACAAACCACACACCCTCACGTATGTACGCACACACACTCACACACATGGAAGACACAGAGAATGTCACGCAATTGAAAACGGGTCACGTTGGCGCGTCTCTTGTGTAGATAAACACACACATGGAAGACACAGGCAGAGGGTCCTGCAAAGGGCCAGCTCATATATGCTTATATAATACATGTTCCACTGACATGGCTGCTGCAGCACACACACACACACACACACACACATACACCCTCGGGAAAAGGCCTCTCAGTGGAGGCCGGATGGGATCAGACAGACAGGGGTATTGAGTTTTTCAGGAAGGGAAAATAAAGGAATTAGGGATCATGCATCCATGCATACAGTATTTAAGGATAAATAAGAGTTGGACAGACAGACAGACACAGACAGACAGACGTGTGGACAAACAGACTAACTAACTGTCTTACTGACTGATTGAATCACCCAGACAGCGTCATTACTGTACATGTGTGATTTGCAAGGCAGACAGTTTTCCCTCTCAGTACTATATAGGTCACATTCATTTAGAAGGTTTCTCTCCCAGGCTCTCCATGACTGGGCCCCGAGGACTATATGTGTGTGTGTGAGTGTCATGTGTGTGTAGCTGTGTGTGTGTAGCTGTGTGTGTAGCTGTGTGTGAGTGTGTCTGCATATGTGAGTGTGGGGGGAGGCTGTGCTGTAGGGTTAAATAATAAAGCACCTCAGCCACAGTAAAAGCTAGAAACACACATGGTGGCTTCTTGGGCTATTCAACATAGTAAACTACACACCGGGTGTGGGGTGGGCGGTTGCCCACTTCAATCATTTATTTTACAACTACACTCTGTACACAAACTCTGTACACATAATCAGTGGCGGCTCTAGCTCTACTGCCACCTCCTCGCTATCTCTCAGTCTTACCTTGAGACCATGAAATGTTCTCTAAGACAGTGAACGAGAGAGAGGGTGAGAGAACGGGGGAGAGAGGGTGTGAGAAAGGGGGAGAGAGAGTGAGAGAAAGGGGGAGAGAGAGTGAGAAAAAGGGTGAGAGAGAGAGTGGCGAGAGCCTAGGCCAGAGGGAGCTAGCGTTGGGATATAGCTCATTTGGTACAGCATGACATTTACAACACCATGCAGGGTGGTGGGCCCATATACGGAGGGAAAACATGTTGAGAATAGGAGTGTCTGCTAAATGATAGGGGGGATGCTGCAAAGAAAACAGAGGTAAAAAGAAAGGGATGGAATTAAATTACACTGGTGTGCAGGGTCACTAACACATAGGACAGTATTAACACAAACATGTTATTAAGTAAGTTAGTGACGATAAGGTCATCTGGCCCTGATAATCAAGTCACACACACACACACACACACAGACACAGACACAGACACAGACACACATTCTAACAATTCAACTGCTTCAGTGATCTGCCTAACTGTCCTATATTCAGAACAGACCGGTCTGGTTAAAGCAGCATTCCCCTGTAAGCAGACGGATCAACAAGAGAACACAAACATCACACTGTTCTGATTGAATTGATTGAGGCATTCTGGTTTAGCAACACTCAGCCTTCATGGGATATGTTGTCATCAAACACAACCGCAGTCTGTTCAAATGTCCCAAATGACATTAAATAAATTCATATACTCTTAAATGCTCTTAGATTTCCAATAGAATAATCCCAAAGTGCAGACTAAGTGTTCACTTTTGTAAGTAGTCATCCTGCTATAGATACTACAAACTGGTGGATAAAATCACAGACAAGACACAGGCAGCACATATGACAGGTCACAGAACATTTTATAAAACTGTTCATTTATAACAACATCTAAAGCATGCATAGCTCGGGAATATTTCCAACACACCCGTGTGAACCAGGAATCTACCAGACATCTTTACACTCCCCTCTGATCCTGAAAACAACGCACACAGCAGCTGATAGGCCCTGGGTGAGCCTCATCCTACCTTCGGTGTGGCATGTGGAAGACAGGATGGTGGTGGGAGGGCGGAAGAGGTACGGCAGATAACGGGAAAAACATTTCATCTTCTCCGCGGTAGAAGGCAGTCCTCCGGTGGTGACTCCACATCCGCACTGCCGAGAGAGAGAGAGACAAACCTGACCGGGGAGGGAGGGAACCAGCTCGTACTGCTCGCGTTATGACCGCATCACTTCTACACAGACAGACGAACAGACAGTGCCAGCCGACTATACGGTCGGGTAACCGGTTATTATGAGCACTCGGGAGGTGCGGTGGAAAAGTTAGATGTAGGTGACAAACCATGACCGCCTGTCCTGCGTTATAAACTGCATAGATCGGTTTCATTCTGTGTCGCGACTATAAGGCAGAGGGACGATATGTTATCCAGACACAGTTAATCATGGTATAATAATGCCTTTTTAGTGCATATAGTCCATAGGGCTCACGGGGCTATATTGGGGGGGGGTAGTTATTTACCATTAATGAAGTATAAAGGATCTAGGTTCCGCGACGTGAATGTTGTTTGAATAAATACGATTTAAATACATCTTAAACCACTCGCAAGCTTAACGGGTGTGTAGAAACTGTCCCTGTGAAATGGGACACAACTGGAAAAAGTGAACACTTGTAATTTGTTGAATCAGTCGCGATCGGTTTTGAAGTGGATTAATGTACAGGTTGATTCAGTCCAATTATTCACTTGTTTTAACATAGCCTCTTATACACTTCTTAGCATTGTTATACTTTTACATAAAGTTACCGTCAGGTGATTTGTAAGCAACTGAGTGGTACATAATTGATATGTGAGCATGCCTTAATTGCACGACTGGTTGCTGGTGAGGTTGCATTGGGATTTTGGGGGTGGGTGCCCAATATTTTGGGAGTTGAGGGATTTCAAATGTAAGCGTAGACATAATTAACAAACATATTTAAAATTTGTTCTGTTAACAAACCTCTAACCAAACACGCACAATATTTACAATATTATGGAAACAACATTATATAAAATACACAACACTTATTTTCTTATGGTTTTGATACAAATGGCATGAAGTTCCAACACAAAGTTTATGTAATATTGTTTTCAAATCTCTCCTTGAAAACAGGCTCCAGGTTAACTGGTAGGTGTTCCAGTCAACAACATGGCTACTTTCTCTAAATGCTTTTTGGTTAGCTGACTTTGACAAAACCCCCTTTGTTGTTTCCCACCTTGTTAAAAATGGACCAACTATAAGGCAATGAACATGTCCTAATATATTTTCAGTTTTCAACTGTGTTCATCTGGGAGAAATTTCACATTCAGCACGCGGCTCACTTCAAGAGATTGTTTATTGCATGTTTTAAGTTAACGTAATCTCGCTTCCACTGGCTATTCTTGGTGTTCTTTAAATAGAAGTTAAACAAATGACATAGTGCTAGTTTCCTCCTCCCTAAAGAGTGCTGGTAATGGCACTGGCCATACATATTGGGTTGATGATGGACACTGACTTAGTCAACCAGTGACATTTCATTTTCAGTCACCATTCTGGTGCTCACGCTATTGCTTAGTGCTTTATAAAACCACTCAGGATCTATTGATCTCTTCAATACATCTTTATACTGTGATCCCATGGAAACGTCAATTTCCTACAGCCTCACAAGCCTCTGTAATGTGGCCCAGCATTATCATCTGACAAGAATCACGTCTAGTAGCCTTTTTATCAGGTTGAAAGCATCAGATAAGTGCATGCTTCTTGACTGTAAACTCTCAGGCTAACCAACGAGTTCTTCCAATGCATTAAGCATTAAACCAATATTCTAAATTAATTCCCCAGATGACAGACTTGCTGCCAGACTCTTTCAGCATCTTTCAGGAGCATGCAGTGCTCAGTCTTTGCTAGCTGTCCAAAAATTAGAGTTAACTGCACTGGTCATTGTCAAAACAGCTTTGACGGATCTGTATCAGACTCAACTTTTTTTAACTGAATACCCACTTCAGAGGCTTCCTTGTCTACTGATTAATTGATGGCTGATGGTATTTTGTGACAAGGGACACCTTTCTTCATAGCATAACAGTCTATAAAAAATTTGAAAAAATGGTGAGTGGCTTATTTACTGACATTCTCAATAGAGGACTAGGTAAGACTTTTTGCTCAGACTTCCTCTTATCAATGAGAATTAATTAATTTATTGTATTATATAAGCACATATCCCATTTCCGTGAAATACTTTGGCCATATTCACTTCATTTGCCGCCTGTGTAAGGTGTAATATTTTTAGAAATGCAATTGGCTGTTCTGAACACACATTAATTGAGGGAAACGGCATACATCCAAGTGCTTTCCCGGTTTCTTTTTAAGAATTCACAAGCTAGTCTATGGCTTTGTAAAATGTTGTTTTTATGCATTTTTTATTTCACAGAATCAATAAGTTTTTTGTTTACTGTCGCATGATACTCTACAATGCTGCCATTCACTGTCACGCTTAGTGAAGTGTGTAGCCTATGTGGAAGGAGACAAAGCGCATAAACTTGTACTCCTCCAAACGGAAGGACTCAAATGCAAACTACTCAACAAACAGACACATAATGTCGAACAATTCCACAAAAAGACGTGACCTTTATATTCTTACTAATGAGGGAATGGACACCAGGTGTGCGTAATGACGTGACAAGAAAATTATGTGATGGAACGGTGGCGCAATAAGACCGGTAAGGACGAAGCCTGCCTGTAGATGGCAGTAGAGTAGCTTCTGAGCTGTGACTTTCCCTTGAGAATGATTATCTTTGCACCAACCAGCATATTGCAAATAAAACCCTAGATAAAACCCTGTAAACTACAAAATTAGAAGGAAAAGGTGTTTCTATAATGTTCATATTTAAAACAGTCTGGAAGGTTTTGCTTTGTGGTTCAGCTGCTGTTGTGTGTGCTGCTGTGGCATGCTGATCTGTAGAACAACACTGGGCTGTACTGTGCTGGGTTGAGTTGTGTTCAGATATGCTGGAGCTGAGCTGGACCTGTAAGGGCCGCCACTGTTCTGGATAAAGCTGCTCTGAGCTGTGCTGATTTATCCTTGTCTGGGACTGTGCTTAAAAAATATGTACTCAGTCTGTCTGGTTATAAGGGTGAACTGTCAAGGCAAGACAAGGTGTCTGGTTAGAGACGAGGCGTATTATTCGTTGATGTCCTTTATTAATCACCACAACAGAACAAATCCTTTGCTGGCTGGCAGAGGTGGGTGGGTATGTGTGTGTGTGTGTGTGTGGTTCTAGGAATAAACAGAAATAACACTAAATTAGCACATACAATAATATCAATCTCACAATAGAAATGTTTGGTCAAACAAGGCAGTATTTATTATCATTACATTACATTATATGCATAAGGAAATCTAGGTTAAACAGATCACATTCTGGTCATCCTTGAACTTGAGATACAAGCAGCCATATCACCCTATATCCCAAGACTGGTTGCCCACTGAAGCTAAGCAGGGCTGAGCCTGGTCAGTACCTGGATAGGAGACCTCCTGGAAAAACCAGGTTACTGCTGGAAGAGGTGTTAGAGAGGCCAGAAGGGGCTGTATTCTGGTCTGTGTGTGTCCTGACGCCCCAGTATAGTGACGGGGACACTATACTGTCAAAAAGCACCGTCCTTTGGATGAGACATTAAACCGAGGTCTTGACTCTCTGTGTTCATTAAGGATGTCCTTCGATAAAGAGTAGGAGTGTAATCCTGGCCAAATCTACCCCTTGTCCTCTGTCCATCATGGCCACCTAATCATCACCATATGTAATTGGCTTCATCATCACTGTCTCCTCTCCACCAGTAAGCTGGTGTGTGGTGTGTGTTCTGGCGCAATATGGCTGCCGTTGCATCATCCAGGTGGATGCTGCACATTGGTGGTGGTTGATGATATTCCCACTTCCATGTAAAGTGCTTTGAGTGCCTAGAAAAGGGCAAACGTGACATTTAACTACAGTCATAAATGTGTCAGCCTTAAAGAAAACAAACGTTTAGTTTCTGAATGATTGACCTTGTCGTTGCTAACATATTTAGGCTAATCTCAATCTGGTCAGTTAGATCAGAGGTTCCTGTCTGATCAGTGGGTTCCACCTCTAAACTGGGGATCGACGCTACCGTTGGGGGTGCGAGTTTAAAGGGAGAAATATGGCTGCCGGTTATTCATAAATATATATTTATTCTGGTTACGATTTGAGACGTCTAGAAAAACACTAAATCGTCCCTTTTACATTTGATACCTCTAGGGGGCGACATCGTTTCAAAAGCTTATATAGGTCCTATCTTGTTCCAACTCGTGAAAATACTTTTGGGGCATTTTCTCTAATAGCCAGTGCGCTAACAAAACTAATTTCGGAGTAGACTTTAGCTTAAAATGGGCGTAAAAATACAAAAAAAACTGGAACAAATGAACCGCAACTGTGTGTAGCCTGGTGGCGGATACAGTGTCCATGAAACTAGGAAGGAAACCCACAAATAAGCAGGCCCTTATAAACTCAGTAAAGTACCGGAGATATCAAGATGATTACATTCAGTAAGGATGTACGTGTCTCGTGGTTGATGGGGATGGTCGTCTACATTATGCGTTTGGAGGTAGCAACTAGAAAATGACAGATCAAAGCTGTTAAACTAGAGACATTTATTTACACACTAATCACTCAGGACAGAATATATTCAACAAACTTGCTGGGTCTAAACCAGGGGTGGACAAATATTTTTCCGATCCATCTTAAGCCACAAGAAAAATAAGACTTTCATCGAGGGCCAGATCAATAGATTAAATGTTACAATTAGGCAATGAAAATGTGGAGCAAACATAGTAAAAACTGCAATTTTGTATCACTATTTAGTCAACATTCACAACAATTTTGAAACAACAATTTTGAAAATCAGCATGTTTGCAGTATTTCCAACATAGATTAGCTCTATTAAAAAAAATAAACAAGTAGTTTTTCTCTTTTCTTTATAGTCCAATGTTTTTTTCTGTTATTTTTTCTTATTAAGTAAGAGAAATACAATAGGTGTTGGTCTTGAAGAAGAGCATTAAAGTCAGGTTGAATGTCTGAAGTATATAGGACAGCTAACAGGTGATCATGCAACATCAGTGAGAGAAGATCTGTAACTGGATTTGTTAAACTTTGTGAAACATCACTGAGAAGGGTTGTTCACATATGTAGGTAGAGCCAAAGAGAACCAAGATCTTCTGAGCATGCCTCTGCATGTGTGGAAAGTTCTCTTTGAGAGAAAATAATCAAAATGCAGCAGTGATACTGACTATTGTGTTCTGTTCTTCCAGTAATGTAGCAGACTGCAGCTCATTGAGTTCAAGCTGAACATCACTGTGTGCATTACCCACACTGACTGTAAAGTGAGAGGAATTCATTTGCACTTCACTCTCAACTGTTTGGAAGTCTACAATACACCTTGAGAAGTCACCATACAATGCCTCTAACTTGGATGAGTACCTGTGGAGGTGATCAGCTGATGGTATGGCTTCTCTTAGTGATGGACAAGGCATCCTTGTATTAAAAAAAATCTATATATCCATGTGGTACCAGTCCAATAGTCGTATCCTTGTGTTGTAAGAAATTGATATTTTGATGTTAATCTATCTTGATATATTTTCACATAACTTCCCCTAATATCCGCAAACAATTGAGGGAGTGGGGGGGGTACACACTTGTGTTCTCCTCAACAAATGAAATACATTGAAAATGAATAGTAAAAAACAAGCGACAGATCCATTGACTAGGTTAATAAAAAAAACAAATTATTGAGAAAAAACTAAGCTTGTATCAAATGTGTGTTTCTATCTAAATATGCATTTCTACTACATTTTCAGTCATGACTCATGTTCAATATGAATTGTAGGAAGTTTACCTGCAAATTGTCTGAACCTTGAAATCCCGTTCTGAGTGTATAGTTCTCGCGGTATCCGTGTGTGAACTAATGCGAGCGGAAGTACTTTGAGAGTCTCTTTTCCGCCGGCCATTGAGGAGTTATCGGCAGGGTAAGAATTCCTGGCTGATAATTTCGCTGAAGTTATCTACATCCATCTTGTGCTATACATTTTTCTAGGCCCCCACAAGTACATATAATGTCAGATACCCCCGTTATTGTTATTGTGTAGTCCGTATTTAAGATAAAATATGTATAGATTACTAATTCAAACGGATCCTGGTCTCCTCGACCGTTGCTTGCTAATTCTGAGAATGGCAGACATGCAGACCACAGTTGAATGACCAGGCCTGAAGTCTGGAAATGTTTTCAGTGTCACCTTTAGAAATACTTAGTTATTCACGTTATAAGTGTTGGTCAACCAGAAGTCCTCGGCAACATAGTGTTGATGTTGCTAATGCTAGCTGTGCTTCCCATGCCGTGTGTGGTGTCACTGTAAATGTGCTTTGATTTCGACCACTTAGAGGCGTAACGTAAAATAATTCCGGAGTTGTTCGTCTCGTGTGTTGTTAATGGTCGGCTAATGTTATAACGTAACTTAACTCCATAACAGAATAGGTTCCTGCTATCATCGGTTTCTACATCAGCCAGCTTGCTGCTTGGCTAATGTATGTAGCAGTAGTTTTTTTAGGTCTATCCCGCTGTCAGCATATTTTATTTCTGTTTACAGATTATGCTGCTTCTGATAAGACGTTATCTAATTGAAGTGACACGTTAGCCACCTGATTTCGTTATTTTAAATTGTTCAATTTTCTCCTGCAGCCATAAACATGAAGTTGAATCCATTTGTGACTTCCTCGCGGCGTAAGAACCGCAAGAGGCACTTCAATGCCCCCTCACACATTCGGAGGAAGATCATGTCCTCCCCCCTCTCCAAGGAGCTTCGTCAGAAATACAACGTGAGGTCCATGCCTATCCGCAAAGATGACGAAGTTCAGGTAGGCAATTAAACTTATTGCACTCCACATGTGCTGTTAACCTGATCCTGGATTTACACATACACCTGGCACCAAAACCTGATTACACACCCGCTGTGTTAAGTTTAGACTAATGTTTGTCAAATCGGTTATGTTTCAACGTGATCTGTGTTTGTGTTTTGCAGGTTGTCCGTGGACACTACAAAGGCCAGCAGATTGGCAAGGTAGTGCAGGTCTACAGGAAAAAATATGTGATCTACATTGAGCGTGTGCAGAGAGAGAAGGCCAATGGAACCACTGTTCACGTCGGCATCCACCCCAGCAAGGTCAGTGTGTTTGTACTGTCCTGCTGTAGTTTAAGGAACCATCTTAATAAGAAACTGCTGCTTAGTTAAATTGTATAGCGGTTGGTCAGGGATGCACCGATACCACATTTTTCACATTGAGTACAAGTACTTATAGTTGGTACTTCGCGAGTACCGATACCAAGTACTTATTAAGGCAGTATTTCTCCCATAAAGTAAGTGATAATTCAGTATCTGCAAAGTAGCCTCTTCCTGGTTTGTTTTTGTCTACACAACGTATACTGCATCCAAAACAGACTCGTGGCTGGTCTCTTTTTAACCGGGAGATCATTCGGCTTTAGCAGGTTTTGAATGTTGTAAATCCAACACCTAGCTGGACCAGTTGTCTCTAGAGGCACAGCACTATAGCCTATTCCTCTAGCGCTAAGTGGCTGCTGCTATATAGGAACCATACATTGCTCATAGTCGATGCTGGTATAGACTTGCTCATAGTCGATGCTGGAAAATCTGCCAGAACATAACCAGCTCTGTGTTGTGAAAATCGGTTACTCCTAGCCGGAGCAGCGGCCCTTGGAATGCGAATAGTACACAGTTAGCATACTCTTTCAAACAGGTAGAATTCTTGCATGTTCAACTATTGTTGCCATGAGTTGGTATCCCTGCATGCTATCGGAACATTTTTACGACTAGAAGTACATGAGCAGAGTATCGGCTGGGTACTGGTATCGGTGTGTCCCTGGTTAATATAATCTATATAGCAGTGTTTTGGTTCAGTCTGATCTGTTTCCATTGTCCGAATGCATTCCCTCAATCTGTGTCTAAACGTTTTACCTGTATTCCCCTCAACAAACGAGGGTGACTCTGCTCTGATCCACACTAAAATCAGTAGTTATAATCACAGCTTTATAAATCACTAGTTACAGCATATATAAAAAATGGATCTCCAATATTTAGTAGTTGCTAGGTTTAAAATGTATTGCTGTCTACTCTTGGGGATGAAATGCACACACTCCCCACTTTGTGCAGAACAAAGACGGGCAGTATCTTCGGTTTGGGCAATCCGATTTTTTATTTGAATTTTTTTTCAACATTTAAGGGCTGAAACTGCAATATGAAATTCAGTCTCCTGGTCAATTATGTGTCCTGGCTGTTTTTTTGGTTTATATAATGTTGGAGGTTAGTGTGGAATTTAAATGAAAAACCCATATATTTTTTGTCTTAACGAGCTACAACATCTCAGTTAATATATTGTCTCTAGACTGTTCATCTCTTAGGAATTTGGTTTTGAGGGAAGTTTGGGTTCATGTGTTTGTTGTTGTAAGTCCCTGGTGAGGGAAAGAACATGGAATGGGCGCTCATCTTGGATACGGGGCAAGGTGTGAAGAGCTGACTGGAGGGGCCTTATTGTCAGATATAAGGATGTATTCATTTTGCCAGACATGTTTTGTGTGCTGCTTAACTGCTGTTTGCGTTATAGGAAAACTCTTGGAATTAAGGCCAACCAACAATGTGTGTTTTACGCCTTGATGGGGATTATTTACTTCATGTTAGTCTGTCAGTGTTTATTTTAAAGACCAAACAATTTCAGAAAGGGGTGCTTGTTTGTTGTGGTCAGTGATTTTAGTGTTTTAAACTCCCCTGTCCTGACCCTGTAGTACTTTGCTTGTTTTGTCGCAAACACTCACGCATCCTAAATCCAGTCACCCTCACCAAAACTATTGTCAGAGCTGCTGTCCTATTGATATAGAAAGAATTCCTCTTTTATTTTCCCAATATAACATTTTTCTATTCACATCTGCCCCTCTTAGGTTGTGATTACCAGACTAAAGCTTGACAAGGATCGCAAGAAGATTCTGGAGCGCAAGGCCAAGTCTCGTGCTGACGGGAAGGAGAAGGGGAAGTACAAGGAGGAAACCATTGAGAAGATGGCAGAGTGAAAATATTTTGCAAACAATAAACTGTTGTAAACATCAATTTGTCTGCCGTTTATTTAAATGATGACACTTCCCTCTACAGTGATCTAAAGCTGGTTTTCCCAAACCTCTCCAGATTATCCATGTTTTAGTTCTAATTAAGGCCAGTTAATGTTTTAGTTAAATATGAAATGTTTGGGGTAGCCCTAGTGGAGGTTTTGGTAAGCCGGACTTTGTAGCATAGGACAGAATCCAATGTGCAGAAAGATTTGGCCATGGCTGAAGAGATTGTCTGAGCACATGAAGTGGTTTGTAATCGTCATCTGGTTTTTAATTAAACTAGTATTCTAGCGGCTTGTTGGAATTATATCCGTTTTTGAGGGATGAAACTATTTATCTTTGTTTTCATATTCAAGTCTGTGCCACCAGAAAGGTTTCCCCAATGTATTGCTTGCAATGCATCCCTTCATATGCACGATTTAAATGTGTCACTATTGTTTGTGGGAAAAACGTGGTTAATATGTTTAATGCATTTTGTGTTCTGCGGTAAGCGAGCTTCACATTAT
The DNA here is from genome assembly GCA_029465975.1 of Dallia pectoralis. NCBI lineage: Eukaryota > Metazoa > Chordata > Actinopteri > Esociformes > Umbridae > Dallia > Dallia pectoralis. The sequence continues at coordinate 9,925,474 of CM055729.1, read as the reverse complement.
TGATTCAGGGTATAAACAATGTTGTAATATTCGGATTGCTCTAGTCTTAACCTGTCAATGGTATTGAACAGTGGTTTTCCAATTGGGGGCTGCAGTGAGTTGGAAGTTTTTTAAAGTTTTAAAAAGTAAATATCTTAATATTATGAGTATTGTGAAATAGATTTATAATAATTTGTTGCATATGTGAAATTACACTGTTTAAGATAATCTTTCTGATAGCAGGTATCAAACACCATATTGTCTATGGGTTCAATAACACATCCTCCATAAGGGGGGCCATGGCCGAAACCTGGTGGTATTTGGGGGGCCTTGTCGCGGAAAAGTTTGTGAACCCCTGCTATATAAGTTACCCGAATATCCCCACAGTCTGATAATATGATCTAATTGTTACATTTTATGTTATTGTATTCCGGTGAAAAGTGACGTACATGGATTTATAATGGAAACTGATTCCATAAAAGGATTTATCGTACTCTGTCATTAATGTTTTTACATAAGCTGTCAAATGTATGGACGTGTTTTTTATATTGACCAATTAGTTAGCCGTTTTCCCAATAATGGAGCAGTTCATTATTGGTTAATATATGTATACCGTAATTTCAGGAATATTTATTGCAAGACAAAAAAATGCAATTGACAAGTGGCTTGAAATAATATTTGATTAAAACTAAACAATATATTTCGTTATCATACATACTTATAATTTTTTAATTTGTAAAAGCTTGCATGCAATATTTAATTGTATTGATATTTGCGATATTTGAATGAAACAGGAATGTGTAGATTCAGGATGGAATGGTGGTAAAGGTTTCCCTTGGTTCAGTAAATAATGAACTACGTATTGAACCCGCCCATTATACAGAGAATCATGTGATCTGAGCTTCCTAGTTTTTGGTCTGTCAACAGTTTGCGGCCAAATTCCGACTTCGTAGCCGACGTGGATAAGTTAACTTTTTCTTCTTTTTAACTGTACACCCACATACAACTATGGCAGAGCTTAGTTTTGTCATTCCTATGTCGGTAATGACTCTGTTTTGGGGGATAATTGGCGGAGTTGTGCCTTGGTTTATCCCCAAAGGACCAAACAGAGGGTGAGTTAATTAACGTTATCTAAAGCTAATGTGAGCTACCCTTAGAATAAACCATTTAGTAGCTATCTGTAAATAAGTGCTCAATAGCTACATGCCACCTAGATAGCATACTAGCTTAATTATTTAATATATTATCGTAGGCAACAAGTTTTGGTCCACGGATATACTTATAATATCCGTGGTCCAATACTTGTTGCCTACGATTAGACTGCAGTGAATTACATACGTTTGTTAGCCAGTTATGCTATTTTTCATAATGATATCAGTGTGATGTCTTAGGAAAAAGGTTATTGTCTCTTGTCTAGACTGGTAAAATGAACGTATATAGTTTGTTGGGTAAGACGTGATAAAACACATCTGTGTCATTTAGGTACTTCCTTAGTCCATTTCGAGTTACCATGTAGTCTTGTCACATGCAAGTGACTCACATTTAGGCAATATGTATACAGTTGGTCTAGTACAAATTAATAATACAGATTGCATTTTATTTGTAAAACTACACATGCTACTTCCTTAACATCTTAAAGTTTGGATAATAGCACTAACATTGGCCCAGTGTAATAATGCCCCTTTTTGATTTCTTTCACAGAGTGATAGTTACCATGTTGGTGTTAACTGCAGTATGCTGCTATCTATTGTAAGTACAGCTCTGTACCAGGATCCGGCTGTCATCATTATTATGGTTCAGTTCTTATATACATTCGATTGGAACTGGTGCTGTTCAAATTTATGTAACTGGCCTACAGAGAGGTCGAAGCTGTTTAGGAGATTCTGCATTATTATTGACTGAGCCAAACTGCAGGTCGATGTCATTGTTCCAATGGCAGTACACCGTTTTTTACTAATCTACCACAGACCAAGAATAAACCCATATAAAATGTGGTCCAGTTTTTTTTCTATAGGATGCAGTTGTGTTGAGGACACCAATTGATAGGACTGTTGGCCATGATCCCATTGAATGTAGCCTGTTTGCTGTTATATTATTTATTATTTCGCTTCTCTCATGAGCAGCAGATACAGCAGTGTCGTGTTACCTTTTAAGATTGGATTGGATGTGTACTCATTAGTTGTATGTTTTCAGCTGGCTTATAGCTATCCTGGCCCAGCTTAACCCTCTGTTTGGACCCATTTTGAAGAATGACACTATCTGGTACATGTATCATCACTACTCCTAGTCTACCAGTCTACAGTCCCAGCTCTAGGTTCGTCTCCTACAGGTAAATACGTTCTGATACACCTAGAGTCGTCATCATTTAATTTAATAGCATTTGTCTGTAAATCTATATTGCCCTTAAAGATTTTATCTTAAATTGTGTAAGCAAATTGTAATTGCCAGTACAGTACATGGCTGGGATAACATGCTCTAGGTTTAAGGCATGTACTCTGATAAAGTGCATATTTTTTAAATAATGTGCAGCGGTTCAATCTTTTCCATACATACAAAAACGGGACACATCAGAGTATAATTAGCTGGGCATTGGCTTTTAAATTTGACCATAGTCCAGTGCCCACGAGAAGAAGTAAATGTTAGAGAAATGTATTTATGGGTACATCCTGATCATCTTAATCCTGTGTTTTGTTCAAATTCTTCTAACGACACACTCAGGCCTTTTAGGTGGTCTGTAAATGATAAACAAGTGCTTCAACATGAAAAGGCTTAAATTTACTGATGTTCCTATTGATGATTTACTTAAGGGAGCTTTGGAGAACAAACCACGATAAAACAGGCTTTGTTGACTAAATGTATTCTGTATGCTATAGTATTTGCAAGGTAAAAAAATAACATTGAATTAAAGCTTTAAAATGGCAAATGGTTTCTCCCTGTCTCATGGCAAACAGTGTACCTTTGAAGCTGCAGCAACAAAAATTGGTTACATGACAAAGTGTTTAAGATTGCAGAAATGTCTATTCTATTTATCGGTTGCAGGAGAGGAGCTAAAACTGCTGCACACCAATGGAGCCCCTGACTCACCTCCACACAAAGGGAACTGTCTGTGTTCGTTTGAAGCCTTTTCTCTGCTTATGACAGTTTTGTGAGAGGGGTAGGATGCATAAAAAAACTAACCCCAAAATTACTTTAAATGATCTCCTGAGGGGCTTTAGAAAAAAATCAGCATTTCCTTTGTGTTGTATCTTCTGTATATTGTGCTAAGTGAACTTTTCCTCTAATATTGATAAAATGGTCTTGCCAAAGAAGCATCAATTTGTCCATTTCATTACTGTATGTTTTGTTGCCATTGCCTTAATTGTTTTTTTGTAATGGCATTCATTTGTTGTCCTATTACGTACAGTATGAGTAATAAACTATTACACTCTTGGTTTCCAGTTTTTTTGTAGCTTTTCTAAAAATGGTTTTGCTGATGTCTAATGATTGTCCATATTTGTTTTCGCACTTTGTTTTGACCAATTTCGAACTCTTGAGAATAGCGATTCGTTATTTTAGTCGGCTTTGTGTTGTGCTTGCCGTAGATTACTTTGTTGTCTTGCTGTATGGCTGCCTCGGATGTTCATGTTAGAATATGCGAGCAAGAAATCATAAAAAAAATTATTTGAATGGCCTGGTTCTGGTTTTCATTCCTTGCAAATATAATAATGCAATTGTTGCATCTGCTCTCATTAAATTAACCACCATGTGCATATACATTGGAATGCATATCTTCATCGGAACTACTTGTTGACTGTTCTCCGAAAGATCTACGATGCCTATTGTTAGTCCTTAAAATGGAAGAAAGCATCCTTAGTCTGTGTTTGCAGTGATCGGACAGCCTGTATAAAAGCAAACCTGGCCAGTAGACGGTCCTTAAATAAATTGGAAAATTATGAGATGGTGAAATCCCACAAAGGTAATCATTGTCTTGTGAATAACTTACTTTTCAAAATATTTTTCTCATTTACAATTTGTCGTCGTTCTGTATAGATATTTATTATATTGAATGCTTGTGGATACTTTATAACCTTGTCTTCTTTTATGTGTTACCCTGGATATGTTTTCCTCCAATCAGGAATTGGTGAGTGTCTGGCGCCCCCTAGAGCAAAAGTCTGGAATTCATAGATATGTGTGACATTTAAGTAAGTTCCACCAAAACCTTCAATTAATTATTGGAAGACAATAATTCAAAAAATTTGCTTTGTTCTAAACAATAAATCAGGCATTTCCAACAACAATTGTCATTTACAACATAAAAAGTCTACGCTGTATTTCTTCAATTTTAAGTTGTTTTAATGGATGGAAAATGTGCTTTTCTTTGACAAACAAGTACATTTCTATGTGACCTTAAACTTTTAAACAGCAGTGTGTATAATAGTTCTGAATAAAATGTATAGAAAATAAACATTGCTATGTTATAGCAATTCCATTAAAACGATGAGACAATTCCAAAGGTTTATAAGGTGTAGTTTCCAGTTAGTTTTATTTTTCTCCTTTCCACTCTAGCGACCTCATTCCAGGCAGTACAGGAAACCAATGAGCAGTTCAAGGCAATGTCAGGTACCATCCAGCTGGAAAGGAAGCTCCTCACTAAGTACAACCGCAGAGAGCTCACTGACAAACTGCTCATCTTCCTTGCAATCGACCTCTTCCTTGCTACCGTGTTCTACATCCTCAAAAAGAGACTTTTCCCCTTCCCCTAGGCTAGACACACAACTCACCTAAACTTAGTAAAACCAGATACAACTAAATTAAACCAATAATGTTTGTAGTACGATGCACCAATGACATACCCCTTCAGTATTATTGGGGTCTTAGATAAATATTTATTCTGGAGGGCACAATATTTGTGTCAATATAGGTGAGTCAGTTATACCATTTTTGGCAACTTTTTATTTACCAAATAGACTGGGAAAAAAACGATTTTTCATTAATTTGCTAAATCTTACACTGAATCTTACATAAATGCACATGAATGTAACCTTTAAGTGTTTGAAAATGGTTCATTAATAAAGAATTATTACATGTGTGCCACAACATCATTGTCATGTACAGTATCGCACAAAAGTAAGTACACCCCTCACATTTTTGTAAATATTTGATTATATCTTTCCATGTGACCACACGGAAGAAATGAAACGTAAAGTAGTGAGTGTACAACTTGTACATGTAATTGTACATTTGCTGTTCCCTCAAAATAATTCGACACACAGCCATTGATGTCTGAACCACTGGCAACAAAAGTGAGTTCACCCCTAAGTGAAAATGTCAGAATTGGGCCCAATTTAGTTAGTGTTACAAGGTCTCAGGTGTGAATGGGGAGCAGGTGTGTTAAATTTGGTGTTATCGCTCTCACACTCATACTGGTCACTGGAAGTTCAACATAACACCTCATGGCAAAGAACTCTCTGAGGATCTGAAAAAACGAATTGTTGCTCTACATAAACATGGCCTAGGCTTTAAGAAGATTACCAAGTCCCTGAAACAAGACCAAACAGCGGTTTAACAGGACAGGTTCTACTCAGAACAGGCCTCAACATGGTCGACCAAAGAAGTTAAGTGCACATTCTCAGCGTCATATCCAGAGGTTGTCTTTGGGAAATAGACGTACGAGTGCTGCCAGCATTGCTGCAGAGGTTGAAGGGGGGGGTCACCCTGTCAATGCTCAGACCATACGCCGCGTACTGCATTAAATTGGTCTGCATGGCCGTTGTCCCAGAAGGAAGCCTCTTCTAAAGATGATGCACAAGAAAGCCTGCAAACAGTTTGCTGAAGACAAGCAGACTAAGGACACGGATTACTGGGACAATGTCCTGTGGTCTGATGAGACCAAAATAAACCTATTTGGTTCAGACTGTGTCAAGCGTGTGTGGTGGCAACCAGATGAGGAGTACAAAGACTAGTGTGTTTTGCCTACAGTCAAGCATGGTGGTGGGAGTGTCATGGTCTGGGGCTGCATGAGTGCTGCCGGCACTGGGGAGCTACAGTTCATTGAAAAAACCTTGAAAGCCAACATGTACTGTGACATACTGAAGAAGAGCATGATCCCATCCCTTTGGAAAACAGGCCGCAGTGCAGTATTTCAACATGATAACGACCCCATGTCTCTTAACAACCACCAGCGCTGTTATGTCATCATGCAGGAGTAGAAGCAACCTGTGAACCTCTGGTAAACTCCATGCCCAAGAGGGTCAAGGCAGTGCTGGAAAATAATGGTGGCCACACATAATATTTACACTGGCCCCAACCTTTGTTGGCAGCGGTTTAGACATTAATGGCTGTGTGTTGAGTAATTTTGAAGGGACAGCAAATGTACACTGTTATACAAGCTGTACACTCACTACTTTACATTGTAGCAAAGTGTCATTTCTTCAGTGTTGTCACATTAAGATATAATAACAAAAATACAAAAATGTAAGGGGTGTACTCACTTTGTGAGATACTGTATATTTCAATAAAAATGTCACTCATCTTTCTCCTTTGGAAATGTTTAAGTTGTCATCCATGACATCCTGTTACAATGGGGTACAAGTATGAGGCGACACTACTATGGCAATGATTAGAAAATACATGGCCTCTTATGTCACCAAACTTAAAACATAAGCATCTTGAGTTTTTCTGAATGGATAGGGTAATATACAGAACATGCAATGGACATGTGCAAAAAACCTGATAAAGAGTTCAAGAAGGGCATTGCTCAGAATGAGCCCTACCTGTGCACCTGCACTGCTCAGAATGAGCCCTACCTGTGCACCTGCACTGCTCAGAATGAGCCCTACCTGTGCACCTGCACTGCTCAGAATGAGCCCTACCTGTGCACCTGCACTTGAGCCCGACCTGTGCACCTGCACTTGAGCCCTACCTAAGCACACGCATGGCCGTAATCATAGAGAAAAGTACATAATCACCATTGTTAAGTATGGTGGCGGATGTAGGGCTGTTTGACTTTCAAAAGTCCTGGGAACCTTGTTAGGATACATAGTAACATAGACAATATCAAGTACCAGGAGATTTACACACAAAACATTTCTGCTTCTACCAGGAGGCTAAAACTGTCTTCGTTGGATTTTTCAGCAGGACTATAAATCATGCTTTTGACATCACAGCCATGTTTCAAAAGAAATCCAGTAGGTTAAGCTGAAGCAGCAGTCCACAAACGAGGACCAATGACCATGAAGGATCTGGTTTCAGTATAGACAAATTGTCCCAAATCCTTGCCTATGTGTTCCTCCCCCTAATCCAACATTATATGAGACAGCTCAGATGTGTTATCTTGGAAATGGAAGGGTGCACAAACTAACAAATGTTGGTGTGTATTTGTTGCATGTATGTTAATTAAGAAATAAAATATTTATTTTCTTGATGCCTATTTTTTTATTGATATAAATCACTAAGTGACAGGTTAGATTAATGTTTTTTTCATGGTAATCCCCAGCTGATAAACAACATTTGTTTAATATATTGACTTATGTGCAAATAATTCTGAAATGCACTGTATGTAACATGAGTATTGTTAGATAATTTATTAGGGGCGTGACAACGAGACAACGACTGCCACGAGATCTCGCAGTATTAAAAGTGACCAGATTTTTCATCTCGCAATATCACCATAATGAAGTGTGAGTTTGAAATTTTGTAGTGGTGACCCAGTAATACTATAACTTGACCACCCACAAATTGTAACAAAATACTTTTTACTTGTATTATACCCTAAAAGTATTAAAATTAAAATCTGTAAAGTTAGCTAACGGATTTAGCATAAATGAAGGATGTTTATCATGGCGAAGATTAGCATCGCAGCTAGCGTTATGTGTGGTGACAAACACATTTTTTTGAAATTATTGAAGTAGCTGAATTGATACTACATTTATACAATAATTATAGTTAATAAAAAAAGAGAAATATAATATTTGACTTTGTCGTTATTTTTTTTATTTAACATAGTAAAAATGATACATTCTGAGCTTACAATTAATATTTTTTCAGCTGCTGTGGTGTTGATGTCTAAGCAGAAGTTTGCAGTTTTAGTTTTGAGAGAGTACCACTTTTATAATTGTTGCACTTCTTGTTTGAAGAAAAACATTTTGTTATTTATTTTAGTTTTTTATACTATTTTTAATTTTTATGTTCAATTTGTGGAAAGAGAGTTTAGTAAGAAGGTCTAAAGAGACTCCTGTGTAAGAGCAAGTTAGTTGAGTTTGTGGCAAATGCTTTTACAGCTTGCATATATTCAGTCTTTTACTGCATAAGGTAATTCATACTCTGATAGTATGCACCTGCAATGTTTTGCATTCTCTGACTTTCAGTTGAATAAAATATTTTTTTCCATCATATATTTAATCTTTAAGTATTGTTAAAAATAGTGTTAAAATATTCTCTCGATCTCATTTACCCAATGTCGTTTGTCACATCATGAGTTAAGTGTATCGTCACACCTCATCATTCTGAGTTGGCACTTAATTTCACAGCTGCATTCCAGGACATACAGTCAGTTCTAATTCCAAGATTAGAATTGTTTAAACAATATTTGGTATTAAACTGCCATTAGCTACATCCAATGCTTAAAATAATTATTTACCTGTACATACAGCCACAATGATTGACAACCTTGAAAGAGACAATAAAAAATGATGTAAGGGAATGAACAATATACAGTAGGCTACTGTGTAATTGTCTAAATTACCATGAGAGAAGTGTTTAAAGCCATTTCTATCCGCGCAGTAAGCCTTTATTTGTTTGAAAAAAATATGAAGATCTGTGTGTTTTTTCTCATTAAGAAAATATTGGAAAAAATGCTCATTGCTGTACTTTGCAGGGTGTGCACAATATATTGGAAAAAAACAGTGGCAATAGTTTTTACACTTTTTGTTAAGTAGATATAACATTTGAGAAATGTCTGTTTTTGGTGCAATTTGACATTTTATTACCATTATTTATTTATATATATTTTTTAATTGTAATGGGTGGAGTGCTGTAATTTGGAGGTGTCTGTTTGAAAACAAATGTTGTAGTGTAATGTGTACATATCCATATTGTAACGGTCCAAGCTGACCAGAACAGGTTGCACATATTTAAAATTGGCAGGTTAAAGACAATTTTATTTATACTTTATTTCTAAAAGAATAAATAATATTACCAGTAGCCTTTTCAATAGAGAATCTATTGCTGCCTGACCAATATGTATTAATTATTAAGGCTTATTGAAAATCTGTTGCAATTTATCTGTGATATTATCAGTGTTGGAACTTGGAAGGGATTATGTCAATAAAGATATTACATTAAATAGTTTAAAGTATCAGTGGGCACATGTTGGATGTGCATTTCCATTGCTTCTAGTCTTGGAGTGCTGATTTAGGATCAGTTTTGAGAAACTACGTATGAACAGATGGGTGTCTGACTGTAGACACTAGGACTCTCTGCATCTCTATAGGACTCTATGGGTCTGGCCCTGTGCCCAGCATCACAGAGAACACTGCCCAGTACAACGGGCACTAACCAGCGATGTAGCATCCATAACAGGAGGAACAGTCTAGTCTGTGTAGCAGGCCAGGACCAAGGGTGGAAAAGCTCCAAAACGTTGTGGCAGTAATCACATGGCAGTGATTATGAGCCACGGGTCTCTGCCTTTCTTCAGATAAGACCCGGAAAAGCTGATTATTTTGACCTGTTCCTCTCTCCTCCTCTCTTGCTTTCTGTTTCTTTCCACCGGGGGTGGAGTGTAGGGGGTATTTTTAGGTTTGTGCGCACCTGTTATCTGACACTGCCTTTTCAACACTTGGGGGGAGGGGTGGGGCTGGAACTGGTAGCTACATGACCTTTTTACCCTCTACACACGATGACGGATGACGGACATGTCTTCTGTGAAATTCAAATCCGTTTTCATGTTGACATTTTTGTACAGTGTACTAATAACGATGTCTGACTGTCTCTGTGTTGACTGTTGCGTGTGTTGTATGTGGTCACGAGTCTGAATCTGAGTCATTGGAGATCTCGCGTGTGAGACAAATGTTTGCGACTACGTGTGGAGAGTTGAGAGACCTGAGAGACGGCTAAGCGTCTCTTAGTTGTTTTAAAGTGTCAGCCAATTCCTCCTCTATTCTTTTGACTGCTCACTTATAGCAGGCTTCAGGTTCTATGTTAAGCAAATTGAGCAATTCTTCCATTTAGCACTGTGATAGTGTCAATCCAGAGTCAGGGTGTGCATGAGCTTGAAACATTAATAGGCTCTGTTCAGTGACACATGGTGCTCATGTATTTTGTCCAAATCCATTTAATCTAAATAATTATTTGCTTATTATAGGGCCTCTCTGGCAGCTCCCTAGAAAAAGAGCATGGTGCTTTTCACAGTAGACTTTGGTCTTGATTCATATGTGGGGTAAGCAATTAAACTTATGAAAATGTAAATACTCTCTACTGCACAGCACTTTATATATAACTGCTGTAATGGAACTTTTTAAATGTACTGAGTTAGGCTTACTCTAAATCAAATTACAGTATGCTTATATATTAATATGTATTCATGATAATTAAGGCTATTAGGTTGTATATGTACACTAATGGATATTCAGCGACATTTTAGAAACCGTTTGTCTGTTCATATACTCCATAAAGAGCGTCTAGGGCCTGTGGGTCTTTTCTTCCTCAGACCGTAAATCAGCTGTAACTCAATTGAAATGATGGATGAGAACATTGAACTAATTTCCCTCAAACTTGCGTTTTCTGCCGACGTCCGGTCAGACGGACCATAACACCACCCGTTGAATGGTCACAGGCATGTCTGTAATGTAAACATGATCTCAACCTTAATTGATGGGAAACAAAAAATGTAGACTAATGTGGACGCACGGTGAGATGCAGCTGTAGAAGAAGTGAAAGCTTGACTATAATGTCTGCGTTAACATGTTTGCCCTATACGCACGGCTGTTTATTGGCTATTTCCTATATGTGTCTTATTTAGTCAAGTCATTATGGTTACTTCTTGTTTTAGGTGGTATGGAGAGCCGGCTGGTCGTAAACATGGTCGAACTTTACAACCTTAAGTCTCCGGTTCTTGCAGATTGAGTGAAGGTCTCTAATAGCCACTTGAAGGGTTTAACCTGACATTAAACATACGTGAACGTTGCATGGATAGTTTGTGACATTGTTTGACATTATAGCCTACATGTAATGCGTTTTGGGCATATACATCACTATAACCGGTGACGTGATGGAAGGTTTGCCTGCAAATTGTAGGCCTTTTGCCACATATCCAAGTAAAGCCTATATGTGTTTGTTCAATATAGCCTCAGACATGTAAGTTGTGAATCACAATATAATACCCAAGGTGTTGTTTTAATCAATTACACGGATGCGATTCAGTGCAAATTCATCATATCGTTTTTTAGACTTTAGACAATTGTTGTCCTGAAGGCTTATTGTAACGATTTTTAATACTATTATTATTATTATAATCCAATAATTAGGTGTCGATTGGCAATCATAGTAATAAAAGATATAACAAGTAAAATAACAGTTTGACCTATAAACTATTGAACAAGTAATTCATAATCGATACAATTCATAATAGCACACTAAAATCATAATTGATTCACTGTACATTTTATTTTTTATTCTATTTCAAAAAAAGAATAAAAAAAACTACTATAGTTATAAAATTTCGGAGTTTCATAGTAATATGGAAAAAATGCCTATGGAATTTAATGGTATTATAGTTTGTATCCCCTTCATACGAATTCATGCATTTTATAAGTATTGTTGTTAGCCGGGCGAGAATCTGACTATGCCTACCACATAGGCCTACATTAAGAAAAGGCAGAATTGACATAAAACAAAAGCTTTATTTACAGATGATGCGTGAATTATTTAGTTCCTACAAATATAATAGCCATTTAATGTGTTATTTCAAAGAAGATAAAACAAGTAATAGTGGGGGAAAGATTTCCACTGACAAAGTATCTAAGGCCTATATGTCTATATTTTATACGTCTGTACAAGCGGCACAAATAATCCCTTATTCCATCTCAGAAACGAATGAACATGTAAATGTACTTAATTTATGCATACATTTGAAACACAATAAATGCATTATAACCCAGGGCAAAAAACGTGCTCAAGTTGCACATAAGGCTTTATGCATCCTTAGAGTAAAAGCGCATGCGATTTGAGACATATTTTATCTTATTCTTATGAGAGATCCGTCGTTCACCACGCTCTTATTCCATGTAAAGAAGACACGGCAGTGCCGGAAGGAAACGTGTTTGGACCGGTATTAAACTCCCCAGCACCGAAGTTCATGTAATTCCCATCGTTTGGTGAGGGCTGGATAGACTGCACCCCAGCCGTGGGGTAGTTACACGCATAGTTTGTATTACAGCCAGGGGTGGAATAATTACTGAATGCTGGATAACTGTTATAGGTGAAATGGTTTAGGCCCACATTATATGATGCATTGTATGTCGCAGGGTCTCCGAGGCAGGGCTTCCCATCTCGGACCAGCACCGGGACTGAGATGCGTCTTGGTGGCGGGATGCCCACCATCTCGAGGCTCTGGTCCTGACGCTGTCTCTTGCACTTGTAGCGACGGTTTTGGAACCAAATCTTGACCTGTGTCGGGGTCAGTTTCAGAACCCCGGCCAGGTGGTCCCTCTCAGGAGCTGACAGGTACTTCTGCTGCTTGAACCGTCGCTCCAGCTCGTACACCTGTGCCTGGGAGAACAGCACGCGCGGCTTCCTCCGCTTCCGGGATTTGGTGGTTCGGTTTGGGTCCCCTGACTTCCGGTCGTCCCCTGACTCGGAGTGAGAGATGCAGGACATGTCTAGTGGAATAGAATAAACGAATTAATTAACAAACCCTAATTATAATTTACAGTTGTGTGGATGCAGGACATGTCTAGTGGAATAGAATAAACGAATTAATTAACAAACCCTAATTATAATTTACAGTTGTGTGGATGCAGGACATGTCTAGTGGAATAGAATAAACGAATTAATTAACAAATCGTAATTATAATTTACAGTTGTGTGGATGCAGGACATGTCTACTGGAATAGAATAAACGAATTAATTAACAAATCGTAATTATAATTTACAGATGTGTTGATGCAGGACATGTCTACTGGAATAGAATAAACGAATTAATTAACAAACCCTAATTATAATTTACAGTTGTGTGGATGCAGGACATGTCTAGTGGAATAGAATAAACGAAATAATTAACTAATCGTAAATTAAATTTCCAATTTTGTACGTTCTTTATATAACAAGCTGCTATTGTGAGAGCCTACATGCTTTTATTCAGCATTTGGTCATCTAATCTCATAACGTTTTTTTCAATCCGACATCCTTGAGTCCAAATATTCAAACGGCTTTATTCGATTATTTATTTGATTGTTTTTTCTAAACTTGTTTAACTTTCTCCTGTAAAAATAATTCATGTAAAATCCTGATACAACACGTTTTGTTTTTCCCCGTTATTTCCTTCTGTTTGATAGGATAATTTACCACTCCCTCGTGGTGTTTATTAATAATTATGATTATGAACAATATTATTGCACCAATAAGAAAGTAAATTCCTTTCCTTTTCCTATATTTGATATATTAGATTGTGACATATATTTGATTGTGATTTTTGTCTTTTTAATTGTTATCTTGGCCTAACTACACGTTCTGCCGAATTGCATATTCATATTTAATTAGAGAAAATAACGGATTCTATAAAATACGCTATTTAATATAAGATGTTACCTTTCTTGTGTTTCCCATCAAATAAGCTGTCCGTCTTTCCATCCTTAATATCAATTTCTAAGAAGGATTTCCCATAAAAGGCCGCAGTGAAGTTGAGGGCAGTATTTCTGTGGACTTTCGCTTCATGGAGCTCCTCTCCAAACAGGTTTCCAGACGACATCTCCCGGAGGGGTTCCTGCTTTAAGCGGGACATCATGCAAGAGGAGGTCGGTAGGGCACAGTCCATCCGTGGAGAGATATCTAGTGAGACCAGGTCCTCAGTGTGCTGCTCTAGGTTTAATATATCCTTAACTGAGAAAGGAGTTGACGTGCTGGGGATGGAAAACATTTCCAGGGAACAGTTAATCTCACATGTAACGGGCCACAAAACGACGATTCTGAAAAACTCCACTTATTGTTAATATTTACTGAGCTCAAGTACTCGTTTGTTTAACCGAGGGAGATCTCCACTGAAGTGCGCATCTTGACTGTCAACTAGGAGCCCCTTACTTGTTCTTTGCCTCTTTTCTCCGACGGATTAGGACAGAGGAGGGTGGAGATGAGAGGGAGGTGAAACTCTCATGAGACGATGGCGTACCCAGTTCCGGTGACGTCATAATAATAATAGCATGTAGGTAACCCTATATGTCCGTGCTGAATCTGGATCCACAATGCAACTTCAGCACCAATTACGCGCGGTCACACTCACAGACGCCTGTGTCCACAATTAAAATTACGTTAACTAGTAAATACAAGTGTACAATGTTAAAATTTAAGTCAGCACTGAATTGCTTATGAATATGAAAAACTAAATGTTTTTGTTCGCGACGGTGCGCGTGTGTTTGTCTCTGTCTCCGTGTGTGTTTTGTATTGCTTAATTGTTTATTCCGCTGGGAATCAGGGCAGACAACTGTCTAGGGAGGGGAGGAAGAGACAACAGGTTGGTTCCTATGGCATGCTTCACTGGAACCCGAAACCCTGTCTGTCGGGTACAGATCCTGGTGCCTGCCACTGGTCCAGCTATCAGGACGTGATAACAGATGACACCAAACCAGCACCCTCTCACACACGGAGCACAACCGGGCCAAAAGGGTAACATATGCCATGCAATTGTCATGTAATTTGGGTTGGCCTAGGCCTTCTGAGAGCAGTAGGATTTAAACCATTTTCTACTATTGTTTCAGCGAATGATCTGCAGAAAACTCGAAAATAGTCAAATTCATTCTTTAGGAATTTCATTCGATAAAAACGACTCGAGAGACGTGTTGTAACCGACCTGGGTTGGTCTAGACTCCACCAAGCACACTGTTAACGCTGAAATGTCGTCCACGCCGGGCTGGCATCACACCATTATTAACGCTGGTGGAGACAGTGGTGTGGAGACAGACAGTATTATCGTTTGTTTTATCTCCAGGAGCGTTTAGCTCAGACCCCGGGTACTAAATGGGTCCCTCTGTCTCCCACCGACCTCGTCGTGTTTATATTTTTAAAGACTATTTGCGCGCCCCGAAAGCTGATGAATGGATACGTGGAGCAGAGAGCGTCAACACTGCTGTGTCCTGCTGTGTAATAACTGGTGAAATAAAGTAAACCATCCGAACTCAGACAGCTCATTGCAATGCATGGAAACTCTGGTTTCTTCCTTCATCCTCCTGAGTGACCCGGTTTTCCTACTTGTACAAACCGTTGCCATTGAGTTGGCGTCTACAGTCTGTTGTGATAAATCTCAATATAATAGTTTGAAGGTTTTACACTGTTATATACAATGGTGGCCTGTAGGACATGCAGCCTCAGACCAAACTGACTGGGGTTAATCTGACATTAAATGTTAGTGTCAGTCAACTAGGCCTGCAATTGAGCTCTAATTTAAAGTCATAAATGTTCTAATTTCTGCAAGACAGACCGAAATGCAATGTGTCAACTGGCCACATTGAACATGACAGGCCTATTACTGGCACACATGGTTCATATCCCTAATGCATTCTCTCACTCTTTCTCCTTCTCTATCCGGTCCGTCTTTCTGCAGCACAGCTAGTCAGATAAAGCGATAGATAAGACTGCTTGAAAACTTCCGCTGGACAGGAGAGGATATTCTGGGGCGCTGTGTGTTGGGTTTTATCTAATGAGTCTGCGTCCGTTCCTATTTATGTGTGTGTGCGTGTGCGTGTGCGTGTGCGTGTGCGTGTGCGTATGCGTGTGCGTGTGCGTGTGTGTGTGTGTGTGTGTGTGTGTGTGTGTTAGTGTTGGGACTATTGGGAGAGATATATGAGCAGACACCACGCGTCCGCAGTCCTCCAGATCTCATATTGCGGATCTTGACACCTTCCTAATGACTAATTACGATGTTAAAACAAACCATTTCAAATATCGAAGCGTTAAATAGGATAATCTGATTACTCTGGTCGGTGAAGTTGAATTGACGCAATGTCGTTTAGCGATAACTTTGCATATTTTCTACTTTCCAAAAAGTATTTCGTTTGTTTTGTAAAAAAATCGCAGTGGTCAAAATGCATAGGGTTCAGACAACACGTGTAAAGTATGTGAGCATATTTCAATCCTTAAGCAGGTATATAAAATACGATATAAAAAATGTCATTAATGGACTGGGTATCAAAAATCTCTGATCAGATTCAAACAAAATATAAAAATTGTATCCACTTTTCTCAATGATAGGCCGATATTCATTTTGTATTTAGGTTCAAACGTTAACAATGGTTTGCTGAGTCATAAGCATGTAGGACCCATATTTATACTTATAATAAAATATAAATGTATTATTAATGTATTAACATCTGCAAGTCTATGTGTAGTATATTTTTAACAATATACAGCCTGCTTTTGTTGTCTGTATTATACCTAAAAAAAAAAAAATATATATATATTTATTTATTTGTGTGTGTAAATATACTGTAACCTATTTATACATACACTTCAGGTCAAAAGTTTGGGGTAACTAAAACGTTTCCTTATTTTCCATGCAAACATGACATAAGAAAATTAATAGGAAATATTGTGAAATATTCTTCCGTTTGTGACCTTGGGTGTTCTAGGCCGCTGTCTACAGGCAGACACAAATCGCTGTCTACAGGCAGACACAAATCGCTGTCTACAGGCAGACACAAATCGCTGTCTACAGGCAGACACAAATCGCTGTCTACAGGCAGACACAAATCGCTGTCTACAGGCAGACACAAATCGCTGTCTACAGGCAGACACAAATCGCTGTCTACAGGCAGACACAAATCGCTGCCGTGTGGGTTCGATTCTGGCCTGCGCCCTGTGCAGCACTCACTCCCCTTTCTTCCTCACTTTACTATCAGTTAATAAAGCATATAAAATGCCTATAACTGCAGTTTTGAGTTATCTGGATACATTTCACCACATGCTTCCTGAAACACTTCCCACAAGTTACATTGTGTTAATGGGGATGTCTTGTTTTGTTTAAAAGCTTAATTGGGCCACATTAAGACAGAATACTACTGTCCACAGTGCAAAATGGATTGATAGCCTGCTTCAAGATTCCTTTTGCTTTTCCACTTTCCACTTTCCACTTTTGTACTCCCACACCATTACATTGCCTCCACCTTGCTTGACAAATGGCGCTAGGCCCTCCTCCAGCATCTTCTCATTTGATCTGTGTCTCAGGAATGTTGTTCTTTGTGATACAAACATCCCAAACTTCAAAAGATTTGTATGTCCATAACATTTTTCCTGATCCTGATTCACTGTCCTGCATGTGCCTGTGTTTTTTTACCCATTTTTATTGCCCACATTTTTTTTGTCTGGGTCTGATATTCGTCTTTTTCTTTGCTACTCTGCCTTCATCAGAAAAAACCTCTTGCATTTATCTAAGCACAGATGAAAAATAGTGTGCTGATTAAAGGAGGCATGACATGCCTCTCTACTGTTGACACTAAGACAGTGTTTTGCGGATATATTTAATGAAGCAGCCAATTTAGGACCTGTAAGGCGTCTGTATCTCAAACCAGACACTCTTATGTATTTGTTGTGTTGCTCAGTGCACCAGGGCCTCCCACTCCTCATCCTATTTTGGTTAGAGCCAGTTTGCGCTGTTCTGTGAAGGGAGTAGTACACATCAGTGTACAAGATATTCAGTTACATGCCGATTTCTTGCAAGGAACAACTTTAATTCCACAGAACAAAAATAGATGGCAAGTTTCAGAAGGAAGTGATTTGGTTTCAAGACATTTTGTGCCTGTAATCGAACCCTTTTTTGCTGATTCTCCAGATGAACTGAACTGAACTAGTCTAATGGCCAGTTTTATTGCTTCTTTAATCAGCTCATAATATTTCATCTGTGCTAACATAAATGCAAGAGGGTTTTTCTGAAAATCAATTTGCCTTTTAAAATAATATATTTAGATTAGCAAACACAACGTGCCATTGGAACACAGGAGTGATGGTTCCTAAACATGGGCCTGTACGTCTATAAAGATATTTCAGTAGCTACAATGTTTTCAGCTATTATTGTCCTTTAAGTTTACATCATTAACAATGGTATTTTAACGAACAAGAAATCGGCTTTTAAAAAAAAAACTAGGACATTTGTAAGTGACCTTAAAACATTTGAATGATGGTGTATATATAACAATAAATATATAAATGTGTTTGTAATATTGTCAGTAGTCATCATCCCAACAGGTAAGAAATAGATAATGGTTATGAATTAGAAATAAGCAGCTCAAAACAAAGCCTCCTTAAGTATTTTTTTTTTACTTTGAGCACCTGTTTGTAGTTGAACAGCTTTTAGCCAGTACCAATTAATAGAAAGCATAGAAAATACTTCCCTTTCCCCACTCACTCCAACTCAAGGCCATACTGCATCTAGTGACTCCTTGACATCCAGGTGTCCCTTCATCTCTCTCACACTTTGATTATTCCAAATGGCTGGATGGGGATAACATTTCATTACTGGATTGTCTCTTTTTACTTTCTTGACACTGCTACGGCTATGAAGGCCATTTCTCGCGGCACCCATTTGATGGGTCAATCCTTTCACAAATTATAATAATTAAAGCGCATTATTACCCAATAGCCATTTTTTATGGTGGCTGTCGCAAAGGGGATCTGTAGTTGAAGTCTTCCACCATGTGGTCACTGCTGTAGCTGCAACAGTTCATGGCTGTATAGCGTGTGAGCAGCCGTGTGAAGTGTCTTCTGTCTGTACACCATTTGTCTTCCATTCTCCATCCTACTCTCTCCAATCATCTCCTTTCCACAGCCGTCTCCCCCTCAGCTCATGTTCTGAGGCTTGGCCGGGGATCAGTGAGTGCCTTGCTAATGTCAAGGTAACATGCTGGTCCCCTGGGGAAGTAGGATGGCCTGTTGGAACTATACTGTATTAGAGTTTTGTCTACAGTGACCCCAACATATGTTTAGCCTATTAGGTCTGAGATCTCCTCTCAATTAAAATGTAATGATAATCAATCATAGTCAGGATGGTTTAATTAGTGCCACAGTCTTATTGTTGAGTGATTCTTACTGCCAGGTCAAAGGTACGTATGCAGGCTCAAATTATTTCTCGGTTGGTGTGATGAATAATGTAACGTGTCCTTGTATGCATGGACTAAATTTTGAAATACAACTCAGGTCACCTGGTTGGCACCCATTCCGTAGTCCAATGGAGATCTGTCATAACAGCCAGTCCTTCTTCTAGATATAACTTACCTATTATTCCTACTAAACTTTGCAATATCAGCTTAAATGACTTTAAATGTCAATTTTAATCACAGGCAGATGAGTGTATGTTTGTGTATACTGTTTCTGACTACAGAAATTATTCAAGTCTCAATTGTGCTGTGTGTAGATTGTCCTGCAGAGGGCGATATTACACAGAATACACAGCTTCTTTTGGAATAGACTCCTCTTGTTTATCTGGTATGCAAATGTGTGTTGTTATCTTTCTCAGTCTTTATGTCAAGTTAGTTGAATCGTTCTACTGAGCATATTGACCTTCAAAAACACAACGTAAAAAAATATCCACAAAGAGAAACGTTTAATTATATGAAGATACATATAAGTTGATGTCAAGAATCTGTAGTTTAATTATAGTAGTGTATACACAATGTCAGACAGGTTACTTATAACAACAATACCAGACCACATTCTGGGGGGGGGGGCGTCAGTCTATTTTTCCCTGAACACAAAATAGAGAGAACAGTAACAACAGTATGGAACAGATTGTCAGTTAGATTGTTGAAATTCCTAGCAAACTAACATACCTGGTGCCCTGATTTAAATCAATTACCTCCAATGCATTGCCACATCATCTGAATATGCAAGTATAGGCTCAAAGGGGTTGGAGAAACACTGCATGACGGACCTACACACACTGCTGACAAGAGAGGAGTGAGGGAATAGATGCAAAGGAGAAAAGATGCGCACCTCCTCAAGTACAACAGAGTAACTGTCTCTCCCTCCCTCTGCTCCTTTTATCCTCCTCGTGCGGCCGGCCTTGGCTGTGATCCAAAGGAATTGTCTGGTGGCCTTAGTAAATATAACGTTTGGAATAAGAGCGAGGTGCACCGGAGTGTGGACCTGACCCAGATCTTTACAGTACATAATGTACCGGTGGCACCCTACAGTACATAATGTACCAGTGGCACCCTACAGTACACAATGTACCGGTGGCACCCTACAGTACATAATGTACCAGTGGCACCCGACAGTACATAATGTACCAGTGGCACCCTACAGTACACAATGTACAAGTGGCACCCTACAGTACACAATGTACCAGTGGCACCCTACAGTACATAATGTACCAGTGGCACCCTACAGTACATAATGTACCAGTGACACCCTACAGTACATAATTTACCAGTGGCACCCTACAGTACATAATGTACCAGTGGCACCCTACAGTACATAATGTACCAGTGGCACCCTACAGTACACAATGTACCAGTGGCACCCTACAGTACATAATGTACCAGTGGCACCCTACAGTACATAATGTACCAGTGGCACCCTACAGTACACAATGTACCAGTGGCACCCTACAGTACACAATGTACCAGTGGCACCCTACAGTACATAATGTACAAGTGGCACCCTACAGTACATAATGTACCAGTGGCACCCTACAGTACACAATGTACCAGTGGCACCCTACAGTACATAATGTACCAGTGGCACCCTACAGTACATAATGTACCAGTGACACCCTACAGTACATAATTTACCAGTGGCACCCTACAGTACATAATGTACAAGTGGCACCCTACAGTACATAATGTACCAGTGGCACCCTACAGTACACAATGTACCAGTGGCACCCTACAGTACATAATGTACCAGTGGCACCCTACTGTACATAATGTACCAGTGACACCCTACAGTACATAATGTACAAGTGGCACCCTACAGTACATAATGTACCAGTGGCACCCTACAGTACACAATGTACCAGTGGCACCCTACAGTACATAATGTACCAGTGGCACCCTACAGTACATAATGTACCAGTGACACCCTACAGTACATAATGTACCAGTGGCACCCTACAGTACATAATGTACCAGTGGCACCCTACAGTACACAATGTACCAGTGGCACCCTACAGTACATAATGTACCAGTGGCACCCTGCAGTACATAATGTACCAGTGGCACCCTACAACACATAATGTACCAGTGGCACCCTACAGTACATAATGTACCAGTGGCACCCTACATTACATAATGTACCAGTGGCACCCTACAGTACATAATGTACCAGTGGCACCCTACAGTACATAATGTACAAGTGGCACCCTACAGTACATAATGTACCAGTGGCACAGTACATAAGAGGATAGTGTAGTCTACCTCATCTCTTCTGGAGATTAAACAAGAGACAGCACACTGTTGACTGACTGCTCCTGTTGACTTATTTGTGTGCAACATTTGATCGCTGAAATCTCAAGACTGTTAAGTCCCTGGATTAAAGCCTAGGCCCTTGCTCAACGCTCAAGTCTTCAGCTATACAGCAGTGGCACATACAGTGATATACCAGTAATATATCAGTGTTATACCAGTGATATACCAGTAATATATCAGTGATATACCAGTAATATATCAGTGTTATACCAGTGATATACCAGTAATATACCAGTAATATATCAGTGTTATACCAGTAATATATCAGTGTTATACCAGTGATATACCAGTAATATACCAGTGTTATACCAGTGATATACTAGTGTTATACCAGTAATATACCAGTGATATACTAGTGTTATACCAGTGACATACCAGTGTTATACCAGTGACATACCAGTGATATACTAGTGTTATACCAGTGACATACCAGTGATATACTAGTGTTATACCAGTGACATACCAGTGATATCGTCAGAACTCCGGTGCCGTCTGAACGCTGCGTGGCTGCTTCATCTGAAGGAACTTTTTATAGCTTATAAAAGTAAAAATATCTGCAGATTCAATTGGAAATCCTACATGAATCTACTTGAATATTCCCAGTGCTACTTTATGACATCGTCAACCCAGGTGAGTGCACTCTAGTGAGCCGTCTCACAGAACGAAGCCCCGGCAGAAAAGACTAGCATGGGCATCTGGATGCTTCGGGGCTGCAGCTACAATCAGCTTAGATGACAGGTTTCTGAGAAAACTAAACATAAGCCATGTCTGTATCCCAAACAAAACCCTCTTCTCCTATATAGTGTACTACATTTGACCATAGCCCATAGGGTCCCTATGAATGTGCTGTTACAGACCGACCCTGTCACCTTAGTAGGGATCCTAACGACGAACGCTGGCCATTGGAGATCGGCCAGTTTGTTTACATTGTCATGGTGACCCAACGTCATGCACTACAAATCATATGTGCCAGAACTGGACTTCAAAAACAAGTACACAGTTTGTATTTAATCATAAAGTATCTAAAATGATAATATAAACAACAACACATTTCCCACTTTGAAACAAACACTGTATGTTACATATCTACAGATGGCTGGGCGGTGGGTGTCGGGATAAGGTGAGGAATAACCACACACACTGTATACCATAATCACGTATAGCATATCAGCTGGGGCTGCCATGGTGACTGGGTCGGGATGGGGGAACCAGGCAGTAAGAGTCCAATGTCTCTTTCACCTCCGGATGCCGGTGGCCTCTGGGTTCTCCTGCTCCGCCGCCACCCCGGCATCGACACTCTGTCGACGGGGACCCTGGCTACGGCTGCGGGGGTGGCCGTTGAAACCCCCTTTACTGATCTTGTCCCTGTCCCCCTGTCTGGAGGTACGGGGGTGGTCTGGCTCCGAGTGAGCGACTGAAGGGCGACGGTATTCAGGGGGAGGCGGGGCCTGCCCCGGAGGGGGTGCGACGGAAGAGCAGAGGCTTAGGCTGTCACAGAGAGCCCCCCAGTTCTGCTCACACTGCAGGCGGACACTCCTGGTTAAGGCTATCTTCACCTCCTCTCCACAGCTCAGCAGGATGTTCACCAGCTCCACATAAGGTCTGCACGCAGAGAGAGACCATGTGGTTATTATATTTATTTAGGGCTGAACATGAACCATAAGGGTGGTTGGCAAATGACAGAGGGATAAGGAGAAAGACCGTAGATTGGAGAGAGATTCACACTGTAGGTAGAGAAGGGTGGATGAAAAAGAGAGATGAAAACCCTGACAGAGAAATGCTCCCATCCAATCTTCACGTCTATAAAGAAAACGACAGAGAGAAACACAGAGAAAGGGAAAGACACTGACAGGCTGAGAGATGTGTGTAAGCCTGCCTTACCCTTTAAGGAAGAGATAAGTTAAGGTAAGTGAAGGAAGAGGTAAGTTAAGGAAGAGGTAAGTTAAGGTAAGTTATGGAAGAGGTAAGTTAAGGAAGAGGTAAGTTAAGGAAGAGGTAAGTTAAAGAAGAGATAAGTTAAGGAAGAGGTAAGTTAAAGAAGAGATAAGTTAAGGAAGAGGTAAGTTACGGTAAGTTAAGGTAAGTTTAGGTAAATTAAGGAAGAAGTAAGTTAAAGAAGAGGTAAGTGAAGGTAAGTTAAGGTAAGTTAGGCTTACACAGAGAAAGGGAAAGACACTGACAAACAGAGAGATGTGTGTAAGCCTGACTTACCCTTTAGGGAAGAGGTCCTGGAAGTGAATCATCTCCACCATGACGGCCACGTTCTCTTTGGCTGCGGAACACAAGTTGTGTCTGAGGTAGCATTCCCTCTGTAGCTGAAACACCATCTCTTTAATAGCCACACACTTTCTGCTGATGCAGCTGAACTTGTGTCTCAGGCCATGGGCCATGCACTTCAGGGCATCCTTGATGAACGACTTACCCTAAACGAAAAAACAAACACGGACCGCTCGACCATTAATAATTGGATTTCACCATCATTTGACCAGGCAAATTCATTGAGGACACATTCTCCTATGAAGCAATAACACAGACGTGGGAAATAGCTGCAAGTATTTTAATGGACCAATTGAAAACTGTGGTGTGGGGATTGTTGGGTTGGTTGGACTGTGTTTAACCAATGGAAATCTGCTAACCACTGAACGTACTGTGTTCTAGTTCTAAAGTGGTTAAAACTTGTTGCCCAGTAACCCAGTCTGATGGCCAAGCGAGAGGCTTCTCTTGATAACCTGTCCCCAGGCAACAGTGATCAGTGTTTAGTTACAGTTAATAGTGTTCGGTTACAGTTAATAGTGTTTGGTTACAATGACTCCTTTGGCACAGATGAAATGGCCCACCTCACTACCTTATATGCTTGAATAATACAATATTGAGGCTATCAAGATTGAGATCACAAAGAATATTCACAGGTCGCTAGCTTAAAAAAGAACATGGTTTAACCTGCACATTTTAGTTATGCAATGGATTTTGTAAAGTGCTGTTTTTACATGTGCCATGTGAGGTGTGCTATGTGAGGTGTACCATGTGAGGTGTGCCATGTGAGGTGTGCTATGTGAGGTGTGTCATGTGAGGTGTGCCATGTGAGGTGTGTCATGTGAGGTGTAACATGTGAGGTGTACCATGTGAGGTGTACCATGTGAGGTGTGCCATGCGAGGTGTGCCATGTGAGGTGTACCATGTGAGGTGTGCCTTGTGAGGTGTGCCATGTGAGGTGTACCATGTGAGGTGTGCCTTGTGAGGTGTGCCATGTGAGGTGTGCCTTGTGAGGTGTGCCTTGTGAGGTGTACCATGTGAGGTGTGCCATGTGAGGAGTAACATGTGAGGTGTGCCTTGTGAGGTGTGCCATGTGAGGTGTGCCATGTGAGGTGTGCCATGTGAGGTGTGCCATGTGAGGTGTGCCATGTGAGGTGTGCCATGTGAGGTGTGCCTTGTGAGGTGTGCCTTGTGAGGTGTGCCATGTGAGGTGTGTCATGTGAGGTGTACCATGTGAGGTGTGCCATGTGAGGTGTGACCATGTGAGGTGTGCCATGTGAGGTGTGCCATGTGAGGTGTGCCATGTGAGGTGTGGCATGTGAGGTGTGCCTTGTGAGGTGTGCCATGTGAGGTGTGCCATGTGAGGTGTGCCTTGTGAGGTGTACCATGTGAGGTGTACCATGTGAAGTGTGCCATGTGAGGTGTGCCATGTGAGGTGTGCCACGTGAGGTGTGCCACGTGAGGTGTGCCATGTGAAGTGTACCATGTGAGGTGTGCCATGTGAGGTGTGCCATGTGAGGTGTACCATGTGAGGTGTGCCATGTGAGGTGTGCCATGTGAGGTGTACCATGTGAGGTGTGCCATGTGAGGTGTGCCATGTGAGGTGTAACATGTGAGGTGTGCCTTGTGAGGTGTAACATGTGAGGTGTGCCATGTGAGGTGTGCCTTGTGAGGTGTACCATGTGAGGTGTGCCATGTGAGGTGTGCCTTGTGAGGTGTAACATGTGAGGTGTGCCATGTGAGGTGTGCCTTGTGAGGTGTACCATGTGAGGTGTGCCATGTGAGGTGTGCCACGTGAGGTGTACCATGTGAGGTGTGCCATGTGAGGTGTGCCATGTGAGGTGTACCATGTGAGGTGTGCCATGTGAGGTGTGCCACGTGAGGTGTACCATGTGAGGTGTGCCATGTGAGGTGTGCCATGTGAGGTGTACCATGAGAGGTTAGTCTGTTGAAGATCCCCTCTCTTATCAAAGTCAAAATTCTCCACCACTGTTTAGCGTTGGGTGTTTGAAAAATTAGATTCAACTTTATTGTTATTGGACAATACAAATACAGTATAACAAAATGCAGTTGGCATCCAACCAGAAGTGCCAAAGAGCAGTTCAAAAATATATGGAGTACAGTGTGAGGATGTGCAATAGACATAGATTAGTTAATATGCAGGTATTCAGTTCAACTATGTAGCGAATTGCAAATGTTCAGAAGCCAACACCAGTAGAAAACATCTGTGCAAGTGGTAAATAGATAGTACAAATGAAATGTTTGTGCAAAAGGCTAAATAGGCTAGCAGTGTGCAGGGCAAGAGGTAGCAATGAGGGTACAACAGTATGCATTGTACAAATTGCAGATAAAATAAGTAGCAGTGTGAATGCAAGGTTACCGAAGGGTTTCAGAGTTCAGTATGTTAACAGCAGTAGGGAAGAAACTGTTTGTGAACCTGCTGGTGTGGAAAAGTTGAGATCTGTAACACTTGCCTGATGTCAGGGGGGCAAACAGTTTATGGTGGGTGTAAGGGGTCGCTGAAAATGCCACACGCTCTCCGCAAACAGCGCTTGCGGAGATCATTGATGCCAGAATATGCCACAAATACCGACCACTAGGGGCAATAGTGAGGACTATTACAATAGGCCCTGGGTGAGCAGAAACCAAAGGACCAAGGGTTTAATAACATGTGATCAGGTCCATGATCTGATACATAAGCAACAAGTGACAGATCCATCCTTGTACTTGTAATTAGAAGTCATTATATACAGAACCGTTGCAAAAACATGTTTTTACGGACAATCAACAGTTTTGACTTCAAGCCACAAATAAACCGAATCATTAGATCATCTCTAATAGTGGCTAATCTCTGGAGTCAAATCCATTATTAGTTGTGTAATCTCAGGCAATAGAAGACTCGTTGCGGTCTTGGGAATTGTTTTTGGCTTTAGGGTAGTTTTAACAGATATGACACATTTACTACTTTTGTAAAAATGTTAAATAAAAGTGAAAAAGGTCAATATAATCTGGAGAACTGTTCCTGGACAAACGTTGGACTAGTGCAGTCAAAACATGAGATCTTGCTGAGTCCAGAGCACGTTGTACCCATCTGAAAGGAGATCTAGCTGGGCAGGGGGCCAGCTGGCTACCCCAGGCTCCGGAGCCCTCCACCCTGATCGGCAGGGATCTGACCTCCGTGGGACAGGAAAGGGTACAAGGGAATTGACACACAAGCACGTGTGGATACACATGTCAGCGATGCATAAAAACGCATTAACAAAATGAATGTGAGTTCCTGCTGGCTATTCAACTCTTCCATATGTTATCATCTTGTTTTTTACTATCAGCTGAACTTGTACACTTGCTCTATGGGAGGGCTATTCAACTGTTCCATATGTTATCATATTGTTTTTTACTATCAGCTGAACTTGTACACTTGCTCTATGGGAGGGCAATTCAACTGTTCCCTACGAGATTCTCAGCCTGTTGGTTTTCCTTTCTACGTCGTTATTAAGGTCCTAAACATGAAGAAACAGAGTGGAACTGGATCTGAGCTATTATGTTTGAGAGCTCTAGTGAGCAGACCCTTATCAAAAGTGTTGCTGCCAAATATATTAGCACATAGGCTGCAGCAAACGGAAAAAGCTTTGAAAACAAAAGTCTTGCAATATGCAAAGTGCAAGTAGTAGTTGCTTTATATGAGAATGTGTTCTTAGACAACTTACAATGCGGTACAAAAATAAAAACAATTGCTTCAAGCTAAAAGTTAAACAGCGAAAATGTGACTGTCTAATGTAGCCTTCGTTTTTGGGATAAAACATGACACTGTACCTGTAGTAGTATCCTTGGCAAAACTGTATGTACAGAGAATGCAGTTACGGCGCGCCACTGGAATGACAAGCCATTAATGACACATATAAACATTTGATTCTAAGAGAGTCAGCCAACACATGGAGGCCATCCGAGCACCAGGGCATCAGAGCACCAGGGCATCAGAGCACCAGGGCACCAGAGAACCAGGGCATCTGAGCACCAGGGCATCAGAGCACCAATGCATCTGAGCATCAGGGCATCAGAGCACCAGGGCATCAGAGCACCAGGGCATCAGAGCATCAGAGCACCAGAGCATCTGGGCATCAGAGCACCAGGGCATCAGAGCATGTCTTACCTGGGAGTCGAACTTGCCAGCGTTGTGTAGGAACGTCAGACAGATCTCCTGCAGGCCACGTATTTCACAGGAGTTATTCTCAAAACACTCAAACACACCGCAGCCCACGTCCCCTGCACTCACCAGGCAATGCTGTATTTCAGCTAGAGAAAGAGACATACAAAGAAGAAGAGAGATAGCCGGAGAGAGATAGAGAGGAGAGATAGCGGGAGAGAGATGGAGAGAGACTTGTAATTGAGAGTTACATATGCCGCATAGTACATATTGACGCAGTCATTTCCTTGATATCTAATATTTGAGTTAAGCAGCAATAGTTACTTACAGTTTGTGGTTTCTGGGAGAACCACACAGTACTACAGTAGTACGTACACCTTACACAATTAAGTAGCTAGAAGGAAGAGTTGGGAAGGGTTGTGGGGTGTAGTTGATATATTTTCCTAGGCACAGACAGGCCTGTTGTGCCCGAAGGTGACAGTACCGTCCCCCAAATGCGATTGAGAAAGGCTGTGTAGAGCATGAACCTGAGTTAACATCTTGATTTTTGATCCAGGCTCACTCTAAGGTTCCTGAAGTCTGAGAGGGGGACAATGGAGAGGTCAACCGTGGTTTTGGAACCCAAGGATCTGCTACCATCCTCGGGTTGAAAAAGAACTACATGCCATCTTCCTCAAATCTACATATTGGGTCTGAAATGAAGACTGTCTTGTTCCTTAATTGTTTCTGAGTCAATAGATGTCTGTCTTGCTAATAGCAATGCAACTTAATGTGTAGGTTGTCATCCTGTCCTGTTAGTGAGAACAGGGAAGGAACAATACTTGGTTCACGGCCCCAGGCTGTGAGCCCTCCTGGGCGTGTTCTGCTGCAGACCCCATCTGATACCCCATCTCTCTCAACTGTCAGTGTGGTCAATTACTACTATCACCCAGCCACCTAATCTAGAGACACAGAGACTAGAAGGGAAGCAGCATCTCTATTCGCTCGACAGAAAGACAGAGAGAAAGACTAGAGGGGTGTGCAGATCAACGCAGGGTGACAGAGATTATTACTGTGTCGTTCTGCGTCAGACTCCATCTGCATTGCCTGGTGTGATGATGGTGCATTGCAGATACAGACACAGTGTTGGGGACCAGAATAGAACACGTAAGGTAAAGTTAAAGAATTCATTTCAACTGTGGCTTCAATAGTTGAAGTCAACAGGTGGCTGGTTTGCTGGTATAAAATCAATAAATGACAATAACTCTTATTCTGGCAAATGTAACTGCTTTCTGTATTGCCAGTATACATATTTGTCACCCTTCTGCTGTTCACATGGTCATTCTGTGTGACTTCTTAACCTGCCTGCATTTTCGCAACTGGTATTGTATTAGTGCTGCTGTATACATGGTCAATATAACTATATAGAAGATACGGCAATGCACTGAGTGATCTTTATATTGGTATCCAAATATATTGAAGAGATTATATATACCTAACAGTCCGGTTCAGCTTTCGTCTACAACCTTTTACAACGCCCGAACAGCAGCAGCCAAGGACCAGAATAAAACAAATGATAGTGGACTGAAATTAAAGAACCAGGAAGGAGATGTCTGCCTGTCAACCTCAAATTATATGAAATTTAGAAAGATGCCATCCCAAAGGAGAAAAGCAGACATTTCCGTTGTCTGTAAAGCGTTTCATAATTTGTAGCCTTCACATTTTTTTAATATTGATATCCAATTACCTAATTAGGGCGAAGCTGCAGTACCAAATTGTATCTTGTAAAAGTATTTCAAACCCAAAACAATTCCCTCAGATTACTGAAATACAAATGGTATAATGATATGTGGTTTGGTTTGATAGTTTCTTATTAAGGACAAAAAACAGCAATATGTTGCATAAGCCCCTGTGCTGTGAAAACAAAGACAAAGATAAAGACAACTGTACTAATGTGCGAGATAAAGAAATAGAAGGGCATAGATTAGGAAAAAGGTATACAAATTAAAGAGTTTAGATCCCCCTCAGAGCCCAGTTGGATCAATAATCAAAAGATGGAAGCTGGGTCCCACCATCCAGGCACTGCCAATGAAAGGCTGTCCATCTAAACTCAGCTTAAAACAATAAGGACAATCTTGGGAGAAAAGCCACAAAGAGGTCAGAAAGTGTAGTTTTAGACCTAATTGATGCACTGAATATAATTGCCTTTGTCAAAGGTGGTTGATAAAAAACCTGTTACTCAAAAAGTACAATCTAAAAACACGTGTGACACGGCCACAATGTAAGAAAAAGTTTTAGTGGTCAGATGAGTCCAAGATAGACCTTTTTTAACCAAACCTGAAAAATACTATGTGTAGCGCCAATCTAACAATGCCTCAACACAAGCCAAGCCTACAGTAAGGTGTGGTGGCGGAAGCATCAGGCTGTGGGAATGCTCCTCATCAGCACAAACTGGGCATGTTGTTAAAATTACAAATGGATAAAGCAAAATACTGAGAAATACTGAAGAAAGCCTGCTTTTGTCCACTCAGAAATGGAGGAATTTCACCTTTCAGAAGGACAATGACCCCAAGCTCAAGGCCAAAAGCAATATTGGAGTAGTTATACAGGAAGAGATGCATGTCGTACTCTGGCCCAGTCAATCATTTAAACTCAATCCCATTGAGTATCTGTGGCACTATTCGAAAATTGCTGGTAACAAGATTTGTCCAACCACCCTGAAGAACCTGGAGCCAATCTGGCAGGAAGAATGGCACAAATCCCTTATACTATTTCGTAGATCTGTTTTGGCCTAACAGTATCACTTAAACAACCGTTGGCCATAGCTCCTGTAATATATTTTAGGGTTAAGGTTTAGAATAGTCTCATACTGTATATGGCAGCAAATAGTTTATCTAGTATCAGGAATGAAAGCACAATTGTTGAAGTCAGTCGGCATTTCCACTGCACATTGCCACAACCTCTATCTAGTCAATTTAAAATGAATAAGATCATTGCTACATGTAACTTGTTTTAATTTCATTATGTTGCTTTTTGAAACAAACCTCACATCTCTAAAAGTGCACATTTGGCAAAGTGATTTTTAATCTAATGTCTACATCAATACACAGACCCATAAAAGATAACAATTTGAATATGTTTTGGAACCTTGATTAGTTCTTTTCAAATCATGTAGTAAAACATCGTTTTAATAATGAGAGTTCACACTCTGTATTTGAGTCTGAAAATAAAATCATACATAATGCATGTCAGTGAGTGGAGTATGACAGCAGAAATATCAATTCATTCTGAACCAGGAAATGAATCGTAATTTCTGCATCCATACGTCACTACTTTACAATGGTTGCAAATAGTGGTTGATAAAGGCTAATAACCCACCGATGCCCTGCTTCCCCAGAGCCTGACCAATTAATGAACACTATTTGCGTGCATCAGTGGCTCGTGTCACTTGAATAAACCCATATAACATTTCAACATTGTCTCACTCTAGGCGTGATGTTTATAGCCTATATGGCATGCAGTTGGATTCATCTCACCAGCCTGCAGGTCAGAGCAAATAACTAGACCTATACAGCATTTAAAAAATGATGATGATGTTGTCAACAAGGACCGGTGTCGGTGTGAGGGAAAAAGAAAGAGAGGGAATGTGTATGTGTGAAGGAGAGAGAGAGATAAGGAGAGTGGTGTAGGTATGCAGGCACTGGGTTGAACTTTCATGCGCTGCAGGAAAAGTGAGCCGCAGTCGGGCAGTGAGTGCTTGTGTTGGCGTTTACATGGGAATGTGCCTGGATCGTACGAGCTGACCGCAACGTGCATTGAATTACACGGCGGTGTGGTACTCGAACTGCCCGACAGACTGGGGGACTATGTGTGCATTGCTTGGTCATAGCTGTTGCTGCAACTGCACGCATGAAACGCAAACTATTCTCACGAGTTTAAATTGATGAGCTTGTATTGATGGGATGTCGTTTCTTTAAAATGATAGATCGTAGGGCATATGCCTTCTGCCATGCAGGGATGAGGCATTCCTGCTCCGAATGCAGATACAATAGCATGCCATATATATAGGCGATTTCATCAGTCCTTATCAGCAGCAAGCTTAGTCAAATCAACAGGAGCAGAGCGTATTTTAGATACATGATAACCACCGAACCTTGGCAGCTGCTCTAAAGAATGGTTGCCCAGTTTATTTAATTCAAATGAAGAACGCATACGGGTTGCCGATGGATATTCTGGTCGTTGGTTAACTTTCCACTGAGCACGTTGTATGAGGCATGGAAAACAGTAAAACATCTAAAACACACACACACACACACATAGAGGCGCTGCCGTATACATTACCTATCATTACCCACCTTGTGCCTATCTATTAATAGTTTACTAACATATTTCATTTCTACCTCTCTCTCTGTTTACAAGATATCCACTTTCTGGACAGTCGGAAAAGGGCAATATGTCCCATTATAATACCGGTATTTCGATATTGACCGAGCGGGGGGACGATATGGAACGTGTTCCTCCGCACACGCACCAGCAGCGTGGGAGCACGTGCACGCGCGCGCGAGCAAGTGCAAGTTTAACCCAGTTCATCCATATTTTAATATTAACACAAGTTCAACGTCGACAGAACTTTAAATCTGTATTCTCTATTTGTCTCGTTCGGTTCGCGTATACGTGCGCGTGTACGCGTCCTCTTACCTGTGTTCTGCAGAGACATGCGTCCTTTCTGGCTCGCGGGTTTCTCGGACGGGTTGTCGTGAACATGAACGTCGATATGATCTAATCCAATCACTTGCTCCAAAGCGGTCACAGCCAGCAGCGCTAAAGCACATTTGACAAACATCCCTGCCTCTGTCTGTGCAAATTAGTCTAGTAGTTAACCTGCCCTACAGTCTGCCTGCCCTCTGCTCGGAAACAATTATGCAGTCTGGTATCAGAAACTCGCCAGTCTTTAAGGACAGTCTGCCCTCTGTCTGCATTAACTCACCACTGTAGACTCGAGTAAAAAGGATGGCAACGCAGCGAGGGAGGACTGAGCCCCGGGACCGCAGGGATGCTGCCTATATTTCCCAGAACAGGCGGGTGTTCATTTAGATGAAGGAGTCAAGCAGGTGTTGTCAGCCAAGCTCAGTGACCAATCAGAGACGGATACATCCACGACCAAGGTTAAGAGGGGAGTGTCCACTGAAAGGACCGTCCTGCCATAAAAAAAACCCTCTTGTTAAAAAAGTGTAGGGGGTTATATATTGGCGTGTGGCTTGAAAAACGAACTGTGTCTTGTTGCTTTGCAAAAAAAAGATGTGAACAGTCTAAAAAAGCTCAGTGTAAGAATCATGTTGGCATGCCAACAGGTATTTGGCATGCAGCTATAGTTGCCTGACAACATATGTAAAATAACTGCATATGTGTTGTAGTGAGATGTTTGTAATGCTTAGAATAATTGATAGATACAAAGGAAAATATTATTGATAATGCTATTTCCACTCCCAAATATGGAAACAGTAGCCTATATAAATAAGTGTTATAATTGTTATGTGCTAGCTGCACAGTTAGCCTCAACTAAATTTGGATTATAATATATTGGCTTTGTTTGTTATTTTTTAATAAATGTACTGAACTCACTTCCTTCATATCAGTCCGGGAACTCGTAGTTTAGTGCAGGGTCTGTGGCTGTCCTGTATCTTCTGAACTGGGGCATGTGGGCATGGACCGACGGAGTATGGGTGTGATCCTGATAAAACTGATCAGGAGGATGGGAGCCAGCACACTAACAGAAGAGATTAGAACAGAGGACAGGAGGGAAGTGTACATGACAGACAGACGATGAGACAGGTGGAAGCAACAGTGATATTCTGGCAATGGTTGGGAGGGATGGCATCATTCAGATGCCACCCCCCCTACCAGCAGTGAGTGAAACACAGAAACACAAAATGTGTGGTAGTATTTGGCAGTGAGTGAAATTGTAGTAAATCACTCTAACAACTCACCAAAGTGCTAATTCAAAGCTAGAATGAGGAATGTTGGTCCAGTGTTTTATAGGCTATACTATCTATGCCAGTTTTGCTCCAGACCCCGTAGCTGAGTGATGTGATTTTATATAGACTGTGGTGATACACAAGCTGCCACACTAGCCCACTATTGCTTCTTGCATTACCTCTTTGACTTGCCCCGAATATAAGAGTAATGCATATGTTATGTTATATTTAAATTGCACACTGCATGCAACATTTATTTAAATTTATGCAAAATTTGTCAAGCAGCGGTTTAGAAAATGGGTGGTTTTGACACGTCTTTGGTTACAGTATCGTATCATCCCCATTACACTGTACAGTATCTTAACATCCCCGTTACACTGTACAGTATCTTAACATCCCCATTACACTGTACAGTATCGTATCATCCCCATTACACTGTACAGTATCATCCCCATTACACTGTACAGTATCTTAACATCCCCGTTACACTGTACAGTATCTTATCATCCCCATTACACTGTACAGTATCTTAACATCCCCATTACACTGTACAGTATCTTAACATCCCCATTACACTGTACAGTATCTTAACATCCCCATTACACTGTACAGTATCTTAACATCCCCATTACACTGTACAGTATCTTAACATCCCCATTACACTGTACAGTATCTTAACATCCCCATTACACTGTACAGTATCTTATCATCCCCATTACACTGTACAGTATCGTATCATCCCCATTACACTGTACAGTATTTTAACATCCCCATTACACTGTACAGTATCTTAACATCCCCATTACTGTACAGTATCGTATCATCACCATTACACTGTACAGTATTTTAACATCCCCATTACACTGTACAGTATCTTAACATCCCCATTACACTGTACAGTATCGTATCATCCCCATTACACTGTACAGTATCTTATCATCCCCATTACACTGTACAGTATCTTAACATCCCCATTACACTGTACAGTATCGTATCATCCCCATTACACTGTACAGTATCTTATCATCCCCATTACACTGTACAGTATCTTAACATCCCCATTACACTGTACAGTATCTTAACATCCCCATTACACTGTACAGTATCGTATCATCCCCATTAAACTGTACAGTATCGTATCATCCCCATTACACTGTACAGTATCGTATCATCCCCATTACACTGTACAGTATCTTATCATCCCCATTACACTGTACAGTATCGTATCATCCCCATTACACTGTACAGTATCTTAACATCCCCATTACACTGTACAGTATCGTATCATCCCCATTACACCCAGGTTATCATCCCCATTACACTGTACAGTATTTTAACATCCCCATTACACTGTACAGTATACACTTAACATCCCCATTACACTGTACAGTATTTTAACATCCCCATTACACTGTACAGTAGGTTATCATCCCCATTACACTGTACAGTATTTTAACATCCCCATTACACTGTACAGTATTTTAACATCCCCATTACACTGTACAGTAGGTTATCATCCCCATTACACTGTACAGTATTTTAACATCCCCATTACACTGAACAGTATCTTATCATCCCCATTACACTGTACAGTAGGTTATCATCCCCATTACACTGTACAGTATTTTAACATCCCCATTACACTGTACAGTATTTTAACATCCCCATTACACTGTACAGTAGGTTATCATCCCCATTACACTGTACAGTATCTTATCATCCCCATTACACTGTACAGTATTTTAACATCCCCATTACACTGTACAGTAGGTTATCATCCCCATTACACTGTACAGTATTTTAACATCCCCATTACACTGAACAGTATCTTATCATCCCCATTACACTGTACAGTATTTTAACATCCCCGGTACACTGTACAGTAGGTTATCATCCCCATTACACTGTACAGTATTTTAACATCCCCATTACACTGTACAGTAGGTTATCATCCCCATTACACTGTACAGTATTTTAACATCCCCATTACACTGTACAGTATTTTAACATCCCCATTACACTGTACAGTAGGTTATCATCCCCATTACACTGTACAGTATTTTAACATCCCCATTACACTGAACAGTATCTTATCATCCCCATTACACTGTACCATCCAGGGGAATATAATCGTATTTCAGTTGATAAACCGAAGTTATGATCATGCCATTACTGGGGAATAATCTGTTTTGATTATGTATCGCGTTAGCCTGCAGCACAGCGAGCATGACGAATCGTGCGAAATTGACCACATCTGTGTTATAAACGGAACGAGATGCAGTCTTGCTTTCTCGAGGAATTCAGAGCCGCAGAGGAGCAGTGTTTTTGGCATGCGTTACTAAAAGCTGAAAATAGCACAGAGAGAAAGTCACACAGAGAGAGACAGGCTTAGGGAGAACGGGAGATGTGCTACGCGTTTACTTGCCAGGCGCGCAAGCCAGAAAGAGATGAGCAACTGGACGAGGAAGAGGAAGAGGTGGGTTCATTGTGGTGAACTTTCCATGCTGCGAACACACCCTCGAAATGGGCCAATCAGCGTAGAGCAGGACAGCGCAGGCTCGTAATGGTGCGTGTCACCGTGCGTTGGACCAGGCAAACTGAATCACTGCATACTCTAACAAAGTAAACTGATAGATACAATATGTATACATTATCTCTACATGGTCATAATAAGTTGTATGGATCAGACAATATATTTCAGATAATAAAATAAATGTTAAGAACTTTAACTTTAACCTTACATTTAACTGTAACCTTACATTTAACTTGAATCTTACATTGGTCATGGATGAATTTGCGGAAAAATTAGGCCTGCGCTATATATCAAGATAGTAAATACCAAGGACTAGCAACAGTTGGCAGATACAATTAAAAAATGAATTGTCAATTGCCAGCCTAATGGATGTGGATGAAGGCTGTGGGAAAAAACCGTCATCAGATGGAGTAAATAGCGAATTCTGGATGACAAAACATGGTAAGCTAACACTGTATTCATATTTATATTGTATTCTGTATATAGGTACTGGTCATATAATGAGAATATCATCAAAAAGTTGATTTATTTTAGTAATTCCATTCAAAAAGTAAAACTTGGATATTATGTTCATTTATTACACACAGACTGATGTATTTCAAATGTTTATTTAATTTAATTGTGATTATTAAAACTGACAACTAATGAAAATTCCAAATTCAGTATCTTCTCTGATAGTGGCCTTCAGCTCTTCTGCATTGTTGGGTCTGGCGTATCGCATCTTCGTCTTCACAATAGGGTTAAGGTCAGGCGAGTTTGCTGGCCAATTAAGAACAGGGATACCATGGTCCTTAAACCAGGTACTGGTAGCTTTGGCACTGTGTGCAGGTGCCAAGTCCTGTTGGAAAATGAAATCTGCATCTGCATGAAGTTGGTCAGCAGCTGGAAGCATGAAGTGCTCTAAAACTTCCTGGTAGGCGGCTGTGTTGACCTTGGACCTCAGAAAACACAGTGGACCAATACCAGCGGGTGACATGGCACCCCAAACCATCACTGACACTGACTGTGGACACTTTACACTGGACTTCAAACAACGTGGATTCTGTGCCTCTCCTCTCTTCCTCCAGACTCTGGGACCTTGATTTCCAAAGGAAATGCAACATTTACTTAAATCAGAGAACATAACTTTGGACCATTCAGCAGCAGTCCAGTCCTTTTTGTCTTTAGCCCAGGCTGTGTCTTGTTCAAGAGTGGCTTGACACCAGGAATGCGACTGCTGAAACCCATGTCTTGCAGACGTCTGTGCGTGGTGGTTATTGAAGCACTGACTCCAGCTGCAGTCCAGTCTTTGTGAATCTCCCCCACATTTTTGAATGGGTTTTGTTTCACAATCCTCTCCAGGGTGCGGTTATCCCTATTGCTTGTACACTTTTTTCTACCAAATCTTTTCCTTCCCTTCGCCTCTCTATTAATGTGCTTGGACACAGAGCTCTGTGAACAGCCAGCCTTTTTAGCAATGACCTTCAGTTTCTTGCCCTCCTTGTAAGGGTGCACAATATATCGACTCAATACCTTTATTGCGATAACACACTGCGCAATATCAACTTCGAAAATGTCGCAAGAAGTGCAATATTTATTTATACATTTCTTTTGTGGAGAGATGCGTCTATTGGCGTGGCTTAGTTTTGTACGATTTAGGCGCACACTTGAAAACTATATATAATGATCATGTTTCATTGGCCAGTTGCCCTGTCAGATGCAAGTGTGAGCGCACGGGTCCACTAAACAAACAGACCCACATTACACGTGACGTATGTGTGAGCGCACGGGTCCACTAAACGAACAGACCCTATGGAACACGTGACGTATGTGTGAACTCCGACTACGTGACTGAAGAGAAATAGAGACACCCGGAAAAGCGAGAAAATGCGAGTTAGAGCAGCTAAAGAAAAGTTTAAGCAAACTAATGTCGCTCAATCTGTTGAACTCTGCAAAACCTGTGGTATGGTCATACACCGGGCAAGAGGAAATACCACCAACCTATTTTCCCATCTTAAAAACCACCACAAGCCACTATAGGATGAGTGCAAACGCCACAATCGATTTTGTTTATATATATGAATCTATTTTTAGGCATTTTCCCATAACTTTTGTGTTTATACTTATGTTTAGGAATATCGAAATTAATATCGATATCGCAATATTCATGATCAATATCGCAATATCATATTTTGTCAATATCGTGCACCCCTACCTCCTTGTGCAAGGTGTCAATGGTCGTCTTTTTGACAGCTGTCAAGTCAGCAGTCTTCCCCATGATTGTGTAGCCTACAGAACTAGACTGAGACCATTTAAAGTAGGGATGCACGATGATATCGGCACGACATCGGTATCAGCCAATAAAAGCTTAAAATTATCTATATCGCATCGGCAGATATTAACATTTCTGCCGATGAGCATTGCCGATAGTGTGGCGTGTTTAATATCAGAATGAGAATCAGCTTTATTGGCAAAGCTTGCGTAAGCAAGCAAGGAATTTGACTCCGGTAAAAACACTCTCAGTGTACAACATTCACTTTACACTGTGCAACGTACAACATTCACTTTACACTGTGCAACGTACAACATTCACTTTACACTGTGCAACGTACAACATTCACTTTACACTGTGCAACGTACAACATTCACTTTACACTGTGCAACGTACAACATTCACTTTACACTGTGCAACGTACAACATTCACTTTACACAACATTCACTTTACACTGTGCAACGTACAACATTCACTTTACACTGTGCAACGTACAACATTCACTTTACACTGTGCAACGTACAACATTCACTTTACACTGTGCAACGTACAACATTCACTTAACAAAATAAATAAAAAAAGAGATAAGATAAAAAATAAAAACAGAAGACAGTAACAAATATAAAATGTTGCGCGCGTTACGCGTAAGTGACGACCGTGAACGTAGCATGAACGCCAGCAACTTAAAATTCCTACATGTCGGCTGTGTGGAGGTATATAGAGATCTGTAAAACAGATAATAACCAGTGTTAGCTATTTGCATTAGTTGTAAAGCACAAGTGATGTGAGAAGGCGTAAAACAACACTCGTTCAACACTACAAATATGATTACGCATCTTAAGAGCCGTCATCCCGAGCAGCACCAAGACTTTATATAAAGTCAATACATTATATTGAATGTATTGCTCATGTTAACCAGCCGTTCAGCGTGGTGGAAGATGTCGGCTTCAGCAGGCTAATGATGTAGCTGAGCCGCGGTATGCTATTAGCCGTGTTATGCTATTACCCGTCACTACTGATGTCGCATTACCTGAACTCCAGAGTGTTGTCGCCAGTTACATTAGCTAACCAGTCCTGTTAGCATGTTGAGCCCCACTGCCCAGTGGATAGACTACACTCACCGAAGTGCTCCGGTTCTCACACAGCAGTTGCAATTGCATTCGCATTTTATGATTCTGATAATATGTTTAGGAAATGGAAAATTTACTTTACAGTCCGTGTGGAATGAATGTATACATAATACAAGTTTCACTTTTTGAATGGAATTACTGAAATAAATAAAATTTTTGATGATATTCTAATTATATGACCAGCACCTGTATACTACTTACAGAGCTAGTTAGGCAACTAATGTTAATGCCTTAATTAGGTAGCATGTCTGTGGTGCAAATATACATAGGTTAATTTCTATCTTTGGTAGCAGACACCAGTGTATTTAGGTTTGCCTGCTACATTGCTATTTCTACTTTGATATGTGACCTCAGGCGTAGTTTAGTGCTGCTCGAAAATTTCAGATTCCTTTAATTGCACTAGCTTCAGAGGCCGGGATACATTATTACTGTACACTGCTGACTTAGGTTACCTTTAATTAGCCATCATTGTGATTTTGTCAAATCATAAAGGTTTTATAGCAATTGCATTTAATCAAAACTATATACTAATTTCCTGCTGGCAAAACGTATTTGGCATGAACTGTACAGTTGATCTGGTGTCGTCAATTATGCCACTAGGCATG
The DNA here is from genome assembly GCA_029465975.1 of Dallia pectoralis. Lineage (NCBI taxonomy): Eukaryota > Metazoa > Chordata > Actinopteri > Esociformes > Umbridae > Dallia > Dallia pectoralis. Next base: position 9,884,983 of record CM055729.1, on the reverse strand, counting down.
GTCTCTTGCGAACTGTTCGTGTTGTGTGTTCTTTTGCTCTGTTTGCACTGTTCATGTACGTTTAAAAAATGTGTGTCCTAAATGCTGCAGCTATGGGTCAGAACAAATTCCTTGTATATGTTAACAGACATGGCAAATAAACCTGATTCTGATTCTGATCAATGATGTGCTTGCCTTCTATGACAACATACAGTGGGAAGAACGCGAATTTGATACACTGGCGATTTTGCAGGTTTTCCCACTTACCAAGCATTTAGTAATTTTTATCTTAGGTACTCTTCAACTCTGAGTGACGGAATCAAAAACAAAAATCTAAATGTACTGGCTGTTGCATTCCATCCAGGCTGCCGTAAAACACTGCATAGCTAAACTTGTATAAGGAATTTAAAGCATATAATATGTTATTATGACTCCTTTATCTATTAGCACAGTATCAGGTTTGAATAGTTGTTTGCTACGTAACATGTTAACATGTTTGTTGTCCTCTCCCACGTCTATCTGGGCAGCGGGCAGCAGAAACGTTACGTAATACGTAGAAGGTTATAGGTTACGGAGGGAGGGGAATAACGTTCAGGTCATAAGAAGTTTACTAAAAATAAAGATTGTTCACGAGTCCCGCGTCCGAAGTTCGAGTCAAGTCTGAAGTCTTTTTAGGACGAGTCTCAAGTCAAGTCTCAAATCATTGTGTGTGCGACTTAAGTGCGACTCAAGTCAGAGTCTCAAACTCGAATTCCCATCTCTGACAAAATCTTAAAGCTATATTTAAAAACTGTTCATACCGTCCACCACTACATGGTAGTGATGAATAATACCAACAACAAACAGGCCATTGCGATAACTACTACAGGTAAGCTAGTGAGATAACCAATACAGACAGGCCATTAAGATACCTGCTAACCAATACAGACAGGCCATTAAGATACCTGCTAACCAATACAGACAGGCCATTAAGATACCTGCTAACCAATACAGACAGGCCATTAAGATACCTGCTAACCAATACAGACAGGCCATTAAGATAACCGTTAACCAATACAGACAGGCCATTAAGATACCTGCTAACCAATACAGACAGGCCATTAAGATACCTGCTAACCAATACAGACAGGCCATTAAGATACCTGCTAACCAATACAGACAGGCCATTAAGATACCTGCTAACCAATACAGACAGGCCATTAAGATAACCGTTAACCAATACAGACAGGCCATTAAGATACCTGCTAACCAATACAGACAGGCCATTAAGATAACCGTTAACCAATACAGACAGGCCATTAAGATAACCGCTAACCAATACAGACAGGCCATTAAGATAACCAATACAGACAGGCCATTAAGTTAACCAATACAGACAGGCCATTAAGATACCTGCTAACCAATACAGACAGGCCATTAAGATAACAGGCCATTAAGCTAACCAATACAGACAGGCCATTAAGATACCTGCTAACCAATACAGACAGGCCATTAAGATAACCGCTAACCAATACAGACAGGCCATTAAGCTAACCAATACAGACAGGCCATTAAGATACCTGCTAACCAATACAGACAGGCCATTAAGATACCTGCTAACCAATACAGACAGGCCATTAAGATAACCGTTAACCAATACAGACAGGCCATTAAGATACCAGTTAACCAATACAGACAGGCCATTAAGATACCTGCTAACCAATACAGACAGGCCATTAAGATACCTGCTAACCAATACAGACAGGCCATTAAGATAACCGCTAACCAATACAGACAGGCCATTAAGATACCTGCTAACCAATACAGACAGGCCATTAAGATACCTGCTAACCAATACAGACAGGCCATTAAGATAACCACTAACCAATACAGACAGGCCATTAAGATACCTGCTAACCAATACAGACAGGCCATTAAGATAACCGCATTAAGATAACCGCTAACCAATACAGACAGGCCATTAAGATACCTGCTAACCAATACAGACAGGCAATTAAGATAACCGCTAACCAATACAGACAGGCCATTAAGATAACCGCTAACCAATACAGACAGGCCATTAAGATACCTGCTAACAAATACAGACAGGCCATTAAGATAACCGCTAACCAATACAGACAGGCCATTAAGATAACCGCTAACCAATACAGACAGGCCATTAAGATAACCTGCTAACCAATACAGACAGGCCATTAAGATAACCGCTAACCAATACAGACAGGCCATTAAGATACCTGCTAACCAATACAGACAGGCCATTAAGATAACCGCTAACCAATACAGACAGGCCATTAAGATAACAATACAGACAGGCGCCCAATACAGACAGGCCATTAAGATACCTGCTAACAAATACAGACAGGCCATTAAGATAACCGCTAACCAATACAGACAGGCCATTAAGATAACCGCTAACCAATACAGACAGGCCATTAAGATACCTGCTAACCAATACAGACAGGCCATGCTAACCAATACAGACATGCTAACAATACAGACAGGCCATTAAGATACCCGCTAACCAATACAGACAGGCCATTAAGATACCTGCTAACCAATACAGACAGGCCATTAAGATAACCGCTAACCAATACAGACAGGCCATTAAGATAACCGCTAACCAATACAGACAGGCCATTAAGATACCTGCTAACAAATACAGACAGGCCATTAAGATAACCGCTAACCAATACAGACAGGCCATTAAGATAACAAAACAGACAGGCCATTAAGATAACCGCTAACCAATACAGACAGGCCATTAAGATAATACCAATACAGACAGGCCATTAAGATACCTGCTAACCAATACAGACAGGCCATTAAGATAACCGCTAAACCAATACAGACAGGCCATTAAGATAACCTACAGACAGGCCATTAAGCTAACCAATACAGACAGGCCATTAAGATACAGACAGGCCATTAAGATAACCGCTAACCAATACAGACAGGCCATTAAGATACCTGCTAACCAATACAGACAGGCCATTAAGATACCTGCTAACCAATACAGACAGGCCATTAAGATAACCGCTAACCAATACAGACAGGCCATTAAGATACCTGCTAACCAATACAGACAGGCCATTAAGATAACCGCTAACCAATACAGACAGGCCATTTAGATAACCGCTAACCAATACAGACAGGCTGTTAAGATAACCGCTAACCAATACAGACAGGCCATTGAGATAACTACTACAAATGAACTTAAGCCAAAATAATTAAAACATTTGAAAATATCCTAACATCATGCAGTGGATTGCGTTTATTCACCTGGTAATCTTTCAAATATTTTGTGTTACAACCATCTGGAATGTAAAGGTGATTTGGATTCTCTTCCTTTGGCTAACACCACATACACAACACTGTCAAGATGCAAAAATCATTTTTTAATCTCAGAGAAAAGGCGATAAGTCATAAAAAAGATTATGTTGGATGAATTAGGAGTGTTGCCAATTGGTTAAAGCAGAATGTGACAGTCGCAGTAGAATTCTCTAGAACGGCTAGCAATTTAGTGATTTCAAAGGGCCGGATTTGCCCATGCCAACTGACTCAGAGAGGATGGGCAGTGTATTGCAGTAGTTGGGACTGATCGAAAAATCCCTCAGAACAATTTAGATTGCACAAAAAACACAATAGATTGGCTCACTTGAAGTAATTGAAGCCATTTAAAAAAAAAATAATTGTATTTGTGCATATGGGATTACTATGTTAAATGTAAGTGAATTTCCCTGCATCACACTGCAGTTCAAATGACCGGACAGATTTTTGGATCGATACATTTACAAGAGCCTGCAGTGCGTGCTTCCACCTTAAGGAATTGTTAGGAAGCAGATTATTTTTTTAGGAGTTGTCAGTTAGAATGTCAAAAGCAACAAAGGGCACACATTTTTTGGGCCACTTCAAGTCTTTTTGTGAAAGGCTGTACCAGCTTTGCACATCTGGTTACTGAAATGTTTGTGCCCATTCGTTTTGGCAATATCGCTCAATTTTTCTAAAGTTGAATGTATTAGTGGTTGATATAGCAACTTTAAAGTCTTGCCACAGATTTTCAATTAGAGTTATTTAAGGGTTCTGACTGGGCCGTTCTAGAACCCTCTGTATTTTAAGTTCTCCTAGTAAAGAATTTGCCTAGTTTTTTATGATCATTGTTCTGCTGAAAGTTGAACCTAGTCCATGGTCTCTTGCGTGCTGATGCAGGTCTTCCTCTAGGATTTGACTATATTTAACTCTATACAGCCTGCTCTAAATCCTGACATATCCCAGTCCCTATACCGATAATATGATGCTGCCACTAGCATTTGTGGTGTTAGATCCATGTTTGTTCATTAAGATCTCCATTATTTAACGCCGTAATGACAGATAGTTTTCCCGGGGTCCGACTAGCGAGTTTTGTGTGTCACACAGTGTAACGAATGCGGTGTGATGGTAGCAGGTAGACACAAGCGCGGAGACTCGTACTCAATATACTCAATAGAAGGGTTTATTTCCTCAACAAACAGGCGACTCGGACTGAAACCGAACACTTCGGATATCCGCGACAAAACAGAGTAAATAAAGACTGTACCTAGTACAGGGAAACACTGGAGACCAACACACGACTTTGCATACACGTAACATGAATTAATGCCACAACACTGACGGACAGACAAGACAGGACTTAAATACCCCACTAACAATGAAACAGGTAACAGGTGCACAGACAGACATAGGTGACATCAATAGTCCATGATTGCTCTCTCCTCGTTGACTGGGGAAGCATCAGCACTGGCTCCGAGTAGAACCCAAAAGTTCATAGTCACTCCCCTCTCAGCCGGCAGGGGGGAATGCCAGCACCGGCCAAGAGGAGTACAGAAAAGTCCGAACCTTACAGTATCCCCCCCTTCCACGCGCTGCTCCCGAAGCGCTAAAAACCTCACGGGCATGAAGGGAGAATACTGATGGCGATGAATCAGAGAGCCGTACTGACTGATGCATTGTAAAGTCCCAGGGGAAAGGAGACGGATCCGGAGGCCGAGCCGGAGGAGACTGATCCCAAGGCCGGACAGGCAGAGTCGGATCAGGAGGCCGGACAGGCGGAGTCGGATCAGGAGGCCGGACAGGCGGATGAGGATCTGGAGATCTACCCGGCGGGAGCGGGTCAGGAGGGTGTGCCGGAGAACACGGGTCTGGAGGCAGGGCCGGAGGAGACGGGGCGGGTGGCCGCGCCGGAGGACACGGGTCGGGTGGCCGCGCCGGAGGACACGGGGACAGGGAGAGACACGGGGACAGGGAGAGACACGGGGACAGGGAGAGACACGGGGACAGGGAGAGACACGGGGACAGGGAGAGACACGGGGACAGGGAGAGACACGGGGACAGGGAGAGACACGGGGACAGGGAGAGACACGGGGACTGGGAGAGACACGGGGACAGGGAGAGGGACGGGGACAGGGAGAGACACGGGGACAGGGAGAGACACGGGGACAGGGAGAGACACGGGGACAGGGAGAGGGACGGGGACAGGGAGAGACACGGGGACAGGGAGAGACACGGGGACAGGCTCTGGGACAGGGACAGGGAGAGACACGGGGACAGGGAGAGACACGGGGACAGGGAGAGACACGGGGACAGGGAGAGGGACGGGGACAGGGAGAGACACGGGGACAGGGAGAGGGACGGGGACAGGGAGAGACACGGGGACAGGCTCTGGGACGGGGACAGGGAGAGACACGGGGACAGGGAGAGGGACGGGGACAGGCTCTGGGACGGGGACAGGCTGGAAAACTGGCTCAGAGTGGAAAACTGGCTCAGGCAAGGACACGGGGACAGGATCAGAGGTAACCGAGACAGGATCAGAGGTAACCGGAACAGGATCAGAGGTAACCGGAACAGGCTCAGAGGTAACGGGCATGGGGACCGAGTCCAGGAATGAGAGTACATGAGGAGCCCGGGAGACAAACCGTGGGAGTAGGTACACCAAAGCCAGACGCGGTAGGCACCCACGATGCGCATTCCACGCAAAGAACTCGCCATAGTACCCGTTCTCCTCCTCGGGGGTAAGCCCTTGCTCCTCCACCCAGGCCTTATAGTCAGAGAAGGCCTCCCTGTCTCCCCGCAGAGCCTTCTCCACGGCTATGAAGGCTGCAGAAGGCATACCTGGTGGGGGGGGGCTGCGGCGTGACAGCCACCAACGGCTGCGGCGTGACAGCCCTCCTGGGCTGCCGAGGAGACTCGAGACCGAGCCGGATGTAATGCTCCCGGCTAATCCGCTCGATCTCGTCCTCTTCTTCCGACTCCTCCTCTGATTCAGAGCGGAGCGACTCGCCCCACTCCCTCAATGCTTCGTAATCCGCTGGTAACCACATAGCCGGTAAAGCCGAGGGTCGTGCCGAGAACGCTGCTCCTCGCTGCCTTGGACCCCGGCGAAAACACACCGGTATTTCAACCGGGCGCGCACAGGCTGACTGTCGGTCTCTGAACGGGCAGCTCTTCATTCTCCGCTGCGTCACACTCAGGGTTGTGGCATTCTGTAACGAATGCGGTGTGATGGTAGCAGGTGGACACAAGCGCGGAGACTCGTACTCAATATACTCAATAGAAGGGTTTATTTCCTCAACAAACAGGCGACTCGGACTGAAACCGAACACTTCGGATATCCGCGACAAAACAGAGTAAATAAAGACTGTACCTAGTACAGGGAAACACTGGAGACCAACACACGACTTTGCATACACGTAACATGAATTAATGCCACAACACTGCAGGACAGACAAGACAGGACTTAAATACCCCACTAACAATGAAACAGGTAACAGGTGCACAGACAGACACAGGTGACATCAATAGTCCATGATTGCTCTCTCCTCGTTGACTGGGGAAGCATCAGCACTGGCTCCGAGTAGAACCCAAAAGTTCATAGTCACTCCCATCTCAGCCGGCAGGGGGGAATGCCACCTCCGGCCAAGAGGAGTACAGAAAAGTCCGAACCTTACACACAGAGCATTTTGCGTTCATGCCAAAGAAATTTGACAGAGGAATCTTTGCAATTACCATTGGCCTCTTTGTGGCATTTGCAAATACCAACCTCCTTACCTGGTTGCTCAGCTTTATTGTCTAAGCAATGTCTTAGTTGTGTCATATTATTTGAATTTGTGATAATGGACTTCATGAAATGTAAAACATCACTGGGAAGGTTAAAAGTTTGGGATACGTTTTTATAACCCGACCCTGACTGGTGAAAGATTCTTTTGGAAATGGTCTCTGTCATACTCAAAGGCTATTATAAAATAGATACATTTAATCTCAGATAATTTCGGTATGTGTCATGTGACACGTAACATTCACACAGTCATTTCGGTATGTGTCATGTGACACGTAACATTCACACAGTCATTTCGGTATGTGTCTCATGTGACACGTCACATTCACACAGGTGGATTCTATTAAACTGTCTGCTGATGGCAATTGTCTCCTGAAAAGCCTATTTAAGTGTATCATATATAGCAAAGCTGATAAATTCCGATGCAAGTGGTAGTTAATAAAAATGAGTAATTTACTTGTTACTCCTACCATCGACATAACACTATAAGCTCAGTGACATAATAATGTGTCTTCCACAAATGATTAAACAAGCCCGTTCAGCATATCTCCGGTTTCTGGGTCTCTCCTTCGCTTACGCCTCACGACCGTGACAGAATACCACACCAAGAAAAACGGGAAGGATGCATCCAGTCAGATCCCAGACCCTCAAATGGCACGAGGATATGACTGTTTCCACCGGTCGAGGCTATGAACCAGGTGCTGTCGTCGGTCCGGCGCCTGGAAACAAGGACCCCTGAGCCCTTCGTTCAAGCAGCTGTACTCCTGCCAGACTCTACACCACCTTGTCTCCAGATTCTCGGGTACGGCCCTCGACTGGGCAGATGCCGCCTGGGCCGAGGGAGGGCCTTCCGGTCCATTTTCGACCAACCCCCAGAGGGCCGGAGAGGAGGACGAGCGTCTCTTCCTTCTAAGGCAGGGGGTTCGGAGCGTCCAGGATTTTGTGCTGGAGTTTAGGACCCTGGCGGCGGGGCCAGGTGGGGCGAGCGGGCCTACTTTGACGCATTTCGACGCATTTCCGTATGTCCGCAAGGAGTTGGCACCCAGCAGATGCCACCCTCTCCTTTGAGCAGCTAGTGGAGGTTGCCATCAAATTGAACAATCAGCACACCAGGAGACCGCGCAGCAGGAGTGCACCTTTAGTCCAGGAAGGCGTTCCATCGTCGGCGCCCTGACCGAATAGCTCAGCGTCATCCATGTCGGTTGGTGTCGACGGATGGCTGGACTCCCTACCGCCATCTAGGGGCAGACTTTGGCTTTCGTTTAGTCTTAACACTATGCCCAATTCTAAGATTTTTCCAGAGTCAAACCTGCTGGCGTGTTCACAGCATGGCTGTGAGGGGATCACATACCTACACATACAGGCATATATCTGTGTCTGTGGTATGTCCTCATTCTTATAAGAGACTGACAGAAAAATTTAGGATTCTGTAGTTTTTACTCACTATGGATTTAAAAAAAAAAAAAAGGTTGTAATGTGTGTGCTAATACTGTTTTTAAATATAGTGCTCCAAAAAACGTCACTTGTTTTAGCAATGAGAGAAATCACTCCCTGAAATAAGAACATATCTTTAATCTGCAAGTTGATAGGACATCAAATTGACAAGAAAGGCCAATGGCACATCTATTAAGATTAATGAGAAAGCAATGAATGCCTTTGGGTCTCAATGAAATAGTAAAGGGTCTATAGATTGATAGATTGCAATTGGTCAGATAATCTGTATAGGCTATAGGCACAGTACAGTGGGGTATTTAGCAAAAAGAGAGAAGTTCTGTTTAATGCCTTCACTTTCCTCTGAAAATCAGTTCCCGAGGAAACTGAACTGCAGGTCAATGTAAATAAAATCAATTTTGGCTCGCTTTGCATTAAACATCTGTCCAGTGCAGTGTTTCCCAAATGCATGGAGACCAGGATTTTTTGGTTCAATCTATGAACTATGGCTTAACATGCTTTTGGGAAACCAGGGCCAGCACTGCTGAAACATGCTATCTGGAGACAAGCACAGATGGGCCTGTGCTCAGTTTCACTTGTTTATGTGTAAAGAAATGAAGTCCATTCAGTTGCAGCTGTAGGGTGTGATTTAGGATTATATATGGGTCACAATGGATAGATAACAAACACATATATGTGTGTTTATGTCACGTAGGGTGTGATTTAGGATTATATATGGGTCACAATGGATAGATAACAAGCAAATATATGAGTGTTCATGTCACGTAGGGTGTGATTTAGGATTATATATGGGTCACAATGGATAGATAACAAGCAAATATATGAGTGTTCATGTCACGTAGGGTGTGATTTAGGATTATATATGGGTCACAATGGATAGATAACAAGCAAATATATGAGTGTTCATGTCACGTAGGGTGTGATTTAGGATTATATATGGGTCACAATGGATAGATAACAAGCAAATATATGAGTGTTCATGTCACGTAGGGTGTGATTTAGGATTATATATGGGTCACAATGGATAGATAACAAGCAAATATATGAGTGTTCATGTCACGTAGGGTGTGATTTAGGATTATATATGGGTCACAATGGATAGATAACAAGCAAATATATGAGTGTTCATGTCACGTAGGGTGTGATTTAGGATTATATATGGGTCACAATGGATAGATAACAAGCAAATATATGAGTGTTCATGTCACGTAGGGTGTGATTTAGGATTATATATGGGTCACAATGGATAGATAACAAGCAAATATATGAGTGTTCATGTCACGTAGGGTGTGATTTAGGATTATATATGGGTCACAATGGATAGATAACAAGCAAATATATGAGTGTTCATGTCACGTAGGGTGTGATTTAGGATTATATATGGGTCACAATGGATAGATAACAAGCAAATATATGAGTGTTCATGTCACGTAGGGTGTGATTTAGGATTATATATGGGTCACAATGGATAGATAACAAGCAAATATATGAGTGTTCATGTCACGTCTGTACTAAGCTATAGTGTAAGTACTGTATGTGTAAATATCTGGGCAGAACAGTGTTGGCATCCTGTTGCTCGTTGGTCAGATTTAATAGTTCCCATGCAGATAACTTCAATGAGTAATTAATGATAGTATTAATAATCAAATCAAAAGAATTGACAAAAACTTGTGTTAGTGTCAACTCAAATTTGTTCTGAATCTTGACGCAATTTGAAAAACGATACCATGTATTTCGGTTGTTTAGTAATAAATGTAGCTCTTTTTTAAACCTTAATGGTTTACCTCTGCCATTGAAACGTGTGATGTAGCGGTTCTTGTGTTCTCATATCAAGTAAGGGTTCAGGAAACAGCAAGATGGTGGTGCTGTTGCTCCTCCTCCTGGCATGTATGAATCTAATCCATAATGCACTCATTTACCACCAAAAGTTAACAGTATGAACGCCTCCCTACCTACATCTTTTAACATGAATGCTTTTTTAAAGGGACCAGTCAAAGAATGAAACTGTACTGGTCTTGGCACCAGTACTGGTCTTGGCACCCGCACATGGACATCCAAAAGCACTCACTCACACAGGCCTCACTCACTCACTCACTCACACAGGCCTCACTCACTCACTCACTCACTCACACAGGCCTCACTCACTCACACAGGCCTCACTCACTCACTCACTCACTCACTCACTCACACAGGCCTCACTCAATCACTCACTCACTCACTCACTCACTCACTCACACAGGCCTCACTCACTCACACAGGCCTCACTCACTCACTCACTCACACAGGCCTCACTCACTCACTCACTCACTCACTCACTCACACAGGCCTCACTCACTCACTCACTCACTCACTCACTCACACAGGCCTCACTCACTCACACAGGCCTCACTCACTCACTCACACAGGCCTCACTCACTCACACAGGCCTCACTCACTCACTCACTCACACAGGCCTCACTCACTCAAACAGGCCTCACTCACACAGGCCTCACTCACTCACTCACTCACTCACTCACACAGGCCTCACTCACTCACTCACTCACTCACTCACTCACACAGGCCTCACTCACTCACTCACTCACTCACACAGGCCTCACTCACTCACTCACTCACTCACTCACTCACTCACTCACACAGGCCTCACTCACTCACACAGGCCTCACTCACTCACTCACTCACTCACTCACACAGGCCTCACTCACTCACACAGGCCTCACTCACTCACTCACTCACTCACTGTGTTTTTTTTGCGTATCCGGACTCAACAAGGAATCATCCAATAGTTAGAGTGATTTGGGTGAGGTTTATTGCATAAGGACAGTATCAGCCTTCACATCAGGTTGACCCAGATGCAGAACTGGTAACAGGTACAGGAGTTATTGAGGGAACGCTCGGCAACAACACACAAGACCAACTAGCACGGAAGAACATAGTCCATAGTCCAACTGGCTCAATAGCCCACTAATGGGCAGGTGTAGAACACCTGGAGTGGGTGGGGCACAACAACAAAGGTGAACACACTCAGGTCATGACAGCAGGTGACCTAAATGGCTCTGGATTTGAGCAAGATACTATTGAATTGCTTTCCCAACAGTCAAACTGCTGTGCTACTAGCCACTCTGTTTCTGAAAGGGAATAGACTAAATAAGAGCCACGGTTAGAAAGAAATCCAAAACAGTGTCATTTAAATGACTGTCATTAGTAATCACATTTATTTAGGAAAATGTGATGAAAATATGTAATGTATACTAAATGATTAAAGTCTGAACCTTGAATACTACCTGGCTAAATGTGTGTTGTCATATCATACACCATGGGTATGACAGACATAACATTTTTAATGTAACCAGTTTACAATGACAAAAAGACTTTAGGCCATCTTGTGGTATATTGCTAATATACCTCAGCTAACAGATGTGTCCAGCTAGTCCACATTGTGTAATATGTTAGAACAGCCCTGAGCCGTAGTACATTTGGCACACACACCATCATACCTTACTGCTTAAAGTGCAATTCACGTGTTCAAACGTAATTACTCTCATATGTTTACACAGGCTGTACGTACAGATTCCACGTAAATAGCCTTTCAAATGTATGTAAACAAACCATATGTCTCTGTCTGTTTTCCTGGAAGGCTGTGTTCTATTATGTGACACAATAGCAGTGCTGGTTACATTTAGGAATCATCTAAAGCCTATGATCAACTGATTTGTGCCAGTATATGGCTTTGGCCGAACAGCGATGAATGGAATGTTTAAATGGAAAAACTGAATCATTCTTCTAAAACTGTCTTGTAAACTAACTAACAAACATACAGTTCAGATACATTCTTCACATTCATTTGAACTGCAGGCAACGCTTGTCCCCCGCTAAACACCCCGTCTTGAACTTTTATTAGATGAACAGAAAGTGCATGTTAATTCTGTACTTGTAATTACAAAACTCTTATGTTTACTACAGCTGTCAAATGTTATGGCAGTTGAATTAGATATTGTGGCCATGATAACGAATGGAAAATGGGTCAGACAGTGAGTATTTTAATTGCACTTGTCTATTGAATCTGAAACAGTTTTCCAAAGCTACTCAGTCATTATTTGACATTCCTGTATGCAGTTTGTCCTCAGACATGCATTAAATATACAAACCAAATGCTAACTGTATACTAACTGTATACTGTCTGTATACTAACTGTATACTATCTGTATACTAACTATATACTAACTGTATACTATCTGTATATTATCTGTATACTAACTGTATACTATCTGTATACTAACTGTATACTTACTGTATACTAACTGTATACTATCTGTATACTAACTGTATACTTACTGTATACTAACTGTATACTATCTGTATACTAACTGTATACTTACTGTATACTAACTGTATACTATCTGTATACTAACTGTATACTTACTGTATACTAACTGTATACTATCTGTATACTAACTGTATACTAACTGTATACTAACTGTATACTATCTGTATACTAACTATATACTAACTGTATACTATCTGTATATTATCTGTATACTAACTGTATACTATCTGTATACTAACTGTATACTATCTGTATATTATCTGTATACTAACTGTATACTATCTGTATACTAACTGTATACTATCTGTATATTATCTGTATACTAACTGTATACTATCTGTATACTAACTGTATACTTACTGTATACTAACTGTATGCTAACTGTATACTAACTGTATACTAACTGTATACTATCTGTATACTAACTGTATACTAACTGTATACTAACTGTATACTAACTGTATACTATCTGTATACTAACTGTATACTATCTGTATATTATCTGTATACTAACTGTATACTATCTGTATACTAACTGTATACTTACTGTAAACTAACTGTATGCTAACTGTATACTAACTGTATACTAACTGTATACTAACTGTATACTATCTGGATACTAACTGTATACTAACTGTATACTTACTGTATACTAACTGTATACTAACTGTATACTAACTGTATACTATCTGTATACTAACTGTATACTATCTGTATACTAACTGTATACTAACTGTATACTAACTGTATACTTACTGTAAACTAACTGTATACTAACTGTATACTAACTGTATACTTACTGTATACTAACTGTATGCTAACTGTATACTAACTGTATACTAACTGTATACTAACTGTACCATAAGTTCCATAAGAACCTGCTTTTACGTTGCTTTTTAACGTTTCGTTATTATCTACAACATTTCGATAATTCATATATTTTAAATGAGAACCATGTTCTTAGAAACAACGTTTTAGGTTTATGGTTGAGTGCTGACATTAGGGTGAGGTTATGCTTCACTGTCTCTAGATTAGATTAAACTTTTTAGGTTTATTTTCATTGAAAGTACAAGTACAGTACAACAAAATGTATTTTGCATCCAACCAGAAAGTGCAAAAGAGCAGTGCGAAAATACTATGCATGGCAGTACAATACTATGCAGGGCAGTGAAATACTATGCAGGACAGTGAAATACTATGCAGGGCAGTGAAATACTATGCAGGGCAGTGAAATGCTATGCAGGACAGTAAAATTATATGCAGGACAGTAAAATACTATGCAGGGCAGTACAATACTATGCAGGGCAGTAAAATACTATATGAAATGCTATGCAGGACAGTAAAATACAGTAAAATACTATGCAGGGCAGTACAATACTATGCAGGGCAGTAAAATACTATGCAGGGCAGTGAAATACTATTCAGGACAGTAAAATACTATGCAGGGCAGTAAAATACTATGCAGGGCAGTGAAATACTATGCAGGACAGTAAAATACTATGCAGGGCAGTAAAATACTATGCAGGGTAGTGAAATACTATTCAGGACAGTAAAATACTATCCAGGGCAGTAAAATACTATGCAGGGCAGTGAAATACTATGCAGGACAGTAAAATACTATGCAGGGTAGTAAAATACTATGCAGGGCAGTGAAAAATACTAAAATACTATGCAGGGCAGTAAAATACTATGCAGGACAGTAAAATACTATGCAGGGCAGTGAAATACTATGCAGGGCAGTGAAATACTATACAGGGCAGTGAAATATTATGCAGGGCAGTGAAATACTATGCAGGACAGTAAAATACTATGCAGGGCAGTAAAATACTGTGCAGGGCAGTAAAATACTATGCAGGGCAATGAAATACTATTGCAGGGCAGTAAAATACTGTGCAGGGCAGTGAAATACTATGCAGGGCAGTGAAATATTATGCAGGGCAGTAAAGTACTATGCAGGGCAGTGAAATACTATGCAGGTCAGTTTGTCAAAGTGTCAATGTTAGGGATGCACGATATTCGATTTTGGATGATATTCGATATGCCGATAATTTTTAACTCGTTTTGGCCAATACCGATGCAGATACCGATGTATATATATACGCACTTTAATTTTACTGAAGAGAAATCCAAGTTTCACTGTTGTACTACCTTTACCTTACAATTCTCATGTAGACAGACATTCACCCCTGAAAAATAGGTTAATTATTTATTTCACTTGTAGAAGAATAAATGATATGCCAGTGCCACATTTTACAAACGTCAGTCCTTAGGAGTAAAATAAATATTTCAAATAATTTACGTAATTCACGTAACACGACATGCACTCGTTCTCTTTCTATTTTCCATTTTCTAAACATATTATCAAATGCGGATGCAATTGCACTCCTGTTCTCACACAGCAGCTGACAGCTTTTTTTATGGGTAAAGTCTTCATCGGCTCAACATGCTAACAGGACTGGTAAAGCTAATGTGACTGGCGACAACAGTTCAGGTAATACCACATCAGTAGTTACTGTTAATAGCATACCGCGGCTAATAGCATACCGTGGCTAATAGCATACCGTGGCTAATAGCATACCGTGGCTAATAGCATACCGTGGCTAATAGCATACCGTGGCTAATAGCATACCGCGGCTAATAGCATACCGCGGCTAATAGCATACCGTGGCTAATAGCATACCGTGGCTAATAGCATACCGTGGCTAATAGCATACCGTGGCTAATAGCATACCGCGGCTAATAGCATACCGCGGCTAATAGCATACCGTGGCTAATAGCATACCGTGGCTAATAGCATACCGTGGCTAATAGCATTCCGTGGCTAATAGCATACCGCGGCTAATAGCATACCGCGGCTAATAGCATACCGCGGCTAATAGCATACCGCGGCTAATAGCATACCGTGGCTAATAGCATACCGCGGCTAATAGCATACCGTGGCTAATAGCATACCGCGGCTAATAGCATACCGTGGCTAATAGCATACCGTGGCTAATAGCATACCGTGGCTAATAGCATACCGTGGCTATAGGAACATCATTAGTCTGCTGAGGACAACATCTGAACGGCTGATTTACATGAGCAATACATTCAATGATTTAGTCGTTAAACTCTATTACCTTTTGGATGCTTGCTGCTGTATTTTCTAACTATGCAACTGAAGTAGAGGCAGCTAATGGGTTTATTCCTTCTTACTTTTCATAAAGTCTTGGTGCTTCTCAGGATGACGGCTCTTAAGATGCGTAATCATATTTGTAGTGTTGAACGAGTGTTGTTTTACGCCTTCTCACATCACTTGTGCTTTACAACTACTGGAAATAGCAAGTTAGTTATCTGTTTTACAGATCTCGAAATACCTCCACACAGCCGACATGTAGGCAGTTAAAGTTGCTGCCGTTCATGCTACGTTCACGGTCGTCACGCGTGCATAGTAAACCCGCCACACCATTGGCAGGGCTCATCGGCAGAAATATTATTATCTGCCGATGCCGATCATTTTAAGTTTTTATCGGCCGATACCGATGTTGTGCCGATATCATCGTGCATCCCTAGTCAATGTGTGAGTCAAATGAGATGAAGGACAATGTAAGGATGCGCAATTGAAAAGGATATGTAAATGTGCAGTTGTGCAGTACAACTATGTAACAAATTGTGTCCGGGGGCACCAACTTTATGCCTGGATCTTTGTTGTCCCTGTCGAAGCGGGCATAGATGGTGATCAGCTCGTTGGTAACGGAGACATCAGTAGCTGAGGGAGTTGGCTGCTTTGGTTGGTAGTCCGTGATTGCTTGAAGGTCCTGCCACATACGTTGAGTCTCAGAGTTTTTGTGAAAATGCTCCTAGATCTTGAGTTTATGGGCGTGTTTGGCCATCTTGATGCCCCTTTCAGGTTGTCACTGGATGAGCTGTAGGCCTCCTTATTACCGGATCAGAAAGCTGTGGCACGTGCATTCAGCAGATGTCGGACCTCTTTGTTCATCCAAGGCTTCTGGTTGGGGAAGGTCTTTATTTGTTTCGAAGTGGGGACGTAGTTGGTGCAGGGATTGATGCAATCCAGGATGGAGGCTGCATAATGTCAGTATGGGAGTCAGTGGTAGTCTGAGTGGCAAACAGACACAGGAGCTTTAGTGATGAATCTGAGTTTGACCTATCAGGCCACTGGGTTAGGATTAAGGTTTAGGTTACACAATAGAAAGGGTCTATGTACGGTTGATGTTCTTATCTTGTGCTGCCCTCTTCAGGTCCTTGTTTAGTATTTTTGTTTTCCATGTCGTCATTATTTCCCATAAGTTTCACCTGGGTCTTGTTATATCTATTATTTCAGGGACTGTATGTGCGCCTGTTGTGGACGTATTGTCTCAGTTATGTCTGTATGTTTTGGATTTGTTATGTTGTCGTTTTGTAATCGCCAATGCTTGTGCCATTACGTTCTTCTCTGTTATTGCCTCAATCGTCTTCCTAGTTTTTGTATCCTAGCCCCTTGTCAAATTGTTTATTAAGTGTTGTTTTTTTTTCTTAGTTCGTATTCCGGTTTTCCTTGCTTCCTGCTTGTTCGCCTTTATTCCGCATGTCTGCGTGTTCTTCACTTTATTGTTATAACTACCTGCCTGACTTGGTAATATGAATAAACCTACTAAAACGGGAGTTCTGCGTCTGTATACTTTTTATCTTTCATCAGCAAGACGTGACAGCCACATTTTATGTATATATTTAATATTATTCTTGTTAAAAAAAATCTTAAATGATTATTGTGTAGATGTCGTGTGCATGTCTATAAAATGTCATTTTTCAGAACAACGCTATGTTATTAGGTTTGTTTGATGTTTCCACTTTCCAGCTTTAGTGGCTCAGGACAAACAGGCTCAATGAATGAATTTGGGCCATACTATTGTTGCCCCTTACAATCATTACTTATTTGAACCACATTTAAGTGCAATGACCGCAACCAAATGCTTGCTTTACGTGATCAGTTTCTCACATTGCTCTGGAGGAATCTTGGCACACTCATCCACGCAGACCTGCTTTTACTCAGTGACATTTATGGGATATTGAGCAGAAACTTCTCTCTATAGGCCCTGCAACGTCTCAATTGGGTTTAGGACATGAACATTGAATCAGAAGGGGAGGTTAGACACAAGCGCGAGGCGAGCTGAGGAATTTATTAACAAAATGGAAATATAACAAAAGAGGCTCTAAACAACTTCACAAGACAGAATGAACTGGGACACTGGGCCAAGGCCAGACAAAGACTTACTAGACACACCTGGAGAAGGGGAATGTATATATGGACAGTGATTAGGGACATCTGCGAGGGCAAGGAACAATGAAACAAGTGTCCGTGATCCAAATCTCACTGGCAAACATTGACTGGGCTGTTACAGAATGTTTTGCTTTTCAGTCATTCTGCTCGTATCATTGCTTGTATATTTTGGATCAATGTCTACCTGGATGACTCTGATGTGCTTTAGCTCCAACTCACAGATGGATGACCCTGGTGTGACTCAGCTTCATCTCACAGATGGATGACCCTGGTGTGCTTCATCTCACAGATGGATGACCCCGGTGTGACTCAGCTTCATCTCACAGATGGATGACCCTGGTGTGAGTCAGCTTCATCTCACAGATGGATGACCCTGGTGTGCTTCATCTCACAGATGGATGACCCCGGTGTGACTCAGCTTCATCTCACAGATGGATGACCCTGGTGTGAGTCAGCTTCATCTCACAGATTGATGACCCTGTTGTGAATCAGCTTCATCTCACAGATGGGTGACCCTGGTTTGAATCCGCTTCATCTCTTAATTTTTCATTAACTGCTAGCCATTCTTCCGCTCTCAGGAATTTTCATAATCTATTCTGGCTGGTGTTTACATCACTCCGCTTGACAACGTGAAGGAGGCACAAAGGCTACAAGCTGAACAGCTATACCCTTGCGACTGAACAGCTATACCCAGACACTCTAGTTATCGTCCTTGGTGACTTTAACAAAGGTAACATAAGCCACAAGCTACCGAAATACAAACAATTTGTTAATATACTGACCAGAGATGCAAACATTCCATGGCGACCATTCTGAGGCCTGTGCTGCACTGAGCCTCTCGGACCAATTGATGGTCCGTCTAATTCCTTCATACAGGCAAACATATAAACTATCTAATCTTGTTGTAACAAAAAAAGTGGAGCAGTGAAGCCACAGAGATTCTACGTGATTATCTGTCTATTAGCTGTCCTGAGTTCAATGATCTAAGAAAACGGCTTGGTTTATTATATTCATGGGAAGTCCAGGGAAGAGCCCATTACAGTAGTCAACCCTACTGGATAACAACTTCTCAAAGGCAGTTAAGGAGGCCAAGCGCTAGTATGGGGAACAACTGGAACAACATCTCTCAGCGGATGACCCTGCTTCGGTCTGGAGAGGGATAAAAAAAATTGCAAATCACCCCAGGCTACCCTGATCACCATGGCTCGCCCACAACCAACCATCCCAATCAATACCTTTCCTGAATCTCCTATGGGACTTTCCCTACAGGAGAAGGACTTAAACAGACTATTTAAGACTACCAACTCAAGGAAGGCAGCTCGTCTTGATGGAGTCCTATGCTGACCAGCTTGACAAACCGTCGTGGCCATGCAGGAAGCAGGGAGAATGGTCTCCGAACAGAACAGCCGGGAGAGAGCGTCGGGTTTGGTGTTTGGAAATGGGCAAACAGTTCGTCAAGCCCAGAGCTCCCAACCGGATCCCGGGGGAGGCCCTTCCGGCCGACTGTTCCTCCCCAACCAGGCTTGCATCGCAGTACTGGAGTCGGGTCACTCCTCGAACCTTGTCTGCCACCTGGGAACACGGCCAACTCTGGCATTCATGCTGGCTTGCAGTCAAAGCTTCTGGTGGCCATCCCGTTTTACTACATTCCGGAGTTCTCTGCCGCCTACTTCATCTGCGCCCGGAGTTAGATGCCACGACAAGCACCATCCGTCCTCTTGCAACCCCTCCCAGTTCCTCGACATCCCTGGTCTCACGTGTCCATGGACTTTGTCACCAGACTGCCTAAATCTGAGGGAAACACCACCATCATGACTGTGGCCATCCCCTTGCCCAAGCTTCCTTCAGCCAAGGAGACGGCCATACTGATGTTGGACAATGTTTTCCGGACCTATGGTCTTCCCACGGACACTGTGTCCGACCGAGGGCCCCAGTTCACTTCAGGCTTCTTGACAGCTTTCTCCACCCTGATTGGAGCTACTGTCAGACTTTCGTCCGTCATCCACCCACAGTCCAATGGCCAGAAGGAATGGGCCCACCGAGATTTGAAGACTGTGTTAAGGACCGCCACGAGTCTTTCAACTTTTGAAGGTCCCCTGGATATCAACCACCCCTGTTCCCAAAGAAGAACCCGAATTCGGAGTTCCGTCTGCCTAAGCCTGTGTCTGTCGCTGCCGCCGGACCTGGAGCAAAGCACGCTCTCCTCCTCTACAGACATCAGCTCGCCATCAGTGACAGGTCGAACGCCGGTGGACTCCGGCCCCTCGTTATCGGGCCTGTCAAGCATTCTTTCTCTAGGCTGTCCAAAAGTACTCCCGGTTGTTGTGTTCTCTACACACAGCCACCTTCAGCCAGTTTATCCACTCCTCTAAGGCTTCCGTGACCGCAATGAGCTCCTTGTTCCAGATGTCATAGTTTTCCTCCGCAGGGAAAGCTGAGGTGAGAGAAACGCGCAGGGATGCACCTTGTGGTCCACACTCAACTTCTGGGATAGAACCACTCCTCCTCCCACATCGGATGAGTTCACCTCCACAATAAACTGCTGGGCAGGATCGGGATAGACCAGCACCAGGGCAGTGGTGAATCGTTTCCTGAGGATGTTGAATGCCTGGTCAGCGGCAGGAGGTCAGTCTTAGGGTTAGGACCTTGGTGGAAGTGAGTGCAGTAAGGGGTGCGGCCACTGAGCTGTAGTTCCGAATGAAATGCCGATAAAAGTTTAGGAAACTCCAGGAAACGCTGCAGCCTTGTGGTGGGGACCGGTCACTCTGCCACCACCTGTGTTTTTCCTGGATCCATCTTAATTCCCCCGGCGGAGACGATAAAATTCAAAAAGGGACGATGGACTGGTGGAAAGCACTCCTCCTTGACAAACAACTGTTTCTCCAAGAGTCGTTGGAAAATTTGTCGCACGTGGGAGACATGCTGTTCAAAATAAATAAAAAAATTCAGGTAGACAAACTCAAAACAATTCAACATGTCCTGCAGGACGTCATTAACTAGAGCCTGGAAGACTGCTGGTGCATTTGTGAGCCCAAACGGCATCAGCAGATACTCGTAATGTCCACTGGCGGTGTTGATCCAGTCAGATGACTGGAGGTACAAAGAAGTGGGCTGGTTCGTGGTCCGGGACAGGCAGAGTTTGGTACACAAGGTTCAGATGGCTTGAGGTACAAAGGAGTAGGCTGGTTCGTGGTCGAGGACAGGCAATGGTCAAGGCAGATACTAATGGACAGTAAAAGGGGTCAGGCAGGCTCGGGGTCAGGAACAGAAACGGGAACGGGAAACACTTGGAACACAGAGAAGCAGAACAGGTAACGCTGGAAACTAGTGTTCAAGACATCAATCTAGCAACAGGTAACAGGAAAGAGTGACATATAAAGCCCAGGTAATAATCAACACATAGGGAACACCTGTTGGATGCGGGTGGAGACAATGACAAGCCAGGTGAAACAGATCAGGTTGTGACAAAATGACTACAGACCAGTTGCCTTGACCTCTGTGATTATGAAGTCTTTTGAAGTTTGCAGATGACACCACCCTCGTTGCAGATGACACCACCCCCATCAACACAGTGGAGTCCTTTCGCTTCCTGGGCAACATCATCACCCAGGACCTTTTGTGGGAGCTAAAAATCACTGACAGACTGCAGCGCATCATCCGCTATGCGAAGAGGACAATTACATGTAACCTCAACGATCTGTTCAATGCCAGGTCACTAAAGCGGGCAGCAAAGATTGAGGCAGACCCCTCCAATTTGGGTAGCGGACTATTCAGAACGCTCCCCACTGGCAGATGTACGGTGGCCTGGAAGTGCAAAACAGAATTACATAGTATGAAACACTTTTACAAAGCGCAAGACAAATTTACGTTTTGGAAAACATTTTTACCTATCATAAAACACAATTACATGGACAAAACACTTTTACCAAGGACAAAACAAATTTACATTTTTGAAATCAAATTAACAAGAGACAAAACACTTTTACTAGAGCTGAGACAAATTTACAAGTGGCAAAACACTTTTACCAGTCCTGAAACAAGTTTACAAATGACAGATTCTTCACGGAAAGGGAATGTACCACATACCGGAAGTGACACGAAAGTCACCAGTTAAAACGAAAACCAGTTGAACGTAACTCCGGCTGTGTTGAGACGTCCTCTGTGTTTCTGTTTTTTCCTTCTGGTCCTTTTTTATTGAACACCGTAACAAACATCTCGTGTAAAATACATACATGACTTAACTTAAGAACATCTTGAAAAATAAATAAAAAGGGGTTTCTTTAGGTAGAAGTAAGGAAAACATTGACCATAAATAATGACATGACCATAAAGACCATAAATAATGACATTCAGGCATAGACAATAGGCAATTACACAATTGAGAGTGAGAAATACAGAGGGGCAATCAAAACAGTAAAAATCATGAAATATCTTTACAAATCTTTTGTGCCGGTTTACTTATTAAATATATTTTCTTAAGAGATAAGAAAAACTTTTTGAAGTCATTTAAAAAACATACAAAGGAGCGCTTGCCATCTCTCCACTTGCTACAATGAATATGATATTTACCCAGAACAATGATGATATTACAGTAATATTGTCAGAGACAGATGAGTTTAAATTGTCCACATAAAGGAAAATGTGAGAAGAGACAAAAGTCGGGATGTCATTCATTTTAGTGATAACCAAATCTTCATATCTGACCAAAATCTTTTGGATACCGGGCAGGAAAACAACGAATTTTTCCTTCTGGTCCGCGTCCTTTAAAAACACCACACGTAAAGCAAAACCGCGTTATGGTGTTCATGTGTTCGCCACATAACGGGCAAAACATCCCGTTGCCGCACTCCCATGTTCGGTCTCCATAAACTCCATTTACTCCAAAACGACAACATGAATTAAACGCGCTCACCAACAAGCTCTAATAAAAGTGTTTTGCGCCGTGTTAATTTGTTTTCTAAAATGTAAAAGTGTTTTGTCCTTGGTAAAAGTGTTTTGCCCATGTAATTGTGTTTTATGATAGGTAAAATGTTTTCCAAAATGTAAATTTGTCTCGAGCGTTGTAAAAGTGTTTCATACTTTGTAATGCGGTTTTGCACTTCCTGGCCACCATATAGATGGCTACAGTCTATCAAAAACAAAACATCTTGCCACAAGAACAGCTTCTTTCCGACTATATTTTAGGCCATACAGCCCAGCCCTACCTCAAATAACTTTTCTTGATGAATGGTGCAATATACACACAGTTTAGGTCAGGTAGGGGACCAAGTACCCAATGGCCACTTCAACAGAGTTTGTTTGCCGAGGTGCACTTTATCTAGGCCTTCGGAATGGAATCCACTCCTGAGTAAAAGGCATATTACGAAGGCATTTAAATTACACTCATCACTCACTCCTCGCCTGGCTTATACCCTCCCAGCAGGGAGGCATGATGGTGGGAGCATCATACTATGGGGATGCTTCTTAACTGCAAAAACTAGTCAGAATTGTGGGGAAAATTAACTGATCAAAATGCCAAGATATCACTGATCCAGAGCAGACATGACCTCAGACTAGGTGAAGATTTATCAATCATCTCAACAACAATCTGAGGCACACAGCCAAGACAATGTTAGACTAGCTTCAGTACAGATCTTGACTGATTGTCCTTGACTGGCTGAGCGAGGCCCAAACTTGAACCCCATTGAGCAGTTTTGGGATTCATGTCTGCGCAGTATGTGTCCTAGATGACTGGACCTCTCTAGATGACTGGACCTCTCTAGATGACTGGACCTCTGGACCTCTCTAGATGACTGCACCTCTCTAGATGACTGGACCTCTCTAGATGACTGGACCTCTCTAGATGACTGGACCTCTGGACCTCTCTAGATGACTGGACCTCTCTAGAAAGCTGGACCTCTCTAGATGACTGGACCTCTCTAGATAACTGGACCTCTGGACCTCTGTAGATGACTGGACCTCTGTAGATGACTGGACCTCTGTAGATGACTGGACCTCTCTAGATGACTGGACCTCTCTAGATGACTGGACCTCTCTAGATAACTGGACCTCTGGACCTCTCTAGATGACTAGACCTCTCTAGATGACTGGACCTCTCTAGATGACTGGACCTCTCTAGATGACTGGACCTCTCTAGATGACTGGACCTTTCTATGTTTTTACTCAAATATTCTCATACGTTACTTGCATGGATTTTCTGCTAGAAATGGTTTAATGATGCAAAATCTACGTGAGCGTACAGAGGTCCTTTAACAGCAACTCTCAGTCCTGTGTTTGACTGGTACGTTTTGTTTACTAATCCAAGTTAATAATTTTAAAATTGAAATTGATCATTAGAAAAACCTTTTGCAATTAGGTGAGCACAGCTGAAAACGGTTGTGCTGATTAAAAATAAAAAAAACATAGATTAATTCACTATCTGGTGAATAAACAAATGTGGTTTTAATTACAGGCCAAAAACAAAAAAACGATTTCAGTCTATTCTTCTTTTGAGAAATGAAGGCTGTTCCATGTGGGAAATTGGCAAGAAACTCAAGATCTCATACAATAATGTGCTCTACTCCATTCACAGAACAGAACAAACTGTCTCTAACCAGAAAAGAACGAGGCGTGGAAGGTCCCCTGTGCACAACTAAGCAAGAGGACAAAAACAATAGATCTAGTTTGAGAAACAGGTTCTCAATTGGCATCTTTATCTAGGAAAGTAGCAAAGCAATATCTTAGACGGACCAATAAAAAGAACATAGACACTGGACCGAGTCATATCGGAGTGTCATGGACAGACAAATCTAAGTTTGAGGTGTTCAGCACACAAAAAACATTCCTAAGATGCGGACCAAATGAAGAAAATGCTGGACGAGTGCTTGACACCATCTATTAAGCATGGTGGAAGCATTGTAATGGTCTGGGGGTGCATCTGTGATGGTAAAGCAGGTGATATGTACAAGGAAAAATGGATCTTGAGGAAAGAAAGCTATCACATTTTTTGCAAAGCCATACCATAATCTGTATAGGACACTTGATTGGAGACAATTTCCTCCTACAATGAGCCAAAGCAAAATTCAAAACTATGCAAGACCTAAGACAAAAATGTAACATACTTTGAGACACATACTTTGAGTACAAAGCATAGTTTGACAGACTCATCAGGGGAATTGATCAGATAGCAGCTTGTTTGATTTTTTTTTTTTAAATGAGTGAGGTGTTTCCACCTTGACAGCTCTGTGATTTAACCAATAAACCTTTTGATATCTGGACAGATGGCGTGATCACTTTGCTACTCTGCCACTCTCAACATGACTAGCAACCAAGCAAGTTTATATATATATAGAACAGTATATACATACACTTTACAAAGATAAATTACAGTTTCCCCCAATGGATTCAAAAGTATTAAAAAAATGTCCCCTAAATTTGTAATTTATGCCATGTAGAATAAAAAGCAATACTTGAATAAAAACAGCAAATTCAATATGATAAAGAAAATAGAATACAGAATAGGAAAGTACGGGAAAAAACTATATTCATATATATGTTTTATATGTTTTCGTATAGTCTTCATGCATGTATCAATGGTGGGGCAAGTGTGGTGATGCTAATACACGTTGCCATGACAACTAACAAACAGCCTTAGAAGAGCACTTTCAGAACTCTCCTCCACTGACACAATATGTGATTCTGGCTTTGGTTCAAAACATATGACCTCGTTCTACAATCTCCAATCTATGTTTATTAAATGTTTTCATTCATGTGAGTTGAACAGAGACAAATGGCCAGCCCAACTTGCCACGCTCTACGGCTCACATCTAACTCCAGGCCAACACACAAACAACCATGGCTCCATGCTTGTGAGGCATCGCTGGTAGAAATGTTAAAGGCCCAACAAAAGCTGTTTTTTGCAGTAACACAGTTGATTTTTGGTATGGATTCAGACCACAGCCATGTATGCCAATGTATGTATGTCAATGTATGTATGTCATTGTATGAATGTCAATGTATGTTTGTCAATGTATAGACGACAGTTTATTTCTAGTGCTGCAGCATTGGTTAGAAAATGTAAAATACACAACCTGAAGAATCACATTATTTAGCTGTATTTTGTTTGGTCTGTAAGGGGTGCCAATATTGACATAAACATATTTCAGCATAACTAAAATGCAATTGTTAATGTTCTGTAACATCTAAAATAACAAAGTACAGATTAATCAAAATCGAGCAGTGAGTCTGACACAACGGAGATATGTTAAAATAGAGCCCAAACTCTAACCCTATATAAAACAGGTTAGTAAAAAAGAGCCATAACAGTAACATAAGACAGGCCAATACTAATACTTTGTAGGCCATTTGTCCCAAAACACACCCTCTCCTCTAGTGTGCTATGTCTTAACGAAGTCCTATAAACCTCGGTCAAAATTAAAGTACTCTATATTGTAGGCAATGAGGTGCTATTTAGAACGTGCCCATACTCTACGTGCAATTCTCTGATCACTGTCAATTATAAGTCAATTATGCCCCTCTATGTCCTGACCCGACCAGACAAGTGAATGTGGGTCACAGGCTAGTGTGTGTACACACAATCACCTGATAATTAATACGAACTGAACAGAGCTCGACCAATAGGAGAATGTCTTACTGAACTGCTGAGATCTCCCCATCTCTCTTTTCATCCCTTTCCATCTCAACCCCCATCACCCTCTCTTTTTCCTATTCTTGCTATTGCTCCACAAAGACCTCTTTATCTCTAATGAGGGGTAAAGAATCACATTGTTTCAAGACAATCAACCTCTCCGCCGAACAGAGAAATAAATATAGGAATGTACAGGGAATACCGGTACCATGATAACACCACAGTCTTATAAAGTCATGATATTTATGAACTCAATTGGGCTCAATTATTTTAAAATAGAAGAACATTAGAACCACCAAGACTTACCCTGGAGCTGGCAGTGTGGCAGACTAGTAGCCGAAGAAGGGCGTTGGTCGGTGGGGTTACTAAGAACCCAATGGCCACTCATTGACCAGAGTTTCTCTGCAGATATGAAAAGTCCTGCCTAAACACAATCATCTTAACAGCACTCAATCAATCAGGCCCATTGGTTCAACATCATGTAAAATCCATGTAAATGTCACGAACGGTGAGTTTAGTTCCACACAGGGCAGTTAATGGGGTGCACTTCCTGTGTTCCGGTGGTTGTTTTGATCATTACTCAGCTGGGGTAAATTAGCTAGAAAAGATATTTAAGTTATGGGGAAATGTATGCACAGTTTTATTTTCATTCAGTGTTTAGTTCTTTATGCCGTGACGGACATGATTCGATTCACCCCTGTTTTGTGACAGAATGTACGAGGCGGAAATTAGCCAGCAGAGCCTGGCGGCTAGAGAGATTCACACTGTCGTCCCACGGAGCAGTGTGGGTGGCTTAAGGTGGAGACGCCGGAGGAGGAGTACGGGCGTTTCCACTCTTAATTTGGTTATGAGCCACCTATGTGGCTATCAGGGCCTATTAAATCGGGTCTGCATGTCCCTAGGAAAGGGCATGAGAGCACCCCGAGTGTGTCCCCAAAAAGTTTTGGAGCTGTGCCACGAACCCTTCCGGCCACCAACCACCAGAGCCCAGATGCCTCTGCCTCCACCCACATGCAGCTCTGCAGTGGCTTTTTCCCTGCACTTTAACCCCTGTTTCGTGACAGTTAATTAGACATTTTATATTTTCAATATATTCGACATTAAGTATGCAAATATGAGACACTCAGCCTTTCTATGAATATTCTTTGTTTCATGCTGTCATTTAACTAGATATATACATATGTCCATGGCAACACATTCTGTGACTTCAGAGTAAACATATGCAGTTGTTTTAAGAATAATTTTGCCTGGATCATTCTCTAGCTTCCCTGAAAAGAAAAATAGGGATTTTTTTACTATTAATTCATTATTGACTGCTTTGCCTATATCCTTATTTCAAAAGATGAGGAAACAACTGTATCCACAAAAGGGAAACATTATTATTTTTTATGTTCGGGGGAAAAAAATTCCCTCAGCGTCCATTTTCCCACAGCATACTGTGATTACCCTGAATATCACACATGTCCCAGAAACTCTCCTGATTCAAACAGTGTTAGTTCTGAGTATATTGCTCCTACCATTTGGTAATGATGATTGTCTATGTGACAACACAACTGCCACTGACGACTCCGGGTGGATTTGGATATAAATAAGACTGAGTGTCTGATGGAATAATGGCAATGACCAGCACATTCCCCCGGCTCATCCCTTTCAACCGATATTTACAGACGTCTTAGTGACGTCGGTCTTGTTAAGGCACCACACCAATGACGCACTTTAGTAATGCATTTATTGTGGGACTATATTAAACTCAGCGTGGTACGACTAGCAAACTTAACAAAATCATCAGGCAACACATAAGGACAGGACCAAAGTCAAATAACAGAAATCAAATATTGTTTGCGGTATATATATATATATTACTCGGTATAGTGAAACTTGTTTCTGTACCATGTATTATGTTATTAGTTGATTGTTGTTAAAGTGACAAAACTAAGATAAACCATCCAAAGCACCAATGTTAGGAGCTCCAGTAACCCATAGAATCCAAAGAGAGGTTGTCAAGAGGCAGTTGCCTCATCGATACCCAGAACTTGGCTGCCTCACTTATGTAATAAAGGCCCAATTCACCAAACGTATCAGTAATTGCTCTTCCCCCCTCTCCACCTCTCCACCTCTCCTTCTGAATGGGTACGGGCCCATGCTGCCTGAGCCACCCACAGAGACACCATGGCCCTTATGTCTCACACTCATTAAACGGGCTTTTTGTGTTGAAAGCTGCCCTTCTTTTGTCCGTTCTTTTGTCCACACGCCCACCCTAGAGGAAGAGGGCGACCTCACAGGTCTCAGAACACAGTGACATCACCACTGTCTCTCATCACCATGAGGACAGCAGGCACGGAGCAGCCAAGGTGAGCGATCACGTGGTCGTTCTCTGTGGGCCTTATCACTGAATCAATCACCCCTTTGTGCTGCTCGGTAGTGGGAGAGAGAGAGCCTTAGAGTTCTGGTCTAAAGTAATGCACTGCTGAGGAGACGTGCTGCCATTTCAGTTGTGGCACGGGTCAAATTCCAGTGACCCGCAAGGCTCCGGTCAAAAACTGTGTGTTGTATACAGAACAGCGTATCATCTCAAAATCAACCTGGGTCAAAAGTTCTGGTCAAAAGTTACACACTTCGGTACGAATAATGTGCTACTTAATATGCAGCCCCATAGACAGTAATGAGACTGCATATCTGCCAGGAGTGTAGCAATATAACTCTTACGGACCTAACTCTATAATAGCACATTGTTTAAGGCCAATAAAAACGCGGGGCTGGGAGGTGTAAGAGCTAGAAATGTCACACTATTTGCAGTGAGAAGCCAACATTGGCATTGAGTACTGGGCCTATTACAGTGCTCTTTTCACGAATCAGGTACGTTTAAAGGACCTGGGCTGGCTTTTTAAAAAAGAGTGAAAGAAAAAGAGGAGAATGAGGACTATAAAAGAGGACGATAGCATGCTTCACCCCACTATCAGTAAAAAGGCAGTTATGAACACACCCACACTAACTGACAAAATTAGCAGCTAGCTGCCAGATATCGTCTTCAGTTTCCTCGAAGACCTGAGGACAGGCCCTCTCTGGTGTCACCATTGCTTAAATATTTGGGAGGGTTCCATGGTCTCCCTCTCTCAGCAGCTCTCTGCCTCTCTTTCCCTCCTCTCTATCTTTGTACCTCTCTAGGATATGTGAGATGTCAGCCAACCAGTCAACACCAGGTGAAAATTCACTCAGAGACTGTGGGAAGAGCTCAGAATGCTGCATCAGCTCAGGCGTTGTGACCAGATTACACTAATTAAAGGAAAATGTCACTATTTTCCAACTCAACGTTAAATGGTTCCTTACCAGAGAAACAGTAATGCATGGTTAAAACAGCCATCTACACTGTATTTTTGATAAATTTGATGTTATTTTTATGGACAAAAAAACGTGTTTCCCTTTTTTTGAAGACAAGGACATTTTTACGTGAGCCCAAGCTGAATGGTTGCATATAAACTGATGAGCCAAAACATTATTCCTAATTTGCTGTTGGTGCTGACGTGAATCCAAAACAGTGCCGACTTGCAGAGGCATGAACTTTACACGACCCCTAAAGTCATCCGGTTGTACTGGTACCAAGACATTAGCAGCAGACCCCTGAAGTTGTCCTGTTGTACTGGCACCAAGACATTAGCAGCAGATCCCTGAAGTTGTCCTGTTGTACTGGCACCAAGACATTAGCAGCAGATCCCTGAAGTTGTCCTGTTGTACTGGCACCAAGACATTAGCAGCAGATCCCTGAAGTTGTCCTGTTGTACTGGCACCAAGACATTAGCAGCAGACCCCTGAAGTTGTCCTGTTGTACTGGCACCAAGACATTAGCAGCAGATCCCTGAAGTTGTCCTGTTGTACTGGCACCAAGACATTAGCAGCAGATCCCTGAAGTTGTCCTGTGGTATCTGGCACCAAGACATTAGCAGCCGATCCCTGAAGTTGTCCTGTTGTACTGGCACCAAGACATTAGCAGCAGATCCCTGAAGTTGTCCTGTTGTACTGGCACCAAGACATTAGCAGCAGATCCCTGAAGTTGTCCTGTTGTATCTGGCACCAAGACATTAGCAGCAGATCCCTGAAGTTGTCCTGTTGTACTGGCACCAAGACATTAGCAGCAGATCCCTGAAGTTGTCCTGTTGTACTGGCACCAAGACATTAGCAGCAGATCCCTGAAGTTGTCCTGTTGTACTGGCACCAAGACATTAGCAGCAGATCCCTGAAGTTGTCCTGTTGTATCTGGCACCAAGACATTAGCAGCAGATCCCTGAAGTTGTCCTGTTGTACTGGCACCAAGACATTAGCAGCAGATCCCTGAAGTTGTCCTGTTGTACTGGCACCAAGACATTAGCAGCAGATCCCTGAAGTTGTCCTGTTGTATCTGGCACCAAGACATTAACAGCAGATCCCTGAAGTTGTCCTGTTGTATCTGGCACCAAGACATTAACAGCAGAAACTTGTAATTTGCCAGGTGCATTCTTCGTGGATCAGACCAGTTGGTCCAGATGCTTAGTCAAAAATAGAAACTAGGACAATTACCTTGAACTCTTCATCATGTTCCTCAACCCATTTCCCAACATTGTGTGCAGTGTGGCAGGGCGCATAATAAGAGGCCACTACCATCAGTGAATACCAATGTCATGAAGGGGTGTACCTGGTCTTCAACAATCTTAAAGTAGATAGCAAATGTCCGATTCACGTCCACACTAATGTCCAGCCAGAGGTTTTCTAGCCAGACATTGGCCATAGCATCACACACCCTCTGCTAGACTTCTTCTCTCAGTGTGTTCTGGTGCCATCACTTCCCCAGGTAAAACCAGAACACGTACCATCAATGTGATGTAAAAGAAAACACAACTTATCGGACCAGGCAACTTTCATCCACTTCTGTAGCGTCCAGTTCGGACGCTCGCTTGCACATTGTAGGCCCTTTTGACAATTTCCAGGGGTTAATTTGTGCAATTTGAATGGTCTGTGACAGATATTGAAATCATGCTTTTGATCTTGAACTTTCTTGGTTACTTCTTGATTCCATATGTGTTATTTCATAGTTTTTATGTGTTTGTTTGACTGGGAGTGCATATACATAGACTACATACATTTTCTGGTCTTGGACATAGTTGAATCATTCTTAAAATAATACACATTCAAGAAAATATTACACAACTGTGTTAAACAACTTTACAATATTTGTATGTTGAAATTCAATAAATTGAAAAAGTTCTAAAGTTGTTATCAAATGCTTATACAGGTACCCAGCTTAATACCATAAAACCCTGACCCCAGTTCAGCTATTACATTCCTGTATTTAAATATCTTGATTTTTATTTATTTGACCTGAATGGCAGTATCAACCCACTCCTTTTGGATCTGTGTTTCTTGTTTATTTGTGAACAATGATATCACTGTTTGGTAGCTCGTTATAAAATTGGATTCTGATTTAGTTTGATTTGATAATGTTTCTTTTACACTGGCACCTTTACAACTACCATAACAACATTTTAATATGTGTCATATAAAACTATGTGAAGTGTTTTTAAAGAAACACACTTGTATTATGTTGGTCCGACAAAATGCAAAAAAGTATATCTTTTATGACTTTATTTATTAAGCAACATTGTCACAAAACAATAATTAAGGTATTGTTAACTTATCTTTTATCAGGTCAAAGAAAAGAAAACCAACTTTTATTACACAGTGAGAAATGATGCGGTCAAACACATTACATGATGGTAATTTAACAGGCACTCTCCTCAGTAACTTGCATTAATGCGATCACAGTAAAACATCATCTTTGAATCAACCAGTTAGTTATTATCTTGAATTAGGTTAAGCTGTTGTCGAAAGCGACAACCATGTGACAGATTTATGTTCTTCCAAAGAAAGCAATGCTGACTGAAAGTCAACTAGTTATCCGCTGTCAATACATTATATTCGATGTGACAACGGAATGGATGCGTGTAAAGCAATAGCTGCATTAGAATGATCTGGACATTTGTCCATATATAATATTATCTAGGAAAAGCATATAATACTTAAGAGTCAATATGAAGACTACAATGAGAATCTTCTGGCGTTATCATGAGTTGTCAATGTTAGTTAGCGAGCCGCAAGATTGAGTAACGAACATGTGCTATTTTTAAGATTTGAATACACTTACCTTTTCTTAGGGATGCCATTTATGCATTTAATAATATAAACAATATCACCAAAGCCGTAGACAATAATCTAGTTTGAGCGGGTCTGTTTATTAAGCTGTCATAAGCTTTTGACACTAATGCTGTTTTACAAAATAAATTGACCACGATAGGTTTGGGCACTTATGACTGTTTAGGGTGTTAGTGAGTGATTGATTGCAATTGCCCCTCTGCTGATTTGATTTTGTCAAAGCATTAGTCTCCCTTTGCTGCAGTATTGGAAGTCTTTGTTCACTTTTAAAAATATTTCCCTAATACGGGCAAAACTACATACTATTTTTTACCATTCTATAAAATGGTCTCTGATTTATTCCTTGTTAATTTACTCAATGTCTGAGTCTCAGGTTTAAGAATTCCCGGATGCAAATAGTTTGCATTTGGACTGACGTGTGATAAAAAAGATGTAAAGATGATAATATGTACTGTGGGCTGCTTTCACAGACAGAAGTCTTACCTCACAGGAAGCAGATTGTACAGTCAACCTTTCTACCTGTTCTTTACAATAGTGGTACTGTTTATCACAGCACAGCTGCCAGTATTCACGTACATCCTTTGGAGGTCAACAACAGTGCCCTTCATTTTGTTACAACTCATTGTGTCCTGTATGAAACGGTTGAGCTGACCCTGTTAAAGTCAGTAGATTGCATAATGTTTTTTTTGTATTACAAAGCCTTACTACAAAAGCTTCTGAATTCAGTACAGTGTGCTGTTGAAGAACCCAGAGTTGCCAGACCCGTTCTAATGGGTGTTGCCAAATCTTTTATTAGGAAGTCTTGAGGGATCCACTTATGGAGGAATGCAATGTTTTTTTAGGGGCCTGTGATGTGTTTTTCTGTACTGTTTTTTTGTTGCTTTGATTTTTTACACTTTCTATATTGGATGTATTGTCAGATGGCTGTTTTCCCATTAAATGCAGATGTATTGACATATAGTTTAATTGGAGGACATTCATTTTCTCCCAATTAATCAAATGTTCTCCTTGACATTAGGGCTGAACAATTTAGAAAAACAATGTAATTGCGATTCTTTTTCCAATATTGTGATTTAAGCGCTTTATCTTCTGTATTATTCATTAAAGACAAGCAATACATTTTTGTACAGTTGACCAACACAAAATTAGATTAAACATAAACTGTTCTTTCCTGTTGGCCAGGCCTATATGTTATGATGAAATTTGCTTATGCATGAATTGATATGAATTACATCTTTTTATTTAACTACTTC
This sequence comes from Dallia pectoralis, assembly GCA_029465975.1. NCBI lineage: Eukaryota > Metazoa > Chordata > Actinopteri > Esociformes > Umbridae > Dallia > Dallia pectoralis. Next base: position 9,850,822 of record CM055729.1, on the reverse strand, counting down.
AATCGCGGTAGTATTCTCATGGTTTCCTTTAGGGTGTAGTGCAGATTGAGCCAAATGCAGAGCCAGAAATGTGTTTTATTAAAGAAAAACAAACCGTTAACAGTGAAAAACGCATATTCACTAAATTAAATGAAAGTGTGCTAAATGAGCGACTACTAGCATTAAAGCAGATCATACATACGTATAACACAAACACTCACCCAACTGAAACATGTACTGTTAAAACACTCACCCAACTGAAACATGTAATGTTAAAACACTCACCCAACTGAAAACTGTAATGTTAAAACACTCACCCAACTGAAACATGTAATGTTAAAACACTCACCCAACTGAAATATGTAATGTTAAAACACTCACCCAACTGAAACATGTAATGTTAAAACACTCACCCAACTCAAACATGTAATGTTAAAACACTCACCCAACTGAAACATGTAATGTTAAAACACTCATCCAACTGAAACATGTAATGTTAAAACACTCACCCAACTGAAAACTGTAATGTTAAAACACTCACCCAACTGAAACATGTAATGTTAAAACACTCACCCAACTGAAACATGTAATGTTAAAACACTCACCCAACTGAAACATGTAACGTTAAAACACTCACCCAACTGAAACATGTAACGTTAAAACAGATCATACATATGATACAACCACTCACCCAACTGAAACATGTAATGTTAAAACACTCACCCAGCTGAAAAATGTAACGTTAAAACAGATCATACATATAACACAAACACTCACAGAACTGATAGTATGTAACATATAATAATGAGAAGCAAACTAACATGGAAATGTGCCGACTAAAATGGATTACAAACTGAAAACTGGTGTGCCACATCAGAAATATAAAAAAATCAGTGGCTTTATCACACTTGGATTGCACTTTTTGAACTGTCGGTGAACCCTTCTTGACAGTCTTTAAGTGAATAAATAAAAATATATAATCTTACTGATCTCCAGTCAGTAACGTAACACAGCAACTGCGAAAAATAGGTAGCAGTGAGGTAGCAATGTTAGCAAAGCATTAGCAAGGCAGCAACGTTAGCAATGTTAGCAAGGCAGGTTTTGCACAATACCTGATGCTGCGCAGCGTTTTATTTTTTAAAGCCAAAACATTTCCACAAAACTGCCTTACTGTTCCTTTTTGGCAGTAAAGTTTTCCTAGTGTCAGGTTCTGCCGAACCTAAAGCGATTATATTCCAGACTGCTTTACTCTCAAGTGACCAAATTGTAATCCAATGTGTAATCGCAGCCTTTGCTCGTTTTGTGTACTTGCAGAAATGATTTGTGTACTTGTAAAAAAAGATTTGTGTACTTGTAACGAGGATTCGTATACTTGCATAAATGATTTGTGTACTTGCAGAAAAATATTCGTGTACTTGCAATAAAAGATTTGTGTACTTGCAAAACAAGATTTGTGTACTTGCAAAACAAGATTTGTGTACTTGTAAAACAAGATTTGTGTACTTGCAAAACAAGATTTGTGTACTTGTAAAACAAGATTTGTGTACTTGTAAAATAAGATTTGTGTACCTGCAAAACAAGATTTGTGTACTTGTAGAAAAGATTTGGGCACTTGCGGAAAGAATCGTGTACTTGCAAAAAATTATTAGTAACTTGCAGAAAATAGCTTTGTGTACTTGTACAAAAGTTTTGTGTATCCGTCAAAAGAGGGTGGGACCAGCTCTGACAACCATCACAGTCAATCAAATAACGCCATTTCTGTTTTCAATCGGCAATCATTTGATAAGCAGTTCTCTAACTGGGGAGGCGGGTCTATGTAGCAGTTCTATGTAGCAGTTAAGCCAATTGCTAATTTAAGATATGAATAATTGACATAACATCTAGCCAATCAGCGTTCCTAAATCGAATCCAAGAAGGGCACATTTTTCAGTGCCCCAAGCTCCTCCCTGATAAAATAAGGACCGGGCTCTCGGGGCGCTATTTATACTAGACAACAAGACCCAACCTTAACTCGGTGGAATCTCTCCTCCACCGAAATCAAATCCTGACAAGTGTCATTTTTGGATTAAAGAAAACATGCATAACAGAAAACCTGCCTGACAACTACAGAGCAGAGTTCCCAACAACCTTTGCAATTCAAAGTCAGACTTACTCAAACTACAAATCTGACAACACACTAAAATGCGCGCAAAACCCTGAAGAGCTAACCAAAACATCACCTTGTCAGCTAACGTTAATGTTACCTAGCATACCGGTTGTTGATACGCTAGCACACGCTGCAAATAAACGTTATACTCGCGTAGTCCGTTTGCTTTGTAATAACGATTATATAAGTGAATAGAGACCTACCCAGCTTTGCATGAACAGTGTTGCTCCTTGATATTGTTAGTCCCAGCCTCCATCTCGATTAGTAGGATATGCGGTGGTTCATTTTTTTGACTGTGACCGGTATGCTTTTACCTCTTTGGATGCCTTGTTCCTTGCGTTTCACCTGTATATCTTGAATATAGCCTTCGAACGCATATTGCAGCCCCTTTTGCCTACTTCTATCGGACACTTTATTTGCTGCTTTATAAAGGTTTGATAAAATTTCAGCAGGAAGAGCTGTCACAGCGTAAGCCATGTTGATACCAAACCAAAGACCAGATGAAGTTGCGGACGTAGCAAAGGGGGGCGCGCCTTGTTTAATTGTTTAATGATGATTTTATTTCACCAGGGTTTTATTTCATTTTATTTCATTAATCAGTGTTGTTGAGAGAAAGATGTTTCCTTAAGGGCACCACTAGAGGACGCCCCCACGAATTTGGCACCCTAGGCGGTCGCCTAGGTCGCCTATAGGAAGGACCGCCCCTGGTTGGAGGTTACATTCCATGTAGGTGAGTGTTGTTTTTTAAGGTTGTTACTGTTTTTGCAGATGCATTAAGTGTGCTTTGTATGAGTGCGCTTTTTTTACATTACATGCGTATATGTTTTATCCGTTCAGTGTTTGTTTGTTCTAATATTAAAACTTTCACGCTCTGCACTACAACTTAAAGGAATTTGTGACAGAATACTAAGCCTTTGAAAATGAGCCAGCAGAGCATGATGGTGGGAGTGCTCCACGAGGCTTGGACTGTTCGATCTGCAGAGAGAGTCTCCTACCGTCGCCCTACGGAGCAGTTGGGATGGCTTCAACCGGAGATCCGTGCTTATTTCAGATACGAACCCCCTATGCGTCTATAGAGAGGGCACCCCGGAAGCGCCACAAAACATTTTGTGTCCAAGCTGGTCCCTGTCTTCCACGTCCTTGAGCTGGTTCCTGTTTTCCACGTCCCTGAGCTCGTTCCTGTCTCCTATGTCCCCGACCTGGTTCCTGTCTTCCACATCTCGAGTTGGTTCCTGTCTTCCACATCCCGAGCTGGTTCCTGTCTTCCACATCTCGAGCTGGTTCCTGTCTTCCACATCCCGAACTGGTTCCTGTCTTCCACATCCCGAGCTGGTTCCTGTCTTCCACATCCCGAGCTGGTTCTGGTCTTCCACCTTGGAGGAGCTGTCCCCCATCTAGCCCGGATTAGTATCCTCTCCCTCTTTTTCCTTTTCCTCCTTCTCCCCCGTGTCCCCGGAGGAGTCCCCTGTTCTCTCTGCCACTGCCGGCCTCAATGGGGACTAGACTGAAACTGCTTCCTTGGCCGAGATCACAGCGGAGGAGACCCCCTGCAGAACCACCTCCTGGTTCTCCTTCCTGCACTACACCTAAAAGGAATTCATGAAAAATTCAGCTATTCACATGAAATTCAGAGCAGACATTGATTGCAATTTAATAAAGCTACACAGCTAAACAAATATTTTCCAATCTATAAAATGTTATGCAATAAATGGAAATCACACAGGAAAAAAATATTGAACACAGTCAGAAGAAGCACTTAACCAGCTGATTCCAACAATTACTTCAACTACCTTTGGTAGTTACAATCAGCAGGGTTAGCGCATTCTGGTAGGTTCTACCTGTTTAGAAAAGGCTACCCAATTCTGAATTTACTCCGAAAGTAAACACCTCATTTGTTACCAAGCTTTCACACAGGAAACACCCCTCAATAGGCAGAGGCAAAGAGCTCTCCCAATACCTTTGCAACATTGCCCGCAATATGACCCTAAAAACTCTGTACCGTGAAGTTTGGAATTGGATACACACAATACCTGCGCAATGCAAATGATTAAAGGGATGTTGCCATGTACTGGGATATTCTCTGGAAGAATCCGGTGCCATCAACTAGGACAATGAGGATTAGACGCAATGGACATTCCGGCACGACAACAATCCAAAATGTTCTGCAAGGAGACTCTTAAGTGGTTCCAGAATAGGAAATAAAGGTGTTGGAATGGCCCAGTTAACCTCAGAATCTGTAAGATCTAAAGACTGTATGTTTAGAAGAATGACTTGGATTCCTTGGCGGGCATTTCACATCTAGGCCTTCTGTGTTGTTCTATCCAAATTAATCCACCTCTTAATACATCATTATGACGCCACAACTATAAATCATCAATATTATAGAGAAACGCAGTACAACAGGCTGTTGCATCACAGACAGGTATCTCATGCAGCCATTGCCTTTTCGTTGTGGAGCTCCGTTTCCCTGCACATCTGGTCACCACTGCTTGGATTGGAATGTCATGACTTTATTACCTGGATGGCTTTATTGAGTTATTACCAATGTATGCTCTGAATATTAAGTGAAGCTCTGCTTTGGAAATATGCTAAATGGCAATATTGTTGACTTTGACTTTGTTGAATACTTATTTCCCCTACTGTACGTATATGTACTTATGTACAAATGTATGAATGTACACGTATGTAAGTACATTTTTTATAAGACTGACGACTGCAAAGGGCTAGGGACACTAGGGTGGAATATACTTTTAAAAGCTGCAAACTTCCCCTGGAATTTGTGGAAGTCCACCTTGTAATTATGTTGTACATCCCAGTTGAGAAGCAGGTCTCCTAACAAACCCTCCCTCTCAACTCACCTCTCCTCCCCCTCTTTTCTCCTGCTCCTGAACTCTCTCATCATCCTCTCCTTATCACTTAACTCAGTCCTCATCAGTATTTCCTTTGACTCCTATGTTAATTTCTCACCTTTTTAAAGTGACCCTCTCTTAGAAGGACAAGATGGGCACCCCTTAGCCTTATTTATGTCCAGCAAATAATGGCACAATCTAGTCATATTAGCAATACAGTGTTTTGATCGTCCCTTTTTTATTTTACAATAGTCAAATGAGCTTCGAAAAAATCTCTTCCTACCAGTTGCCTTTTGGTATATTTGTGTGTAGCTTTAGTGTGCATATAAACTTAACTCCTAATGTCCGCCACCAAAACCCACCACCTCCTAATGTCTGCCACAAAACCCATTACCTGGACCCTGGGCACTGCCTATATTTGTTTTATATTTCGGGCACTGCCTATATTTGTTTTATATTTCGGGCACTGCCTATATTTGTTTTATATTTCCGGCACTGCCTATATTTGTTTTATATTTCCTGCACTGCCTATATTTGTTTTATATTTCGGGCACTGCCTATATTTGTTTTATATTTCAAGCGCAGCATATATTTGTTTTATATTTAACATTGGAGTGTATAAACCGTTTTATATGATCTCATACATGATTTCATTATAACAATAGTTTGTATTGTACGTATATGTTTTTGATATTATTCTTGCTTAATATTTTTTCCTGAATGATTAGTGTGTAGATATGGCGTGCCATGTCATAAGAATTTTATTGTTCAGAATGATGCTAGTCTATTAAGTGCATTTGACAATTAAAACACGTTGACTGTGATTGTAGGCCCTGCCTTTAGTACTTAGCATTTCTAAATACAGCTACTGTACTGTGGGGACTGCATCTAATGGCATTGACTTTATCTTCACAAGAGTGCTGCAGCCTTACAAACTAAAGAAAATACACATGGATGATAAAGTTCCTACAATGTTGGTAAAAAGCAGGCCCTTATTACAGAGTATGCCTATGTACAAATCTTATGATGGAAAGTTATTGATATCGTTTACCTTATTCTTAAGCCAAAATCCTGTATTTCTCGAAAACTTTTTATTCTGTTGCCCGTATACAAGATACCTGTTATTGTAATAAATCATGCATGCAGTTATTCATCAGTCAGGAAGCAGGGCTGAATTCCCAGCCTCCAACACAGTTTTTAAGGACGGACAATGAACTTGTAGTCACAAATGTAGGAAACGTTGCTCTCTGGTTCACTTGACTGCTGGAGCAGGTTATTTATGCCTTTGGCACACAGCTTTGGGGTAATCCTTGTTGAAGAAGATGTTTGACACTTTCGAATTCTTGTCTCTTTACTTATAACAGCCGCCTTGTTCTTAAACCTCTATAGATTTCCAATTTCACAAGTTTTCACAAGTTCAGTGGGCGTTCCACGTATGTCTTCCTTTGATCCGTCTTCAGGTTTTCCGGTACTATTTGATTTACTTTCTTTTTAAACTCCCTCCAGTTCTCATGTAGAGTCCCTGGGACTCTGAGCAGGCAAGACACTGGCTTCACTTTTCTCTTCCTTAAAGTGGGTATTTGGGTGACATTATAGCAACATTGGCTGATGATGGTTTACCCTGTAGTTCCAGTGTGGTCAGGTCGCCCGTTCTCTCACACAATAACTGTGCATTCCTGTTCATTGCTCAATTCAGCATTCCTTCAGTTGGCTGGAGTTTTGCCTCTTTCTTCTTTCTGTCTTTCTTCGTAAACAGTTCCAAAATGACTGTATAAATTGCAACAGTTTTTAATGATTTGTCAGTTTTTCTGAGTTAGTGTAATTCTGTTTTTGGCAATGTTGCAAAAGTTTAACAATGTGCGAGGAAGGATTATGGACAGTCCATTTTAACAACTTTGGCTGAAACTAATTTGGAAAAAAAAAAATCCCAACCACATTTTTCATTAAAATCAATTTTTGATTTGATTTTTTCCATAGGCCAAACTAGAAATACAATGTCTTGATAGTGTTTCTACCTCTACAACGAATAAGCTTGACCACTTATATGATAATAAGGGTAAAGAAAATATCCCTGGTTTAATTCTGAAAAAAATCAGTCATGTCAAATCTGTCATATTCTGTCATCTGTAATGTAAGAACAACTTCTAGCTTGTACTAGTAGACTGTTAAAACATTGAGAAACCTATGTATATATGCATATAAACATATACCTATCTACCTGTTATGGATGTCCTTCCATATTCTGGAAAACAGTAAAAACCATAATGAACAGTGTTTCCACAACAGATAGTGTTGGACTCTGAAAGTTTTTCCTGACCTCATTAGTTCGCTTCAGACTTCCAACCCTATTCTCGGGTGCAAGATGTTTCTCTGCTCTAACGCTCGAGTGATGGTAAGATCATGAACTGTGCATGCCTTGTTAAGAAAAGTTTCAAATGATGTTTTTCTGTGACTGTGCATCACAATTTATCAGCAGGGGAGCAGCGTTCATATAATACAATTACGGAAACAGGAAAATCACTCAATCTTATTGGAAAAGCTGTCTTCAATTGGCCTGGTTAAAAAATCTTGCCCCTGGTTTCGAAATGTTGTAGATTTATGGCATGAAATTATGAAATATGGCATTAACGGGAGATGCCGTGGGCATACTCAAAGCTGGGTAAAACTTCTGCACACTTATGAAATGCCACTCAGTGTGATCTTAGGTTAACTGTTTTAGTACCTCTATGACATTTATGATTTCCTATATATGTTATTTTTATTGTCAATTGTGAGTGTTTTCTTAATGTATGTTTTAATTTCCATTCAATATATTTTTATTGTTGTAATCAAGAGCTCAGTTGTAACAGAGGCTTTGGTTTTGGTAGATAATGCAGGTGTGGCTATGCAATCCCAGCTCTGATCAAACCATCTGTTTCTGGGACCAATCTGCCAGTTTAATCGTTATTATGATCTAGAAGTCACTGGAGAAACTAACTTTATGTCACAAAGAAACTAATGTCTTTTTTTCTTCTGGCCTGATATAACGTTTGGCCAGAGACAGGAGTTTGGGTTATCGGTTAAAAAAACAATGTAATCACATTCTCCATGAATCTCTAAACCACCACACAACACACACAGCATAACTAAACCACCACACAATACACACAGCATAACTAAACCACCACACAACACACACAGCTTAACTAAACCACCACACAATACACACAGCTTAACTAAACCACAACACACACAGCTTAACTTAACCACCACAAAACACACACAGCTTAAATAAACCACCACCCAACACACACAGCATAACTAAACCACCACACACCACACACACAGCTTGACTAAACCACCACACAATACACACAGCTTAACTAAACCACCACACAACACACACAGCTTAACTTAACCACCACACAACACACACAGTTTAACTAAACCTCCACACAACACACACAGCTTAACTAAACCACCACCCAACACACACAGCTTAACTAAACCACCACACAACACACACAGTTTAACTAAACCTCCACACAACACACACAGCTTAACTAAACCACCACACAACACACACAGTTTAACTAAACCTCCACACAACACACACAGCTTAGTCTGTCACTAAACGTTGGAAAGTCCACTGTAGGTACTGTACACACCATTACTGTGAGTACTATGTAGTAAACACAAATGCAAATAGTGGTAATTCATAGTAATGGGTGTGTAAACAGTAATCACACAGTGAGAAGTGAGGAGAAGACAGGTGTTAATTGTGTTTACATTTGACAGCAGTTCTGGTGTTTTGGTGGTTCGACATGTCTGTTTAAGGTGGCAGTCACACACTGACCCTCTATATTATAACATCTAATGTCATCATGTATTTATTCGGGCCCATCTTGTTCCTGGTAGTTGGACTGAGAACACATTTATGAGAGTAGTAAAGAGTTCTGGCTTCACTAAACTGAGGCTCTGGGTGAGGAACTGCATGGGATTTTGGAGCTTCTCACATTCTTCTCTTGTTTTTAATTTACATATGTAGTCTTTGATTTTTGGCCACTGGTTGTAAAACAGGCACTATTGTGCTAAACCTTTTTTGAAAAGTGTGTATTATGTCATGTACAGTGGATATAAAAGTCTACAGACCCCTCAGAGGTATGTGTAATGACTTCTATTTAACATGAGTTTGAATGTGATTGGTTAATTCTGAACACAGCCACATCCCCAGTTATAAGAGGCTGTGCACCCTTATGCAACCTGGTTATTGAAAGGTTTTTATTTTCTATTTTCCCCTCGCAAAGATGTCAGTTTGTTTATCAATTTTAATGTTCACATTGTAGGGAAAAAAGTGCTGACATGAGTAGATTTTTTATATCCACTGTATGTGACTATCTGTGCCTGTATATATTTAAAAAACAATTTAATGGATAAACTGGAGTATGACAGTCATTCTCTCCCAAAATGGAAGTTTCAAAAGATGATTTTGAGAATTGCAAAAGTGAATGAAGTGCTTTGCTCAGGGGAAGACCAACCACTGTTACACCTTGTTGTATCAGAGATTTGAACCCTGGACCTTTCTGTTTCCTCTTCTTCCTTTCTTTGCATTTCGTATGTACGCGGAGTGAGCCATGGGATAAAAATAGAAAAAAAGGTTTGGGTTGAAGGGTTGGAAGGTTGGAAGGTAAGGCTGTGTGAACACAACTTCAATAAAGACTGTGGGCTTCTATAAAATCTCTGAGGAGGGCTTTGGGTTGTTGTCAGCTGCAGAAGCACCAGTGGCTTTTGGAGCTGAAATTCTTTAAACAACGCCTGGAGTGTGTATGCAAAATAGCAAATTAGCAAAATCCAGCTATTATTTTGAAGAGTTACTTCTACATACAACCATGCGTGCAGTGCATTGCTTAAAGGGGAAATTTGTAGAATAATAAACTGAACGGTATTGTGCTAACCATTGCAGCAAATACAAAGCTAAACAATTTTCACCAAAGCTATCTATTCTTACTACGTTTCTGGTAGCTAATATTATGAGAAAGTGGGCTAACGTTGATATACACTTCGGTGTCTGCTGCTGCTGTGCTCAGTCAATTGATAATAGCATCGCATTGATGCTCAAAGGTTTTGGACCATTTTTTCAGTATATATTTGCAGTTCAAGTCAAATAAATAACCTGAAGTAATGGAATATATAATGCATGTTTGATGTACTCTTAAATAGGTAATGCCTTTTACGTATTTTGAAACAGAAACAACACCAGCCCACTACGTAGTGCACTATGTAGACTGCTCTTTGGGATGAACCCCTTTTATATATTGCTCAATAATGACAGTTTGGAGCCACTGAGGTAGAAGAGGGCGATCTGGGATCAGGAGAGGAATATATGTGAGAACCTGTGTGGGTGTGTCTGCCACCTGTGTGGGTGTGTCTGCCACCTGTGTGGGTGTGTCTGCCACCTGTGTGGGTGTGTCTGGCACCTGTGTGGGTGTGTCTGCCACCTGTGTGGGTGTGTCTGCCACCTGTGTGGGTGTGTCTGCCACATGTGTGGGTGTGTCTGCCACCTGTGTGGGTGTGTCTGCCACCTGTGTGAGTGTGTCTGCCACCTGTGTGGGTGTGTCTGCCACCTGTGTGGGTGTGTCTGCCACCTATGTGGGTGTGTCTGGCACCTGTGTGGGTGTGTCTGCCACCTGTGTGGGTGTGTCTGCCACCTGTGTGGGTGTGTCTGCCACATGTGTGGGTGTGTCTGCCACCTGTGTGGGTGTGTCTGCCACCTGTGTGAGTGTGTCTGCCACCTGTGTGGGTGTGTCTGCCACCTGTGTGGGTGTGTCTGGCACCTGTGTGGGTGTGTCTGCCACCTATGTGGGTGTGTCTGGCACCTGTGTGGGTGTGTCTGGCACCTGTGTGGGTGTGTCTGCCACATGTGTGGGTGTGTCTGCAACCTGTGTGGGTGTGTCTGGCACCTGTGTGGGTGTGTCTGCCACCTGTGTGGGTGTGTCTGGCACCTGTGTGGGTGTGTCTGCCACCTATGTGGGTGTGTCTGGCACCTGTGTGGGTGTGTCTGGCACCTGTGTGGGTGTGTCTGCCACATGTGTGGGTGTGTCTGCAACCTGTGTGGGTGTGTCTGGCACCTGTGTGGGTGTGTCTGCCATCTGTGTGGGTGTGTCTGCCACCTGTGTGGGTGTGTCTGCCACCTGTGTGGGTGTGTCTGCCACCTGTGTGGGTGTGTCTGCCACCTGTGTGGGTGTGTCTGGCACCTGTGTGGGTGTGTCTGCCACCTGTGTGGGTGTGTCTGCCACCTATGTGGGTGTGTCTGGCACCTGTGTGGGTGTGTCTGCCACCTGTGTGGGTGTGTCTGCCACCTGTGTGGGTGTGTCTGCCACCTGTGTGGGTGTGTCTGCCACCTGTGTGGGTGTGTCTGCCACCTGTGTGGGTGTGTCTGCCACCTGTGTGGGTGTGTCTGCCACCTGTGTGGGTGTGTCTGGCACCTGTGTGGGTGTGTCTGCCACCTATGTGGGTGTGTCTGGCACCTGTGTGGGTGTGTCTGGCACCTGTGTGGGTGTGTCTGCCACATGTGTGGGTGTGTCTGCAACCTGTGTGGGTGTGTCTGGCACCTGTGTGGGTGTGTCTGCCATCTGTGTGGGTGTGTCTGCCACCTGTGTGGGTGTGTCTGCCACCTGTGTGGGTGTGTCTGCCACCTGTGTGGGTGTGTCTGCCACCTGTGTGGGTGTGTCTGGCACCTGTGTGGGTGTGTCTGGCCACAGGGGGCTGGGAAGAGGAGGACAGTTCATAATACCGACTTTTTATGGGGTGAATGGAATGTTATTAAGCACATGAAAACCATGTCTGTGTTGTGTTTGACACCATTCCACTCATTCCTGCCGTTACTGTGAGCCGGTCCTCATTAAATAAAGATGCAGTCTGGAGGCAAATAACACACTCATTTTAAAGCTCTAATATGGGCTGAATGTGTAGTAATTTTTTACATGTTTTAAAGGTGGTTGTGATGACATGGGCACATATCGGTACATCATTGACATACACAATTTGTGCAAACACATTTAGTATTGAGAGCGACACTTTTACAACCAGTGACCAAATATCCCAGAAATCACCATTAAGGTGCCACCTGCCTCGTGTGGTGTGTTGCATATTACAGAGGTTTAGAAAGGACACGGTAAAATAACTTCTCCAGTGTTCAGCATGTACGGGAAGTTCCCAGTTTAAACAAAAAAATATGCAATTTTACTTGGTCATTTGGGTCTTAATTAGGAACTTTCCTCACCTGGTGAAACAGCCAAGTACTTTGTACTTTTACAGCACTGTATACACCGATGAGCCAAAACATTGTGGCAAAGAAAAAGCCATATATCAGATTCCCCAATAAAAAGAAAGGATTAAGATGGGCACAGGAACACCGACGCCACCATTCCAGAGTCATCTCCTCACAGTTGACATGGAACCTTGTGTTTTGTGGGAACTATTTAATGAAGCTCCCAGTTGAGGACCTGTGAGACATCTGTTTCTCCAACAGGAGAATAATGTATTTGTTCACTCGCTCAGCCGTGTGCCGAGATCTCAAACATTTCAAGGGTGTAGTACACAGCGCTGTACAAGTTCTTCAGTTTCTTAGTAAATTCTTGGCAATAGCCTTCATTTCTCGGTTTTATGGTTTCTTTAATCGGCACAACAGATTTCATCCGATCAAGCAGTCAAGAGGGCTAGTTACCATAACCAGCTATAGATGATAAAGTAACAACTAACTAGCTGATAGTCTAAATTAACTACCGTTTTAATTTTCCCTGAAATCAAGGCTGTTAGACCACTAATGGTTTCTCGAAAAATAAATGTCTCCTCCCTTCATCACTAAAAACCCGATTACAAACTGTATGTTGTGACAGTTACAGATGCATTGTTATGTTAAGGCTCACAATTTGTGTAGTTTTTGGTGAAAACAATGTCATAAAACCAAGTCTTCCCCTGAAATTCCATATTTGTTCGCATGGGGACGTTGTTTTTTTGGATTGGATTGGACCGTGAACGATGCCGCATTTAGAACATGTTATTATGATTACAATATGAAAAAGAAAGACAAAGAAAACAATCCCTTTAACACATCTCATGGGGAAGCTTTCTCTTGTCTTTTATCATGTGTCTCATCTACCTGAGACCTGTAACATGAATACGATGGGCCAGGTAAGCACAGCTGTGTCACATCCACCTGAGACCTGTAACATGAATACGATGGGCCAGGTAAGCACAGCTGTGTCACATCCACCTGAGACCTGTAACATGAATACGATGGGCCAGGTAAGCACAGCTGTGTCACATCCACCTGAGACCTGTAACATGAATACGATGGGCCAGGTAAGCACAGCTGTGTCACATCCACCTGAGACCTGTAACATGAATACGATGGGCCAGGTAAGCACAGCTGTGTCACATCTACCTGAGACCTGTAACATGAATACGATGGGCCAGGTAAGCACAGCTGTGTCACATCCACCTGAGATCTGTAACATGAATACGATGGGCCAGGTAAGCACAGCTGTGTCACATCCACCTGTGACCTGTAACATGAATACGATGGGCCAGGTAAGCACAGCTGTGTCTCATCTACCTGTGACCTGTAACATGAATACGATGGGCCAGGTAAGCACAGCTGTGTCACATCCACCTGAGACCTGTAACATGAATACGATGGGCCAGGTAAGCACAGCTGTGTCACATCCACCTGAGACCTGTAACATGAATACGATGGGCCAGGTAAGCACAGCTGTGTCACATCCACCTGTGACCTGTAACATGAATACGATGGGCCAGGTAAGCACAGCTGTGTCACATCCACCTGTGACCTGTAACATGAATACGATGTAAGCACAGCTGTGTCTCATCCACCTGAGATCTGTAACATGAATACGATGGGCCAGGTAAGCACAGCTGTGTCACATCCACCTGAGATCTGTAACACATGGGCCCACCTGAGATCCACCTGAGATCTGTAACATGAATACGATGGGCCAGGTAAGCACAGCTGTGTCTCATCCACCTGAGACCTGTAACATGAATACGATGGGCCAGGTAAGCACAGCTGTGTCTCATCCACCTGAGACCTGTAACATGAATACGATGGGCCAGGTAAGCACAGCTGTGTCACATCCACCTGAGACCTGTAACATGAATACGATGGGCCAGGTAAGCACAGCTGTGTCACATCTACCTGAGACCTGTAACATGAATACGATGGGCCAGGTAAGCACAGCTGTGTCACATCCACCTGAGATCTGTAACATGAATACGATGGGCCAGGTAAGCACAGCTGTGTCACATCCACCTGTGACCTGTAACATGAATACGATGGGCCAGGTAAGCACAGCTGTGTCTCATCCACCTGAGACCTGTAACATGAATACGATGGGCCAGGTAAGCACAGCTGTGTCACATCCACCTGAGACCTGTAACATGAATACGATGGGCCAGGTAAGCACAGCTGTGTCACATCCACCTGAGACCTGTAACATGAATACGATGGGCCAGGTAAGCACAGCTGTGTCTCATCCACCTGAGACCTGTAACATGAATACGATGGGCCAGGTAAGCACAGCTGTGTCACATCCACCTGAGACCTGTAACATGAATACGATGGGCCAGGTAAGCACAGCTGTGTCACATCCACCTGAGACCTGTAACATGAATACGATGGGCCAGGTAAGCACAGCTGTGTCACATCCACCTGTGACCTGTAACATGAATACGATGGGCCAGGTAAGCACAGCTGTGTCATCCATGACCTGTAACCTGGGCCAGGAGACCTGAGACCTGTAACATGAATACGATGGGCCAGCACAGCTGTGTCACATCCACCTGAGATCTGTAACATGAATACGATGGGCCAGGTAAGCACAGCTGTGTCACATCCACCTGAGACCTGTAACATGAATACGATGGGCCAGGTAAGCACAGCTGTGTCTCATCCACCTGAGACCTGTAACATGAATACGATGGGCCAGGTAAGCACAGCTGTGTCACATCCACCTGAGATCTGTAACATGAATACGATGGGCCAGGTAAGCACAGCTGTGTCACATCCACCTGAGATCTGTAACATGAATACGATGGGCCAGGTAAGCACAGCTGTGTCACATCCACCTGAGATCTGTAACATGAATACGATGGGCCAGGTAAGCACAGATGTGTCACATCCACCTGAGACCTGTAACATGAATGTGTGTTCAGTGCGTATTCAGTGCGTGTTCAGTAGTGTCAGTGCGTGTTCAGTATTGTCAGTATATTCTATGGTTTTGTTTCTCATTTCAGGGCAAATTGATGTGGCAAATTGACGTGACAGATAACATTTCTTTTGTATAATGTTTATTAAGAAAAGTCTGGGGTTTGGTCAGCACAATGTCAGTTTCAAGAAGTGTTTATAGTTTCGAGAAAATATAGGACACGTTTAGAACATATGTGTTAGCAGTTGTGAAAATTCCGGAATCTTTTGTGTGAGATGTTTACTCTTAATGACGGATTTTCTTTGCATTTTACGTTTGGCTTTGGCAATATAAACCCTGAGCGGGTCTATTTTATACCCTTAAACTGGACTGAGGAAGAGCGAGGGATGATGATACAGGGCTGGAGGCAGAAATGGACTAAAAGACAGAAAGAGATTATGCGTAGTGATATTTCATTCACAGGCCACTCTGTCATCAAATCGACATACGCTGAAGTGAAACGTGAACGTGACATTCTTAAGAGCATTTGGAGTTCCACTGATTTTATTTACAAATAAAAGTGTCCACCAACTATCAAAAAGTATTTGTTTGGATCCAAAGACCGACCCTGGAGAATAGACAATAAGGTAGGGGAGAATGTGATAAAAAACATCTGTGGGTGGTCACCGCTGGCTGATTCAGGGATCTTGGTTGTGGAGGTGGTGTTATTTATAGCCATTACCAGGAATTTTCAGTGGCATGCAAAAGGGTTTTCATTCCGTCCCAACCAGACCCTCTCCGTCTGCGTGGTTGTGGCTTTCCACCCCAGGCCAAGAGCTGATGATGATTGCACTTTCATGGCCGTTCCAGCCAGCATCATCATACCTGTGGGTTAGACAAAAGATTATGGAATCAATGCATTAACCGAGGTCAGTATTTATGTTCGGAATACCGTAAACTGGCACAAAAGAGATACATTGAGAGATAGAAATACAGAGACATGCATGGAAAGAGGAATGAAGGGATAGAGGGAAAAGAGTAAGAGAGAATGGAGAGATAGAGAGACTGTTGTCCTCTGAGGCATTAGGTGGGTGTTGTAAACATGGGTGGTGATGGGAAATATGTGATAATTATTGTCTTCACTGGCTTCCTCCATCTGTCATCTGCAGTCTTTCTGAGTTTTACTACCCAGGCATTCCTTGCACTGCTTGGGCGCCACTTTGTGTGTGTGTGTGTGTGTGTGTGATAGGTAGAACAGAAAGGAATGGTGTTGTGTGTGTGTGGTGGATTGTAGAAGTTTGATTTGAGGGATAGAGAGTGGAAGGGACCGACTGGATGGGGAGAGGAGAGGAGGAGAGACTGTTGGAGAGTAGAGGGAGAAGAGAGAGTGGGAGAGGAGAGACTGTTGGAGAGGAGAGGGAGAAGAGAAAGTGGGAGAGGAGACAGTGAGAGAGGAAAGAGGAGACAGCGAGAGAGGAGACAGTGGGAGAGGAGAGCAGAGGAGAGTGAGAAGAGAAAGTGGGAGAGGAGGAGAGAGAGTGGGAGAGGAGAGGGAGAAGAGAGAGTGGGAGAGGAGGAGAGACTGTTGGAGAGGATAGGAGAGGGAGAAGAGACAGGAGAAGAGAAAGTGGGAGAGGAGACAGTGGGAGAGGAAACATTGGGAGAGGAGAGGAGTTTACAGATGCACATAGTCTCTGTTGAGCCTGATGTTTTTTGTGGCATTATTTACATAGTTCAGAGACACAGCTATTCATTGTATAAACAAATATAACTCTGCGTGTTTACATGTTGTGAGTATGTTAGAGCTCAATGTTCCATTTGTAATGATGTGTTAAAGATAGGTCGCATTGGCACTTTGGGCCATTGTAGGGGCGGACTGGAACCAAACATCGGCACATACATGTCTTTTTATTGAGACTCCCACACTGCCGTTTTGTTTCACTGTTCACCCATCATATTTGAATAATGCCTGTGCGAAAACACACGTTTCGGCTACTGATGCACCAGCCCATCTAGCGTTTATGGAAAGAATACAACTGTTGGCGGCTGGCTGCATCTGCTGTTCTCTAAATAGTGTTTATTCGCAGTTATTTAAAATATATCATATGTCCCGTGATATATTTTAACGTTGTCCTTTTCCATTATGAGGTGTTTCAGTTCACTTGTGTTGAAGCTGTGCAAAGCCTCCACTTTAGTGCCACAGTATTTTCACAGAGAGCCGGGTAGAATGTGATGTGTTGTGAGGGCTGATATGAATGAAGGTAACAGTATTTCACTACTTCTGTGCTTCTGTACTTCTCTCTCCCAGATGAATGTGATGAAACATTTGTGTTGTGAGGGCTGATATGAATGAAGGTAGCAGTATTTCACTACTTCTGTACTTCTCTCTCCCAGATGAATGTGATGAAACATTTGTGTTGTAAGGGCTGATATGAATAATGGTAGCAGTATTTCACTACTTCACTACTTCAGTACTTCTCTCTCCCAGACCACTGTGGAGTCCTTTACTAAGCTCTCGATCTATCTCCAGTTTTCAGCCTCTCACATTTTGCATGGCACATATTCTAGCCAGCTCATTCTTGATTCTCCCTTCTCTTTCTTTTCTTTCCCAGTTATTTCCCAGTCTCTATCTTCCTGACCCCCCTCTTTTCTCTCTCTGTTTTTCTTGGGTGTGGGATCATTGCAGGGATTTAGGACTAATTCCCAGAGGCTGCCTGTGGAGTGAGAACGGGATCTGGTTTAGGGATTATTATAATCTAATAAATTAACAGAGGTATTCATTTACAGTTGATTTTCAATCACAAACATGTGTCGCTGTTCAGGATAGAAAATGTAGTTGCCTTCGCAAAACATAAAATATCTTTATCAAAACTATATGATACCATCAATATTACACCAACAGTAATCAACGCACGCATATACTGTAGATGTATACAACTGTATACTCTCAGATGCCACACAAAAGACACTACTGAAAACCATATGACATATTGCTGAGCCAAAACATATGTATTCATATATAGCCAAAAGGTGTTTCATAATATGACTATTCACTCAGCATGTTATTATCGAATATACAATACAGTGATGGAAAAAGATTATTATCATTTCAGTTTTTCTTAAATAATTGGACATGGGTCCGATTCACTCTGACTCTATAACACTCTATTTATTTTTTCTCTTTAGTCATATCTTTGCTTCTTTGCTGTGTTTTGGATCATTCTTTTTTTGCATCATCCATGTTTTGTTCTTTGGCTTTGTGATAGATGGCCTCGCATTCTCCCCAAGAATTGTCTGGTGCAATAATGTAACTCACGGTTGACTCAGTGATGTTATTTTGTCCAGGCCCTGAGGCAGCAAAGCACCCCCAAACCATAACAGAGCAGTGTCCATTTTCCACAGTTGGTATGAGGTTGTGGAAACCTTCTGGCAATTGACAAATACACTTCGACATTGATTGTCCCTTAAAGTTACAATGACTTGTATGAGCGTTTTTTGGACAGGACTTGGTGGGACAATGTAGAAACTTTATCAATTTGTAGATTATATGTCGGACAGTGGAACGATGTACTAATTGCTCATGGGCATCAACAATCCTCCTTCTTAGGGTCTTGGGTAGGTTGTTTTTATCTTGGCTTATGGTTGCATGTTATTATGTAATGGTTTGGTGTACAGTTGGTGTACCTGATGCAAATTTGAGAAATGATATGTGATGTAAAGGTGGGGGTGTACTAACTCTTTCAGCATAAGGAGATAGCATTTCTGCTTATTTTATTACTGTCACATATTGGTGAGTTGTGTTGTCACAGGGTGTGTAGGGGAGAGCACTCCTGTGTATAATGTTGATTAGGAGCACAGCTGTTTTGGATTTAGCTAAACACCGGGCATATGTTAATGAGTAAACAAGCAAGAAAACAAGTTTATTTATATAGCACAATTCATATAATAATAAAAATAATAAAATACATGCATTTTATATTCATAACAACCTGTTTTCTGACATTAAGTGCATTTAAACCATTACATTTCAGTATTAACTGTTTACATTTTATTCAACAGGTCTTCTGAACCTTTTCAGGTCTTTAGAACCTGGCCGAGAAGTCTTTAGAACTTCCAAGTCTTAAGCTTCAGTAACTTTTCAGGTCTTCAGAACTGTTCGAGAAGTCTTTAAACTTTCAGGTCTTAAGAAGTTTTTTCAAAAGGTCTTTTGAACCTTTTCAGATCTTTAGAACCTGGCCGATTTATTCAAAAGATCTTTACAACCTTTTCAGTTCTTTAGAACCTGGCCGAGAAGTCTTTAGAAGTTCTAGGTATTAAGAACTTTATTCAAAAGGTCTTTAGAACCTTTTCAGGTCTTAGAAAATGTTCAGTTCTTTAGAACCTTTTCAGGCAGTGGTCAATTTAAGGCCCCTGGTTAGGTTCACGGGAATGGTTATTAATATAATGTTACGTGTCAATGTCGGTGAGTGTTTATGCCTTTGTGCACTGTATGTTTCATAAGTTTAAGTGGCTTTGTGTAAGCGCGCTTTGGTTTGAAGTTACAGTGTTTGATGTCGGTTTTCCGTTTTGCTGTTTCGTGTTTGTTTTATATCGTAATTGAATAAACACCCCAAATGGAAGATATGCTCTACATTCTCGCTCCCACTGCACTTTAACCTGCAAGTCCGTGACAATTCAATTTCTCTTTTTGCATTAATTGTTAAATTGGGTTGTCTTCATCAATGTGGTTTGTAATTTAGGTCAGATATCAATGTATTAAAAGTCAGTCCATCAGTCAAATGTATTCTGTAAACACCCTTTCAGCAGTTGGCACAAAGTGTTTTTACGGATACCCAGTCTGATAGTGCAAGCAAGAGCAAGCAAATACTAGAATTGATGCATAGTGTCTAGAGAAACTTCATAGTAGGGTCAAAGGAAGGAACCTGGAGAGGAGCCAGACTCCAAGGGGTGGCTAGTCATTTACTGAGTGGGCCAGGTGAGGAAATTAGTTTCCATCTGAAACTCAGCAAAATGGTTTGAGTACACTGATGTTTGTATAATCACAGGTAAAGCGAACAACTGTGATCATCTCCTAACAAAGGCACATGTGAAGGTCTGGGTAGATAAAACATAGTTTATGTCATTTACATGTTGGTTGCAAGAGAAATGGGCGGGAGTAAAGATCTGAGCAACATTGACATTTATTTTAAATGAGTTAATGAGTTATTTCAGGCTGGTGGGCGGGGAAATATTCCTGAGAAAATTTATTTGGTAACTAGAGTCCTTATTTCTAGGCCCAGTGATCTCCAAAAAGGGATGTTTGACAGCATATTGCTCTAACGGGGGTATTGGCTGTGGTGCCTGTGTTGGACAGCATATTGCTCTAACGGGGGTATTGGCTGTGGTGCCTGTGTTGGACAGAATATTGCTCTAACTGGGGTATTGGCTGTGGTGCCTGTGTTTCACAGCATATTGCTCTAACGGGGGTATTGGCTGTGGTGCCTATGTTGGACAGCATATTGCTCTAACGGCGGTATTGGCTGTGGTGCCTGTGTTTCACAACATATTGCTCTAACGGGGGTATTGGCTGTGGTGCCTGTGTTTCACAACATATTGCTCTAACGGGGGTATTGGCTGTGGTGCCTGTGTTTCACAACATATTGCTCTAACGGGGGTATTGGCTGTGGTGCCTGTGTTGGACAACATATTGCTCTAACGGGGGTATTGGCTGTGGTGCCTGTGTTGGACAGCATATTGCTCTAACGGGGGTATTGGCTGTGGTGCCTGTGTTGGACAACATATTGCACTAACGGGGGTATTGGCTGTGGTGCCTGTGTTGGACAGCATATTGCTCTAACGTGGGTATTGGCTGTGGTGCCTGCAGGAACCCTGGGTGGGTGGGTGTAAGAGTTGCGTGAAGGTGTCCATGTTATTACAGGAGTAGTACCAGGCCACATCACTATGACCGTATTACCAACAGGGGATCCATAGAAACATAAATAAACCAATGACAAACCAGAGTCCTATAGATGTGGCCTGTCCACACACACATCAGCCGTGACTTCTTTAAGTGACTGAGTGGCAGGTTTATGTGTCCCCTGTGTAGCTGAGTGAAAGTATTTTTACAACTCTATAAAATACAGTATGACTCAGAGATGTGTGTATGTGTGTGTGTGCATGTCTGCTTTTGTAAGCGTGTGTGTGTCTGTATGTCTGCTTTTGTAAGCATGTTTGTGTGTGTTTGTGTGTTTGCATGTCTGCTTTTGTAAGCGTGTGTGTGTCTGTATGTCTGCTTTTGTAAGCGTGTGTGTTTGCATGTCTGCTTTTTAAGCATGTGTTTGTGTGTCGGCATGTGTGCTTCTTTAAGCGTGCGTGCGTCTGCTGTGCATGTGTAGGGAAAAAAAACAATCCTCTTTTAGTTGTGTGTGAATGTTATCCCAACTGTGTCTATAAAAGCACACCAAAGTATGATAGCATGCTCCGCACGGGACGACATGTAGCCGATAAACACGGCACAGTAGGCCTTCCGTAATATCTGGCCTTCTTGGCGTGTTACTTTCCCCATTCAGAGTATTCCTAGAACACGAGATTCCTAGAAAGCAAAAGCTAAATGTGTTGTAAATTATCCGAGACTGAACTGCTTTCCAGATTAATGCCGAAACATAATCTGTACTTGGGGAGTGATTAATGTAGGATGGAATTTGGGTAATGAGAACATATTATCACTAGGTATATAAAGTGGGCAGTCTGTAGCCGCTATACTTTTGGGGACAGAACATTTTTGGGTAGTAGTATGGGTCCAGAGAAGCTGTTATTGTAGACTGTGTCTGTTTTGTGTGGTGAGTTCAGCAGTTGTCTAAAAAATAATAACTAGCATTAGTCATATTTTGTAAATAAATCAATGTCAAATTGTATTTCACCCATATAGAGTATTCGGAAGTTGTCGGACCTCTCCGCACTTTCCAGATTTTGTTACATAACTGTCTTGTTTTAAAATGGATGAATAAATAAAAAAATCCACAATATCCCATAATGACCAGACAGCAATACTGTTTAGGCACAGTACAAGCTAGGCTCACATATATCCGGGGGGTTTCTACCAATCTCTGTAGATCCTTTCAAGCTCTGTCAGGTTCGATGGGGAACATTGGCGTTTGGAAGGTTCACCTGTCACCAGACAGGGACACTGGAACTATGTTAGAGTGACCATTTGGTGTTCGGTCACCTGCCTGAACAAGGTCCTTCTCCCCGATTGCTAAATTTGTCCAGGCGGCCAGCTGTATGCAAGTGTGATGGTGGTTCTAAACTTCTTCCATTTGAGAAGGATGGAGGCAACTGTTTTCTTTGGCATCTTCATTGCTACTGATATGTTTTGGCTAACATTGTCTTCTTTGGCATCTTCATTGTGCTGATATGTTTTGGCTAACATTGTCTCCTTTGGCATCTTCATTGCTACTGATATGTTTTGGCTAACATTGTCTTCTTTGGTATCTTCATTGCTGCTGATATGTTTTGGCTAACATTGTCTTCTTTGGCATCTTCATTGCTACTGATATGTTTTGGCTAACATTGTCTTCTTTGGCATCTTCATTGTGCTGATATGTTTTGGCTAACATTGTCTTCTTTGGCATCTTCATTGCTACTGATATGTTTTGGCTAACATTGTCTTCTTTGGCATCATTGTCTTCATTGTCTCCTTTGGCATCTTCATCTTAACATTGCATCTTAATTGCTCCTGATATGTTTTGGCTAACATTGTCTTCTTTGGCATCTTCATTGTACTGATATGTTTTGGCTAACATTGTCTTCTTTGGCATCTTCATTGCTGCTGATATGTTTTGGCTAACATTGTCTTCTTTGGCATCTTCTGATATGTTTTGGCTAACATTGCATCTTCATTCTGCTGATATGTTTTGGCTAACATTGTCTTCTTTGGCATCTTCATTGTGCTGATATGTTTTGGCTAACATCGTCTTCTTTGGCATCTTCATTGCTACTGATATGTTTTGCTAACATTGCTGGCAACATGTTTTGTCATTTCTTTGGCATCTTCTTCATTGCATCTTCATTGCTACTGATATGTTTTGGCTAACATTGTCTTCTTTGGCATCTTCATTGTGCTGATATGTTTTGGCTAACATTGTCTCCTTTGGCATCTTCATTGTGCTGATATGTTTTGGCTAACATTGTCTTCTTTGGCATCTTAATTGCTGCTGATATGTTTTGGCTAACATTGTCTTCTTTGGCATCTTCATTGCTGCTGATATGTTTTGGCTAACATTGTCTTCTTTGGCATCTTCATTGCTACTGATATGTTTTGGCTAACATTGTCTTTGGCATCTTTGTGCATCTTCATTGCTACTGATATGTTTTGGCTAACATTGTCTTCTTTGGCATCTGATATGTTTTTCATTGTCTTCTTTGCTGCTACTGATATGTTTTGGCTAACATTGTCTTTTTTGCATCTTCTGATATGTTTTGTCTAACATTGTCTTCTTTGGCATCTTCATCATTGTCTTCTTTGGCATCTTCATTGCTACTGATATGTTTAGGCTGATATGTTTTGTAACATTGTCTTCTTTGGCATCTTCATTGTGCTGATATGTTTTTAACATTGTCTTCTTTGCATCTTATTGTGCTGATATGTTTTGGCTAACATGTCTTCTTTGTCTTCTTTGGCATCTTCATTGTTTTGTGCTGATATGTTTTGGCTAACATTGTCTTCTTTGGCATCTTCATTGCTGCTGATATGTTTTGGCTAACATTGTCTAATCTTAATTTGTAACATTGTCTTCTTTGGCATCTTCATTGCTGCTGATATGTTTTGGCTAACATTGTCTCCTTTGGCATCTTCTGATATGTTTTTGTGCTGATATGTTTTGGCTAACATTGTCTTCTTTTGTCTTCTTTGGCATCTTCATATTGTCTTCTTTGGCATCTTCATTGCTACTGACATGTTTTGGCTAACATTGTCTTCTTTGGCATCTTACTGATATGTTTTGGCTAACATTGTCTTTTTGGCATCTTCATTGCATCTGATATGTTTTGGCTAACATTGTCTTCTCTGATGCTGATATGTTTTGGCTAACATTGTCTTCTTTGGCATCTTCATGCTTTGCATATTGTTGAGTGTCTCTGCTAACATTGTCTTCTTTGGCATCTTCATTTGCTGATATGTTTTGGCTAACATTGTCTCCTTTGCTTTGATATGTTTTGGCTAACATTGTCTTCTTTGGCATCTTCATTGCTGCTGATATATTGTTTTGGCTAACATTGTCTTCTTTGGCATCTTCATTGTGCTGATATGTTTTGGCTAACATTGTCTTCTTTGGCATCTTCATTGCTACTGATGTTTTATTGTCTTTTTGGCATCTTAACTGATTGTTTTCTTTGGCATCTTCATTGTGCTGATATGTTTTGGTGTCTTCTTTGGCATCTTTTGGCTAACATTGTGGAAATCTTTCTCACGTAAGATTCATGACTTGCTGAATATTGTTGCACATTCTTGGCATCAACAGGTCTTTCTATTCTTCTTTGGCATCTTCATTGTGGCTGATATGTTTTGGCTAACATTGTCTTCTTTGGCATCTTCATTGTGCTGATATGTTTTGGCTAACATTGTCTTCTTTGGCATCTTCATTGTGCTGATATGTTTTGGCTAACATTGTCTTCTTTGGCATCTTCATTGTGCTGATATGTTTTGGCTAACATTGTCTTCTTTGGCATCTTCATTGCTGCTGATATGTTTTGGCTAACATTGTCTTCTTTGGCATCTTCATTGTGCTGATATGTTTTGGCTAACATTGTCTTCTTTGGCATCTTCATTGTGCTGATATGTTTTGGCTAACATTGTCTTCTTTGGCATCTTCATTGCTACTGATATGTTTTGGCTAACATTGTCTTCTTTGGCATCTTCATTGTGCTGATATGTTTTGGCTAACATTGTCTTCTTTGGCATCTTCATTGTGCTGATATGTTTTGGCTAACATTGTCTTCTTTGGCATCTTAATTGCTGCTGATATGTTTTGGCTAACATTGTCTTCTTTGGCAACATGTTTTGTAACTTCTTTGGCATCTTCATTGCTGCTGATATGTTTTGGCTAACATTGTCTTCTTTGGCATCTTCATTGCTGCTGATATGTTTTGGCATCTTAACATTGTCTTCTTTGGCATCTTCACTGATATGTTTTGGCTCATTGTCTGATATGTTTTCTTTGGCATCTTCATCTTTGGCCAACATTGTCTTCTTTGCATCTTCATTGCTGATATGTTTTGGCTAACATTGTCTTCTTTGGCATCTTCATTTGCTGATATGTTTTGCTAACACTTTGCATCTTATTGTTTATGTTTTGGCTAACATTGTCTTAATTTTTTGGCATCTTCATTGTGCTGATATGTTTTGGCTAACATTGTCTTCTTTGGCATCTTCATTGTGCTGATATGTTTTGGCTAACATTGTCTTCTTTGGCATCTTTATTGTGCTGATATGTTTTGGCTAACATTGTCTTCTTTGGCATCTTCATTGCTACTGATATGTTTAGGCTAACATTGTCTGATATGTTTTGGCTAACATTGTCTTCTTTGGCATCTTCATTGTGCTGATATGTTTTGGCTAACATTGTCTTCTTTGGCATCTTCATTGTGCTGATATGTTTTGGCTAACATTGTCTTCTTTGGCATCTTCATTGTGCTGATATGTTTTGGCTAACATTGTCTTCTTTGGCATCTTCATTGCTACTGATATGTTTTGGCTAACATTGTCTTCTTTGGCATCTTCATTGTGCTGATATGTTTTGGCTAACATTGTCTTCTTTGGCATCTTCATTGTGCTGATATGTTTTGGCTAACATTGTCTTCTTTGGCATCTTCATTGCATCTTCATTGTGCTGATATGTTTTGGCTAACATTGTCTTCTTTGGCATCTTAATTGCTGCTGATATGTTTTGGCTAACATTGTCTCCTTTGGCATCTTCATTGTGCTGATATGTTTTGGCTAACATTGTCTTCTTTGGCATCTTAATTGCTCCTGATATGTTTTGGCTAACATTGTCTTCTTTGGCATCTTCATTGTGCTGATATGTTTTGGCTATTATTGTCTTCTTTGGCATCTTCATTGCTACTGACATGTTTTGGCTAACATTGTCTTCTTTGGCATCTTCATTGTGCTGATATGTTTTGGCTAACATTGGCCTGCACTGATGCCTAACCTCTCTTATGGAAATACTTTCTCACGTAAGATTCATGACTGGATGGTGAATAATTGTTGCACATCATCTTGGCATCATCTAAAACGTCAGGTCTTTCTATTCCCCTATAAACTACTTCACAGTCACACATTCCTCTGACTCAATCCTCTTACTTGCGAAAGGCAACTCAGGCATGCATGAATACTGGCTGATTGCTACTGGAACTGTTGTGCAAAGACGTTCAAAAGAGTGTAGTTAGTGTGGGATTTGACCAAATGCTTTTATTCAGTTTGACATGATTTCTGTACTAATGAACTAAATGTGCTCAGGCTTGGCATTGCGTGGGAAAGCAATAAGAAATGCTGTTATTATTATCAGGTTGTGTTGGAATTCAATTGAATCCTTGTTTCATTAAAAGTGCATTCGTAGCAATCGAGGAAACCTGTATGTGCTGGGTTTGAACCGAGCTAACCTGAGTTTAATGTTTCCTCTCTGTTCCCGTGAAATGTTAAAGGAACATACCACCTTAATTCATAGACGGCGCTACAAAGATTTACATTAGATGTTTTATATGAATTGCCTTATCAATGAATGCGTATGTAGTACGTTCTGGTGCAAGCATTTTAAACTTTTGCTATAACAGTGGCAGAGAGAATGTTTTGATATTGTTTCAACTGTGGATAAACCGTTTAAAGCACCACAATAGAAACATATGATACAGACTGGGAGATATAAAGAGAATGGTAGATAAAGAGAAGGAGATGGAGGGAAAAAGATAAGAGAGAGTGAAGGATAGTATGACTACGGCATATAGAAAAAATGCCCTGTTTATTGTCTCCTTCTGTATTCTTCCAATAACCTTCAGCAGTGAAATGATTACTGAGCATATTTTGCTGCTGACTGACTGTTAATAGATTAGATTGGTTTGAGGGGCAACTTGCCGTTGTTTGTAAAATCGGTGCCAGGTTGGAATTAGAGTAGCTGAACTGTGCTTGACTTCCATCCCAGCTCCTTTACCGGCAGTTTGATGTGTCAATTGTCCCATAGTCTATCTCACTGTCACGCTCCTACTAGAGGCCAGCTCCCACTCAGCTCAGTGCAAAGGGGTTTACTGTCCTCTGTCTCCAATGGTGGATTGCAGAGTTCCTGGACATTTTCTGAAAAGAGCTAAACCCCTTACTTTTCATAGAGTATCTAAAAAACCTCCACAGGCTCTGACCAGTCATGTTTCAACATGGACAAAACATGGACAAAACTGAGATCATTTTTACTGGAACTCCATCACTTATCAAAAAAATTCCCACTGATTTCAAGTGCGAGATTGCGGGCACTTTCATCAAACCATCTAACAATGTTAAAAATCTTGGTGTACTTTTTGTCTCCTTCCTCTCACTCCAGTTTCATATCAAATCTGTCACTAAAAATCTGCTTTCTTTCACTTACGTCGGATCGCCAAACTTCGCCCATTCCTCAACACTAAAGATGCTGAAACTGTAATTTATACATTTATTACATCCCGTATTGATTACTGCAATGCCCTTTTTATCGGTCTTCCTGCCAGCTCCATCTCCAGGTTGCAGTACATTCAAAACCCTGCTGCCAGATTGCTTACTCACACCAAGCGTTCTGCTCATATCACCCGAATTCTGTATGATCTTCAATGGCTGCCAGTGGCCTATCGCATTAAATTTAAAATCCTCCTGCTCACTTTCAAATCCCTGCAGTCTAGCTCCCCCATATCTTAGCAACCTGATCCATCTCTACAGACCGACACGCTCACTACGATCCTCTGACTCTAGGCTTCTTGTAGTTCCTAAGTACCGGCTAGCTTCCATGGGGGCTAGATCTTTCAATGTTGTTGCACCAACACTGTGGAACTCTCTCCCTCAATCGCTCCGCTATGTCTGTACTGTATCTGAATTCCAAACCTTACTCAAAACTCACTTATTCTCTGAGTGTTATTTGTAAGTTTGTATTAACTGTTGTTGTCCTTCTGTGTACTTTTGGTGGTAATGTTTGTTATTATTGCTTACTGTTGTATGTGCTGAATTGTAAAGCGTCCTTGAGCCCTGGAAAGGCTCTATATAAATAAAACATATTATTATTATTATTAGTTTCCTCAACAAAATCAACATGTACTTGCCTGTACTTAAAATACTTAAATTATTTATTTCTGTGATGTTTTGGCAGGAGGCATTTTACATTAGTTTAAGCTATTATTGCACAGGATGAATACACTGTATTCAGATGGGCCCCGGTTATATATTCAGCCCAACCCATTTCCCATAACAATCTGTCCAGTATATTCCCATAACAATCTGTCCAGTATATTCCCATAACAATCTGTCCAGTATATTCCCATAACAATCTGTCCAGTATATTCCCATTGTCCATAACAATCTGTCCAGTATATTCCCATAACAATCTGTCCAGTATATTCCCATTACAACCTGTCCAGTATATTCCCATTGTCCATAACAAGCTGTCCAGTATATTCCCATTACAACCTGTCCAGTATATTCCCATTGTCCATAACAATCTGTCCAGTATTTTCCCATTCCCATTTCCCATAACAATCTGTCCTGTCAGAACTCAGGCGAGGGTAAACCCAAAAGCAGACCGGAATCAAATGAACGGTTCCAGTAATGGTGGTAAGTGGCAATAAGAGATTGCAGTGATTGGCCCGCGAAGAGTGAAGTCCTCCAAAGTGCCGTGAAGATCCAGTAATCCCGGAGACAAGGTGACGAATACTCGTGGTAACAGGTAATCTGGTTAGAGGCAGAAAACATGAGTCAAAAAACTGGTAGAGTAGCAGAATACAACAACTGGTAGCTTACGCAATGAATAACGTGTGAACCGGCGGGTCTTTCACATATGATGTGACTTAAGGATCCGGCAGGAAATAAAGGTCTGGTTGAGTCTTAAATCCCCTCCGTGATGACGTGATCAGATGCAGGTGTGACCGAGTGGCTCTCCCCGAACAGGTGTGCCGAGTTGGCTCGTCAGGATGCCTGCTGCACTAGCTCAAAACCACCAGAGGTAGACAAACAAACATATACTCCCAGTAACCCCCATCCCCAGGTCCTCCAGACAGGATCATGACAGTACCTCCTCACCGACGACCGCCTCCTGGCGGTCCACCCGGTGCTCCTGGTCGGCGCCGGTATAAGTCTCGAATTAGATCAGCATCCAGTATCTGGCGTCTGGGCATCCAACTCCTCTCCTCAGGACCAAAACCCTCTGCCTTGCTTACGGGAGTCCATGATTCGATGCACAATGAAAGCTGGGGCCCCATCAATCATACGAGGGGGGGGTGGGCGAGGCGGCGGAGGCAGTAGTGGACTGAGCAAGACCGGTTTCAGGCACGAGACGTGGAACAAGGGGTGTATTCTGAGATTTCTGCGCAGTTTCAGGCGAACCACTGTATGGTTGATGACCCTCTCCACCACAAATGGCCCGATGTATCTTGGGGGCAGCTTCCTGGAATCCGTTCGTAACGGGAGATCCCTGGTAGCGAGCCATAGCCATACCCTGTCCCCCACAGAGTAGGTCGGAGCCGGAGTGCGTCGCCGGTTGGCCTGTCGTTGATACTGCCCGAAAGCTCGGAGTAATGCCGCACAAGCCCGATGCCACGTCTGATGACAACGTCGGATATGAGCCTATACTGAGGGCACCCCCAGATCCTTCTCCTAGGATGGGAACAAGGGGGGTTGATAACCATAAAGACACTGAAATGGAGACATACCCGTGGCCGCCGTCGGCAAGGTGTTATGGGCGTACTCCACCCAGGATAACTGAGATGACCAGGTTGTGGGATTGGAGGAAACCAGACATCGTAAGGCGGTCTCCAGCTTCTGGTTGGCCCTCTCCGCCTGACCGTTGGTTTGCGGGTGAAAACCCGAGGACAGGCTTACGGTGGCACCAATCGCCGAGCAGAAAGCCCTCCAAACTGCCGACACGATCTGTGGGCCCCGAGACCAAGGCCGACGAGGTATGGGAAGTGGTCGTAGTAACCCAGCACTCGGACGGGTGGAACTCTTGTTCAGTGCGCACACAGGGCATGCGGAAATTTACGTCTGTGTGTCAGTCCCCATTGATGGCCACCAAAACAAAGGAACGCCATGGTACGAGCGACTCCGGGGTGAGATTTGATGCGTGGGCCCACTCCAACACCCTAGACCTGGTACTCTCTGGTACGAACAGACGTCCTGGTGGCCCATTACCCGGACCTGAATCTTTTTGTTGGGCGGCACGCACCTCCTCCACCCGCCATAGCACAGCACACACCACACAACCACTGGGAACAATAGTGTCCGGTGGTCCCTTGGGACTCTCGTTCTTAGAAAAAACTTGTGAAAGGGCATCAGGTTTGACATTCCGTGAGCCAGGTCTGTACGTCAATAAGAAATTCAAGCGACCAAAAAATAATGCCCACCTGGCCTGACGTGAGTTGAGGCGCTTAGCCAATTGCACATACTCCAAATTCTTGTGGTCAGTCCAAACCACAAACGGTAGTTCGGTACCCTCCAACAAATCACTGCAATCTCTTATTGCGACTTACCACCACTCCTCCAGGGCGACTTTCACGGCCAGTAACTCCAGATTCCCCACATCATATTTTTGTTTTGCGGGAGATAAACGACGGGACAGAAAAGCACATGGGTGAAGTTTACCGACCTCAGCAGTGCGTTGAGAGAGAACCACTCCTACGCCCATATCGGATGCGTCCACTTAAACCACAAACTGTCTTGCTGGATCGGGCTGGCACAGGATAGGAGCGGAAGTGAACCGCCTCTTGAGCTCCAGGAAGGCCCGATCAGCCTCCGGCGTCCAGACGAATGGCCTAGCAAGGGAAGTGAGAGCGGTTAACGGGGCAGCCAGGCGACTGTAGTTACGTACGAAGCGTCTGTAGAAATTGGCAAACCCCAAAAAACTTTGAAGTTGCTTCCTGGTCTCTGGCTGTGGCCACTCCAGAACCGCCTTGACCTTGGCTTGGTCCATCTTCACCTGTCCCTCGAAAATTATGTAACCCAAGAAGGACACCGTGTCTGCGTGAAACTCACACTTCTCTGCTTTGACAAATAGACAGTTCTCCAGCAGCCTCTGTAGAACCTGTCTCACATGCCGTCCTTCGGATGAGACGTTAAACCGAGGCCTTGACTCTCTGTGGTCATTAAAAACCCCAGGATGTCCTTCGATAAAGAGTAGGGGTGTAACCCCGGCATCCTGGCCAAATCTGCCCCTTGTCCTCTGTCCATCATGGCCACCTAATCATCCCCATATATACACTAATTGGCTTCATCATCACTGTCTCCTCTCCACCAGTAAGCTGGTGTGTGGTGTGTGTTCTGGCGCAATATGGCTGCCGTCACTTCATCCAGGTGGATGCTGCACATTGGTGGTGGTTGAGGAGATTCCCCCTTTAATGTAAAAGCGCTTTGAGTTCCCAGGAAGAAAAGCGCTATATAAATGTAATGAATTATTATTATAATTATTATTACATGCTGCTGGTGCTCAGAAGGATCCCTGGAAAAAAACTAAATATCATCCAAATATATGAACACGAATCTCCCAATCAGGTCTCTAAGGACGTCATTGACGAGACATTGGAACACTGCTGGAGCATTAGTGAGCCCAAACGGCATCACCAGATACTCAAAATGCCCCAACGGAGTGTTAAAACCGGTCAACCACTCGTCCCCCTCACAAATTCTCACCAGGTGATAGGCGTTACGCAGGTCTAGTTTGGTGAAAATCGTGGCTCCCTGCAGGGAATCAAAAGCAGAGTTCATCAATGGCAGAGGGTACTTATTCTTGATAGTGATATTGTTTAGCCCCCGGTAATCGATACAGTGTCTCAAGGTCCCATCCTTTTTACCCACAAAAAAGAACCCGGCTCCTAAGGACGATGAAGAAGGGTGAATGAGACCTGCTCCCAGCGAGTCCTGGATGTACTTCTCCAGAGCCTCCCGTTCGGGTTTGGATATGCTGTATAATCTCCCCTTCGGAAATGTGACTCCCGGTAACAAGTCTATAGCACAATCTTAAGGTCGATGGGGAGGAAGAGAGAGCGCTCGCTGCTTGCTCACCCAGATCAAGATACTCCTGTGGTACCAGGGAGAGGTCAGGAGCGGTCAGTTGCTCGGTCCTCTCCTGAGCTGGTTGAGGGATGGCCGACCGAAGACAATTGGCCAGGCAAAAAGGGCGCCAATTGGCGATCCGGTCTGTGGTCCAGTCAATTGTGGGATTGTGCTTCTTGAGCCATGTGTGTCCTAACACGATAGGAATCTGTGGGGAACTCAGAACGAAAAAACTGATTGTCTCAGAGTGGTTACCAGAAATTAGCATTCTCACAGGTTCCGTCCGGGAAGTGTTTCGGGCGAGAAGTCTGCCGTCTAAGGTGTTCGCTTCAATAGCTCCCTCCAGCGGAATAGTAGAGAGCCCCAGCTGTTGAACCAGAACAGCGTCTATAAAACTGTCATCTGCTCCGGAGTCAATTAACACCTGTAGACGGATAGATTGCCCATTAACAGTTAGTGTGGCATGAATTGGCTTACGTGATCTGGATGTGGAGGGCCCCAAAGTCTGACCCGCTAGAGTCCTCCCCTCTACAGGACACGTAGCGATGTAGTGTTCCCCATGCCCACAGTAAAGACAGCTGTTGGTGCTCCGCCGGCGCTGACGCTCCTCTTCACTGACACGCTGCCTACCCACCTGCATTGGTTTGGGGGTGTTAACTCTCTCCGCCAATTCTCCGGCATAGGAAGAGATTCATCCCAGCTCGGAAACTGCCAACGGTTCCTCGAGGGTCTCGTAATCAAGCTCCGTCCCTTCTCTCTCCTGCGCTCCAAAACTCTGTTGTCTATACGGATGGCCAAGTTAATACTCTCCTCGAGGTTAGCAGGTTCAGGATAGGAGATTAGCTCATCCTTTAGTTCCTCATTTAAACCATTATAGAACCCGGCTAGTAATGACTCCCCGTTCCAACCACTCTCTACGGCCAAAATCCTAAACTCTACTGCATACTCTGCAACACTACACCCTCTCTGGCGCAGAGAGAACAGTCTCTTAGACGCGTCCTTCCCACGGACAGAATGATCAAAAACCCGCCTAAGTTCCATGGTAAAAATACCATAATCCTGTGTAATTGGTTGGTGTTGCTGTCCAGATTGTTCCCGTACGGCAGACGCCCATTCTAATGCCTCACCTCGGAGAAGTCCCATGACATAAGCAATCTTAGATTGGTCTGTGGAGTATGTACGAGGCTGCTGGTCAAACACCAAATTACATTGTACAAGAAACGAATGACAGTGCCCCATGCTCCCGTCATACCTTTCGGGCAGCGGCACCCAGGGTTCCCGATCCGACCCGGTACTGCGACTGTGGGTACCGGGGGTGGTAATGATGGGGCCGCATTTAGCTGGGTCTGGATGGCAGCAAAACCGGTGGTGAGTGATTGCAGAGTGGTCATTACCTCCTGTAAGGTCGAGCTGTGTTGTCCAAGAGTTGCTCCCTGTTGAGCGATGGCTTGACGAACCGGGTCCCATTCTGCTGGGTTCATTGTCTGGCCTGATCGTACTGGGTGAACCCAAAAGCAGACCGGAATCAGATGAACGGTTGAACAGAGTGATTTATTAATCAGTTCCAGTAATCGTGGTAAGTGGCAATAAGAGATTGCAGTGATTGGCCCGTGATTCTCCAGAAGAGTGAAGTCCTCCAAAGTGCCGTGAAGATCCAGTAATCCCGGAGACAAGGTGATGAATACTCGTGGTAACAGGTAATCTGGTTAGAGGCAGAAAACATGAGTCAAAAAACTGGTAGAGTAGCAGAATACAACAACTGGTAGCTTACGCAATGAATAACGTGTGAACCGGCGGGTCTTTCACATATGATGTGACTTAACGATCCGGCAGGAAATAAAGGTCTGGTTGAGTCTTAAATCCCCTCCGTGATGACGTGATCAGATGCAGGTGTGGCTGAGTGGTTCTCCCCGAACAGGTGTGCCGAGTTGGCTCATCAGGATGCCTGCTGCACTAGCTCAAAACCACCAGAGGTAGACATACAAACATATACTCCCAGCAACCCCCATCCCCAGGTGCTCCAGACAGGATCATTACACTGTCGAGTATATTCCCATTCCCATAACAATCTGTCCAGTTTATTCCCATTCCCATAACAATCTGTCCAGTATATTCCCATTCCCATAACAATCTGTCCCGTATATTCCCATTTCCCATAACAATCTGTCCAGTATATTCCCATTTCCCATAACAATCTGTCCAGTATATTCCCATTTCCCATAACAATCTGTCCAGTATATTCGCATTTCCCATAACAATCTGTCCAGTATATTCCCATTTCCCATAACAATCTGTCCAGTATATTCCCATTTCCCATAACAATCTGTCCAGTATATTCCCATTTCCCATAACAATCTGTCCAGTATATTCCCATTTCCCATAACAATCTGTCCAGTATATTCCCATTTCCCATAACAATCTGTCCAGTATATTCCCATTTCCCATAACAATCAGTATATTCCATTTCCCATATATTCCCATTTCCCATAACAATCTGTCCAGTATATTCCCATTTCCCATAACAATCTGTCCAGTATATTCCCATTTCCCATAACAATCTGTGTATATTCCCATTTCCCATAACAATCTGTCCAGTATATTCCCATTTCTGTCCAGTATATTCCCATAACAATTTCTGTCTGTATATTCCCATTTCCCATAACAATCTGTCCACTATATTCCCATTTCCCATAACAATCTGTCCAGTATATTCCATAACATTTCCCATAACAATCTGTCCACTATATTCCCATTTCCCATAACAATCTGTCCAGTATATTCCCATTTCCCATAACAATCTGTCCAGTATATTCCCATTTCCCATAACAATCTGTCCAGTATATTCCCATTTCCCATAACAATCTGTCCAGTATATTCCCATTCCCCATAACAATCTGTCCATAACAATCTGTCCAGTATATTCCCATTTTTCCCATAACAATCTGTCCACTATTATTTCCCATAACAATTCCAGTATATTCCCATTTCCCATAACAATCTGTCCATATTATTTATTCCCATTTCCCATAACAATCTGTCCAGTATATTCCCATTTCCCATAACAATCTGTCCACTATATTCCCATTTCCCATAACAATCTGTCCAGTATATTCCCATTTCCCATAACAATCTGTCCAGTATATTCCCATTTCCCATAACAATCTGTCCAGTATATTCCCATTTCCCATAACAATCTGTCCAGTATATTCCCATTTCCCATAACAATCTGTCCAGTATATTCCCATTTCCCATAACAATCTGTCCACTATATTCCCATTTCCCATAACAATCTGTACAGTATATTCCCATTTCCCATAACAATCTGTCCACTATATTCCCATTTCCCATAACAATCTGTCCAGTATATTCCCATTTCCCATAACAATCTGTCCAGTATATTCCCATTCCCATAACAATCTGTCCAGTTTATTCCCATTCCCATAACAATCTGTCCAGTATATTACCATTCCCATAACAATCTGTCCCGTATATTCCCATTTCCCATAACAATCTGTCCAGTATATTCGCATTTCCCATAACAATCGGTCCAGTATATTCCCATTTCCCATAACAATCTGTCCAGTATATTCCCATTTCCCATAACAATCTGTCCAGTATATTCCCATTTCCCATAACAATCTGTCCAGTATATTCCCATTTCCCATAACAATCTGTCCAGTATTTTCCCATTTCCCATAACAATCTGTCCACTATATTCCCATTTCCCATAACAATCTGTCCAGTATATTCCCATTTCCCATAACAATCTGTCCAGTATATTCCCATTTCCCATAACAATCTGTCCACTATATTCCCATTTCCCATAACAATCTGTCCACTATATTCCCATTTCCCATAACAATCTGTCCAGTATATTCCCATTTCCCATAACAATCTGTCCAGTATATTCCCATTTCCCATAACAATCTGTCCAGTATATTCCCATTTCCCATAACAATCTGTCCAGTATATTCCCATTTCCCATAACAATCTGTCCAGTATATTCCCATTTCCCATAACAATCTGTCCAGTATATTCCCATTTCCCATAACAATCTGTCCAGTATATTCCCATTTCCCATAACAATCTGTCCAGTATATTCCCATTTCCCATAACAATCTGTCCACTATATTCCCATTTCCCATAACAATCTGTCTTGTATGTTCCCATTCCCATAACAATCTGTCCAGTTTATTCCCATTCCCATAACAATCTGTCCAGTATATTCCCATTCCCATAACAATCTGTCCTGTATATTCCCATTTCCCATAACAATCTGTCCACTATATTCCCATTTCCCAAAACAATCTGTCCAGTATATTCCCATTTCCCATAACAATCTGTCCACTATATTCCCATTTGCCATAACAATCTGTCCAGTATATTCCCATTTCCCATAACAATCTGTCCACTATATTCCCATTTCCCATAACAATCTGTCCACTATATTCCCATTTCCCATAACAATCTGTCTTGTATGTTCCCATTCCCATAACAATCTGTCCCAATCTGTCCAGTATATATTCCCATTTCCCATAACAATCTGTCCAGTATATTCCATTTCCCATAACAATCTGTCCAGTATATTCCCATTTCCCATAACAATCTGTCCACTATATTCCCATTTCCCATAACAATCTGTCCACTATATTCCCATTTCCCATAACAATCTGTCCAGTATATTCCCATTTCCCATAACAATCTGTCCACTATATTCCCATTTCCCATAACAATCTGTCCAGTATATTCCCATTTCCCATAACAATCTGTCCAGTATATTCCCATTTCCCATAACAATCTGTCCAGTATATTCCCATTTCCCATAACAATCTGTCCACTATATTCCCATTTCCCATAACAATCTGTCCAGTATATTCCCATTTCCCATAACAATCTGTCCACTATATTCCCATTTCCCATAACAATCTGTCCAGTATATTCCCATTTCCCATAACAATCTGTCCACTATATTCCCATTTCCCATAACAATCTGTCCAGTATATTCCCATTTCCCAGTATAACAATCTGTCCAGTATATTCCCATTTCCCATAACAATCTGTCCAGTATATTCCCATTTCCATAACAATCTGTCCAGTATATTCCCATTTCCCATAACAATCTGTCCACTATATTCCCATTTCCCATAACAATCTGTCCAGTATATT
Source organism: Dallia pectoralis (assembly GCA_029465975.1). NCBI lineage: Eukaryota > Metazoa > Chordata > Actinopteri > Esociformes > Umbridae > Dallia > Dallia pectoralis. Next base: position 9,813,253 of record CM055729.1, on the reverse strand, counting down.
CCCATTTCCCATAACAATCTGTCCAGTATATTCCCATTTCCCATAACAATCTGTCCAGTATATTCCCATTTCCCATAACAATCTGTCCAGTATATTCCCATTTCCCATAACAATCTGTCCAGTATATTCCCATTTCCCATAACAATCTGTCCAGTATATTCCCATTTCCCATAACAATCTGTCCAGTATATTCCCATTTCCCATTTAACAATCTGTCCAGTATATTCCCATTTCCCATAACAATCTGTCCACTATATTCCCATTTCCCATAACAATCTGTCTTGTATGTTCCCATTCCCATAACAATAACAATCTGTCCAGTTTATTCCCATTCCCATAACAATCTGTCCAGTATATTCCCATTCCCATAACAATCTGTCCAGTATATTCCCATTTCCCATAACAATCTGTCCACTATATTCCCATTTCCCAAAACAATCTGTCCAGTATATTCCCATTTCCCATAACAATCTGTCCACTATATTCCCATTTCCCATAACAATCTGTCCAGTATATTCCCATTTCCCATAACAATCTGTCCACTATATTCCCATTTCCCATAACAATCTGTCCACTATATTCCCATTTCCCATAACAATCTGTCTTGTATGTTCCCATTCCCATAACAATCTGTCCAGTATATTCCCATTTCCCATAACAATCTGTCCAGTATATTCCCATTTCCCATAACAATCTGTCCAGTATATTCCCATTTCCCATAACAATCTGTCCAGTATATTCCCATTTCCCATAACAATCTGTCCAGTATATTCCCATTTCCCATAACAATCTGTCCAGTATATTCCCATTTCCCATAACAATCTGTCCAGTATATTCCCATTTCCCATAACAATCTGTCCACTATATTCCCATTTCCCATAACAATCTGTCCACTATATTCCCATTTCCCATAACAATCTGTCTTGTATGTTCCCATTCCCATAACAATCTGTCCAGTTTATTCCCATTCCCATAACAATCTGTCCAGTATATTCCCATTCCCATAACAATCTGTCCAGTATATTCCCATTTCCCATAACAATCTGTCCAGTATATTCGCATTTCCCATAACAATCGGTCCAGTATATTCCCATTTCCCATAACAATCTGTCCAGTATATTCCCATTTCCCATAACAATCTGTCCAGTATATTCCCATTTCCCATAACAATCTGTCCAGTATATTCCCATTTCCCATAACAATCTGTCCACTATATTCCCATTTCCCATAACAATCTGTCCAGTATATTCCCATTTCCCATAACAATCTGTCCACTATATTCCCATTTCCCATAACAATCTGTCCAGTATATTCCCATTTCCCATAACAATCTGTCCACTATATTCCCATTTCCCATAACAATCTGTCCACTATATTCCCATTTCCCATAACAATCTGTCCACTATATTCCCATACATCACAAAACTTTGAACACTTTGAACACATTGTGATGACTCATCACTTCCAGGCACATTTACGCCGACTAAAGGACACATGGTCATCATTTTAATCTATTTCCCTGAAACGATCTCTCTTAATGAGTGAAAGGTTTAGCAGTCATGCTCGCAAAGACGAGTTTAGTCAACCAACAATAAATCTGACAACACACTTTTGATTTAAACAAACGTGGTTGGATGATGGGTCCTGCTGTAGAGATGTCAAATTCCCAAATGACGATAATTGGCCGTAGGGGGCAGGATGCATCATCCTTCGTGGGGGACGCCACGTTTACTGCCGGCTTATTTTTTCTGTCTCGGGAACAGTCGTTATCTCTCTGCAGAATATCCCATTGAGTGCCTGGGCCTCCACTGCACATGAATGGGAAACAATTCCAGAGTGCCTGAGGTTTCGGACCCGGCCACAGTTTATGAGTGAATGGTTAATCCCTCCTATTTGGACTCAGTCTTCTGTCCGCAGCGGCTCACAGACCATCCACACAGCTGCTTGTAATTTGCCTGGTTGCCCTCGGCCACCCGTCCCCCTGGCATGGCGGTCCAGCAGCATGTGTGACACGTATGGCTCGACGATGCACTGACTCAGCTCTCCTCTCACGGTCCGCAGCTATTCTTAGCTTCATTGCTTTTATGTGTTTAGTCACGCTCGGCCTCTGGTCATTGAAGTTGTCTGTGTGTGTCAGGTTGGGTGTGTGTCTGGTTCCGTGTGAGTGTGTGTGTGTGTGTGTGTGTGTGTGTGTTTGTGTGCCTGAGCCAGTGACTGGGACTTCTGTGCCACAATCTGCTCTTTCCCGCCTTTACAGGGTTTTTACCCCGGGTCGTTAAGTCTCATAGCCCACCACAGACCAAAATGGAGGAAGAATGCCTCTCTTTGGCATGTTTTCATGCACGTCTTTTGACTCAAGGGTTCCCGAAAAATGTCTGGTAGACAAAATCTGGAGGCCATTAACACCTTGGCAAAATAAAAACACAAATAAAATCCGACTCAGAGTCGTCGATAAATCTTCATCTCAGCGCGTCTTCATCAAAGAGATGGATTTCTTGGTTCCCACACACACATGCAGCCACGCATCCATACACACACACACACACATCCACATCCACATGCATACACACGCACACACACACAGCGTGCACTCCAACCAAGAAATCTATATCTTGGATGAGGAAAAAGATTGCCTCGTTTTTTATACATACATGATTAAGCACTAACAATGTTGGGATGAAACCAACATAGAATAATGAGAAAAAATCTTTTTGGAGAGTTTGCTATATTGAGTTGTTTGTCCATCACCATTTACAGTTTTTTTTATTCGCTTTGGTACTATTTTCACAAGTAAGGTGTACATTTTCAAAACTCTTAGTACAAAGATCCAAACTGATCACACTTGTAACGCAGCTAGTCATTCTTTCAAAACCTGATGTAACGCTTTCAGTCAGTTGCACATGCTTTCAGTCCACATAATCATTGTTTCAAAACAAGATTATTGTAATATGTAATGGGAACATTTGGTTTAATCACCGAAACACAACAGTATGATCTTCTTTCAGTTTAGTACTTTTAACAATCAGTTCATCCAACAGCAAACAATGCAAGATACATGTTTCAAATCAGCCTTAGAAGTGCTGAAATGAATATGCTACAGTACTATACTGTAAAAGACTGATTACAGTTTCACATTAGGCAATACACTTACATTACTTACATTTACATAATCTATAATTTCCAAAAAATCCATTCTATGTGTAATGAAGTGAAGGATCAATGAAGACATCCTCTACAATCATTTGGGCAAATTTGTTTTTATTTTTCAGATATAATTGTAACATAGGTATATTTTCTATTATGTAACTAAATGAGAACAAAACATAACATTTAGTGCACACATTACATTACATTACAGTTTTTCCCAGACGCTTTTCACATTGTACATCAAATGTGCAAAATAGTATGTGCATTTCTCAAAACACTTAGTACAAACAGCAAAACACAATAGATATTTTGCAAAAGCTAGAAATGTACCCAAAATTCTTTGTACATCTCTCAAAAGCAAATATTCATGTCAATGAACATACCAGTGCCTTCAAAAGGAAAAGTTATTGTGTCAACATTCACGAACAAGGTGGTCAAGATGTTTATTGATGTTGTCTTTGTAACTGTGTACATTGTCTGTATTACTTCATGTAAAGTTAGGCGACAGTTTGGATGACAGTTACTGTAATTTTACTAATTTACATATTAGTGTATGTGGGTTCAAATATTGATTGAAAGAGACAGGATTTCATTTTCACAGCTTTTACTAGTGCTACTGTATAAAGAAAAATCACAATAAAAAACCAAGGGGCACAAAAAGAAAAAACTATTTTAGAAAAAACACAGAAAACACCACTAAGGCAACTTTGCACGCAACACAGTTCTAGTCGTGGGTCACAAACCACTGCCTTACAAGGTTTGATCGATGGAAACTCACATTATCACAAATGACCATGTACTTTGGCAAATTCTCTCTAAACAGACCTCTCTCATTTTTAGGGATGAGAGCCCTGTAGAGGGTCTCAAAAAGTGAAGAAGATGCTGGGTGTTGTATGGCCCTATAAGGGGGATATGGGTGAGGACACCATGCTAGATGCTGGGTGTTGTATGGCCCTATAAGGGGGATATGGGTGAGGACACCATGCTAGATGTTGGGTGTTGTATGGCCCTATAAGGGGGATATGGGTGAGGACACCATGCTAGATGCTGGGTGTTGTACAGCCCTATAAGGGGGATAAGGGTGAGGACACCATGCTAGATGCTGGGTGTTGTATGGCCCTATAAGGGGGATATGGGTGAGGACACCATGCTAGATGCTGGGTGTTGTACAGCCCTATAAGGGGGATAAGGGTGAGGACACCATGCTAGATGCTGGGTGTTATATGGCCCTATAAGGGGGATATGGGTGAGGACACCATGCTAGATGCTGGGTGTTGTATGGCCCTATAAGGGGGATATGGGTGAGGACACCATGCTAGATGCTGGGTGTTGTATGGCCCTATAAGGGGGATATGGGTGAGGACACCATGCTAGATGCTGGGTGTTGTATGGCCCTATAAGGGGGATATGGGTGAGGACACCATGCTAGATGCTGGGTGTTGTATGGCCCTATAAGGGGGATATGGGTGAGGACACCATGCTAGATGCTGGGTGTTGTATGGCCCTATAAGGGGGATATGGGTGAGGACACCATGCTAGATGCTGGGTGTTGTACGGCCCTATAAGGGGGATATGGGTGAGGACACTATGCTAGATGCTGGGTGTTGTATGGCCCTATAAGGGGGATATGGGTGAGGACACCATGCTAGATGCTGGATGTTGTATGGCCCTATAAGGGGGATATGGGTGAGGACACCATGCTAGATGCTGGGTGTTGTATGGCCCTATAAGGGGGATATGGGTGAGGACACCAAGCTCCGAAATGGCAGCACACATGGTGATATAATTTTCTTCCCGTTGGCCTGACAAATCCACACAGTAACTCTCTGACCAATGATATTCCGACCTCGCCTTCAGCATTTGTTCAGGTTGAAGCCAGCCTCATCCACGTATACAAAGTTGTGAAAAGTTTCACTTGATTCCAACTCCATTATACGCTGTAACCCATTTGTTTTGGTGAGGACGAGTGACACAAATGTACACATATTGCATCCTTGACAGGTGGTCCGAATTCATCTGCATGATTCATCAAATCAAGCTTTTTTTACAAAAGGTCTTATAGAAGTGTAAAAATAAGCTTGCCAGTTTATGACAAATAGTTAAAATTTTTTGCATATAATGACTTGAGCAAGGAACTAATGTCTAGATGTTTTGAGAGGTAAGACTATTCAACAGAGAACCATCTACTGTATTTTGATCAACATGACATGAGCAATTGAAAATGTACAAACAGCTGACACTTGTACATAATCAATTGCAATATGTACAAGAGCAATTGCAATTTGGCCAAAAGATCAAGAAATTGCTTAAAGTGACTAGATGATGTGGAATTTGTACAAGTAGTTTCAAGATTTGCACACCTGATCTAAAAAATGCACCAAAGCTATTGGGAAAAACTGTAATTTGGATCAAGCCTGTCTTGAGCATTTGGCCATAGATTCTCATCCACATCACAATGAATGTCCTCATTGTTCAAGCACCTTGGAAAAAACCTTTTGGCGTGACAAATCCATGCTTGACATTGGTCTACATTGATGTCATCACATGCATCATCCATGGCCTGAAGGAGGGTGGCACGCTCAAGGGGTTGGCGATAGACCTTCCACCTCCATGCTGAAAACAATTCCTCAATAGGGTTGAGGAAAGGAGAGCATGGAGGCAGGTAGAGGGTCATGAATCTAGGACGGGCCTGAAACCATGCTTGGACTACCTCTGCGTGGTGAAAGCTGACATTGTCCCACACAATTGCATAGGTGACCTCTTCACCTTGACAGGTCTGCTCAATCTCATTGAGAAACTCAATAAGATGTGCAGCGTTATAGGAGCCAAGTAATGGCCTACGTCCTACGACACCATCTTCAGAGATAGCTGCGCACATGGAGATGTTTCCTCCTCGTTGTCCAGGCACTTAGACAGTGGCCCGTTGGCCACCTCTATGACCTCTCTGTTGGTGCCCATGCCCACCTCTTTGACCTCTCTGTTGGTGCCCATGCCCACCTCTTTGACCTCTCTGTTGGTGCCCATGCACACCTCTCAGACCTCTCTGTTGGTGCCCATGCCCACCTCTCAGACCTCTATATTGGTGCCCATGCCCACCTCTCTGTTGGTGCCCATGCCCACCTCTCTGTTGGTGCCCATGCCCATCTCTTTGACCTCTCTGTTGGTGCCCATGCCCACCTCTCTGTTGGTGCCCATGCCCACCTCTTTGACCTCTCTGTTGGTGCCCATGCCCACCTCTCTGTTGGTGCCCATGCCCACCTCTCTGTTGGTACCCATGCCCACCTCTTTGACCTCTCTGTTGGTGCCCATGCCCACCTCTTTGACCTCTCTGTTGGTGCCCATGCCCACCTCTCTGTTGGTGCCCATGCCCACCTCTTTGACCTCTCTGTTGGTGCCCATGCCCACATCTCTGTTGGTGCCCATGCCCACCTCTCTGTTGGTGCCCATGCCCACCTCTCTGTTGGTGCCCATGCCCACCTCTCTGTTGGTGCCCATGCCCATCTCTTTGACCTCTCTGTTGGTGCCCATGCCCATCTCTCTGTTGGTGCCCATGCCCACCTCTTTGACCTCTCTGTTGGTGCCCATGCTCACCTCTCTGTTGGTGCCCATGCCCACCTCTCTGTTGGTGCCCATGCCCACCTCTCTGTTGGTGCCCATGTCCACATAGGTTTACCAAACGGTTCATTGAATAACCATTAAGATCAGTTGGATTAAGTGTTGGTCAAATGTATTTACACAAATGAGATGAGAAGCTTATCAAAAGTACTGTGAGCATTGCATTGTGAAAGACAATAACTTCATATGAAAGGTATTTCTTTGATTTTGTGCATTGTACTTTGTCAATTGAAAATGTGATTACATGTTTGAAAAAACAGACTTTTTGATGATCTTCTTTGAGTTTTGTACTTACAGTTATGAGGTTTTACCACATACTTGTGAAAATAGTACCAAAGCGAATAATGTAATGTAAACAATTAACATTTTGTCATCTTGTCCATAGCGATTTACATTTAAAGAGGTGAAACAACCACATAGAGAGCATTCTAATCAATTAATTAGTTATTGGAAAAAATGTCAGGGCTGAAAGCATACAAATAATATGACAATAATATGAAATAAAAGATAAAATGTTAACATAAGAGAACAGGCAGAGGTGTAATCAGTGGAACTATTTTCAGTACTCTATGAAATGTTAGATGTTTTATATGTTTTTTTGAAGATGCTCTCTAGCCTCTTAGAGAAACCGCCCCAAAGTCCAGAGGTAGCTGGACGAAGAGCCCGGGTAAGGACGTGAAGTAAGGACGTGAAGTAAGACGTGAAGTAAGGACATGAAGTAAGGACGTGAAGTAAGGACGTGAGGTAAGGATGTGAGGTAAGGACGTGAGGTAAAGACGTGAAGTAAGGACGTGAAGTAAAGACGTGAGGTAAGGACGTGAGGTAAGGACGTGAAGTAAGGACGTAAAGTAAGGACGTTAGGTAAGAACGTGAGGTAAGGACGTGAGGTAAGGACGTGAGGTAAGGACGTGAGGTGAGGTAAGGACGTGAGGTAAGGACGTGAGGTGAGGTAAGGACGTGAGGTAAGGATGTGAGGTGAGGTAAGGACGTGAGGTAAGGACGTGAGGTAAGGACGTGAGATAAGGACGTGAGGTAAGGATGTGAGGTAAGGACGTGAGGTAATGACGTGAGGTAAGGACGTGAGGTAAGGACGTGAGGTGAGGGCGTGAAGGAAAGGACGTGAGGTAAGGACGTGAGGTAAGGACGTGAGGTAAGGACGTGAGTTACAGACGTGAAGTACAGACGTGAGGTAAGGACGTGAGGTAAGGACGTGAGATAAGGATGTGAGGTAAGGACGTGAGGTAAGGATGTGAGGTAAGGACGTGAGATAAGGACGTGAGGTGAGGACGTGAGGTAAGGACATGAGGTAAGGACGTGAGGTAAGGATGTGAGGTAAGGACGTGAGATAAGGACGTGAGGTAAGGACGTGAGGTAAGGACGTGAGGTGAGGTAAGGACGTGAGGTAAGGACGTGAGGTAAGGACGTGAGGTAAGGATGTGAGGTAAGGACGTAAGATAAAGGATGCACTCTACAAATGTTGTAGAGCATGAATCTCCAGTGTGTTGTCTAGGAGCACGCCAAAGTTATTTGCAATCTGAGAGGGAGACACTGTGCAGCTGTCAACCCTAATGGACATGTCCGCGGGTGGCTAGACATTCAGGTGAAAGAAGGGCAGCTCTGTCTTGTCAAGGTAAAGTTTAAGGGAGTGGGCTGACTTCCAAGCAGAGATGTCAGCCAGGCAACGCAGACATATATAAGTGTGATATGTGCTGCAACTATGTTCGCTGAGATTGTTTTCCGCTTCTAGTAAGCTGTGGGAACCCGTTGAATTCTGTCAAAGTTTTCCAGGTTAAAAAGAGACCACCGACAGGCCAACAAACGAGTGTATTAAAACCCACGAGTGACAGTGTGGAGGGAGAGAAAGCACATTTTTGCAGAATATTGGTTTCTGCTGTCAAAACGTTTTCGTTTGAATGGCGTGTGTGCTTGCAGAGCCAAGCTTAACACTAATGCTGTAAGCTTTCTCTCTGCGACTGTAGAGCAGAAAAAGAGCACAAGGGGGGTTGGGGGAGAAAATAGACACATGGATGAAATCGCTGGATGCGGAGGAGAATGGAGAGACAAGAGATGGAGACCGATGGAGAGGGAGAATAATGAGGGAATTGATTGGAGATATGGCATAACAGCCCACTGGTTGTTTATGTAGATTAGTGACTGTCTTCCAAATGGCACTGCATTCCCTTTTGAAGAGAGATGTGTTACACTACATGATGAATTGGCTGCTGTTTGGGAGTCTGCCAATGTCTCTCTCATTAAGATGTTCATGACCCTGGACCACAGCTCAGTTACCGTCCTTATAACAGATCTCATATTAACTACTGACCCTGGACCACAGCTCAGTTACTGCCCTTATAACAGATCTCATATTAACTACTGACCCTGGACCACAGCTCAGTTACCGTCCTTATAACAGATCTCATATTAACTACTGACCCTGGACCACAGCTCAGTTACCATCAGATCTCACATTAACCTCCCATAGGATACAGTGTTAACACATCTCACATTAACCTCCCATAGGATACAGTGTTCACGTGGGTGCACGCAAATCTGCCTGCGGACAAGCCGTAAAAGGAATCAAACATGGCAGGTAAAGTAGTTTAGAATTATTAAAGTACTACAGTACAGTGCTATCTTTACTGACTATAAGCCAATGTATTGGGGGGGTTGTACTAGGAGCTAGGGGCTAGGTACTAGGGGCTAGGTACTAAGAACTGGAGGGGAGAGACTAGCGCTTAGGTTTTAAGGTATAGTACTAAAGTAAAGTATATTAAAGTATGTAAGTATATTAAAAATGAACTTGCCACAGTGTACTGTATACTCTACTGATTGAGCAGCAAAATGCTAATTAACTTTTTATATACTGTATATATATAATCACCTTAGGCCTTGTTGGCCTAGTTAAAATGTGTTAAATATCTTTAAGCATGTATTAAATTTGAGTGTGGCATGAACACATGCAGTAATGAGGTTTTCATCTGAATGTCAAGCTATGTTTTCAAGAGGCGTTACATTTGGCAAAGTTTTGGTTTTCTTTTAGGGTTGTAATATCAGAATGCATTTGCCCAGTTTGTTTTTGTTGAACGTGACGAATGAACACCTCTGAAGTCAATTATGTAACATCTACATAGGTGTTAGACTGTTTTTTATGTCACTTTTCATCCACCAGCATACTTTATCTCTATATAAAATTTAATGGGCCAATGAAATGCAGTGTTTTATTACAGTGAGAGAATCCAGAAAAAAGCCAATCATCTATAGAATCCCAACTATTTGAGCTACAATTGAATAAAAGGCAGAGATTTTTCTTGTAATGTCTACCTTATACGAAAGGTTTTAAACTATAACATTAGCTAAAGTCTTGTGATCTTAAAACGACCATCCACGTCAATAGTGATGCCAAAATGCAAATTATCCATGAATTGAACCAATAAAAACCTAGTTTGCATATTAACACCCATGTGACATTGCTGTTCTTCCTTTAAAAAACGGGAATTAATGACAGGGATGTTCATCTTGTTGGCTCATAGATTAAACACTGCAACCTTTATTTTACTAGCCAAACACTGTTAACCACTTGTGTGCTGGCTTGTGCAGGTGTACACTTGTTCCGCAAAACCACCTCGTACAACACTCAACCACAAGCAAGTTAGAAGGCCACAGTAATGGCACAAGGAACTCGTGGAACATTTGTAATGGCAAAGGGCTGATGGGAGTGGCAAGACATTTTTCATTAAATATCTGTAGTCTAGGGCTTAATATTTCCCAAGCATTTCAAATAAAATCGCATACTGTAAATATATAATTTAGCAAACCCCAGGCGCTTACATTTGTGGTTTGGTGACATCAGATGAATTCTTCTGGCGACACTTTCCAAATAAACTGGCGTGACGGTTGTATCTAATCATGGTTTTGAAAACTTGGTGAACCCAAGATGTAAACCACTTGCAATTGTCCATAAAAGTCCACATCAAAATCCTAATCAGAAGTTAATGATCCATAAAGTACAGGATTCCAAACTCTGTGGTGCCAACATTTGTCTCTGTTGTCTAAATGAAAATTGGGATAGGAAAACAAGGCAGAGACCGAACATTATCTAAAACGTCAACTAATGAAGTCGAGTCCAGACATGATGTTTGGACACAATACACAGTATAATTTTGAACAGGATATCTGCTTTGGATGTAAAATGAATGGAATTGATGGAGATAAAGAGAGATTCACGTGCGGACAATTATTGTGTGTTTTAGTAAGTGATTCAGTGTGCTAATGTCGTGACAAATAGTGAGACGAAAACAGTTTAGCAACAGCTGAGATTCAACATCAGGTCTTCTGAGATGATAATGAGCAGTTCCATGTCTCTGCCTTGTTGAAAACACAGGCAAGTCTTAGGGCTAAGGCAATTTGCCTCGCAAGTGTACAAATAATACGACCATTCACCTGAAGTACAGGCTAGTCTTTGTCACGGTTTATGTCTGCCCGTTGTAAATACAATTTTCAGACGTTGTTAGTTGTGTAAAACATGTCTGTGTCAGGATGATGAATGTTTGTGTCCCCCTGTGTGTTTAAATCATTAATCGTGAGCATAAGGTACCAGGTGTTTGTGCACAGCTAGGTAGAGTAATATAGAAAGGTAGAAAGGTGCAGGCTGCCACTGTGTCAATGGGTTTGCTCTGACAGGATTATAATCTTATTCTGACTGCCACACGTGGATTGTAATAGAGAGAGACAGAGGGAGAGAGACAGAGGAGACTTGAAAGAGAGAGAGAGAGCGAGACAGAGAGAGAGAGCGAGAGAGAGAGAGAGATAGAAAGGGGGTAAGGAGCAAGGCATCAGCTGAGAGAGAAACACAAACATGGAAATAGTGAGTGTGTGGGCGCCATGAGCATCCGTGAAACAGACTGGAGATCCCATGCGATGAGTGTATAGCAGGTCAGCAGTCCTGGCCATGCCGTGCGGTGTGAACGCTCTCTGTGCACGGAAAGCTCCGCTCTGCAGCTGTAGCAATGGTTAATTAGAACTGATATGTCAGCTGTGATGTACGCTAATGGAAAGCAGACAAAGCGCAGAGAGAAAAAGACAGAGAGATAGGGAAAGACAGGGGGGGGGTTGATGTGAACAAGACATCTATATAAGTCAACATGTGGAACGACCACAGCTTGACTTTGACAGCCTTGAGACTTTTGCACTGGTGTTTAGAACAAATCTGAAAAGAATTTGAGGTCATCGGGGGACAAAGTATTAGGAATAAATGTGCAAGGGGCAGCTATTACTGGCCATGGGGTCTCTAGCTTGTTCAATCTCCTTCATGGACACAACAATGCGTGCACCATCAGCTAAACTGAATACAACCTTCTGCAGCTCAGTTGGCGTCTTCTCATTGGTAGGATAATTGCAATCCTTTGATTTGTATCTCACAACATCACAGCAAAAATGCCTCGTCCATAAATAGACCCCAGTGTAAATAACCATACAATTATTAATAGCATCTAGTAGGTTAATAATTCAATCCCTCCAAGATGTCTTTCTGGATGCCGCATACACATACGGTAAATAATCACTTTCTTTTCAATGTGTAGACTCCTTTTTTGTTACAGCTGTTGTGCCAAGGTTGTGTCAAGAGTGACAAAAACATTGAAAGATCTAATCTCGGTAGTGTTTTCCAGAAAGCACGTCAGACATCCCAATCTGCAAAAACACATTTCCGGGAGGTATTTTCACCGGTGAATGCACGCATGCACATGCTCAACATTTTATTATGACAGAACACAACTATTTTTGTCCGACTTTACTTTCCTGCTTAACACAACTGTCAAATATATAGCAACCAGTTAAAATAATGTTAGCTATGCTGATGGATGAATAGCACATATTAAACTCACCTCAACATGTATTTTATAGTCATTGGGCAGTTTAACACTATCACAGATGGATACATATTATTGTAGAAGGTGAAGTGTAACGTTTTGTGAAAGCCTAACACTGCACTGATCCAGGTGACTCTACCGTGAATTCAGGAAGTCATAGGCTTTTGAAACTATTTAATCATTAATAGCATTAACCAGCCTGATTATCTTATAACGCTTAAAATGTATACTGTACAGTCATAGTTCTAGTCATATAGCAACACATGCTAGTTTTTGTATCTTTAGATTAGCCATCCTTAATTTCTCCTTTACTTATTTCCTCTTACCTATATCTTGTTTATACTTGTTTTGGCAAGTTTACCTTTCCATCTATAGACGTTGATCAGCCTGCCATGATTAGTTTAAGGGTTTGGGTAGTAGATAGTTAGTTAAAAAGTTACTGATAGTCAGTTGATAATCTGTAGACAGTGTAAAGAAACAGTTTTAGGAGTGTCCCCTAATAGCTGTATTGCTGTATCCTACTGCATTGTAATTAGCGAGACAATAAAACATTTTAACAAATGGTGGAGCCGTCAACAGTGCAATTGCAGCCTGGGGCTTTTCTTCATCAACTTACCACATTTCTAAAATACCCAGCACACTGTATTAGCCTTCAAAGTTCTGAGGTGAATGTTAAAGATGACCTGTATCTGCTGTAACCTAAATACCCAGCCCACTGTATTAGCCTTCAAAGTTCTGAAGTGAATGTTAAAGATGACCTGTATCTGCTGTAACCTAAATACCCAGCCCACTGTATTAGCCTTCAAAGTTCTGAGGTGAACGAATGTTAAAGATGACCTGTATCTGCTGTAACCTAAATACCCAGCCCACTGTATTAGCCTTCAAAGTTCTGAAGTGAATGTTAAAGATGACCTGTATCTGCTGTAACCTAAATACCCAGCACACTGTATTAGCCTTCAAAGTTCTGAGGTGAATATTAAAGATGACCTGTATCTGCTGTAACCTAAATACCCAGCACACTGTATTAGCCTTCAAAGTTCTGAGGTGAATATTAAAGATGACCTGTATCTGCTGTAACCTAAATACCCAGCCCACTGTATTAGGCTTCAAAGTTCTGAGGTGAAAGAATGTTAAAGATGACCTGTATCTGCTGTAACCTAAATACCCAGCACACTGTATTAGCCTTCAAAGTTCTGAAGTGAATGTTAAAGATGACCTGTATCTGCTGTAACCTAAATACCCAGCCCACTGTATTAGCCTTCAAAGTTCTGAAGTGAACGAATGTTAAAGATGTGTCACGAACCAGGGTGTTGTAGTGCAGGTTGAATTAGAGCCAAATGCAGGGCTCAATATTCCTTTTTGTGTTATTTATTAAATAAAAACAAACACGACAACAAACAATGGAACAAAAGTGCGCTTACATAAAGCGACAACTACAAAACTCAACACAGCAATGACTCCACATAAACAAACACTCACCTACCAACAACGTGTGACATGGAACAATGCTAAGCGAAGTGGATAACTACCAAACAACCCTTTATAGCCCCACTAATGACTAAAATGCTAACAGCTGTGCAGAAACGTAAACAAGGACCCGTGTGGAAACAAAACCTCACCACTCGTGACAAGATCAGCTGTATCTGTTGTGACCTAAATACTCAGCCCACTGTATTAGTCTTCAAAGTTTTGAGGTTAAATAATGTTAAAGATGACCTGTATCTGCTGTAACCTAAAGCATTGTGCTGCGAAAGTAAACTCCAAAAAATACCTTTTTTAATTTCCAGAGATACACCTTGATCTTAAGAAAGTCAGACCAATGTTTTTAATTGGTACAAAGCAATTACAATACAGCACACATGTTTAAAAATAACGTCAAATAGGATGGCTTATTAAGGCAAACATTTAACGTGCAGTATAGAAAACATGCAGTAGAATCTACTGCAGCCACATTTTAAGTTAAATACGTATACAATTGGTGCAATATCTTAGGTGAATGACTTGTTTTCTCTGGTTTGCTTCTTCTTGTTTCTTCCGGAGGGGAGAGTTCTGAATTATCTATTTTCAGGGGGAGAGTGATCGGCCTCGATCTTGCTGCCAGCCTCAGCATCCTGGACGTGTCTAGGTCACGCAGAGATGGTAGATCGCAGCCAATGACCCTCTTGCCAGGCGATGATGAAGGAGGTCAGGATGGATTCAAAGATGGTAGTGTAAAAGTTCATCATTATAGTCTTTGACGGTTTGCACTTTTTAGGCTGCTGCAGGTAGTAGCTTCTGGGGCGCCCTCTTGTCTTTTTCATGGAAGGACCACAGACCCATTGTATTTGGACATGATAGCCGCATCGGTGGTTCGTATCCAAAGTAAGCACGGAGACTCCTATACTCCTCTTGCGGCGTCTCCGGCTTTAGCCGGTCCCATTGCTCCGTGGCATTGAACATTAAACATTAAACAAACCGAGAACGCCGAAAAACACTAACTCAATAACAGCACGTCATAAACTTCAAACACTCACCTCTATATATTATGTTGTGACTTTGGAAATATTAACCAACAAACGTGAATACCAAACACTATTTAATCACCAATTCCCCAACAGCTGTGACACAATTAAACCCCAATGTAAAGCAGCTGTGACCGACTACTAACCAACACCCTGCTAGCCCACTAGGAACCATGACAATTTGCAATTCTGGTCTGGATTTTAATTAATTTATTGTATTTAGGAAGCTCATGGCTCAGGTTACCTTAGTAAAAGTCGCCAAGGACAATAACTATCTGGGAATTGCCCTTCAGTCATCAGTAGCTAGCAGCCTTTGAGCCTCCTTCACGTTGCCAAACGGAAGAATGTAAACACCAGCCAGAATGAATGAGGAAAATTCCCGCGGACTGTAGAATGGCTTGCAGTTAATGAAAAAATGTTCCAGTTGAATTGTTCTCATTATAGGTCACATTAAAGGTGGAAAAAAATTCTGACATGATTTATCTTTCTCTAATTTTTTCACATCACAAAAACCTGGCGTTTAACAGTGGTGTGTAGAGTTTTTATTCACTGTACATTCTACCACTAGCCAACGTGCATGAGGCACAACGGTAGCTAGTCGAACAGATACTCGGGGTGGAACGGTCATTATGGCCTCTAGTTATTGTCCTTGACAACTTTAACAAAGATAACTTAAGCCACAAACTCCCGAAATATAAACATCTTATTAAAATCCCAACCAGAAAGGCTAATACTCTAGACCACTGCACTACAAACTACACTACAATCACCAATGCTTACCACAATGTGCCCCATGCTGCTTGTACTACGGGACAGTTGTATACCAACACCGACCAGGGTGATTTACAACAACAACAAACCCTTGTTCACAGCTGAACTCAGATGGTGGCTGGTTGACAGCTTTGGAACGGCATAGAAGGAGGCCAGGGCAACACAAACTACAAAGATAACCTCCCCCAGGCCATCGATGATCTGCGACTTGCTAACAACCTGAATATGTTTTCCTGCAGATTTGAAAGACAAAAGGGCGTCCCTGACAACAAACGAGTGCATCCAGCCACCATCACCAACCCCCAAGCGCCCACCATCAGGGCCAATACACAATCGACGATCCCAATCAACACCACCCCTGACACACAAATGGGACTTTCAATCCCGGTGAGGGATTAACAGACTATTCAAGAGACAGATGTGCAAGCCAATCAGCTGGGCCAACAGCATCGAAACGCTTGGCTCATCAGTGTATATAAGCGATTAGTGGTCAATCAAACACCCACTGATGCACAGCCAAATCAGCAAACGCCAGGTTGACAAAGACCACATCGCTGATCAAATTACCTCTGGTTTTGTAACTTCTCGAAGTAAATACAATTACGGTTTGAGGAAAATTGAGAGTGCCTGTTGGAAACACAAAGTTGCCTGAACAAGCTAATTATGACAAGAACAATTGCCAACATTCACAAGGGCTGAATACCCACCATTTGTAGAGTTACCTACTAAACAGAGAGGAGGAAGTAAGAGAGAATAAAGATTTGGAGAAGTTAAACAGGAGGGTTTGTATTGTCATTCTGCCCTCCTACTTTCTATCCACATCACTATGTCTCGGTCAAACTAAAAGCTGCGTCTCTTTTCGAAATGTTGACGGCTTGTTTCTGTGGGAAAAGAGAAACAGAATTACTGAGTAGAAGAAGGAAAAAAGAAGCTCTTAGAATGTTTTGATTGTGGAGTCAGAGCGTTCATACAAACCATAATGGCTGGCTGGATGAGACAGGCAGGCCTCCAGATTCACACTCAGACAAACCAGGCAATGATGTAACACGCCGAATTTTCTGATGAAGCCTTCACTTGTTACACTCTTCGACATCTATTTATACTGCCTGGGGTCGACTCTAAAACTCACTCTGTGTGGCTGCCAGGCCCTTTAAATAGCACATTTGTTTAGGTTGGGAGCGGAGTCTGTAAATACATCTGTAGGTTTACAATCGTCAGGGTTTTTCTTTTTTCCCCAAAAAAAGCATCAGTGATACAAATGCGTCGAATCGGGGAACTCAAGTCTGAGCAGACGCCTTCGTAGGTATGCAGGATACAGAATGTGCACGTGAAAACTTTTCCCAAGAAGCAGAGAAGTTGTTAAAAGCAGCGGTGCGGTTTATTTCAGCAGGTGTTGGCTGCGCCTGATGGAAACCCCCACCCAGATCGTCCTTTAACGTCTGGATTAATAAATGCAGACGACAGATTCATTGAACTGGCAGATAAAAACACTTGGCTTTACAAGCTAGATGCCTTTACCCCGGCCCGTGCCCATGTGTTGGCATCAAGGTCGTAGTTTGAGCTCAGAATGTACTTCACCGAATAAACAAGTCGGCCCGAGTCCGCAGGCTCCAATTAAAAGGTAATGAAAGAGCACAGGCAGACACAACATGACGCGTGTACAGGGCTCACAGATGGACATACATGGACACGCAGACAGAACATGACACATCTACAGGGCTCAGAGATGGACATACATGGACACGCAGACAGAACATGACACATCTACAGGGCTCAGAGATGGACATACATGGACACGTGTACAGACAGATGGACAAACATGGACACGCAGACACAACATGACACATCTACAGGGCATGGACACGCAGACACAACATGACACAGATGGACATACATGGACACGCAGACACAACATGGACAAACATGGACACAGCAGACACATGACACATCTACAGACATGACACATCTACAGGGCTCACAGATGGACATACATGGACACGCAGACACAACATGACACATCTACAGGGCTCACAGATGGACATACATGGACACGCAGACACAACATGACGCGTGTACAGGGCTCACAGATGGACAAACATGGACACGCAGACACAACATGACACATCTACAGGGCTCACAGATGGACATACATGGACACGCAGACACAACATGACACATCTACAGGGCTCACAGATGGACATACATGGACACGCAGACACAACATGACACATCTACAGGGCTCAGAGATGGACATACATGGACACGCAGACACAACATGACACATCCACAGGGCTCACAGATAGACAAACATGGACACGCAGACAGAACATGACACATCTACAGGGCTCACAGATGGACATACATGGACACGCAGACACAACATGACACGTCTACAGAGCTCACAGATGGACATACATGGACACACAGGCACACGTAGTGGAACGTCAGTAGCACCGGTCATTTACCCAGCAGATCACAGGTGCACGTTGTCTTCCTCGCAATCATGTGCTTACTAAATGACAATGTCCGGGTGTGCTCGCCTGGAGCTGACATACGTTCGTACATTTTCTCCGGCTGCTTTCTAAGAAATGACATCAATTCACGTAAACCTAATTTCAGGGATTATAGAAGCCAGTGATTTAGCTGTTGATCTACAATCCTTTGCCGTTAAACCATAAGGTGGCCTACGCCAGTAGCCTATTAATCACATTGCCCCCCCTCAGGCCTGGATTAGAAAACCTCGACTTGAGCTGGAGCCAGGAAATGTTCCACACCGTCCACAAGTTCATCTGGTAGAAATACATCTCCCGCAGCTGAATCATCAAACAATACCAGTAGTCAAAATGAGTACCGAAAGTTCAGTCCAATTCAAGCACTGGGTATAGAATAAAATAGAATTGACCAATTTTGGTAGTTGTACAACTGAATGCCTTCAACTGAAATGTGTTCTCTGCATTTTACCCAACCCTGAGGTGCAGGTTACCTGGTTACCTGATTTGACTTCCACGTCACGGCGCCCGGGGAGCATTTTAGGGTTAACTGTCTTGCTCAAGCCCTAGTCCCTAACCACTAGGCCACCTTGACACCCACATACAGTACACATTTTGAGCCCTTTCTAAATATTTGTATCTCTGAATCCTTATATAAGGGGTGAGCAAAGATTCAAAATGTGTGTGACAGTTGACGGCAACATATGTTTGCGCCTAGTTGTTCTATTTACATTCCTCTGTTGAATTTAGTCCAGTGAATAAGCAATTGAGGAATGTTAACTACCAGTTACATTACATGCCTGTTTAATATAAACTATTTTGGTGTCAAGTGATGCTGTGTATGGTAAAGAGTTAGGAGTGGGTACAGTAAATAAAGTGTGTGTGTGTATGCCGTTGGTTTCTGTGAACAGGTTAAACAAACAAGAACGGAAATCTCATGTGGTAAAATCACAAAACTGAACTATGGATAAACAGGTTTGAATAATTAATGTTCTTGCTTATTTATTACATTGTGGGTTAGAGCTAAGGTTAGGCATTACAAGTTTAGGATAAGAAAGTTCTGTTTCAGTGTTGCGTTAATGGGTGGGTGATTGTGAAAGTTCTGTTTCAATGTTGGGGTTAATGGGTGGGTGATTGTGAGAGTTCTGTTTCAGTGTTGGGTTAATGGGTGGTGATGGGTGATGGTGAAAGTTCTGTTTCAGTGTTGGGGTTAATGGGTGGTGATGGGGAAAGTTCTGTTCCAGTGTTGGGTTAATGGGTGGGATGGGTGATGGGTGATGGTGAAAGTTCTGTTTCAGTGTTGGGTTAATGGGTGGTGATGGGGAAAGTTCTGTTCCAGTGTTGGGTTAATGGGTGGTGATGGGTGATGGTGAAAGTTCTGTTCCAGTGTTGGGTTAATGGGTGGTGATGGGGAAAGTTCTGTTTCAGTGTTGGGTTAATGGGTGGTGATGGGGAAAGTTCTGTTTCAGTGTTGGGTTAATGGGTGGTGATGGTGAAAGTTCTGTTTCAGTGTTGGGGTTAATGGGTGGGTGACTGTGAAAGTTAGGCTTACTCAAATTAGTTTTGGGTTAGAAGTTTTGGGTTAGAAGTTAGGTTCTAGTGTCAGTGTTTAGGTTAGGTGTTATAGGTTTATGGTTGGCCTTGATGTCCTGATTTAGATAGCTAGGTTAGATGTGTGTCAATGTGTAAGGGTTTGCATAGGATTATGTGTGTGTTTGTGTAACCCTAAAGGCACGCCATATGGGAAATGTATCCCCCTGGTGGTAGTGAGGTGTACTGTAAGGATTTAGAACTCAGTCTAATCTTCCACCTGGATTTATATTGGGAGTATCTTTGCATTGCATGGTTGCTCATCACCTCAGCTATCATAAGGTCAGAGTTGCCTTCTCATCCAATGGGTTTTGATAAGGATGAAAGGATAGGCGACGTAAGCAACCCAAAAAAATACTACCGTGAATCTCTAGTGGTCTTTGTTCATTTCCATGAGCAGATGAGGGCTTGTTCTGACAGCAGTCAAAGTGACATAAGACACCATTCAAACGGCTACTTATAGTACAACAGGCATGACATCACTCATCAACCCAAGGCTGTGTGTGAATCTGACTGTGTGTGTGTGTGTGTGTGTATATGACAGCTCATGTTGTGCCAGTCACTGGAGCAGATCCTATTGGAGCCAAACCAGGTGACGGTCTGGGTCCCACGCATTTCCCATGCTCACTCACACTAAACAGTGACTACACACCGATAGTACTCCGTCACTCTTTATCCCCCCCTCTCTCTCTCTCTCTCTCTCTCTCTCTCTCTCTCTCTCTCTCTCTCTCTCTCTCTCTCTCTCTTCTCTCTTCTCTCTTTGTCCCTTAAATGTTGTCTTTATCTCACTTTCTATCCAAAGCCCACACTTTGTCTCTCCAATTCTTTTGCTCTCCTCCAATTTGACACCATCACACCGGGAAATTAATTTCTAAGACCTTTCTGTCCTCATCCATTCCTTTCTGTCCTCATCCATCCTCCGTTGACCTCATCCCCGCATGAGGGCAATTATAAAATGAGAACACGGCACTTCGGCACTCCTTTCTGGGTCACTGGCTTTTTCGCGTATGTTTCTGTTTTCGTTAGCCACGTTGGAACACGTTGACCTCCCACATCCACAAACACGAACCCCTCCGTGCGTGCGTGCGCGGCCAATTGTTCTGGGAGTGGACTCTCGCAGGATGGCCCCTGGACATGCACCACTACCTGGAACACGGCGTCCCTCCGCGGTCGAAGACGTCAGAGCAACACGAGCATCACGCAGGACAGAATGGTTGTTGCCGGGAATGTGACTTCATGTACTGAAACTCATTTGTTCCATGTTCTCCTGTGTTTACCCTCTCAAAACCTTTCATGAGAGAGATTGACACACAAACACACACACACGCGCGCACACACACGCAACCATAAACAAACACATACACACTGGGCTGTCCATACTATTCCTGCCTGGGAGTTGAACACATAGCTCCCTGATCTAAATGGCCAGACTTAAGGTCCACAGTCTAACAGTTTGGTCACAGGAAGCCCCTGGTACGTACGTGCCATGTGGCCAGTACAGAAATAAGAAGCATACCACCATCCACCTCCAAGATTCCAAACCTGAGCTGCTTGAGCTGGCTGGTCATGCGGCGTAGACGGGCTGAGCTGGACCTGGGCCAGAGGAATGCACGGCTGCCTATCGGTCAACACAAAGCTGGCTTCCCTGGCACACAGGAACCAGACAGGAGGATTTTATAACCTGCACCTCTGGCCATTTTAGAACTAGGGATGAGTTCCAAATGGCACCCTGTTCTTTATTTAGGGCACTACTCTTGATCAAATGATTGAGTCATAGGTTGTCGTTTGGGACAGGCCTTCTGTGTATACTTCTTTGACTGCAGAATTTGTGGAGTCATTTAAACTTTAAATCACCCAAAGCCCGAAAACCTGTCAGTTAAACAAACATACAGTATTTTGGTGACTTTTTGCTCATTTATCAAGAGTTAAATGAAACACAATCGCGTTTATGTAGCATGTCAATTCAATAACATTTAGTTCTGAATGATTATCTGCATGTATGTCTTCACAGCATCAGTACCATACAGAGTTGGATGAAATAAGTTATATTCCCAGTTCATTTATTCCAATCAGTTCCAAATCGGTTACAGTTATTTAACTGGTACTGTCCCGAGCCACTTAAGATAGCCATGTGAGACCAGACCACCATGTATAGGTCACTATGTACATTTAAGATAGCAATGTGAGACCACCATATATAAGTCACTATGTACATTTAAGATAACCATGTGAGACCACCATATGTAAGTCACTATGTACATTTAAGATAACCATGTGAGACCACCATATGTAAGTCACTATGTACATTTAAGATAACCATGTGAGACCACCATATGTAAGTCACTATGTACATTTAAGATAACCATGTGAGACCACCATATGTAAGTCACTATGTACATTTAAGATAACCATGTGAGACCACCATATATATAAGTCACTATGTAAATTTTTCCTCATTGACTAACGGATCAACGAACTAGCTGCTAGTGAAAATAGATGCTCGGGTTTGTGAATTAAACAGACTGATCTGTCTTATTTGGCTTACTCTGATATTTAAAGATGGGCTGTCCGAGTATCAGAGGGAGGCTGGTTCCACCACTGGAATGTCCAGACAGAGAGGAGCTTTGACTATTGCTGTGGATGAGCCAGCCTCCTGTACATGTGGCATATGGCTTGACAAGAACATTTAGCACACCTCCTCACCTCTCCTATCCTCTTCCCTGCGCTCTCCTCCCCTCACCTCCCCTCTCCTCTCCACTTTTCTTCTCTCTCCTCCCCTCACTTACCCTCTTCTCCTCTTCCCTGCGCTCTCCTCCCCTCACTTCCTCTCCTCTTCCCTGCGTTCTCCTCCCCTCACCTCCCCTCCTTTTCCCTGCGCTCTCCTCCCCTCTTATCTCCTCCATCTATTAATGAATGGTGTTCTCTGTGTGGGGCCTGAATAAGTGCTGAAACCCAGACCACACCACCTGAGTGATGATTCTGTCTGTGCCTCTCTCCCGAAAACACACACAAACACACACGTACGCCTGACCTGCTGTGAACACAGGGCCTTGCTGTATCTGACCAGGCAACTGTAACAGGGGCAATTAGACGAAGCACAGGACCTCTTCTTATTCTGTCACTGCCTATTAGATAGAGACAGTGGAAAGACAGAGATGAGGATAGCATAAATACAGAGAGAGAGAGATAGGAAAGAAGTGAAGAGGAACCAGGACCAGATACGAGATAGATAGATCTGTATCTATAGATTGATATATTGAAATGTACACATTGCACATGGGGCCACTATCAAAATGTATGCGCTCACTACTTTTGTGTAAACAGCTTTACAGTTTTTAGCGATCCCTTTGACCATTATTTCAGAACCTTAATGTCATTTTCCACAACTCTAGACACAAAACTCACAACAGAAGATCAAAATGCACTTTTCTCAAAACTCGAACACGTTTTTTCAATTGCTTGGATACAATACACCTAAACTGAAGATCATTTGTTCATTTAACATTTATCACCGGTTCAATATGATACAATGTAACATCGAAGTACTACTATTTCAAAATGTGATTCCTACATTACGTTTGAAATGATAGTCTGTTCATTTCATTTCACACAATCTAACTTTCAATTGATACAACTAGTCAAAATGATAAGTATTTGCTGCATTACTCTTAATGCATAGTTTTATGGAAACTGACAAAAATATTCTACGTTTACAGTAAATCATGAAAGATTCAATACTGATATTTATTGTAACCAATTAGCGTGGAGCATGAACCAATTAGACTACAATATCCATGGATGTAGCCTAATATTTTTTCGTACTGTAATGCTTCATCAGGCACTGTGTCTATGGTCCCAAATACTGTACCACCTTTTCAGACTATTTACAGTACTGACAGTACTGCACTGTATAGATGCAGGCCCTTGTAATTGCTTGTCCAATTCAGCCAACCCGTTACTGATGATTTAGTGCACATTGTGGAATGAGGATATACATAAAGGATTTGGATCCAATTGCCAGAGCATAGTGATTCGTAACATGGAGCCAGCAGGTGATCCAGGTCTCAATGGAGGTCAGTGGTGGCAGGAAGATGAGAAAGACGTGTTGGTCAAAGGAATGGCATGGCAGGTTGTGGGCCATGGTCGCGGGCCTCGTTTGAGAGGTGTGGGGGAACGTTGTAGAGGACAAGGCCACGGACCAAGACAGCGGCAGCAACCAATGAAATTCAGGCAAAAATATTTAAATCCAAGATGTTTGGCTAATGAAAACCTCCAATGAGATGTACCGGTAGATGAGAACCAGTGGCCAAATCCACAACACAGAGTTCTTACAGTACAAGCAAGCAAGTTGAGGAACACTGCATTCGATGTTTTACAGTACTGTCTCTATTTTTCTATTTCATAGCTAATTATTTTTGCTTTGATTCAAATAAACATATGTTGTGATTGTATTCTATTTCATTACAGTAATACATTTCAAATGTTGTTCAATGATTCCACTGTGTTTGTACTATTCTCTTTACCACAGGTACCACACACATTTACAGGGATTCATTTCCTTGTAGTCCCATAATGGAACATGTATCATCAATTTTGTACAACAATATCTAATGATTGTACAAACAAGTAACTAGTGAAACTATGGGTATCTTGTGTCTGGGTGATCTGAATCAATGTACCCATGGTATTCCATGATAAATCTATTGTTTGAACCATTGATTGAGCAAATGCAAGGTATCTTTAAAGATATGAATGCACAATGCAATGTTTTGAACATTGGAGAGCCTGTGTTACAAGTGTTTACTGTTGTGAGTTTTGTGTCTAGAGTTGTGAAAAATGACATTAAGGTTCTGAGATAAGGGTCAAAGGGATCGCTAAAAACTGTAATATTCATGAAAAAAGAACAGGGGAAGGGAGAGAAACATTGGTAAGAGAGAACGAATCTCTGTGACCCAAGGCCTTGTGTTGTGTACTGCCGCTTGCAGTGACCCAGGTTGAGT
Organism: Dallia pectoralis; assembly: GCA_029465975.1. Taxonomy (NCBI): domain Eukaryota; kingdom Metazoa; phylum Chordata; class Actinopteri; order Esociformes; family Umbridae; genus Dallia; species Dallia pectoralis. Next base: position 9,788,273 of record CM055729.1, on the reverse strand, counting down.
TGAGGTGACAGCACAGGGTAGAGAGAGGTGTTTACAGTTCTCCAGAGTATTATTAGACCTGTTAATTCACCACTCACAGCCATGTTTGACTGGCACACAAGCCCACATGTCAGTTTACACCACTGGTGGTCAAGCCTGGAAGTGTCCTGGCTCAGAGGTACTGCAGATTGTAAGAGTCAATACTTTCATTTTTTATACGTCTTTAAGTTTCTCACATCATGGCTCAGGGAATAACAGGTTGGATGTCATCAAGCTGTCATTTCTAACTTTGACCGTGAATCCATTGTCCTCCAGGGTTTCAACATTACATAAATTCCACCATGGTAGATTCTGGTTTTACCGCATTTTCCATTCCAATTTTCCAACTGTTATTCCTGGAAGAGATCAAGGACATTTTTGCCAACTTCTCATCTTCACGGTGTTTCCAGCATGACAACATCAACTCAATTACTGTAATTGCTACACAGTTAGTAATTGATAGTACAATAGAACGGACGAGACCAGTCGCTGTACGTGCCTGCTTGTGTGTGTGTGTCATGACAACCCATCAAAGGACGTCGTCACCAGTCGACCGATAGTTTGGACAGGAAGTCCAAGCTGCCTTCCTGGACAGTGCCTGTAGGTGAGAAAAGCTACTGTGTGTATGTGTGTGTGTGTGTGTCGATCTGTCTCTCGTGTTAATTTATCAACCACACAGTATCAACCACAGTAAAACGAGTCCTGTATCAATATAACCTGAATGGCTGCTCAGCAAGAAGGAAACAAGTGCTCAGCAAGAAGGAAACAACAGTATCAACCACAAGAAGGAAAGTATAAAACAGCAAGAAGGAAACAAGTGCACAGTATCAACCACAGTCCTGTATCAATATAACCTGAATGGCTGCTCAGCAAGGAGGAAACAAGTGCACAGTATCAACCACAGTAAAACGAGTCCTGTATCAATATAACCTGAATGGCTGCTCAGCAAGGAGGAAACAAGTGCACAGTATCAACCACAGTAAAACGCGTCCTGTATCAATATAACCTGAATGGCTGCTCAGCAAGGAGGAAACAAGTGCACAGTATCAACCACAGTAAAACGCGTCCTGTATCAATATAACCTGAATGGCTGCTCAGCAAGGAGGAAACAAGTGCACAGTATCAACCACAGTAAAACGAGTCCTGTATCAATATAACCTGAATGGCTGCTCAGCAAGGAGGAAACCACTTCTGCAAACCACCATAAAAAGCTAGATTACAGTGTGCTGCACATGGAGAAAAAAACAATAATACTTTTTGGAGAAATTTCCTCTGCTCTGATGAATAAAAATAAATGGTTTGGCCACGATGGCAGCATCATGTTGTGTTTGCTGCAGGAGGAACTGGTAAATGGCATCATGAGTAAAGACTAAAATGTAGAAATATCTAAAGACATCAGGTAGATGGTTAAAGCTTAGTCCAAATGTACAATGACCCCAAGCATACCTCCAAAATTGACCTCAATCCTATAGAAAATGTGTGGGCAGAGTTAAAAAAAAACGTGAGCGAGCAAGGAGGCCTACCAACCTGATTCAGTTCCACCAGTTTTGTCTGGAGGAAAGGGCCAGAACTCACAAACATATTGTGGGAAGCTTGTAAAAGGCAACCCGAAATGTTGGACCCAAATTCAACAATTGACTGACCCGGATCGGCTGATAGCAGATAGCCGTCTGTTTCTCTTATATGCCTTTATTTTTGGTAGCAGGATGGGTGGATTCCCCACAAGGGACTCATCCCCAAAGTTCAGTTCCAGCAAGGATGTCGTTGTTTTTAAAGGTGATGTATATGGGTCACAAGTGCCTTATATCTGCAGTTTGCTAGCATACCTTTGTTGTCTGTTGTCGTTTTTTGTAAGCTGATCTAAACAATGATGGGCTTGAAAAGTAGAACATTTTACCGGCTTGTGCACAAGCTCCAGATTGAATTGCCAGTACCATCCGCATTGTTTTGCCCGCCAGGGTGTCCGAGTAACCATGTGACTGAAAACTATGAATTGGACACAGTGGCTTAGTCAAAAGTAGAGGTCTATATGCGGTGCTATTTAAAATGCTACGCCCGGACATGCCTCAGGATAATGCTAAACAGCGTTAGCATGCCGATTAGCTGACACTTTGATCCAAAACAACCTACAGTAATGAAATATAATACTAAACATGTGTTTAGTATAGAGCTGTATAGGAAACATGGTGTTCAGTATAGGGCCGTATATGAAACATGGTGTTCAGTATAGGGCTGTATAGGAAACATGGTGTTCAGTATAGGGCTGTATTGGAAACATGGTGTTCAGTATAGGGCTGTATAGGAAACATGGTGTTCAGTATAGGGCCGTATAGGAAACATGGTGTTCAGTATAGGGCTGTATAGTAAACATTGTTCAGTATAGGGCTGTATAGGAAACATGGTGTTCAGTATATGAAACATGGTGTTCAGTATAGGGCTGTATAGCAAACATGGTGTTCAGTATAGGGATGTATATGAAACATGGTGTTCAGTATAGGGTTGTATAGCAAACATGGTGTTCAGTATATGAAACATGGTGTTCAGTATAGGGCTGTATAGCAAACATGGTGTTCAGTATAGGGATGTATATGAAACATGGTGTTCAGTATAGGGTTGTATAGCAAACATGGTGTTCAGTATAGGAAACATGGTGTTCAGTATAGGGCTGTATAGGAAACATGGTGTTCAGTATAGGGCCGTATAGGAAACATGGTGTTCAGTATAGGAAACATGGTGTTCAGTATAGAAAACATGGTGTTCAGTATAGGGCCGAATAGGAAACTTGGTGTTCAGTATAGGGCTGTATAGGCAACATGGTGTTCAGTATAGGGCTGTATAGGAAACATGGTGTTCAGTATAGGGCCGTATATGAAACATGGTGTTCAGTATAGGGCTGTATAGGAAACATGGTGTTCAGTATAGGGCTGTATAGGAAACATGGTGTTCAGTATCGGGCTGTATAGGAAACATGGTGTTCAGTATAGGGCTGTATAGGAAATATGGTGTTCAGTATAGAGCTGTATAGGAAACATGTTTTTATTTCCTCATTCTTGTTTTTCACACTGACACATTTGAACCCAGTTTAGGTGCAGAATAAACATGAACAACTGCTCCACCTAGTGGCCCCCATATTGTTTTCATCTATCCATTCCTACTTATTCCAAATAACACTGTCTGTCCTGTCAAACCGCAGTACTGGACAGAAACCTCTGAGCCAGGATACTTTCAGACTTGACCCCGGTGGTGTAAACTGACATGTGGGCTTGTGTGCAAGTCAAACATGGCTATGAGTGGTGAATTAACAGGTCTAATAATACTCTGGAGAACTGTAAACAGTAAACACCTCTCTCTACTCGCTGCTCTCAACTCAACCTGGTTCTGCCCTGGGTCACTGCATGCAACACAACAAGGCCTCAGGTCGGAGAGAAACATTTTCTTATCGCTTCCCCTGTTTATCTTTGCATTTTCATTGAAGCCATTTAGTAGAAACGAAATTGGCTTTCACAGAATAGCCCTATATGGGAGTGACCGAACTAGGTTAAATTCAGACATAAGTATTAAGTTATTGAGGTCAAGGGTCAGATTAGAGTAAGTGTTAGAGTTAGGCTTTGAATTAGGGTTGGGCTAGGGGATGGCGAACACTCATTTAATATTTGGTCCACACAAGGTTGAAAAACAAATGTGTGTGTTTGCCTGTATTAATGCACACGTATGTGTGTCTGCATGTGTGTGTTTGCCTGTATTAATGCAAACGTATGTGTGTCTGCATGTGTGTGTTTGCCTGTATTAATGCAAACGTACGTGTGTCTGCATGTGTGTTTGTTTGCACTTATGTTTATATGTTGTTGTTTGTGTCTGCATGTGTGTTTGTTTGCACTTATGTTTATATGTTGTTGTTTGTGTCTGCATGTGTGTTTGTTTGCACTTATGTTTATATGTTGTTGTTTGTGTCTGCATGTGTGTTTGTTTGCAGTTATGTTTATATGTTGTTGTTTGGGTCTGCATGTGTGTTTGTTTGCAGTTATGTTTATATGTTCTTGTTTGTGTCTGCATGTGTGTTTGTTTGCACTTATGTTTATATGTTGTTGTTTGTGTGTCTATGTGTGTGTCTGGACAAGTGCTGATAAACATAACATGATAACCGTAGACATCAGCACCTTGTGAACTAGTCTCTTTCGCCTATCCATTCCCACTGGGTCATTCTTGAATTGTTGCAGTTTAGTAAGATCTTTATAAAGAAGAACATATATTTGGGGGATTCCAAGGATAACTATGGTGGATTTAGAATGTCCTCACCCCGAGGTTTGGTCTCATCTGACCACAACACCTTCTGCCACGGAATCTACCACATGCTTCTTGGCAAAGCTTGAATGCCTTTTTTGAGGAATGTTCTCTTCTTCCCACCCTCTCTCTTAGAGGCCAGATTTGTGGAACGTTTGTGAGATTGTGATCACATGAACACATTAACTAGTCCTTGCCATAGTAACCAGATTTGTGGAACACTTGTGCGATTGTGATCACATGAACACATTAACCAGTCTGCCATAGAAACCATTTTTGGAACGCTTGTGAGATTGTGATCACATGAACACACTGACCAGTTTTTGCCATAACAGTCTGACTCCTTCCAAGTTTTCATTGACTTCAAGGTAGCCTCTAAACCTCTCCTTGTTCCTCGGTCATCCAGTTCAAAGGGGTGATGCCGTATGCCTTCTACCTCTTTATATCGGTCTTATCTCTGCTCCAAAGGATAGACAAGGCTACACAGTGAAATGCCAGACGGTGAAAAGAAAGTATCCAGTACTTTGTATGGATCAATGCAAAGAGCATAAAACTTCAAATGAGCTCACTTCACTATAGAACATCCTATTGGCTGTAGATTGCCACAATGACTGTACATGTTGAGACAATGAAGGTGACCCATCAGCAGTCTGACTGCTCAGTCCAGTCTAAACCCAAACAATCCAGAACAACAGACGCCTAACCCAATGGCTCACCGGACACATTTGAATCAACTTGATGGGGCAGGTGAGCGCAGGCAGGTATTCCTATGCAGTCCAACCAAAAGGAACTGTACGCACTGATTAACAAATCATATTCGATTCATGGGGTAATTATAAATAATATTATATATATATAAATAACTGATTCGTCTGCCCTACAGCTAAGCTTCCGAGTCAGTGGATTGGGGGACGTAGTCGAACCAGCAAGTTGGAAACTCTGACATAGTTGCCGTATTGCAAAAGCTAAGAATGATAAAGCAAGTGATTATGATCGATTACCTGTTGAGGTCTTGAAACATGCTGCACAAGCACTTTTGTTATTGCTCTGAGTGCAATGTGATCCCAGTGATGCGGAAATGTGGCACCATCAACTCGATTCCCAAGTCGGGAGACAAAAGAGTCTTGACAAACTCTTGTGGTATGACCCTGACTTCTGCTTTGTATAAACTATTGTGTTCTGTGTAACCGCATCTCCCACTGGACAGAAAACAACAATGTCATAGCACAGTACAGGCTAGACAACGTCACCATCTCAACCACAATGATTATAGGAAAACTATTCAAGTTCCATTTCTGTTCTCCCATAGATTTCTCTCAACCCTCTAACTGCATTTATGGAAATATGTTATTGTAAAAGTTTGAGTAGCTTCATTTAAACGGTAACGTCATAAAATGCTCCATGTGAGACATTTTCAAATGCTGTGTTTTATTCACTGGCCACAAAAACAAGCTCTGATTTGATTAAATTAGATGTTTATTGGCCCAAATCGCTATTGAGACACAACAATTCACCTATTTAAAAGTGTACGTTACATTTAATAATGATTATTTCACTAAAACTTAAGCTGAAGCCTTGATATAACTTTAGTTCAAAATAAAATAAACAGTTAATTTGTCCAAACATAATACAATTGTTAAAAGTCTTGATCCAATGAATATATATGTGTTACGCCTACTGGCTCACTAAGAACATCTAGTGGGCTAGGAGGGTGTTGAAGGTCTTTTATTATTTTATATAAGTTTTGAAGTCACCTGTTAAGCATTTGGGTTTAATGAGAGTGTCACAGCTGGTTGGGATTTGGGTGATAATGTTTGTAAAAAAAAGTCACTGGGTCTTGGTGCACGATGTTAGTTATTATTTCCATGCCAGGACGAAGTGTTGAATATTGGGTGAGTGTTGGAGAATGATTGTCGCTGTTGTTTTTATGTGTTTTTGTAAGTCGCTGTGTAGCACATTTTAATTTATCACGAGTATAGTTGTTTTTGCCGTTTACCATCAGTTTCTATTCAAAATAAACGTGCTTTTTAAACAGATTATCATCACTCTGCGCCTGACTTTCCTCTGCACTACATCTGCAGATTTTGTGACAATATTTTAAATGTTATCAGGTAACAATAAATTCTGATGCCAAAGCCTGCGACCTTACCATGCAACAGAGAGGTTTTCAAATATTGTTATTTTGCTGTTGGGCATTTATGTGTATTGATTATGTATTGCATAATAATGACACATGCTCCAGGTCTGACTTTATATTGTAGCATTTGGTAACAACCTGTAGCTCCACAGCCAAGCACTCACTAACTAATCCAAATAAGGTTAGGCGGTTAGCGGCCTTGCCAAGATCACTACGATATTTTTATCTTTTTGTCTATCCAAAAACTCAATTTAAACTCTTCAGGATGTCAAAAGCAATTTTCATCAACGTATCCTTATACTTCTTTCATTTCTCAGGTCTGTCAAGGAAACTGAAAAAAGGACACGAGGAACGAGCAACCTGGAAAGAATCATATCCCATGTTCTCATTTCATGCAATGTTGCCTGTCCTCTGAAGGTAAAAAGTGTTTCACATTTCAGAATGGAAAGATCTCTTGTAGTCAGTCATGTAACTGCCCACTTCAGCCGGTCACCGAGTTTGGACTGAACCCGTCCTTGCTGGATAAGTTTGTTAACAGTGTCAGTTTTAAGTTGTCTTCTCCAGTGAACACAAAGTGTATACCATGTCTACCTAAACATTTTTATTATGGAAGGGTCTTGAGAGGAGAACACTTCCTAACATTTCTCTCAGTCGACCAACCCATGAAAGAGTCTATTCCAAACACCGTCAGTTCAAGTTCAGTTCAGTTATGTGTTTCAATATTCTTGTTTTATGTTTGGTTGCTTTAGTCTGTGTCTATTTAATGTGTCCTTCTGGTCGGTTCCCTTTTTCTGTCTGTCTGCTTTCGGTGCTCTCTGCCATTACTTTGCTTTTCGTTTTAATTTGCTCTCTCTCCCTTTGTCTTCGATGGACTTTATCTGGAGTGATCGACAGTTTGGCTACTTGCAATGCAGAAACAACTGTTCAAAACTAGTCCAATATGTAGGCAATATGCCGCCATTTGGAATGTGTGCATGTGCAGACTTCTGGAAACCCCCGGTTGTGTGTTATGCAGCATTATTCTTTACAACTGTCTAACACCAATATGTAAACGCTTGCATTATACTAGACAAATAGTGTTTCTAATTGAGTGCTGAACCTGTGAAGAGCAGAATCATCAACATGTGCATAATTAAAATCGTTGGAGGTGTGAGGTGTTAAAATGCACCGTTGTTGTGGCCTAGCTTTTCTTCCGGACTGCCTTGACGAAGTGATCTGCAGGTGCCAGACCAGATGACGGAATTACAGAAAGGTCATGGTCTTTTGTAGCAAAACACAGGGTTTTGTCGAAACAACAAACGGCACACAAACGATCAGCTGATCAACGGGAGCGGTGAGATAGGACAGTGAAACTGTGACTACACGTGAACTGGAATGACAGCTGTGGTGACAGAGGCATGCCAACACTGACTCATTGCTCTTTGTCATAATCAAACACACAAACATACAAACACACACACATGCAGTCCGCCCTTCTGAGTAAACAGCCATGGGGCTGACAGAAGACAAAGGAATGTGACCTGGATCTACCGAATAGCGTGACCACTAAAGTGGTTTATGTTACATGTTCTTGGACCGCCGTCATTTTGATTTGATCCGTGAAAATGAAATAGGTCTCATAGGGCCTCACATACCACAATATGTCATTGTATGGGACAAAGTGAAATTCCACCGTGGCCCCGATCATCAGGGCCTGGTTCACTACTCATCCAAGGATGGTCATGTTGTTCCTACCACCTTACTCTCCTTTCCTCAGTCCTATTGGAGGTGGAGAGTGTATGAGAGGTTCCTGCTCCATGCAATGGGTTAGTTTGAGGATATTACAGGAGATCAGTGTAGGGAATGGTTGCACATATACACACAGCTACAGACACAAACACATATACACATAATACACACAGACACATAGACACAGAGGTACCGGTATGTATTTGCAGACCCTTATGGTGGTTACTTATGCAGCTACGGGTAACCACCATAAAAAGTGAAATTTATAGAAACAAATTGGATAAAGAGCAAAGTTGTTCACCACAGGCTGCGACAATATGGTGCAGTTGCAGTGATCAATTACTAGCTGGTACCAAGACAGTGTTATGAATGTTTATCAGCTTATTGATGTGGGCTCTATCAGGTTTCAGACAGGATGTTTGTATAAGCAGTTTGTGACAACTTTGTTACAAAAAGGGCTTTATGAAATAATTTGGAATGATTGATGAAATGTATATATTTTTCAAAAAATGTTTAAAGCTACATGAATTCATACCATAGGAAAGATCAACTGAACAATATGTGGTCACAAGAAATTTCATTTTTTTGTGGGTGACTTTCTCATACACAATCAATCTTAAACTTCTATTGCTATTATCAAATTTTATATAAATGTAGATTTTGTTCGTCAACTCAATGTCAAAAGTATTCCTTACTGTGTGGGGTAATTTAAAAAAAAAATTCCAGTCAGTTGAGAGAATAAACATACAACTATAAGAAACAATAAGAAATATACATGATTGCTTCATATATTTATTTCATAACCATTGTATATTTAATATTTTATTCCATCGTGGACAGGTACTTCCTGAATTTAAAAGATACATTTAAGTCCATACTTATGTGCAACTCCACCCATACATTTGTCAAGATCCTTATTTGGGCGGAGAACGTCTAGAATGCATGTGACAAATCATTAAAAAAAATTGCAAGATGGGTGCGGTTTCGCCAAACATATCCAATGAAACGCAGTTCTCCATTCTAAGGGGCGGGGCCCCAGAGGGAAACCCTTGTATTCTGTGGCAGTGGGTGGGTGGTGGAGGCGGGGTTACGAGCCGGAAGTGTCTCCCGACTGGCCTAGCTGTCATCGAGTTGAAGAGACCATTAGCACCGGCTGACCTGGAGATGCAGAAAAATGGGAAAAAGCTGAAATATGGCAACATCTAAAAACCACAAGGACATGACGACAATTTAGAGGTACATAATGCACGATATCGTACCGGATTCGGACGTATATTTGTCGCATTAGAAAATTGCACACAAATGTATATCCGTAGTTTGGAATGGCTAAAATAATGACACCGATTGGTGCTAGGCTATGATGACATTGAGCACACAGGACACGACAGCTACGAGGTCGGTTAAAGACACACACACACACCATTTAAACTCATATCACTGCATGTCCAGCCGGTGTATGTCGGTCGGTCGGTCGTTTTCCGATACGTTGTTTCACGGACGGTATGTCAATATGCGTCGATGACTCGCCTGGCCGCAATGTATCCTAGTAGCCTAGCGACTGTTTAAAGGGGGAACTAGCCTAGATTCAGGACAGACAAGAGACGTCATCAGTAGCAGTCTTTAAATGGTTGCATCGGAGGAGGTCATTGCAGAGAAAAGCGAGATATATTCGGTAGGTGTCGGTGTATTTACACCCCTTATAAGCATTGACACACACACACACACACACACACACACACTTCAGTGCATATTTAGGCCGACGCAGACATGGATCGTCGCAATGTCTTTGATTGACACGGCACATGGAGGCCAACGCAGCAGCTGTTAGCCTGCTAGCCACACAACGACCTTTGGGAAGAGAGACGTCAGCTAATAGCGTAGCTTGCTTTGCTAAGTGTGCTATATATGTGTCTATGCTTTTACCGCAGCCAGCCTACGCAGGTTAGCACGGGTGTTTTCTGTGCTAGTGGGGTCGGCCTGTTACTGCTGCGTTAACTGTGTTATGTTCTCGTTTTGCCTACTAGGCCTAACGTGGCATATGCGAGTCAAGTGTTTAATCTCATCGGGTTACATCACACGACTAGGCTGCAGATGTACGACAGTCATTGCGGTTGGCCGTGCTGTTGTTTGGGAAGGCTTGTCAACCTTCTGAAAGGGTGTAACGCCATTCGCATTTATGTCCTCCCACTCCCTCACCCATCTCAAATTCTTACCTCACTGCTATCTTTGCCATATGCCACCCCTCCCCCCACTCTCTATCATCCCTTTCTCTACTTTTCCTCCCCTTGTCTTCCCCTTTCCTTTTTCCTTGTTATTCAGTAGGAAATAAACCTAGAAGACACTGAGATAAGAACCAAGTCAAGTTGAGGAAGAAAGTCCGGCTTTACCCCGGGATTCATAAATGGGCGACTACGGCTTTGGAGTCCTGGTGAAGAGTAACGGCAGTGGCACCAAATCTGCTTTCCCTGTGAGGATTCCCCCTCACCTCCAACCCCAGGCTCCCCACCTCAACAACCCCTCCAACCCCCCCAGCCCCCCCTCCTTTGTCAACAGCACCTCAGCCACCAATGGAGGAGGTAGCGCCTGGCTTTTCCCCTCTGTAGCAACCCACAGTAACATGCAGGATGAGATCCTCGACTCAGATAAAGTGAACGCCCTGGACCTCCAGGACCTTCAGGAGAAGGCTCAAGCCCAGCCGCAGGCTCTCTCTCCTGGGCAGCAGGAGGCCGGAGGTAGCTTAGGGGAGCTGGATGGATCCCTAATTGAGGACGGCTCCATGGAGAAGGGTTCGTTGGAGAGCAGCGGTGGGAAGGAGAAGCTGAGGGGTGGGTTGGACTCTCCTCCTGTGCTGGGAGGATTTGACTACCAGGACGGCCTTGGTATGGGGACGTCTGGTGTCCAGTCCTCGTCATCCTCTTCCCTGACCTCCTTCAACAACTGGTCCCCTGTCGTTCCCTCCAACCCCTCCCCCATTGTAGGTGAGGACGTTGGGGGCGGGTTCTTCGGCCCAGCTGGTTCCAACAATAACGGACCTCAGATGCTGTTCCAAAACTTCTCCCACCATGCAGGGCCCGGCTTTGGAGGGGCAGGGGGCAGCTTCTCCCCGCAGATTGGTCCTGTCTCCCAGCACCACCCCCCTCCACACCCCCACCACTACCACCCCCACAACCAAGGGGTCCCACCCCAGCACAGGCGCTCCCCAGCCTCCCCCCACCCTCCCCAGCCTTCCTTCCCCCCTCACCCCCACCGCTCTGGAGCGTTCACCCAGCTGCCCCACCTGGCTCCGGCCCAGTCCAAGCCTCCCTCACTCTGGGGCAGCTATCAGAGCCCAACGGCCTCCACTAACACCTCCACCTCCTGGAGCCCCGGGGGAGGTGGATACGGTGGATGGGGAGGTTCACAGGGGGTCCGAGAGTACCGCAGAGGCCTCAATGGAGGAGTTACTGCCCTTAACTCCATCTCACCTCTAAAGAAGTCCTTCCCTAACAACCAGGTATCATAAATGATGGAGAAACGGCACACTCACATCTAACAACCTGGCGTCTGTTCCAATGGCGTCTGTTTAGCTTAACTGTATTGACAGAATACAACACGTATTTCCTTGAGTTACTGTTCAAAGAAAATAACTGTGAATTGTAATTTATCAAACAAGTGAATAATGCCCTAAATTGGGGATTTCACAATTCATTTCAATTGTGGTTTTATAATTGATCTATATGAACTGCTAGCAAGTAGAATTTGTTGCATGCATATTTCCAGCTTTGAAAATCTAAAATTACATTTTATGCATTGCCAAACCGACATAATGTTTTTAAACCAGTATGAGACTGTTATGTGCAGCCATCACATGGTACATTCCCACATGAATATTCATCCTGTATAATACTGCCCGTCTTTTAGGTTCCCTCTCAGAAGTATCCCCGTAATAACTCTGGGTTCAACCACAAGGCTTGGATGGACGACAGCATGAGCCGCACTGACAACTTCCCTTTTCAGGTGAGAAAATATGTAGTTCAATGGATTTTAGTTCACCAAGTTTCCATCCACTGGTGCGACTCAAGCGTCTTTAATATGGTAATAACATCAACAGACAATTTGTTTATAGATGTAGGTGGGATCTTTTTGTGTAAATTATAAATGGCCAAGACATGGCAGTAGACTACTTGTAGTCAAGCTATATGTAATCTGTGGCCCTCTTACTACGACACTGGAATAAAAATACACAACACATAACAGAATATTTTCTGAACGTCACAGGGTGGTGAAAGTGCTTATATATAAGCTTGATTCCCCATTAGAATAAAGATCATCGCTCACGTTCTAATGGCATGATAGTAATGCACGTTTCCACGAAATGAAGTTCAGCCAATGTTAGCATTTTGCCAGTGTTGTCTTTGGATCCAGGGCATGCACCGTAAATGTTTCACATTTCAATTCTGCTAATCTGTTAGCTAGATTGGACGCCCCGAGCTAGATTGGACGCCCCGAGCTAGATTGGACGCCCCGAGCTAGATTGGACGCCCCGAGCTAGATTGGACGCCCCGAGCTAGATTGGACGCCCCGAGCTAGATTGGACGCCCCGAGCTAGATTGGACGCCCCGAGCGTGTGTCCATTGTAATCACACAGTGACACAAATCGACTTGCGTCAAATCTGAATTTTACTACAACTTTCCTCCGTTGATAGGATTAGCATCTGAAGCATTTTTATAATAAAAAAAATCCATCTTGGGGCTAAATAGTGTTCATGTGTTACCCTATGAGCTCCGGAGCCAGACGTTTTTCTGTTTTACATAATTGCACCTGTTTCGGGGGTTTTAAGAAATCACTGACTCAAGTTGCAATGGACAAGTGTACTGCAACTGTCCTCGAGGTCCGGTGTGAATTTGAGGGCTTTGTCAAACTGTGTGATGTGAGCCTCCAGATATAGCTGTTCCAGTCATGTGCCTGTGTGTTTACTCAAAATGTTCATAAATACATTATGTCTGGGCACGATTGCTCCTTTCTGATAAACATATTTTTTCCTGTCCATCGATACAGTATCAATAGTGTTTGAAGGGTTTTCACAAATTTATATTGGCAGAAAATCCATGTTTGCTGAGTGAATGGGTCCCAATGGCAAATATGTTCCTTGTAAGAACTTCCTTAATTTCAAAACTAGATGAGACGTAAGCTTGCAAAGGTGGATGACTCGAAAGATTGTGAATATATGCAGAAGTTGTATTATAATAGGATTATTGATGTAGGAGTTGTGTGAATTTGTGCAAAACCTGAAGTTTTGTTTAGATGCCACATATCCAAAATGGATGGATTTTCAGTTCTATTGGCCAACATGTTCCTTGTGAGGAGATCTATATGCAAATAAGGGTGATGCGTCAGGTGATGTACTGGCCAATCTGCACTTGAATACGAACATTGTAACGGAATCTCTAATTGACAAAATCTTTTTTATGTTGTGGGCACTTGTAATGCATTTATCACGAGTATGTGTGACAGAAAAAAGCTTGATAAAAGCTGACTAGCACATGCATGCAAACAATGTTTCTCTCATCAACAAAAAACATGTAATCATATTTTCATTTCAGTTAGATAACGAGCAAGTTATTTTTAGGTTAAACTGTTTTAATAGAATATGTGAATATAATCAAATGAAGCAAAAATATTTTCAAAGAGTAATATTTTTTTAGTGTGCAAAATAGTGTTATAAAACACAATTTGGCTCATTTGAGCTGTAAATTGCAATTAAGCCTGCTAAATATTTTTATTTAACATGTTCATTTTTATTTGTTGACTTGAAGGCCAATTTGCATGTCATTGCATGAGAGGGTATGTTCCATGTTTCATTACTTTGATGTTTTTTGGGTGATTTTGGCCTGCTTTTATTCAGTGGGAATTTGCACAAATTTCCCAAATAGGCCAGACGTATAATTATAACCAAGATATACAATATCTTTCAGAGACTAGATAATAATAACTGTTTTCCAGCCTACCACTGTATTTGTGTGAGTGGGCTCATTTAATATTTTAGAATAAACTATTAAAATAAATATGATGCATCTTAGATTAGTACTTGAAAATCTAAGAAGAAAATATACATTTTGTTAATTGCAAACTGTTTTTATATGCAACACGTTGAACCTGATCCACCGAACCTGATCCACTTGACATGGTTTCACCTGTGGTTGTTAGTACATTCCTTTAAGATTGCTAGGTGAGACTAATTGCAAGTTATTTTGAGTAAAAGTGAGCATGTATACGATAACTGGTTCTCATACCGAACCCATTAAAGGAAACAAGGAAAGCAAATACAATCTAGTAGATTTTACCAAGCAGACCATCTGATTATTGATGAAGTATTGGTATCTCTGCATTGGATACAGTGATATCTTCCAGATGTGTGTGTCCTTTAGCTTATTCCGCATTGATGCCTAAACTCAATCACTCTGTGTACCCCCATGGCACACTTTTCTCTCTGGTGTACTAGCGCCAGATATTTTCTCTCTTCCTGTGTGAATAAGGCTACCATCTCACTTCAGCATTTTTGTCCTGTTTTAATGTAGAAAAAAGGCACACATCCTTTTTTTTAGTTGCAGATCTGAGGTGACCTGGTTTGGTTCAAGCAGTATGGTGTAAGTGTAGTTATGGCTTATCCTCTTACAGATCTGTAATGACTTCCAGTATTCTAACAGTGTAGTTGCAGAAATGGGAGAATTATATGCAGTAGGGGGCATACATCTGAAGATAAGATAAAGGGGTTTTTATTATTTAAAAATGTCCCTAGGGAATGGAAGGCACCAGGACAACACAACGCCTATTTAGACTACAACAGTTCTTGTGACAACAATTTCCTGTATATACACAATATGCCAATCTTCATCCAACAAATGTACATTTGTTTTCTGATTCTGTTGGAGTTTCTAGGAATTCAGAATCGGCCATCTTGCGTCACTCCAATACACAATGAGCTACATGTTGTCTTTAGACCTGTAGAATCTCATGGTTTGCAGCTGTCACTGTGAAACTTAACTGTCCAGATTTGAGCCCATCGCCTAATGTTTCTATAGTCTAGATCTAACAGTTCAAAGGTTAAGGCACGAGTAATACTATTCTAGATGTTTTTGCATCACTATTCCACAAGCTGTCACATTAGGAACGACTGGCTGTCAATGGTTAATGCACAAGGTATTGCCATCAAAGACAGAAGTGAACACAAACGTAATGATTTAATGGAATTAATATCTTATTTTGTGTAACTTTTAGTTAGACGTTTAGTGTACATCTTGAACTCTGGTCACATTGGTATTACTAATCCTGTGGGATCTCTATACATGTTTTTCTCCCCATTGACATTTAAAAATACATATTACGTACATGATATCGGGCTTGATTGTAGTTCTTTGATCTTTCTGTTCTTACATCCCAGCACCTAGACTTGTTTTGTGGTCCTGTTCTTAGCACCTACTACCTCCTTGGTTCTTTAGTCCAAGTAGTTCTGTGTTCTTATTCCTTGATGAGACATCACAAGCTAATGGCTGTGTTCACTGTCTGTGTGCTTCTAAGCAGGAGCGGACTCGTTCCTTTGATGGCTTCAGCATGCACTCCCTGGAGAACAGTCTAATCGACATTATGAGAGCTGAACAGGACTCCATAAAAGGTGAGTTTCAGTTAACACAGTCATTAAATACACCCAGTTGATGCTTCACAAAGTGTTCGAGAATCTGTGGGCTACAGGCAGTTTTGAAACAGAAAATGTATACAGTTATGTGAACAGGCCTATCCTGATCCTAGGTCAGGACTCATGCTCCAAGATTAATTTAATACACGCCATGGTTTTATGTAATACTGCAGAAATTAGAAATTATACACTGATAGTGATAGATATCAACTTTATTATCATTGGACAGTACAAGTACAGTACAACAAAATGCAGTTACCATCCAACCAGAAGTGCAGAAGGGCAGTGCAAAAAGATATGGAGTACAGTGTGAGGATGTGCAATTGACACGGCAAGTAAATGTGCAGGTATTCAGTTCAACAATGTAGCAAATTGCAGATGTGCAGAGGACAAAACCTGTGGAAAACGTCTGTGCAATTGGTAACTGTTGGTACAAATGATAAGCATTGTGCAAAAGGCAAAGATAATAAATAGGCTAGTAGTGTGCAGGGCAAAAGGCAGCAAGAGGAGTACAACCGTTGGCATTGTGCAAATGGCAGATTAAATTAATTGGGTAGTGTGAATGCATGGTTACTGAAGGGTTTCAGAGTTCAGTATGTTAACAGCAGTAGGGAAGAAACAGTTCAGAAGCCTGCTGGTGCGGAAGAGTAGAGATCTGTAATGCTTGCCTGATGGCTCAGGTGTGAGGATTCCTGATAATGCCACACGCTCTCCGCAAACAGTGCATGTGCTGTATGTCTTTGATGGCAGAGGGCTGGGCACAAATGATATGCTGGTATATGCTTTTCACCACCTGCCGCACAGACTTTCGGTCGGCTATAGAGCAACCATTGTACCAGACTGTGGCACAGTCTGGTTAGAATGCTCTCGACCGTGCAGCAGTATACGTTTACCAGGATGTTTAGCTTCCTTAAAAAGTACAGGCACTGTCGCGCCATTTTGACCAGGGTTGTGGTGTTGAGGGACCAGGATAGGTCGTTGGAGATGTGGACACCCAGGAATTTATAGCTGGCCACATGTTCCACCGTGGTCTCATCAATGCGAATTGGGGCATCTCTCTGTAGCCTGCCTCGTTGTTGTCCCTGATCGGACCAACCACTCTGGCATCATTGGCAAACTTGACAATGGTATCAGAGCTGTGTAGAGGTACGCTGTGATGAATGAAGAGGGAGTACAGGCGTGGGCTAAGCACACAGCCCTGTGGGACACCTGTGTTCAGGATCAGGGTAGAGGAGGTGAGGTTGTCCAACCTGTTGGTTAGAATGTCCAGTTGCAAAGAGGGGCTGATCCCAATGAGTTTTGTAGCCAGAATAGAGGGAAAGAGGAGGGGAGGCGTGCATGCGCGAGATGGATGTCAGCGTGCGCGTGTGCGAGATGGATGTCACCGTGTGTGTGCGTGCGAGATGGATGTCACCGTGTGTGTGTGTGTGTGTAAGATGGATGTCTCCGTATGTGTGTGTGTAAGATGGATGTCGCCGTATGTGTATGTGTGTGTGTGTGTGTGTGTGTGTGTGTGTGTGTGTGTGTGTGTTAGATGGATGTCACCGTGTGTCAGGCTCAAACGTTTGCATCTAGGACGGTTGTACTCAGTACTTGGAGATGCCAGTCAGTCAGTCAGTGCAAAATATGCTTTAGTAAAGGAAGACCCCTTCCAACGAATAGTGGGGTAGGGAAAAGTAAGCGTCATTTTGCTGATCTGCTAAATCACATGCTCTCTAACACACGCATACGCACATAATCTAAATGACCTCTATGTTGGCACTTAGATTTTTACTTCAGTTTTGTGCCATGCATAAAACATTTTAGTTTGATTGCATTTCATCTCTGAATACATGTTTTATATTTTGCAATCAGACACCTCTCAAACAATGTCACTCTTTTTTGGCATGCATTTACTCCATTTATATTTTCTAGTGAGTAGGCCATGCATTTACTCCATTTATATTGTCTAGTGAGTAGGCATGCATTTACTTCCGTACTCTTTTTTTTTTTTAAATAAGTACACAATGTGTTTTACTGGTACATTGACTTTGAACACGTGTCTTTCCCTTCAGGTCGCTATGGTTTTTCTCACCAGGGCGGGGACGGGTCTTTGTCCATGAATGGTATGGAAATATTATGTTGCCAATTCACGCCGTTTTTAACTGCAACAACAGTGTGTGAAAGTTGTTGTTTCTTGTTTTACATGCAGCCAGGAGTTATGGCAGACGACGAGGTAAAGCAAAGTCCCAAATGGCATTGTGTTTTTGCTCACATGTTGCCATTATTTTCCAAGCTGCCATTGTAGAGTCCAAGCTGACTGTGATTGGCCTCTGGCTTCATCTGAAAATGGCACCTTTGACCAATGGGGAAAGGGTGCTGTTTCAGATGCACTTTTTGTGTTTGTTTCCTAAATGCTGACTAGTCACTTGGGCCTGACTTGAACCTGCAGTGGAATACTGTTATTTACTGAGTGCTCCGAGAGTCTGTCATTCATAACTTAAATTCATACATGTCTTACAAAACATATACATGTTTAGCAATTTAGTAATGAAAATCACTATATAATAACTTTCTGTAGATTCTGAGTGGCCTATGTGACTGTTCAGTGTTGCTTTATGTTCTGTACTCAACGGTGGTCATGTCGAAAGTAAACTTTGTTGTCTTTACTGCCGTCACGCACAAAGATTTTCAATTTCCGATTTATTTTGTGGTTGCATACGCATTAGCGCCGCTATTAGCCACAGCTATTCTCTGGTTCCTCACAAAACATGGAACACAAAATAATAAAAACATATGGTTGTTATACTTGTACTTATGGTACAAGAATACTAAATTAAATATTATCATTATTAATTATATTAAGTGTTGTAGAAGTTGGTAGCTCAGTGGTAGAGTGCATGCTTTGTATCTATGATGTCCTGGGTTTAATCCCCAGCTTCTCCCCAGGTTGCTGTTGCAAATGACAATTTGTTTCCTAATCGGCCCACCTGGTTAAATAAAAGGTTAAATAAAAGTTAAAAATGTTTTTACATTTATTTTGTGAGAGCTGTTCAGCTTGTATGGTCGGAGGTGTATTCACAAGAAACCAAATGTAACTAAATGGAATTGACATACTTGCACTTGTCCAATAAAAGGTTGCAGTTGCCTTTCTGTCTTTGCAACTTCCTGCTAAAGCTTTGGCAAATGATAACAACCCACACAATGATTGGGTGAAGGGGCTTGTTTTGGGGGCTTTTAGTAGCCTCACTAGTTGCTTGCCATTAGATGATTTCAGCAAAGCATTCAACAGTCCAAGCGTTTAGCGACGTTATAAATGCTTCCATTGTTGTGGTCTTTCTAGTCATCACAATCAAATCAATGTCAACCAATGGGCTGCAAGTGGGACAACTATTTAAAGAAACCACATTGTTTTCGGGTTTTAGGATCTAGAATTACTTTAATTCATAATTATAAAAAACTTTTCTGCCTTGAAATGGTGTGATGTTTCACCAACCAAAGTGTATTTTGGTCAGCACCACGTCTGACAACCGGATGTTTCGGTTTTCTTTTTTAGTCTTTTTTTTAATGTTACTGAGGCAACACCATACCAACTCCTCCACATATGCTGGATTGGTTTAACTATGCAGAAGAAACCTTTAATACATGTTTACTTTTTGTTTAGACAATTTAAGAAAGGATAGATTTTCACGGGTTTCCTGCTACACAAGGTCGATTGGCTGCTAAACCATATTTCCTTGTGTAAATGAGATTTTCACTGGGCAGTTACTTTAATACCTTTTGTATATATTAACACATGTATTAAAACAGGTTTTTGAACAATCGCACCTTTTTTTATTATTTAGCTGTACTGCCCTGCCTTGTTTAAACCATCAGAATTTCTTCTGTAACCTTTTTCAGAAAGGACGATGTGAAAATAGACCCAAAGTGGTGTAATAATAGCACTGCCCTATGTATAATTTTCCCTCATTTTCATTTGTCCATCTTTCTTCCTCTCCTTACCCCAGGTCACTCTAACCTGTTCCCCATGGAGGACGAACGGGCCTTTGGAGAGGACGAGTCGGGTGACCAAGGACTTCCCGGTTTAAGCTCCACCCACTGTTTCCCACACCTCAACGGAGAACGGGTGGAAAGATTCTCTCGTAAAGTGTTCGTTGGAGGACTGCCCCCTGATATAGATGAAGGTACTTTTTTCCAGTTTTGTTATTGGTCCATTAGTAACGGATGCCGATGGGTAAACATTATATTAGAGAATTAGAATTAGAGTTCATCAAGGCCCAGGGTGCTGTTTACTAACTCAGGTGTTCCAAACGGGTCAATAGCTGTGGTCAGTTATACCTGCATCTGATTTTAAATGAAAGCCTTGTCTTGACTCACTTTCAGATGAGATTACTGCCAGTTTCCGCAGATTCGGGCACCTCTTTGTTGACTGGCCCCACAAGGCCGAAAGCAAGTCCTATTTTCCACCCAAAGGTAATTTGGTTATGTTTATATGTTATGTACAGTATGAATACTAACTGTAATACTCTGGTTAAGTGTATATGTTATATACTGTATGAATACTAACTGTAATACTCTGGTTATGTGTATATGTTATGTACAGTATGATTACTAACTGTAATACTCTGGTTAGACCAGCCTTGTGGCTTACACAACTGGTGCAAAATCTCCCCTGCTATTTGCTATGCTGGTCATGTAGCCTTGTGTAGCACGGCTAGTCCGTCTAATACAGCTGTCACATGGGAAATGCACTCAGCTTCTGTTTCCATCATATGTTGTTTGGTTTCTTTATAGAGATGTGATATAACAGTGGAGAAATTATTTAATGAAGGCACGTCATGCCCCTATTTATGACTCTGGCCCAATTACCAATGTCCACCCTTAACCCGAAGCCTTGAACCTTTATAGACTCTATTGACGTCACACGTTAAGTGATTGAGTGGAAGAGTCAGCAAGGGCACAACATGCTGTAAATAGGAATGGGACAGCGTCACATGCAGTGAATTCTGGGCAATGATGTCTTCCGGAAAGGGTGCATAAAGGGCTCAAAATGTCTGCCTTTGTGCACTTGTTGATTGGCAGTACAGTGGTCTGTGGTAGTCTATTTGAGCAGTATAGTGGTCTGTGGTAGTCTATTTGAGCAGTATAGTGGTCTGTGGTAGTCTATTTGAGCAGTATAGTGGTCTGTGGTAGTCTATTTGAGCAGTACAGTGGTCTGTGGTAGTCTATTTGAGCAGTACAGTGGTCTGTGGTAGTCTATTTGAATGACCCTAATTTAAAGGGTCCTTCAACTTTTGTATTCTGGAAATCTTACAAATAGGTCCTATAAATTAGTCTTGTGTGAATTGGCTAGTGATAGCCAGGTACCAATATGCCAATGAAGCTTGATTCAGTCTGGCCCCAATTTAATGTAGTTTATTCAGTTGGTTTTGATATGAAATCTATGAAAAACAGGGCCAATGCCAGAAAGGAGGGTGAAACCAGACAAGGAGCTAATGACATTTTATTCTTCCCTCTCAATCTAGGTTACGCATTCTTGCTGTTCCAAGAAGAGAGTTCAGTCCAGGCTCTGATTGACGCCTGTATTGAGGAGGATGGCAAGCTGTACCTCTGTGTCTCCAGCCCCACCATCAAGGACAAGCCTGTGAGTAGAGCTCAGTCTGGTGCAGCTCATACGAATAATAGTGATCTACCCTACTGACAAACCTAGTCAACCACATTACACAAATCTATTATAATCTAAGGATGTTATACACACACACACACACACACACAAGCTTTGTATAAATAGTTTAAAAAGGCTGTAAAACTATGTATATTAAGTCTTGCAGTGTTGTATAAACATTCTGCCGATTGTCCATCTAGGTCCAAATCCGACCCTGGAACCTGAACGACAGTGATTTTGTGATGGACGGCTCCCAGCCTCTAGACCCCAGAAAGACCATCTTTGTAGGCGGGGTGCCGCGTCCTCTACGTGCAGGTACCAGACTGTGTTTCTGTATGAGAATAAGGGGTGAAAGGGGACAAAACGGAGTGACGGAGGACAAGAGCTAAACACCCTATGCTACAGTGATGCCTCGGCATTAGCTTAGCTGGCTAGCTGTTTTGTATGTCCACGTCCCAAAACCAGTTGTTTCTTTAATGCGTATTTCTGTGTTGTTTTAGTGGAATTGGCCATGATAATGGATCGTCTGTATGGGGGTGTGTGTTACGCTGGCATCGACACCGACCCGGAGCTGAAGTACCCTAAAGGGGCGGGCCGTGTCGCATTCTCCAATCAGCAGAGCTACATCGCTGCTATCAGTGCTCGATTCGTTCAGCTACAGCATGGCGAGATTGATAAGCGGGTGAGTCTGTCAAACTGGGGGTGTTCTAGATCCTGGGGTACTCTAGAGCGGTGGCCCTCAATCCTGGGGTACTCGGAAAAATAATGTATCGTTTCATCAATAGTTTCGTGTGTTTGTGTGTGTGTGTGTGTGTGTGTGTGTGTGTGTGTGTGTGTGTGTGTGTGTGTGTGTGTGTGTGTGTGTGTGTGTGTGTGTGTGTGTGTGTGTGTGTGTGTGTGTGTGTGTGTGTGTGTGTGTGTGTGTGTGTGTGTGTGTGTGTGTGTGTGTGTGTGTGTGTGTGTGTGTGTGTGTGTGTGTGTGTGTGTGTGTGTGTGTGTGTGTGTGTGTGTGTGTGTGTGTGTGTGTGTGTGTGTGTGTGTGTGCGCGCTCTGTGATTCTAGCATAGCCTCTTGACTCTACCTGGTGTTTATGTCTACTTGTGTCTGATTGTACCTCCACCACCCCCCAGGTGGAAGTTAAGCCATACGTACTGGACGACCAGCTGTGTGATGAGTGCCAGGGGACGCGCTGCGGGGGCAAGTTTGCTCCTTTCTTCTGTGCTAACGTCACCTGCCTCCAGTACTATTGTGAGTACTGCTGGGCTGCCATCCACTCCCGGGCCGGACGTGAGTTCCACAAGCCACTGGTCAAGGAGGGGGGGGACCGGCCCAGACACATATCCTTCAGGTGGAACTAGAGGCACGGAACGAAATAATAGGGGGGGTCTTCAGGGGGTAACGGGGTATGACGTAAAAAATAAATGCACTTTTCTTTTTGCTGGTTCCTTTTTAGTTTGGAAAAGAGAAAGAAGAAACTAACTTAAAAGCTTAATTTAAAGTAATCCTTATTTATTTTTTTTTAAATTTAACCTTCGAAGAGAAGTAGATGCTAAGAAGTGTGAAAAGAGAATCCCATTTCAGTTTGAGTTTAAGTTAAGGTATGCATGAGTACTTGAATGCATTATAAGATTTGAGAAATAGATTTTTTCTGACTTGACTGTACTTTCTTTTCTCGCGTTATCTGGCGAAGCTGCTTACATTTGTTGTCAAGAGTAACATACAGTTTGAGTGAGGTATGTGCTGCACCTAAATCAGTATATAAACTATAATAACAGTTGCGTTTAAGAAGGGTGCACTTATTTTGTTACTTTTTGCATGCAGAATTAGAGGAATAATTGTATTAACCAAAGGTTGAGAGCAACTGGTTGGGTTAAAGTTCAGCAAGAAAACTACTGCAGAAGGGCAGTGAGACAGACAACTCCTTTCATTATAAATAAACTATTCAGAGTACATACAGGATTATTTCCAAAAACATTTTTCTCCCCTTGTGCTCGGCCTTGGCACCATTCACTGGCATGGGTTAGTCGATCATGGTTTATATTGACTCTTTAGAGCTTCGTGGGCAAACCAAAGATTGGCTTAAGAAAGTGATCAATGCCGGTTTGGGATATAAGGGGCTGAAGGACTAAAGGACTGTACTGTATGTTCAGGTCAGTGGCGTCTTGAAGGCTAGTGCTGTTTTAACTTGTTGAAAGGTGGAAACGGCAGACAACATTTCTGAAAAGACAGGTTTCACATGATAATGACTACAGCCCGTTCTAGACAGGGCTCAGGTATTGGCAGTAGTATTTTCTCACTTTATATGTTCAGGGATATTAGCACTGTAAGCTAACATGCTAATGTTGTAGAACTAGTAGGAATGCACGGTACAGTGGTAGCTAGCTATGGTGTTCCCTGAGCGCTCTCATTGTATGTAGCCTGTTCTTTAGTGTTAGCCAACTCTTCTAGCTATTGATGTTGAGCTATAACTAACACAGGGAGAAGTTGGCTAAAGCACAGGCAGGCTGGATAACCAGGCTAGTCTCGTGCAGTTAGACATGCTGGATAACCAGGCTAGTCTCGTGCAGTAAGACAGGCTGGATAACCAGGCTAGTCTCATGATGGTCGGCTCTCCACCATGACTGCAGTGTAGAGAAATTGGATCCGATCTGTGGTGGTTGGATGCGCTAGTAGCTGGACACTCTTTGAAGAATTTGCGGTCACAGAGATAAATATATTATTTTATACATGGCCTGTTGATTTTTGTACAGTGTTTTATAGCTGATTATTTTGTCATGAACATATATACATTTATTATGCACTACTTTTCTAAATATTTTTTTCAATAGTCATTTTAGGCACATTTTTCACAAGATGGGATAACTCCTTTTGCAATACCTCATTTTTTTCACTTGGTGAAAAATAATTTTGTACCTTTGTTACTAAGAGAACTGCATTTATGGTAAACTTAATTTAAAAAGAGGAAATTAATGATATTAATATAATTTTCAATTTAGCTTTTTATATATTTAAGTGCTGGTAAATCTTAAATTGTCTGGTGCATTTGTGTGATTCTGTAGATTAAAGATAAACAGGCTACGGATGTTTAGCCAATCGTGTACAGACACTTCCCTTTCATAATAATAAACAATAAGTACTTGATCTTAAGGCATGACAAGACCTTTCTAATCGTATTTTGATAGTCTTCAAACGTATATATTCAGATATTCAGCTTGTAGCAGTAGCGAATAAGGAAAACATAAGGTCAATGTTGGCTTGTGTGGATGTGAGAGAATCACTGGAGTGGATGATTGAATGTTCATCATGGATGATGAATGTTCCAGAAGGTTCCAGAATGCTCCTGTTATTCTAGGCATGCATGAGGTAATACAGAATAACATGACTATTGACTCATTTTAATGCAGGAAGCTATTGTAATGCACTAGATCGGTGCTGCCCAATTCCAGTCCTGATGTACCCCTGCAGAACCAATTATGTCTGTAGTTCTAGTCAAGTACACCTGCTTCAACTTGTCAAATTATCACCAAGCCCTCAAAGAGTTGAATTGGCTGAGTTTCGGGGTACTGATGGACGGTAGTTGGGAAACACTGCAGTTCTTTTTTTTTTTTGGTTTAGTTCTCTTTCAGATAAACTGTACTATTATCTATCTGCTCCTTCTCTCGTCTGCCTCCCACAAACCGACAGAAAGGCAGGCAGGCAAACGGACGTGCTGTACGTGTTCATGCAGGACACCACAGCGATAACACTTGTATGAGTTTAGCCATGTGAGCGACACTTCTTCCTAAAGTGACTTGATTACTCCACCCCTTTGTGATGTGGCATGCTTTGGGACATAGACTTGAATGTGATTAATGTTGCAAGTTAACTTTGAGCCATTATGTGCAATACTTTCCTCAAACTGTCTCCCTCTTTCCGCGATGTGAATCGTTAAAATCCACAAACAACATGCAAACATAAAAACCTGATTATGTTATTACCGTCTACTATTGTTCCCTCTGGTGTCTGCAAAGTGAAAAAAGAAACTTTCTACTAATATATAACTGAATTTATTTTTAAACATTAGTTTTGTGCTTATTCACTTATTTTGCTACTACCATGCTACTGTGATTGAGAAAACATTGTATATACTAGGTTGCTAATGTATTCAGCATTTGTTCTATTTTCAATTGAAATGTAAACCTATCATTTGGATCAGATTTCTGTTATATTTTTTGGGGTGATGTGTCGGACTTGTTGATGTGTCTAGGTTTTCTAATTGCTGTATTGTGCTCCACATTTTCAGAGGAATAATGTATGTTAGTATTACTTGATTGCGGAAAAAAATGCAATTGTTTTTAATTGGTATGTTGGGAAGGTTGTATTTATTGATATACCTTTTTTTACTTGAGGTCTTGATTTTTATTATGTCATTTCACATTTATAAGTTCCAATTTTTATATTTTCCTCCCCTGTTTAAGTTATGCTATGTCGTAATAACAGACGTCAGTTTTTATAGTTGGTTTGTAGAACTGAAGTAAAAACCAAGATCTAATGTCATATAACCATTTGCAGCCATCTATTTATAACTGTATGCATACAACATTTGAAGTCTTTGTAATGTGAGATGTTGAAAGAATAAAACTCAGCTGTGAGACCAGTGGTTGCAGTCCATTTGTTAATGCAAGAATGGCACAGTATGAAGTGCATTCAGAAAGTGTTATCAGCGCTTTACTGTTAACAATTTGTTGGATTACAGCTTTACTGTAATAGCTTTACACCTGTATTTGGCAGGTTTTGTCCCATTCTCTTGATACGTTAAGTCCAGGCTCTGTCCTTACATTTGTGGGGTCCAGCGTTCACTGGAGCCTGTTTCTATTTTTTGGCGTCTGATGCAACGGCTTGTACCTTAGACACTTCTACACCAGCCCTCTGTACATACACAGTTATGCCATGTCCGCCTCGCCTTCGACCTGCAACCTTCCTCAAGTTTATTGAATACATCCTGTCCTGAGTGATTAGTGTGCAAATAAATGTCTAGTTTCACCGGCTTCGAACTATCATTATAATAATAATAGCCTTTAAACACATATCATGATCTAGTCTACAAAATCCATACCTACCTGATTGACCTTTGTGTCTGCTGATGGAAGATACATGAACATAATCCGAATTCCCATTAACTTGTCTACACTAAGTAGTCAAATGTGTGAGATACAGTAGGCATTGTGCTGACTAGACACATGCTTAGTGTGTGGAATGTCATTGGATACATCATAGTAAATATATATTTGTAGTGATTATCATTTAATATTTCCCTTTCAGGTGTTGCGATTTACAAGCTGTTTTAGTTTCCAAGCTGTAACCTCTTATATATTGTGGATTACCTTTTGGGAGAGGAAGAAAATGCAATCAAACATTATTTACAAAGCTGTAGAAAGCATTTCAGATGATGTGCCTTTTAAAGGGAAACGCTTATCTATTTTTTTTATAGGTTTAATAGCTATATTCCTACTGTTTTTTTGTAGGAGCTCTGCAAGGTAAATCCATAGATTGTACATGTGGCTTTGGTAACAAAAGTTGTCAAGCTTTTTAATGTTTTCGAAAAAATTAATGTTTGTCAGTTTAACATTCCGCAAATAAAGTTTTACCTAATATCCAGCTCCTAAACAATATCAGGGTCGAAGCCAAATGATATAGGCCTAGTGATCGTCTTTTGACACAGTCGCCTAAATACATGTTTACAGGTATGTTCCCATTTTTTTTCTTGGAAAAAGTTTTATTTTGTAACCAAAACAATAACAACTGAAACACCAGAAGAGAAAAAAGTATGATAGTATTTAAATAAAAGCGTCTAATTGGTCACTTTTGAAATTGGCATTATGGCAAGTTAAAAGTTACTGTATTGGAGGGTTTCACTTTTACAGTCACAGACACAGTAACATAAAAACAGTGTTTTATTGGAATACGTCACACATACATCATCAATGGAACTTTATCTATTTTCCAATGAATAAAAAAATGTATTCTCAATATGTTTTCATAAGAAAAATGATATTCATACAGTTCATTATAACAAGACTTGTCCTGGACTCAAAAGCATTAATCACTATAAAAAAACTTTAAGACCATGACTTAATCCTAGACTTAATATGTTACCAGGGAAAACTACGCTATTGTTTTACCTAACCTTCAACAAAGTATCAAGAGAGGTAACATCTGCAAAAGACGATGGCCTAGAACTTTCATCAAGGTGCCCTATTCGCATTTTATTTCGGAAACGCAATGAAATGCATTTAAAGTATATTTATGCATGTGGTCTACGATGAATATGCATTTGTTATTTAACTGAAGACTGATATTTGTATGTAACCAATTAGCCCCATCACATTAATACCTGTTGGTTTCTACATGATTTCTCTGTGAAGGCTTGGGCAGTAATCAGTATCGATTGGCAGTTTTATAACTGTACATAAAACTGTACATATTTGAATTTCATTCTCTTAAAAATCGATGCATTTCCTACTCAATTGATCACAACACTGTTACCGTGGCATTAAATAATCGTTTTTTTCGATAAAATATGTGTGTGATGTCAAAAAAAGATTCTGAGAATGTCATTAAAATATGTATATACCTCAAGCAGCAGTATAAACCAGTTAATTCATTCATTATTTTGTCTTTACAGCCACACAACCAACCCTCTCACTCATTCATTCAGATAAAGTGGTACATATTCCATCTACATTCCAGTCATTCCGTCCCCTGACCTTCATGTCCCTGTGTGTTCGTCTGCACCCTGGGCAGTGGTGGGCGGGGCTTCAGATACTCTGTGGCAGTGAGTTTATACATGTGTCTGTGTCACTCATAAACACTTGTGCTGGTGGACACGCTCATCACGATGAGTATCTCACTGCATTTGAACGCTCTGCTCCCGGATAAAATACGTCATATCCGTTTAAGGACACTCGGCAGTCTCTGTAGTTAGAAGAGTCGTGCATGTTTCTTCATTTCGTTCCTCTTCCAGAGAGCCAGGCGGTCAAACTCTGCCACGCGCATTCCAAACACGCGGAGGAACTCTTCAGGTGAAAGATGCCGCTGTGAGACACACGCGCACACACGTAATTACGAACAGTTGAATACAGATGATCAATTATGACCTACAAATTAGAATAGTTAACGAGTTATTCAAAACATGATCATGGACCAAATCTGATTCGGAATCATAGAGAAACGCCTGGTCCTTACCTCAAGTCTGGCTCGGTCTACATCTTTAGGTAGTCTATGTCTCCCCCTGGTGGTCACAATCAGCACTTCATACGGGTAAACCTGCAGCGGACAGGACAGATGTGAGATCTAAACAAGGCCGTTAACAGGGTTGGGATCATTCAGATAATAATTGTACACATTTCAGTTTACTTTCTGAATTGAATTAAGTGTGTATCTTTTGAAAACAGCATTGACCCCAACCCACTGATCCAGCTGTACAGCGGCAGCTAGCTATCAAATTAGGGCAGCTGCTCTTGAGCAAGGAACTTACTTCTAATCACTCCTGTTAATTTCTATGGATAAGCGCTTTGATTAAACAGCTTAACACTGAGGAGATGTTCTGTAAAATCAGCTCGTTATCTCAGACAGACCTTGCTGTGGAACCTGAACATTGTTCTGCTAGTGATGCAATTTGACCGACAGGACAGGAAGGCAGCAGCTACACTGATCTATACCGCTAACTTGCTGCCTTAACATGAACAAGTCTGCCTTCTCGATCCCGGCCTCTGGAGCTCCCTCTTCAACACAGCCTTACATCCTCCTGGTAATTGTAGCCAACTGAATCACCTTTCAGATTCTTACCTTGTATTCTGTAAGTGAGGAAGAAAGAAGAGAAAATATCTGATTAGGAATGATGTACTCCCACATTACTCTGATTACACACACACACACAGCGGAACCTATACGGTTCTAACTAGAACGTCATACCTCTGGTTACCCAGCTGACGTCACTGCTGCAGTCTAACGGCTGGTAGTAGTCTGGGGCTGCACTCTGGGGCTGGAGGAAAACACACACAGAGAGAGACATGTCACTGACCATCACACACACTGGCCATTTGCTATCCTCCTAATCAAAACACCTGGTCTACAAGTGATTGTTTTGCACTGTCAGCACCAGCCTTTTGGGTTATGTCTTCATGGGAAGGTTCGTTACATTCAGCAGAAGTGACAAATATAACGTGTGATTGATTAGTGACACAGAAGCTGAATAAACACAGTATTAATGTCCCTACGCCTTAATGACAAATAGCCAGGTGGGCATCATTGCTGTTCAGTGCCTCAAAGGTCTAAAAATACTTTAGGTTTAAAATACTTTACAGTAGCATCCTATAAAGAACACTGTGGTACTTTAGTTTCAAAATACATTACAGTAGCATCCTATATGCAACACTGTGGTACTTTAGGTTTAAAATACTTTACAGTAGCATCCTATAAAGAACACTGTGGTACTTTAGTTTCAAAATACATTACAGTAGCATCCTATATGCAACACTGTGGTACTTTAGGTTTAAAATACTTTACAGTGGCATCATATATGGAACACTGTGGTACTTTAGTTTCAAAATACTTTACAGTAGCATCCTATAAAGAACACTGTGGTACTTTAGGTTTAAAATACTTTACAGTGGCATCATATATGGAACACTGTGGTACTTTAGGTTTAAAATACTTTACAGTAGCATCCTATATGGAACACTGTGGTACTTTAGGTTTAAAATACTTTACAGTAGCATCATATATGGAACACTGGGGTACTTTAGTTTTAAAATACTTTACAGTAGCATCCTATAAAGAACACTGTGGTACTTTAGGTTTAAAATACTTTACAGTAGCATCCTATAACGAACACTATTAATACTCACCCTGCTAACACCATTTCTTCTGTATCCAGGCATAGAGTTTGATCTGTAAGAGTCTGGGACAGAGACGGGCTATTTATCATCAGTTAATGCAAGGTGCCTTACGTCTGGGGTCCGTGTATACGTGTGTACTGCATCAGTGCATGACAGGATACATCTGCACTGAGCATCTAGGTGTACCTCCATGTCTCTCACATCAATGAACAGCAGGTGGCAGTGTCTACCAACATAAAGACTGATACTGGAATGTTAAATAATGTACTCACCGCTGTCTATGTTGTAATGTGATGGAGGAGCTAAAAAAGAAGAGAGCAAATCAAGTTAGAGAAAGAACAAGTGAGATAGAGAGCGAGACAGAGAGTGATATTAAGTGAGGAAAAAACCCTTGACATAAAGTATTTATTCCATTTAAGGAGAGTTTTACAAATACACAGATCAGAGCAGAGCATGCTGGGTACATAGTGTACTGGTGAAACATACTGCATATTATTAGAAGCAGTGAGACTTGGAAAGACCTGTTGGGGCGGAAAGGTTAAGGGCCTGGGGGAGGGACAGGGGGAAAGAAGGGAGTCAAATGACTCAGCATAGTGGAGAATATCAATATTAGTCCAAGTAGTCATTTTCTTCTCATTTAAGTAAGATTTACTGATCTGCCCTTATTCTTATTCAATAAACTAAGGTATGAGAAACCAGCTGACTGGGAGCATGAGGGGAGAGAGGGGGGGGAGAGGGGGAAGAAAGACAGAGAGGTATACAGAGCGAGGAGATGAATGGACAGAGAGGAGGACAGGAGGAGGAGAGAGAAGACAGACGACTCACACATGGGGAGAAAGATGGAGACGTACTAAACAAGAGACGGTTGTGAAGAATAATGCGTAGATGGTCCTGACTTACCACGGTCTGCGTGGAGCGAGATGGAGCGAGGTGGAGGGAGATGGAGCGAGGTGGAGCAAGATGGAGCGAGATGGAGCGAGGTGGAGCGAGATGGAGCGAGGTGGAGCGAAATGGAGCGAGGTGGAGCGAGATGATGTGAAAAAGAAGATGTAAGATGAAGAATGACTGAGTTTGTATGTATTATAACGAAACACACAACACAGTTGGAGAGACAAGGACATATGCTTGATATACTCCCCTTAGAGAGCAGTTTTCCCCAGAGCCGTCCAATCAGTGGGTTTATGGTTTAATACCATGGTCGGTGACACAGGCCTCCATCTCAATAACCCCATAGCTTCCAGCTACCTTGACCCTCCCAACCTCACTCTTTCCTCGATCATTCATTCCCGTCTCACCTTCACCTATAAATTATTCCATCCTCCCAGCTCGAACCCGATTTTTGTGATTGGTGGCAGATATTGAAGCTTATAAATAATCAACTTACAGCCGTTGACTGTGTTATTGTAGCCAGAGCTGTTGTAGCTGCTGGTGGTGGTGAGAGTCTCCTTGCTTCCGCTCCGGGAGTTCCGGCTGCTGCCCCAGGGGTCGTTGTCGTAGCAACCGGATCTAGCTTTCATCTCCTCCTTTAGGATCATTCTTCCGATACCACTCTGGATCTGAGGGGAAGAGAGTGAAACAGAGTGAGAGAGGGTGAGACAGAATGAGCGAGGGTAAGATAGGGTGAGACAGAGTAAGAGAGAGTGATAGAGGTTGAGACAGAGTGAGAGAGGGTTTGGGGGGTGAAGGTGGTCCAAGAGGGATACGAGAAAGAAACACAATTATCATCTTCAATGAATTTGTCGGAAGTCAGAAGACGGAATAATGACATGGTGACATAGATGAGGAGGTGAAGAGGAGTGTCTCACTCTTTGAAGACTGCCATGACTCCAGTTTTCTTCATCTACTCCTGTAGAATATCTTCTCCTAGGACCGCGGGAAGCTGTAGTAATAGACAGATTAAAACATTCATTTAAATAATTGTATCTCATCAATCATATTGGAGTCCTATTGGACTGAATAGTTAATAAAAGTCAATAAAAGTGCTCAAATGTATTTCATGTGTCATAAGGTACAGGCTCAGTGAACTCGGCCTTGACATAAGGTACAGGCTCAGTGAACACGGCCTTGACATAAGGTACACGCTCAGTGAACACGGCCTTGACATAAGGTACAGGCTCAGTGAACACGGCCTTGACATAGGGTACAGGCTCAGTAAACACGGCCTTTGCCAGGAGACCCTGATTCCCTGTAGAGTAAAGAATGTGCAACCACTGCACCAGATCAGAACAGAGCTGCATTTCATCAAGTCACGTTGGAAATACAGAATCAATAGTAGGACACCAAAACAGTGTGCAGGGTACGGCGGTAGTCTTTAGGGTACCAAAATAGAGTGTAGGGTACAGCAGTAGTGTGTAAAGTACAGCGGTGGTCTGTAGGGTACAGCAGTAGTTTATATGGTACCAAAATAGAGTGCAGGGTCCACAGTAGTGTGTATGGTACCAAAATATAGGGTGTAGGGTACATGTGTAGTGTATAGGGTACAGCTGTAGTGTGTAAAGTAGAGTGGTAGTGTGTAGGGTACAGCTGTAGTGTGTAAAGTACAGTGGTAGTTTGTAGGGTACCGTGGTAGTGTGTAGGGTACAGTGGTAGTGTGTAGGGTACAGCTGTAGTGTGTAGGGTACAGTGGTAGTGTGTAGGGTACAGCTGTAGTGTGTAGGGTACAGTGGTAGTGTGTAGGGTACAGCTGTAGTGTGTAGGGTACAGGGGTAATACCTTTCGGGGAGCTGGCATAAGGGTAGTAATCAGACTCTGACTGTGTGCAGGGTTCTGGAGAGTAGGCAGAGAGTCTGGAGTATCTAATGATATCTTCACTGGTCCTGCTCTTGGTAGCTGACAGATTGTCTGTGGACAGATGACTGACTGTTACCAGAGTTTGGCAACCTGCTCCATCTCTATTGGCCCTTTTTACGTTACTTCCTGCCCCATCAATTACCTAAGGCTCAAATGTCAGGAAGAGAGCTACAGGAAGTGTAATAGAGGGTTTATTAGATTTTTTGTTTTGTCATTACTCAACCCTGCTAAGGAATGCCAAATGTCAGATAGATAACTACATTAGAAAAGACCTACTGACACACAGAAAGTGATTGGCTTTAGGGTCTGATTGGAACTATAAATGACCCCTGGCATTTCAAAAACATCAGCCTGTTTTTTTCCTCCCCTTCAATGGAAGTATTGTTCATTTTTGAGATCCCATAATTAACCAGGTAATGATAATTTACACAACACATTAACCATATTAATGGGAATTCGCTATACATACAAGATCTACAACTGTTGAGTTACACAAACAGACACAAAACACACATGTATACGTGTAGCACAGTCTGTGAGCCCTGTTATTCTGCTGTACGGATCAGGCCAGGGCATGATATAGTGTAGTGGTAAATGCAAAATGATGAACAAATTACTTTACCAAATATTACAAATGTTTTACTTAGTTATTTACAATGCAGATAACCAGTCAATGTGTTATCATATTGGTAATGCCATGTTAACTATAATCAATTGGTCATGTGATCCATATTCTCTATTAAACCCTCTATAGGTCATGTGATCCAGATTATCTATTAAACCCTCTATTGGTCATCTGATTCATATTATCTATTAAACCCTCTATTGGTCATGTGATCCAGATTATCTATTAAACCCTCTATTGGTCATGTGATCCAGATTATCTATTAAACCCTATATTGGTCATGTGATCCACATTTTCTACTAGCCCATGTCATTCCAGATTATCTATTAAACTCTCTATTGGTCATGTGATCCATATTCTCTATTAAAACAGGTCAATCCAGATTATCTATTAAACCCATTGGTCATCAGACATTAAACCCTCATTGTCAGTGATCCAGATTATCATTAAACCCTGGTCATGTGATCCAGATTATCTATTAAACCCTATATTGGTCATGTGATCCACATTTTCTACTAGCCCATGTCATTCCAGGCGTAGACCGACTTTCTCTAAACATAACGGAGATACAGACAGACACAATCATGAGGACATTACTACACACAGCACACACACACACACACACACACACACACACACACACACACACACACACACACACACACACACACACACACACACACACACACACGAACGCACAGTGTTCAGCTAGAGGGCAAGATATCTAGACACGGACCAGCTGATACCATCGAGGGGTGGACATGGAGCCACACATATGGACAGCAAGACGGACAGACGGTCACGGGGACAGACGGACAGAGGCAGTTACTTACATAAAGGTAAATCAGGTCATCAGAGGGAAGGAGAAGCAAGGTGAGGGAGGAAGGGAAGGAAGTGATCGGGAGGGATGAAAAACAGAAGGGGTATAAAGAAAAGGGAATCATTACTGGCATCCAGAGAGGAACAGCTTGAAGTGATGGAGTTTGGTACTCATTAGCATGTCTTCCATGTAGAAAACAGTGGGTTAAACTGACATTACAGGCCTGTGGTTTTTAGATGAGTGTCACTGTCAACACTTACACTCCATGCCAATGTTCATTTAGACATTACAAAATGGAGACCAAAGAAAGTCACGGAATCTTCTACTGAGGAGAACCACATGATATTGTTGGATACGCAGTTCATCTCTCTTTCTCTCTCCGCCTCGCCTCCTCTTCTCTGCCTCTCTCCATCACTGTACGTTAGACGAATAGTCTGTGTTTTATTGATCAAACCAAGACGTTTGACATTCGAGTCTGCATAATCGCTTCTCTCCTACAAAGGCTATTCTGAACCAGGGGCCTTTCTGATCATGTGAGGCAGTTCTTCCTGACCATGTGAGGTAGTTCTTCCTGACCATGTGAGGCAGTTCTTACTG
Organism: Dallia pectoralis; assembly: GCA_029465975.1. Classification (NCBI taxonomy): domain Eukaryota; kingdom Metazoa; phylum Chordata; class Actinopteri; order Esociformes; family Umbridae; genus Dallia; species Dallia pectoralis. Next base: position 9,753,081 of record CM055729.1, on the reverse strand, counting down.
ACCATGTGAGGCAGTTCTTCCTGACCATGTGAGGTAGTTCTTCCTGACCATGTGAGGCAGTTCTTACTGACCATGTGAGGCAGTTCTTCCTGACCATGTGAGGTAGTTCTTACTGACCATGTGAGGCAGTTCTTCCTGACCATGTGAGGCTGTTCTTTCTGACCATGTGAGGCAGTTCTTCATGACCATGTGAGGCTGTTCTTTCTGACCATGTGAGGCAGTTCTTCATGACCATGTGAGGCAGTTCTTCCTGACAATGTGAGGTAGTTCTTCCTGACCATGTGAGGCAGTTCTTCCTGACCATGTGAGGCAGTTCTTCCTGACCATGTGAGGCAGTTCTTCCTGACCATGTGAGGTAGTTCTTCCTGACCATGTGAGGTAGTTCTTCCTGACCATGTGAGGCAGTTCTTCCTGACCATGTGAGGGAACCACTCCTGGCCTTCATTCAGATCTGAATGCACCATAACCACAAACCTGTGATGCCCTGTTTTGTAACACAAGAGCATAATAAACTACAGTGATACTCAAACACAGCACAGGTTCACGTAGTAAAACACACACACACACACATACACACAACACACACTACAACATCCCATGCAGGTCAGAGAAGATGCTGTACTGCCACTCTGGTTCCAACTGTGGTTTCTTTAGGAGCAGCTACGCTGACAGACAGACACACAGACAGACAGACTGCAAGGTGCGGGGTAAAACCAGTGTACCAGATACTGTTGGCTACAGAAAACATCAATCTAAACAGACCAGTCACTGATAGGACAACAGCCAGGATATGGGGCGGGGCTAAGCCACTGTACCCGTTCTTTTATAGATGGGAGGTTTCCTGTAGATGTTGGGTTCCCCTGAGGCTGAGGCGAGAAAGAGAGGGGAGGTAGAGAAACATGGATGTGTGAGGAGGTAAGAAGGGACAGAAAGAAGAAAAGGAGGGAGCCGCACAGACCTATACTGTAACCGTAGCTACCATTGGAGGCAACTAGGGCTGAAACGATTAGGCTTTGACATATTTTTGTGGTCGACAAGTCGTTTGATCTCATAGGACCTATTTTAAGAGCATGAAATAGCATAATTTGACTAGTGTGGCACTGTGGCTCTAGGCTGTAAAGCAGCCCTCACCTATGCAATCCAATAGAAGAAAACGCCATTGCAAAAATGTCTATAATGCGCAATGTGTAAACGTAGCAGTCGCATGTGGGAAAGTTTCCCTAAAGGTTACTAACAATGATGTCATATGTAATGCGTGCAAGCGGAACTCGGTTCCATGGGAGCTTATAAATTAAAACTGTCAGACTTCTGGTCGCAACCCGTACCTTCATGTGCGCAAAAAAAGTAAGCAAGAGTTGAAAATATTGAATTATTGGTCGCATTTGGGGGGCACCCGGCGTTACGCTTAGAAACACCGTAGCAATAGCTCCACCGACAGCAGTTAGAAAGTTCAGTGTATACGACTATTATAATATAATCATTGTTTGATTCATATTTTAGCCTTGTATGTGTCCTGAAGCATAGAGAGCAAAATGAGTTGGGCAAAATGAAGGCTTGAAGTGCAATAAAAAAATAAAGGTTGATGTGATTTCATTATTTTATTTATTATTTATAACAAATTGCAAAAGCTGAATAATCGTTCAAAGCCAAATGATTAAACAATTGGGACAATGTTTGATGATTAGTCAACTAATTAAAATAATCATTCGATTAGTAGATAAACAAAATAATCGTTTGTTGCAGCCCTAGAGGTTTACTGAAATATAAAAAAATTATTCTTACTAAGATGGAAGACGGTGACAAGAAGAGAGAGAGAGGGAAAACAAGGGGATGATACAGTCTGTCCCAAATGGGACTCGGATCAATACATGTAGTACCTACCTGGCACATGGAAGTGTTTGGGGGCGTGGTAGGCTGTCGGGGTGCTAGGCCTCCCTTCCAACGTGCCGTAGTCAGGGGAGCTCCTGCCACTCTCACAGCCTGCAGCAAGCACCAGCCAATGACAGCCAAGGAAACATGAGAGTGATGTCCAGCCCATCCAATCAAACACATATGTTGAAAAGTGTTCAATAGGCAATTCAATGCATAAAGCACTTCAACAGCACTGCAAAAAAAGCATTTGAGCATAGAACTCTAGAAAAATAACGCTCTCCTCAATGATTGAAAATACATTAACTGTTGTACATCAGGGTGGTTTAAGTTAAGTTAAGTTTATCTATCTATTGGTTCTATTGTTGTTGTCCAGATAAGACAGCATATTGAAAGAAAGAGGAATTAATTTGTGAAACAGCAACCCAGTCTGGACCTTTTTATTGGATGCTTTTCCAGAAGCACTAATATTGTATCATAGAGAAGTGGACTGACTGATTGCTTGATGTAAGTGACTGTGACTCACCGAGGTGTCCAAAATGTTGCGGTGAGCGGGGAGTTATCGGCGACATGGTTTGGCGGCTCAACGAGGGAGAGTCTATATTGCTGGTGCTGGAACCGCGCCTTTGTCTCAGGTCCATAGGGTCAGACAGCTCCTACAGAACAAGAGAAAGAGAGAGAGAGACTCAGACAGCTCCTACAGAACAAGAGAAAGAGAGAGAGAGAATGAGATAAAACCAATATGTGTGTAATCATGTTCTCCTGGAAGCCGGGCTTCTTACCTGAGAGTGGGGAGAAAGGGTTCCCAGGGACTGAAAAACAAATAGACCAAACAGAAAGTCACCATCTATTAGATCAGTTGAAATGAATGTTTAAGTAAAACAATCCCCCCAAAATATCACCCGTGCATGCATTTTGTTTATCAAATATGTCCTATAAACAAGAATCCTTGTCAGGTGAAGGCCCTGAAGAGTGTAGTACCTCTCCATAGCTGATGTTGTCTATATCGTCTGATGTGAATCTAATGTAAGACTGGTAGGATGGCATGACAGAATGATGCTTGGACTGGTAGGATGATATGGTAGGATGGTGATGCTGCTGATGTGGGTAGGATGACATGAGGTCAGGTGGTTGGACGTCATATATGGCCTTGACCTTAGGCAGCGCAGCCAAGTCCTTATAGTCTAGCATCTCATTGTCCACCCGGGCCTGGTGTGGACAGTCCAGGTCCACACACACACACACACACACACACACACACACACACACACACACACACACACACACACACACACACACACACACACACACACACACACACACACACACACACACACACACACACACACACACATACAGTATGGAGACACAAACAAACACAAAAATACTGTGGATATGAAAAACAACACTTTCAAATGAAATCACATCGATCACGTTTTGACTAAACAGTTATACAGAGAGGGAGTTCAGAGTCAGAAGGGGGAGAGGGAGGGGGGAGGGGGAGAAGGGGGGGGGGGAGAAGGGGGAGAGGAAGGAGGGAGGGGGAGAAGGGGGGGGGGAGAGGGAGGGGGAGAACGGGGAGAGGAAGGAGGGAGGGGGAGAGGGAGGGGGAGAAGGGGGAGAGGAAGGAGGGAGGGGGAGAAGGGGGAGAGGGAGGGGGAGAAGGGCCAGAGGAAGGAGGGAGGGGGAGAAGGGGGAGAGGAAGGAGGGAGGGGGAGGGGTAGGAGGGAGGGGGAGGGGTAGGAGGGAGGGGTGGAGAGAGGAGAAGAAGGGGGAGGGGGAAAGGGGTAGATGGAGTAGGGAGAGAAAGAGGAGAGGAAGGGGGAGAAGGGGTAATATTAAGAAAGTGAATGCGTGCGAAAGCACGTTTGTGAAATAAATAGAGAGAAAAAGAGAGATACAACGTGTGCTTACTGCACATTTATCTCTCATCAATCACCATAAATCGAAAGGTCATTGATTATAAGGCCAGAGTCTTAACAACACACATACACACATGCGCACACGCAGACACACACGCACACACACATGCGCACACACACACACACACACACACACGCGCACCCACACACACACATACACACACACACACATATGCGCACACACACACACACACACACACATGTGCACCCACACACACACACACACGCGCACCCACACGCGCACCCACACACGCACACGCACACACACACACACACACACGCACACACAGGTGGTGGACATATTTACATCAGGGGTTAACAGAACAGTGATCTGATTAGTCCCTTTACAGTGTTCAGCACATTAACCGTCTAGCCAGCGTTTACTGACTAGAATGATGACATTCATCAATGGTGAGAGAGACAGAGAGACAGAGAGAATAAGAGAGACAGAGAGGGAACAACTGGACAACATGTGTGCTTACTGTGCATTTTGTCCTCATCAATCCCCCTGAACTGAAAGGTCATGGTTTTTACGCCGAGCTCTGAACATGTGCACGTGCACTGTGCTTTGACATGAATATGCACTAATAATCCCTGAACTAAGTATACAATACAGTACATTTGTATGAAAACAAAACGCTCACACAACAAGCCCCATTGTGTCTTATTGTTACACATAGCCAGCAGGCCAAGGTGAGGTCAGGGGAGAATATGTCAGCTGCACAAAACAGCTATTTACATGGAGAACATCTATTCCAAATACCTTCAACTACGGGTGAAAGATTAACAGATGGGCGGAGCTGCGGGGCCAGTGGCTTATGATTGGCTACTTACGCAGATGACCCGACTGGGAGAGCAAATAGATGAGCCCGGCGGAGAAATGGAAGTCTCTGACAGACGTCTTTGCTGTGGGAAGAAAGCAAAGGAAGAAGAGCAGGAAGAAAGAAGGAAAGTGGGAAATGAGCTGAGTGTTTCTGATCTAAGATGAAGTGGGGTGCTTTTAGGTAGAGGACCAGTGATCGGCCTGTCTTACCTTCTGCCTCCTCTCTGCTCTCGCTGTCTGCTTACATAGTGGGTGCCACACCTCTCCACCTAACAGACAGATAGGCAGAGACGTCCTGTAAGTGATACTGTATCTGTGTGTGTGTGTGTGCGTGCGGGTGTGTGTGTGTGCGGGTGTGTGTGCGTATATGTGTGTGTGTGTTTGTGCAGGTGTGTGTGGGTGTATGTGTGGGTGTGTGTGTGTGTGCGAGTGAGGGTGTGTTGGTGCGGGTGTGCGTGTGCGGGTGAGTGTGTTTGTGCGGGTGTATGTGTGCGGGTGTGTGTGTATGTTTTTGGGTGTGTGTGTGTATGTGCTGGTGTGTGTGGGTGTATGTGTGCGGTTGTGTGTATGTGCAGGTGTGTGTCTGTGTGTGCAGGTGTGTGTGTGTGCAGGTGTGTGTGTGTGTGTGTGTATGTGCTGGTGAGTGTGTGCGGGTGAGTGTGTGCGGGTGTGTGTGTGTATGTGCAGGTGTGTGGGTGCGTGTGTGTGGGTGTGTGTGTGTGTGTGCGAGTGAGGGTGTGTTGGTGCGGGTGTGCGTGTGCGGGTGAGTGTGTTTGTGCGGGTGTATGTGTGCGGGTGTGTGTGTGCGGGTGTGTGTGTATGTTTTTGGGTGTGTGTGTGTATGTGCTGGTGTGTGTGGGTGTATGTGTGCGGTTGTGTGTATGTGCAGGTGTGTGTCTGTGTGTGCAGGTGTGTGTGTGTGCAGGTGTGTGTGTGTGTGTGTGTATGTGCTGGTGTGTGTGTGTGAGTGTATGTGTGCGGGTGTGTGTGTGTATGTGCTGGTGTTTGTGTGGGTGTGTGTATGTGTGTGTGTGTGTGTGTGTGTGGTTTTACCGTGCAGGTACATCTCCTCTCCCTCGGTGAACATCATGTGGCATCGGGCACAGCGGGCACACGCAGGATGGTAGTGTTTCCCCCCAGCCTGGAGACAAACAGAGATGCTTGCTTTGGTTTCCCACATCCTTCGGTAGTGTAAACAAATGCTCCCCATGCCAACAAATCAATTTACATTTAAATTGGACTGAGAGACAGCAGGCACAGAGTGAGAGAGAGATAGAAGGGGAGTGAGGGATTGAGAGATATAGAAGTGAGACAAAGATAGAAAAAAGTAGATGGATGGATGGAGAGAGTGCAGCAGTATACTATACGTAGCTTCCTGCCACACACAAATATGCTTTCTACTACTGACTTGTCTGTGATTGTTGTCAACTGTTCTGTTCTGGCTTTAGATTTGTGTTTTACTTCAATATATACGTATCTCTATTAACACATTCCATGCCAATACATCAATTTTAATTGAACTGAGAGAATCATCCGTTAATAGTGATGACAGTCACCAGTAGTTTCCTTCCTTACACTAAAACTAATCAAAATACTCTCTAAATGACCCACCCCCATATTAAACATCCACGGTGCCTTGTCCCACAGTAATTAGCCCGATACCCTGTGGGTCACAGAGATTATACAGAGAGTGTGGAGAAAGGAAAAACAACATAGAGAGAGACAGAAAGAGATAGATAGGGATGAGGATGATATAGAGAGCAGGTGTGTGTAAGTGTGTGTGTGTGCACCAGTCACATCCAGACAGCCCATTAGAGATCACACTATTTATAGAACCTCTGATAACACAGCTTGAGTGAATGAGTGTGTGGGATTTTGTAAAGTGCATGCATGTATGTGTACATGTGTGTGTGTGTGTGTGTGTAAATCTAAATAATTCTATTTCTTAGAATACGATTTAGTATAAGGTTTCCGTGCAGGGCATGTTTTGTGGTGGTAACATACAGTCGCGTAATCCAGAGGTATAGTGCAGGAAAGCCAAATGCAGAACCAGGTTAATCCGTTCAAGACAGGTTTAAGTATCACACAAAACAAACCGAGAACGGCGAAAAAACACTAATTGCTTGAAAAAATAGTGCGCATACACAGCAACTTCTAAAACACATTGAAACAACAGAAATCTTCTTAAACAAACACTCACCTCTAACCGAGTCAGAGATCTCCGAAATAATAACCAACAAATGTGCACACAGATCCGGTGACTAAAATACACACATAATCACCAAATCCCATACAGCTGTGAAACTTTAATTAAACTAAATGCTAAACAGCTGCGACTGAAAACCCCAGTGCTTAGAACAAAACAAACGTGCTCCAACACTCTCCCAGCCCAGTAGATGTCCCTGGTGCACTAGGAATTGTGACACATACATATGAACAAAGCCTTCTAATAAGTGACTAGGGATCCATCCCTGAGAACACTGTTATATCTCCAGCTGGGTTGGAACTGTTTTAGGGAACAGTGAAAGAGAACATGTAATACAAAGATTAGGAAAACAAAAGTGACCCCAGGGGTTCAGGAGCAGAACAGATATTTTTCTATTCAACCGGTTAAAACAAACATTGATTGTTTTTCAAAAAAGGTCAACAAAGCATTTATACACAGCCTTTAAAATGTCACTCAGAGAACTTGTTCAAGCTGTACATTAGGTCAGTACGTTGGCAATTCCCCCAGTCATCTCACACGAAGGATAAACAAATGTTGACACAGTCTCTTCATTGCCTTGCAGAGAATAATCCACATTGGTCTACCCGTTCCTTTGCCATTGCTGAGCTCACCATTCTTCATAATGTACATAACGTATCAAACAGTTGATTTAAGCACTGAAAACGTTGGGGCTACAACAAATTCAATGTTTTACCTGCCTCATAATGACCCGGTTGACTTGAAGTGACACATTCTTAATGAAAGAACAGCTACAGACTCGACATGCAAATGCCAAGCATTAAACCACGACTAGAAATTGACGCCTGTGTTCTAATAGCCTTTAAACCAATGGACCAATTACATTAGGAACCCCAAAATGTGTGTCAATGTTTAAAATGTGTTGTAATTTGTAAATGTTTCAGGTGACATGGACGAATTACAGATCAGCGGGTGCACTTCTACTCCATTAAAATATTTAATCGTTTAATGACCAAAGTGCTGGAATATAGAAAACCTAACATGTGTCACAGTTTAGTTATGAGGGAAACTACTCAGCTACTGAAGATACATTCTTAGATGGTTCTTACTGTAAGAAAATCTTAACAGTACAAAGGTTCTGGTTAAAGAGGCCCAGATCAAGGTAATTGCCCATATAAAAATTAGTTCACGAGTCATTAAAGACATGTTGAATAGATTTGCCTGACCTGTAGCCTAGAGTTTGGGTTGAAATAAGTTCAGAACATAATATTTCTAGTCGGAACATTGAACAAAGACACACAATTGTGGTTCTGTACAGAACAAATAAGTTTAGTTTTAATCTCTGTGTTCCAAGCTTCCTTCTTGTGTTTTCATAGAACAGCGCCATTTACAGCCTGGGGTCCCAGAAGCAGCCGTAAACAGCAAAATAACAGTCTGTAACGAGGCCTGTGGTCCCTAATGGTTGTTAGTACTTCTAGCTGTGTGTGTGTGTGTGTGTGTGTGTCTGCTCATGTGTTGTAATGAGCCCACAAGCTTCTAATTGCTGCTGGACTAGGCTTCATAGCTCTAATGGTCTATTAGACCTGGAAGACAGAAAAGAGGGAGAGAAACAGAGGACACAGAAAGAGAAACTGAGAAAGAAGAAGACATACAGACAGAGAGACAACGAGGGAGAGAGAAAGAGATATAAAGGGGTGGGGGAGAATAAAAGAGCGAGAGAGAGACCGGAGAGCAGAGAGACTGTGTTTTAACTGCTCATTACAATGTAATCATCTGAACTTAAAACTCTCAGCCTGTTTAACACTGCGTAAACGGGTCGAAACCCACACAGTGTGTGGTAATGTGTTTGGGTTAGAATTGAATGGAAGTAAACGAGTTCCCAGAATTCACAGGGATTTCTCAGCCAAATCAAATGGCAGGTAAAATTGTGATGATAACTAAAGGTACTGTATCCATTAACAGGTTGATGTGAATCTGAATTGTGAAACAAAAGTATGCTATTGTCTAAATCTGTTCATTTCATAGCCTAGTCTGTTCTTATATCCTCATGATAATTAGTTAACGCGAAACGCAGTTTGTACAAATTAACCTAACACTCAAAGTGCACATATTAATATTTATTGTCATAGATGGAGCGGCGTAGTGCAGTGAAAGCCATGTGCAGAGTCCAGTAATCCGTTTAAAGAAGGTTTATTTATATGATCAAACACAAAACAAACCGAGTACGGCGAAAAGGAACTAAACTGTGAAATAGAAATAATAGTGCGCATAATCTAAAATCTACAGTTAGTCTTTCCGACCCAATAACACTCACCCTCATATAACTGTGACGTGAAACAAACAATGATCAGCAACCAGGTGACTTCCTAACAATTCCTTTATAGCCCGACTTAATGAACAAATACACAACAGCTGTGACTAATCAACGTGAACCAAAAGTGGTGCACCCGAAACCAGACAGTGCAGTACCCTAACTCACCACTCGTGACATTTATACTGAAACTGTACACGCGACATATAAAAGCAATAACCCAAATAACAATATTAGCTTCATATTATTTGCTACTTATATGCTGACCTGCTTTCAGTAATCCCACAAAAGTCGCCAACAGGTAATATAACGTGAAACATGTAGAACAATCTGTCCTATCTTACATAAAACAGTCTAGAGCTAGAGGGTGTTTTCCATGATCTAGCCGAGGTTCTTTGCACTCCAGGAAAGGGGACAATATGGAATTATCAGACGTAATGAAGATGTCTTAGAGCGGACAGTTGTGTTTGAGAGGTTTCAGAAATGTGTGTTGACTCCTGGGTGCCGGAACGGGAGATGGAGAATCATAATTGAGGGTCAGCCACATAGCAACGATGGGAAAGCGCATGTGAGGATATGACGAAGCCAAGAGACTAAAACAAGAACAGGGCAAAAGACCAAGCCCTGGGGGACACCGGTAGCCACAGGTCCTGCCCACATCATCAACTAGGAACGGCCAGGCAAGTAGGATACAACAGAAAAGCAGGTAGAGCCTAAGACGCCCAGCCCTAAGAGGGTGGAGTGGAGGACCTGATGGTTCATATGATGACAGGAAGTAGATAGATTTAGATGGGGAACATGGAGCTCGTGAAATTTGGCAGTGGAAAGAGTCTCTGTGACACAAACAAGACTCGGTTGAGGGACCTTTGTTGACATGCTGACTGGTCAGAATTAACGTTGTTTTAAGAGAGAGTGTCTCTCTAAGAAAGATTTAGAAAGAAATTACAAATACCAAATAGTAATTCCCTGCAATGGAAGAATGTGTGACAGACTACTGAATAAATATTCAACCCTAGAGTGTGGGTGCATCCTAACCTCACACACCGGAGGATGTCAGACAAACCCAGCCTTGATTCCCTGACACTATTAATAGCCCAGCGAGAGGGACTGAAGCGGAGGCACAGAGCACTTCACACACAGGAGATGGTTACAGGGGAGTGTCCACACGACCACTAGGTGTGTGTGTGTGTGTGTCTGGGTGTGTGTGTGTGGGTCTGGGTGTGTGTGTGTGTATATATGTGTGTGTGTGTGTGTGTCTGGGTGTGTGTGTGTGTGTGTGCAGGCTCACCTCCAACACTCGTCCGCTGATATATCTGCAGCACGTCTCACACTTGATCCCAAACTGAGTATGATAATCGGCCTCACAGTAAGGCACGTTGTCTCTGGAACACAAAGAGTTAAACACGTTAAAAAGGCCATTAGAATGAGCGTGTGCGTGTGTGTGTGTGTGCATGCACGTGAGCGGGCGCATGTGTTTCTGTATACTGACTTGCTGATATACTCCCCGGTGAGGACCATGTTGCAGGTGTGACACCTGAAACAACTGACATGCCACTGTTTCTCCAACGCCAGCAAAGACTGTCCCTGCTTTATCACCTCTCCACAGCCACCACAACCTGGGGGAGGGATATGCAGGGGTTATAGGGATTCGTGGTGAATTATTTCTCCCCTGACACAGTCCAAGCCTATAATCAATGCCTTGCTAATATAGACTAATGTGGACCATAGGAACGCGTTAGCTTGACCTGAACACGACCAGAAATAATTACACACGCCCACACTGCGTTAAGTAATGTTAATGGCCGGCACGCAGTGAACAGAGATCAGAGATATCAGACAGCATGTGATAAGTCATCGCTCATCACACAGCTTAAAGGTCAGCCCTCAATCCGTTAACAGTGGAACCAATTAAACGACCCTGTACTCATGTATTCCTTAAGTGTACTCCTGTATTCCTTAAATGTATTGGTTATGTTCTTTAAGGTGTACTGTACAACATACTGTGAATGTGAAAGTGTTTGGACAGACCATCAGCAAAAATAGAGACAGGATGAAAGAAATACTTACATATATCTGTGAATGTATCCTCTATCCAAACTGTGAATATATCCTCTATCCAAACTGTGAATGTATCCTCTATCCAAACTGTGAATATATCCTCTATCCAAACTGTGAATGTATCCTCTATCCAAACTGTGAATATATCCTCTATCCAAACTGTGAATGTATCCTCAAGCCCACCTGTGAATGTATCCTCTAGCCCATCTGTGAATGTATCCTCTATCCCACCAGTGAAAGTATCCTCTATCCAAACTGTGAAAGTATCCTTTATCCCATCTGTGAATGTATCCTCTATCCCACCAGTGAAAGTATCCTCTATCCAACCTGTGAATGTATCCTCTATCCCACCAGTGAAAGTATCCTCTATCCAACCTGTGAATGTATCCTCTATCCCACCTGTGAATGTATCCTCTATCCCATCTGTGAATGTATCCTCTATCCCACCTGTGAATGTATCCTCTATCCCACCTGTGAATGTATCCTCAAGCCCACCTGTGAAAGTATCCTCTATCCAAACTGTGAAAGTATCCTCTATCCCACCTGTGAATGTATCCTCTATCCAACCTGTGAATGTATCCTCTATCCAACCTGTGAAAGTGTCCTCTATCCAACCTGTGAAAGTATCCTTTATCCCATCTGTGAATGTATCCTCTATCCCACCTGTGAAAGTATCCTCTATCCAACCTGTGAAAGTATCCTTTATCCCACCTGTGAATGTATCCTCAAGCCCACCTGTGAAAGTATCCTCTATCCAAACTGTGAAAGTATCCTCTATCCCACCTGTGAATGTATCCTCTATCCAACCTGTGAATGTATCCTCTATCCAACCTGTGAAAGTGTCCTCTATCCAACCTGTGAAAGTATCCTTTATCCCATCTGTGAATGTATCCTCTATCCCACCTGTGAAAGTATCCCTATCCAACCTGAAAGTATCCTTTATCCCATCTGTAATAATAATAATAATAATAATTCATTACATTTATATAGCGCTTTTCTTCCTGGGAACTCAAAGCGCTTTTACATGAAAGGGGGAATCTTCTCAACCACCACCAATGTGCAGCATCCACCTGGATGATGTGACGGCAGCCATATTGCGCCAGAACACACACCACATTACTGGTTGAGAGGAGACGGTGATGAAGAAGCCAATTAGTGTATGTATGGGGATGATTAGGTGGCCATGATGGACAGAGGACAAGGGGCAGATTTGGCTAGGATGCCGGGGTTACACCCCTACTCTTTATCGAAGGACGTCCTGGGGTGTTTAATGACCACAGAGAGTCAAGGCCTCGGTTTAACGTCTCATCCGAAGGACGTCACTATACTGGGGCGTTAGGACCCACACAGACCAGAATACAGCCCCTTCTGGCCTCACTAACACCTCTTCCAGCAGCAACCTGGTTTTTCCAGGAGGTCTCCTATCCAGGTACTGACCAGGCTCAGCCCTGCTTAGCTTCAGTGGGTAACCAGTGTTGGGCTATCGGGTGATATGGCAATCTGTGAATGTATCCTCTATCCCACCTGTGAATGTATCCTCTATCCCACCTGTGAATGTATCCTCTATCCCACCTGTGAATGTATCCTCTATCCAAACTGTGAATGTATCCTCTATCCAAACTGTGAATATATCCTCTATCCAAACTGTGAATGTATCCTCTATCCAAACTGTGAATATATCCTCTATCCAAACTGTGAATGTATCCTCAAGCCCACCTGTGAATGTATCCTCTAGCCCATCTGTGAATGTATCCTCTATCCCACCAGTGAAAGTATCCTCTATCCAAACTGTGAAAGTATCCTTTATCCCATCTGTGAATGTATCCTCTATCCCACCAGTGAAAGTATCCTCTATCCAACCTGTGAATGTATCCTCTATCCCACCAGTGAAAGTATCCTCTATCCCATCTGTGAATGTATCCTCTATCCCACCTGTGAATGTATCCTCTATCCCACCTGTGAATGTATCCTCAAGCCCACCTGTGAAAGTATCCTCTATCCAAACTGTGAAAGTATCCTCTATCCCACCTGTGAATGTATCCTCTATCCAACCTGTGAATGTATCCTCTATCCAACCTGTGAAAGTGTCCTCTATCCAACCTGTGAAAGTATCCTTTATCCCACCTGTGAATGTATCCTCTATCCCACCTGTGAAAGTATCCTCTATCCAACCTGTGAAAGTATCCTTTATCCCATCTGTAATAATAATAATAATAATAATTCATTACATTTATATAGCGCTTTTCTTCCTGGGAACTCAAAGCGCTTTTACATGAAAGGGGGAATCTTCTCAACCACCACCAATGTGCAGCATCCACCTGGATGATGTGACGGCAGCCATATTGCGCCAGAACACACACCACATTACTGGTTGAGAGGAGACGGTGATGAAGAAGCCAATTAGTGTATGTATGGGGATGATTAGGTGGCCATGATGGACAGAGGACAAGGGGCAGATTTGGCCAGGATGCCGGGGTTACACCCCTACTCTTTATCGAAGGACGTCCTGGGGTGTTTAATGACCACAGAGAGTCAAGGCCTCGGTTTAACGTCTCATCCGAAGGACGTCACTATACTGGGGCGTTAGGACCCACACAGACCAGAATACAGCCCCTTCTGGCCTCACTAACACCTCTTCCAGCAGCAACCTGGTTTTTCCAGGAGGTCTCCTATCCAGGTACTGACCAGGCTCAGCCCTGCTTAGCTTCAGTGGGTAACCAGTGTTGGGCTATCGGGTGATATGGCAATCTGTGAATGTATCCTCTATCCCACCTGTGAATGTATCCTCTATCCCACCTGTGAATGTATCCTCTATCCAACCTGTGAAAGTATCCTCTATCCCACTTGTGAATGTATCCTCTATCCCACCTGTGAATGTATCCTCTATCCCACCTGTGAATGTATCCTCTATCCCACCTGTGAAAGTATCCTCTATCCCACCTGTGAATGTATCCTCTATCCCACCTGTGAATGTATCCTCTATCCCACCTGTGAATGTATCCTCTATCCCACCTGTGAATGTATCCTCTATCCCACCTGTGAATGTATCCTCTATCTAATTACTGTGAATGCTGTATTAGGACTTACGGCTGGGCCCGTGGATCTTTATGGGCTCATTGGAGGACACCAGTGTGTGGGAACACTGTTGACACACGCAGCTTTTCCCACTGAACGTCACTCTGTCACCGATTGGGAACTGCTTTCTGGAGGGAGAAATACACTCTGTTCAAGTACACACACAGACACACATGCGTGTGTGGCCTATCTGTTACCTTCACCCGTCCACCCAGACACTCTCTCCGCAGTCAGCCGCATCCTCAGCTTCAAACTTTAACTGCTTACGTATTTAATGGAAGCAGCGTAACTCTGACCACAACAGGAGGATGGCTATTTCTGTTCTGGTCTGACAGCACGCTCTGAACCCCTGTCTATCCCACCTTCTTTGTGGCTCTATGAAAACACGTAGCCGTTGTCAACCCAGCCACTGAACGGAGGGGACGGTGAGGTCGAGATGAGCTGCTGTGTCCCACTGTTCAAATCCCGGCGGCAGCATACGGACAACGACTCCCTCGCCTTTATCTGCTCTTTGTGGTACATCCTGCCTGAACCTCTTGCATTTCCCATTTTATGCATATTTGCTGGCGTGTACTTCCAAGTTGAGTGAGCCATGACAACATGAAGAGAAGTGGCCCGGAGGAACTCCGTCTGGAGCTGTCAGAAGGAGCTAAGGCCTACGTAGATGTGAATTGTGCTCTGTGATGCTGAGAGGATCGAAGGAACCGGCCAACGTTAGGTATGAAATTAATATGTGTAGTTGAAAATCCATCAAGGATATGTGGGAGTTTGATGAAAGAGAGACAAAGAGAGACAGGGAGAGAGAGAGAGACAGTGAGAGGGAGAGAGATAGAGAGATTGACCGTGGGAGAGAGTGTGTACCTGCAGACACTGCATACGAAGCAGGTAGGGTGGTATGTTCTGCCCAGAGCAGAGACCACCTCACCACTGATGAATCCATCACAGCGATCACAACGCCTCCCGTACAGACGCTGGTAGTCTGAGGTACAAATGTACTCCCCGCGCTTCTGGAAAAATCCAGACCGAGCCAGATCACACCCACAAACTGGGAGAGAACGACAGAGCGAAAAAGAGAGAGGGGAAGGGAGGGAGATGAATGGGGGGGCGAATAATATCTATTATGTTCCAATACAAGACACAAACAATTCATACATTTGTACTATTTTTATATATGAGACACAAACACATGTCATCAAACTAGTTATATCCCAACTACGGACTTGCTCAGTACAGATCGACCCACGATAGGATCCAGTCAGTCACATCTGTACCCCTTTCACAGTAAATAGTAAGAACAGAGCCAGGTAGTATTATATGAGGACCTTAGAGGGTTTGGTTATGTGTGCTAGTGTTGTGCTAGTGTTGTGCCGAGGTAGAACTTTAGGTTTTCATTAGGTTTTCTTCCAGACTGCTTCTCCAGTCTGAACAGCACACGCTCATTACACACACCACAAAACTGTGTGTGTGTGTGTGTTTACGGGCCCACATGTTTGTCTGTATTTCTAGGTGTCGGCATACTGTTTGTGGACACTGGGCTCACAGCATGAAGAGATATGAAGATAGTGACCTAAACAGTGGACAAATCATTTTCTCCAGAATATCCAGAGACAATAAATGCAAGATTGATTTTCTCATTAGAGATCCATGAGCCGTGACAGAAATACCTTCCTACAATGGATCACACACCTTTATCACAAACAGAAAAGAGAGTGAGAGAGAGAGAGCCTTTATATGTGAGTTGTTAGTAAAGTCAGTTAATATTCTGTACAGCCATGTGTATGTTATGTCAAATTGACAGAGAAACCATTTACTGTGGTAGGATGGAATCTTAAAGCTCAGAGGACATTCTAAAGGTCACACATACACACACACACGCATACACGCACACACGCACACACTCAGCCAGCAAATAAATCAATAAAAAAAAATCGGATTAGTGAATCAGCATAGTGCTTCCTCCCCTATCTTCCTTCCTCTTCCTCTCATTCTCCCAATCTCTCTATCTCTTTAAATCTCCATCTCTATCATTTCCCTCCTCGCCTCTACTCAACCTCCCTGACCTGTCACAACTTAAAGTGGATATTTGACATATTGTGAAAATGTGTCTATTTTTAAGTAGTTTTTGAGAGCATTCTTCTGGTTAAAGGTTTGGAGATACCCTGAACAGTTAACAGTTAAGACTCCAGCTGGTTGAGGTTAGGGTTATAGTTTTAGAGAAAACGACGACCACAACAAATACAAATCAAGTCAGTATTACACTAGATTGACGAGCAGCACTGTTGAGTGGAATAAGCTGCTGCCTCAATCTGCATCACGCCGGCTGGAACTCTCAGGGGATAGTCTCGATTTTTGTGGAGAACGCAGAAAATAGGTCACTATTCAGCATTTGAAGGACCTGAATAACTGACTGATGAAGCTGTGTAAATAATGAGATCCTCGCTGGTAAATCACCAGTCTCCAATGAGGACACACACCGATTGAGCCTCCACAACAGCTGACTGGAAGGTTTATGGGTTTGTGTAATTGGCCATTATTGCGTTTTGATACATGTGCCAATGAGAATCAGGTTATCATACAAACCTGTCATGCGCGCACGCACGCACACACGCACACACGCACACACACACACACAGACACACACACACACACACATAAACTGTAATTCACATTATTCTGCCAGGGAAGCTATCAATGCTAAAGTCAGATAGGGCCACGCTGATGTTCTTTGAACAATTCCAGTTTTAATTGTATTATTCACCCAATAAATGTCCCTACTGTGCTTCTGGAGTACACAATCATGTATAAACTAATCACAACATTAAAAGCCAGCCTAATACCTTCAGAAATAAAAAGCCACCCTCCATTTGAATACTGCTTTGACAAGTTTGATTCTAACTCTAAAGCTTACTTACTTCTTACTTCTTAAACAGGAATTCCGTTACCACATATGCACACACACACACACACACACACACACGCACGCACGCACGCACACACACACACACACACACACACACACACACACACACACACACACACACACACACACACACACACACACACACACACACACACACACACACACACACACACACACACACACACACACACAGACACACACACTTCAAATATGTTAATTTAATCCAGATCGGTTTATGAGTGGAGTACATTGACTTAACACAGTAATAAAAAGATCAATGGTGCTTCAATGTGAAATAAAACATCGCTGGATGTGTCCCAACTGGCACCCTACCTCCTTAAATAGACCAGTACTTTTGACTAGGTGGCTCTGGTCAAAGTAGGGCTTACCGAAGGAATAATGTTCCATAGGGAAGGGGAGCCCCCATTCACCAGATTAGGGGGGACAGCTCCATCCATCTGAGATGACAGGAGGCACCATAATGGAGAGCTACGCTAATGAGGTTGGACACTGTCTATGGAGAGACGTGGCGATGGACCATCATCACTTACACAGAGTTTAAAGGCCCAGACGGAAACCGCTGTTTGAGAGAGGGAGACACGGGGAGGAGAGGAGGGAGTAAGATGGGAAAGAAATTGAGAAGGTGAGGATGGGAAGAGTGGGAGAGAAAGAATGGAGAGGAGGACCGGAGTGAGAGAAAGGTATTGGACGAGGAGCGAGAGAGCGACAGAGTGAGAGAGTGAGAGAGAAAAAGGAAAATGCATACGGACAGAGATTTCGAACTACTATTAAAAGACAAGAGCTTGTGATGTGTGTCGTTTTATGCACAAGTACATGTTAATGTGTGTGTGTATGTGTGTGTGCGTGTGTGTGTGTGTGTGTGCCAGCCACATTTCCAAAACCACGGGACAATGGCAGAAGGCTTCAATCATGTCCCAGCAGAGTTAAAAACAGGGTGAAGCAGAAGGCAGACCAGAAACCACACAGCCAATGATAGCTGATCCCTCATGGAAAAACGGCAGAGGGAACAATATTATGGTGAATCTAGACTGTGTATTATTGAGCCTGAGACATGGAGCTGCAACATCTCTCTCTCTCACACAGACTCAATCTGAAGGACTACAATAAAGCTGGAAGTGTTTCAATTATTTAGAGTCCACATTTTAGACCATTCAATTTCTCTTCATAGAGTGTTTGAACCAAATGTGGCTGAATAAGTTCCTCATTATTGCCTCTCTCTCACTCTCTCTCTCTCTCTCACTCTCTCTCTTTGTCTCTCTCACTCTCTGTCTGTTTATTGTTCTATATCTTAGTTCATCTGTCTCCTTCTTTGTCTTTATGTCTCCCTCACTCTGTCTCTCTCTCTTTGTCTCTCTCACTATGTCTCTCTCACTATGTCTCTCTCACTCTGTCTCTCTCACTATGTATATGTCACTCTGTCTCTCTCACTATGTCTCTCTCACTTTGTCTCTCACTCTGTCTTTGTCTCTCTCACTATGTCTCTCACACTATGTCTCTCTCTCACCCTAACCTTCTCTATGTCAGTTACCTGTTTATCAATGTGCCACACACACATTCTCCTGTTCCCTCTCTCTCTCTCTCTCTCTCTCTCTATATGTCTCTCTCACTCTGTCTCTCTCACTATGTATCTGTCACTCTGTCTCGCTTTCTCTCTCTCTCTCTCTCTCTCTCTCTCTCTCTCTCTCACTCTGTCTCTCTCACTCTTTGTCTCTCTCACTATGTCTCTCTCACTATGTTTTTCTCTCACTCTGTCTCTCTCACTCTTTGTCTCTCTCACTATGTCTCTCTCACTATGTCTCTCTCACTCTGTCTCTCTCACTCTCTTTGTCTCTCTCACTCTGTTTCTCTCTCACCCTAACCTTCTCTATGTCAGTTACCTGTTTATCAATGTGCCACACACACATTCTCCTGTTCCCCACAAGCCCTGGCCAGACTTCAAACACCCCCCCCCACTCCTATCATTATCCTAATGCATTCATAACCACAGCGGCAGAAAACATTACAACCTAAGTGGCCCGGGTGGGGCTGGTAGGTTGGCTCGTTCTAATTTGGCCCCCTATTGGGCCCCGGTGGATGGAAGTGCACTAAATAGGGGCTAGGGTGCTATTTGGGATGCAGTGGTTAGTGTTAGCGGGATTGGCCAAGGTTTTCCCGTGATTGGCAATCATATTGTACCGCTGTGTGCTGAGGTTTCATTGGTTGGATATGCTGGACTGGGACGTCCCCCTTTCCTCAGTTGCCATAGGAGCCATGAACCTTCCTTGGTTGCCCTAGAGACAGTGGGGTCCCATTCTAAAGGCCGTGGTGGTGCTGCAGCGTTTTGTGTTCCTAAATCTCCCATAGTTACCGAAATGACAGAGGTGTCTCTTGACTGTGAATAGATACCCACTGCGTTCTGTCCGAGGATAGAGCAGGTCAGGCCTGTGCTGGGCTGTATCAAACCCTGACAGGGCAGGACAAATATGAAGGACATGTGGCTTGGCCCATGAAGAAAGTTCCGGGTAATTGTTTTTTAAGTCGTCACACTCAGAAACACATTGTGTGTAAAAACAAAATGAAGAGCCTAATCCAAATGCCAAAGACTTTAGCATTATGTTAGCAGAGCGATATGCTACAGACCATTATGCTACAGGCCAATATGCTACAGGCCAATATGCTACAGACCATTATGCTACAAACCATTATGCTACAGACCAATATGCTACAGAACAATATGCTACAGACCATTATGCTACAGGCCATTATGCTACAGCCCATTATTCTACAGACCAATATGCTACAGGCCAATATGCTACAGGCCAATATGCTACAGAACAATATGCTAAAGACCATTATGCTACAGAACAATATGCTACAGACCAATATGCTACAGACCATTATGCTACAGAACAATATGCTACAGGCCATTATGCTACAGACCAATATGCTACAGACCAATATGCTACAGGACAATATGCTACAGACCATTATGCTACAGACCCATATGCTACAGACCATTATGCTACAGACCATTATGCTACAGACCCATATGCTACAGCCCATTATGCTACAGACCCATATGCTACAGACCATTATGCTACAGACCAATATGCTACAGACCATTATGCTACAGACCAATATGCTACAGACCATTATGCTACAGACCAATATGCTACAGGCCAATATGCTACAGGACAATATGCTACAGACCATTATGCTACAGACCCATATGCTACAGACCATTATGCTACAGACCAATATGCTACAGACCATTATGCTACAGACCATTATGCTACAGACCATTATGCTACAGACCCATATGCTACAGACCATTATGCTACAGACCAATATGCTACAGGCCAATATGCTACAGGACAATATGCTACAGACCATTATGCTACAGAACAATATGCTACAGACCAATATGCTACAGACCAATATGCTACAGACCAATATGCTACAGACCAATATGCTACAGGCCATTATGCTACAGACCATTATGCTACAGACCATTATGCTACAGACCAATATGCTACAGACCAATATGCTACGGACCATTATGCTACGGACCATTATGCTACAGACCATTATGCTACAGACCAATATGCTACAGACCATTATGCTACAGACCATTATGCTACAGAACATTATGCTACAGACCATTATGCTACAGACCAATATGCTACAGACCATTATGCTACAGACCATTATGCTACAGACCATTATGCTACAGACCAATATGCTACAGACCATTATGCTACAGACCAATATGCTACAGACCATTATGCTACAGACCAATATGCTACAGGCCAATATGCTACAGGACAATATGCTACAGACCATTATGCTACAGACCCATATGCTACAGACCATTATGCTACAGACCAATATGCTACAGACCATTATGCTACAGACCATTATGCTACAGACCATTATGCTACAGACCCATATGCTACAGACCATTATGCTACAGACCAATATGCTACAGGCCAATATGCTACAGGACAATATGCTACAGACCATTATGCTACAGAACAATATGCTACAGACCAATATGCTACAGACCAATATGCTACAGACCAATATGCTACAGACCAATATGCTACAGGCCATTATGCTACAGACCATTATGCTACAGACCATTATGCTACAGACCATTATGCTACAGACCATTATGCTACAGACCAATATACTACAGACCATTATGCTACGGACCATTATGCTACGGACCATTATGCTACAGACCATTATGCTACAGACCAATATGCTACAGACCATTATGCTACAGACCATTATGCTACAGACCAATATGCTACATACCATTATGCTACAGACCAATATGCTACAGACCATTATGCTACAGACCATTATGCTACAGACCATTGAGAGCATTGTGTTAACCGGTGCAGCTACGGTCATCATTGTAAGCCTGGTGATTAGTGTTCAGCAGGGAGTCTGTCTGATTGAATATTTATCTTCACCTAACAGACACAATTAACTTCACCCATCTTGCAGAGCCGCCCAGAACTCCGATAGAACCCTCCTCCACCCTCTCATTCATTTTCTCGCACTCCCACCCATCCCATCTCTCTCACTTTCTGAAAGTCTCACCCTCCTCTCCCTCACTCTCACTAGAACCTATCTCTCTCTCTCTCTCTATCGCTTCCACCCTCCTTTTTAGACTGCTAAGTGCCTGTGCTGAATGGCTTCACAAATGCCTGTGCTCTGTGGAGTTTATAGCCACACAGCCGTGTATCTATGTCCCAAATGGGCACAGGTTTCACCAGGAATAGAGCGATACATGAACTCAATGTGTTTAACCCTACTGTCAACTGCATGGTAGTAGGCCAAGCATAGGTGTTAGGCACACCACACACACATCTTGGACCTGGGCACACACCACACACACACACACCTAGGACAAGTGCACACACCACACACACCACACACACATCAAGGGGCTGGGCACACACCACATACACACACACACCTAGGACAAGGGAACACACACACACACACACACACACACCTAGGACAAGGGCACACACCACACACACATCAAGGACCTGGGCACACACCACACACACATCAAGGGGCTGGGCACACACACACACACACACACACCTAGGACAAGGGCACACACCACACACACATCAAGGGGCTGGGCACACACCACACACACACACACACACACACCTAGGACAAGGGCACACACCACACACACATCAAGGATCTGGGCACACACCATACACACATCAAGGACCTGGGCACACACCACCCACACATCAAGGACCTGGGCACACACCACACACACATCAAAGACAAGGGCACACACCACACACACATCTAGGACCTGGGCACACACCACACACACCAAGGACCTGGGCACACACACCACACACACATCAAAGACCTGGGCACACACCACACACACATCTAGGACCTGGGCACACACCACACACACATGTAGGACCTGAGCACACACCACACACACACATCAAGGACATGGCCACACAACACACACACACATCAAGGGCCTGGGCACACACCACACACACATCAAGGACATGGGCACACACCACACACACACACATCAAGGACCTGGGCACACACCACACACACATCAAGGACAAGGGCACACACCACACACACATCAAGGACAAGGGAACACACCACACACACACACACACACACCTAGGACAAGGGCACACACCACACACACATCAAGGACCTGGGCACACACCACACACACATCAAGGGGCTGGGCACACACCACACACACACACACACCTAGGACAAGGGCACACACCACACACACATCAAGGATCTGGGCACACACCGCACACACATCAAGGACCTGGGAACACACCACACACACATCAAAGACAAGGGCACACACCACACACACATCTAGGACCTGGGCACACACACCACACACACATCAAAGACCTGGGAACACACCACACACACATCTAGGACCTGGGCACACACCACACACACATGTAGGACCTGAGCACACACCACACACACACATCAAGGACATGGCCACACAACACACACACACATCAAGGGCCTGGGCACACACCACACACACATCAAGGACATGGGCACACACCACACACACACACCAAGGACCTGGGCACACACCACACACACATCAAGGACAAGGGCACACACCACACACACATCAAGGACCTGGGCACACACCACACACACATCAAGGACAAGGGCACACACCACACACACATCTAGGACCTGGGCACATACCACACACACATCAAGGACAAGGGCACACACCACACACACATCTAGGACCTGGGCACACACCACACACACACATCAAGGGCATTGAGAATGTCAGGAGCATGTATGACCACCATTGTGTTCAGGTCCTATTATACCTCACTTCATGTCTGTGCACCCTGTGCTTGGCAAGTCTAGAGCTGTCTCCCCTTAACCGTCTCCATCCTCTGTCCCTAAACATCTCTTATGTACACAATCTTGTCCTACTCTCATCTCGTTCCTGTCACCTTGGCTGTTAATACCAAACTTTCAAGGACAAATCAAGCGATGTTAGATGTTTATGTTTTGTGGAAATATGCCTGATGTAACCATAGTTAGGAAAGGACATACAATCTGACCTGAGATCAGCAAGTAGAAACAAGTTATTTCTACTTCTCATACGTACTGCTTGTGAAAGTGGCATGGAATCGTTTCTTTACGATCCACAGTCCTCGCTGAGACATTTCATGGCAAAGAATCTTCTACTTACATAGACATGGACCAGAGTATAGTCAGGACAGATGAGAGTGTTTCCCCTGTATACTATAGTCAGGACAGATGAGAGTGTTTCCCCTGTATACTATAGTCAGGACAGATGAGAGTGTTTCCCCTGTATACTATAGTCAGGACAGATGAGAGTGTTTCCCCTGTATACTATAGTCAGGACAGATGAGAGTGTTTCCCCTGTATACTATAGTCAGGACAGATGAGAGTGTTTCCCCTGTATACTATAGTCAGGACAGATGAGAGTGTTTCCCCTGTATACTATAGTCAGGACAGATGAGAGTGTTTCCCCTGTATACTATAGTCAGGACAGATGAGAGTGTTTCCCCTGTATACTATAGTCAGGACAGATGAGAGTGTTTCCCCTGTATACTAGATGCCTTCTGATAACCTACACCCAGGGTCATGTGTCATTTATGTGTCATTTTACTGTGTAGGAAATAAGGTGCCGTTTCAGATGGTCTCTGTCTTCTAATCGAAACCCTAGTATGTCTGGAGGAAGAAAAAACACATCACTGTCTAAACTCGTCTCCCAACCTCTCCCTAGCAACCACACATTGGCTCTGTGATTGGACCAATGTGGCAGTGGTTGCCATAGCTACGGGAA
The DNA here is from genome assembly GCA_029465975.1 of Dallia pectoralis. Lineage (NCBI taxonomy): Eukaryota > Metazoa > Chordata > Actinopteri > Esociformes > Umbridae > Dallia > Dallia pectoralis. The sequence goes on along the minus strand of CM055729.1, from coordinate 9,728,525 downwards.
GCTCCCATCCCCTCTACCCCACTTCACACTCTTTGTTTCAGACTCTCTCTCCCTCACACTCCCCCTACCACTCTGTTTTCCTATTTCCCCCTATATCCACCTCTCTGTAACGGTAGAACGGGTTAGCATGGTGTGGTGTTAGTGTTAGGACTAGACAGTAGATTAACATGGTGTGGTGTTAGGACTAGACAGCAGATTAACATGGTGTGGTGTTAGTGTTGGGACTAGACAGCCGATTAACATGGTGTGGTGTTAGTGTTAGGACTAGACAGCAGATTAACATGGTGTGGTGTTGAGACTAGACAGCAGATTAACATGGTGTGGTGTTGAGACTAGACAGCAGATTAACATGGTGTGGTGTTGAGACTAGACAGTAGATTAACATGGTGTGGTGTTAGTGTTGAGACTAGACAGCAGATTAACATGGTGTGGTGTTGAGACTAGAAAGCAGATTAACATGGTGTGGTGTTAGTGTTAGGACTAGACAGCAGATTAACATGGTGTGGTGTTAGGACTAGACAGTAGATTAACATGGTGTGGTGTTAGGACTAGACAGCAGATTAACATGGTGTGGTGTTGGGACTAGACAGCAGATTAACATAGTGTGGTGATAGGACTAGACAGTAGATTAACATTGTGTGGTGTTGAGACTAGACAGCAGATTTACATGGTGTGGTGTTAGGACTAGACAGCAGATTAACATGGTGTGGTGTTAGGACTAGACAGCAGATTAACATGGTGTGGTGTTAGTGTTAGGACTAGACAGCAGATTAACATGGTGTGGTGTTAGTGTTAGGACTAGACAGCAGATTAACATGGTGTGGTGTTAGTGTTAGGACTAGACAGCAGATTAACATGGTGTGGTGTTAGTGTTAGGACTAGAGAGCAGATTAACATGGTGTGGTGTTAGTGTTAGGACTAGACAGCAGATTAACATGGTGTGGTGTTGAGACTAGACAGTAGATTATCATGGTGTGGTGTTACTTTATGGTACACACCATAAACATGGTTGGATGTTAAGAGTTGGGACTATATTTTTATGCTAAAATGGCTTGTGGCTGGTATATCTTACCTCCCTCACTCCCTGCCAACCATATGTTATTGTTTTAACTGGACGAACCCATGTCACACTGCACGATTCATTGGTGTTTGTAAAACTGTAATATATGGCAGTTTGGCATTCATCAGTTCACTCTGAGGATTGGTCCAGCATTGTGTGAGCTGTAAACAAACAAACTCCATATCATACAAGGCAGGTCAGGTGAGGTCAGCTTTGGTCAGATCCGTTTGGGTCCCAATTGAACCCAGTTGTAAAGGCTTCCTTAACACTTCAAACCGGTAATATTCGTGATATAACATGAAGAATGCAGACAGAAGTATGTTTTTGACGACTGATGTGCGACCCTGCGTCTGTCAATGGAGAAGTCCATATGCAACATGCATTAGACCTGAGCAACGCTGTGCTGGAATGGGAGATGCCACTTAAACAACCAGAG